>CM019822.1:72367305-73049971 GCA_009763385.1 Coix lacryma-jobi var. lacryma-jobi
CACCATCTCTCCACTCCCAGTGCGCGGTTGTCGGTCCAATAAAGGATTCCTCGAGCCAGAGCTTTCCGAAGTATGTGAATAGTTGCAAGTCTTGGTCAGCAGGCCCCATATGGATGGTCCCTAATTTTTCTCTGCAGAACCATACCTTGGTTATATCTCTCCCAAGCGTAATAGTCCTATTAGTTTTTCAACCCTGTCCCGGTCGGTGTCAACTGTTGAGTCCCGGACTACAACATGACGGCACCGTACGCTCGGACAACCTCTCCTCACTGTTGACTAGGTACGGATCAGATACTTAGCCAACAGTCGGGGAGTAAAGCCAAATTCCCAAAAATTCTTTAAGTGATCACACTTTGGAAATTGGCATTTTTATTGCAAATCTATTATATAGCACCACTAAGCATTTTGCAAATAGTTTTTAAAACAGAGCAGATGGATATTCTGGTGGGGGTAAACAATGCAGGTAATAGGTCATCACACAACTCCTATAACCTAATGCAGTAGTTTACTCAAAAGCATTTTAAGAAAACTCATGTAAAAGCAAGGTAGGGTTAAAATGTACCGGGGCTTGCCTTGAAGAGCAAAGAGGACAGGCTCGGGTCGGCAATGCAGGTGTCGGAGCTCGGGGTCGCCTCGGGGGTAGGTTCGTCAGCGGTGGCCTCGACTTTGATGCCTTCTCCTTCGGTCACTATACGGATGCAATGATGTATGCTTATGAGGATGCTGACATGAACAATATGGCACAGGACAATTCCACTGATTCTAGAGTACAATTTCTCATCGTGTAATAATTTCTAGAATGATCATAAAGTTACTTATCTCTACCCTAAGCAAGATTATTCAAACTTATTAAGCATCATTTTACCCAACCTAAGCACAAACTGTACATGGCATCACAATCATCATAGACCAGTTGGGTGGGGGTCTATGAACAACAAACAATCCAAAGTCACATCACAGGGCATTCAATATAAACCCTAATCTTTTCTATTTTTCTTAATTATTTAAAAAGGTCATTTTATGAAGTTGCTGCTCCAAAATTACCAAATTAATCTCATAAGTTCATTATGGTATAAAAGATGGCAAAACAAATTTCATAATTTTTGGAGGTCATTAAGGTGCTCAATTAAAATCAGCCATTAATTAACAAAAGGCACTATTTAACAATTAAAATAAATGCTCAAAAATCAACTTGTTCCAAAAGACTTCAAAATTTCACCAGAGCCTAAACATGTCATACGAAGCTCACAAAATTTATCTCATGATTTTTGGGGTTGTAAATGATTTTCTAAAATACAAAACCATCCATTTATTAATTAAAAGAGGGATTTTATATTTTCAAATTCCTGCAGGAAAGTAGAGTTTTATATTTTTATAAAATACTTCAAGGCATAAAGGTCTACCATGAATTTTTTAGAATTTTTGGAACAGTACAGAAAATCACACAAAAAGATGAAACTTGAACACTATTAAAATAAAACTGAAAAAGGAAAAACAGAACTGTTCATCATCTTCCTCACGCCGGCGGTCACCCGACGGCGGCGAGATGGTGTTCCGGCCACGGCAGAGGCTCGCGGGTGAAACCAAGGGCATGGAGAGGTTCAGGAGCTCACCGGCAGTCGATGACGCGCGGTGGCGAGGCGAGGGGATGGCCGGAGCTAGGAGGTCGACGGAGCGGGGGTCGTCGGCGGGCAGAACCGCGTCGCGACGGCGTTCCGGCGTTCCTGAGCACCACACCGGGTTACCAAAGCTTGGTTAGAACCGCAAGGATGCGAGGAAGAAGAAATAGAGGTCGGGGAAGGAAGATCACGGCCGGGGAATGAGGATTTCTCAATCCCGTGCTCACCGGCGTTTCGCCGGAGTTTGGGCAGATGAGGTTACGCCGGGCAATAGGGGGGGCGGAGGTAAAATTGAGGTAGGGAAAAGCTTCGCGAGGACACGGCGGAGCTTCTGAGCTAGGTGGTTGGATGGCGGAGGCTCTGGACTGGCCTGGCGACGGTGGCGGAGGTGGGGTGAACTCCGACCGGCGTGGTTTTTATAGGCGTGCTCGGGGGCGGATAAGTGTCACGTGCAGGCGGATAAGCTTGGCCGAAGCGTGCGCAATCGATTGCATGCTGGCGAAGAACGGCGTGCGCGTAGGGACCGGGCGTAAGCTCGCCGGCGTTGAACACGCGGCGGCGGCTTGCTGGGCACTATGGGGGACGGGACAGGAGGTCAGCGCTCGCGTGCGGGTGCGGAATGAGCACGGGGTCAGCGGTGGCAGACTGGTGGCAGGCGAGGAGCTGCCCCGCACGTAGCACGCGCAGCGCCGGCGGGCGCCATGGCCGGGTCCCCCCCCTACGCGAGGAAGAAGAACAGTAGGTAGGTCTAGGGTTTGACTTTGAACTAATTTCTGTATTTTGCAAATTACTTCCAAAATTTGAACTGAGCAGCAAAAACTCAAAACACCAAAGTTGTGCAGAAAAGGAGATCTACAACTTTGACACTAAGAACATTTTCAAAATCCAAATAGTTTTTGAATCACCTTTGAAATTTGAAAAGGGGACACTTTTGGGATTTGAATAAATTCAAATTACTTTTAATTTTATATTGAAACTTGAAAATCTGTAAATACCAAAGTTGTGTCTCTTGATCAGATCTACAACTTTGCTTTTTGGACCAACTCCAAATTTGAATCGTTTTTAAATTAATAAAGAGGGGTAACAACCAGGGTTTGAAAATCAGGTTTTTGAAAAGGAAATTGAAATCTGTTTTTGATTTTGGTTTTTGAACAACACAACAAAGCTTCAAGACACTAAACTGCACAAGAATTACACAAAGCCAGGCACAGAGGTGAAATTACCATTTTGCCCTTATTGGAAGATTTGGGCTTTTAGGGTTTTAGAAAAAGGAAACACTACACACAAAATACCTTTAGGAAGGGTAAAGGCAAGCAATCATTAGACAACATTAATGCATAACAAGACTGATTATGACTTAAGATGATGACATGTCAGGTTAATTACAAATTAATCACCAGAGGTGTTACAAACTTCCACTACCGACCCTGCATGATGCATGACATATATAAATAACACGAATGCACGGGGATGCATGGTGATGCAATATGGAACAAGGCATTTGAGGAGATAAGCACATGTCATCTACTGCTACTCAACTGCTTACCTCCCATAGTCAACTTGTTAAGCCATGTTGCCACCACATCAAAGTTTACTTATTGGTTTCACTCCTCTCTAATTACTTGCTGAAATAAATCTAATTAAACAAGCCTATAATAGCAACCCATTCTAGACAGCTTCCGAAAAATCTACAAAAATTATTGGAAGTTAACAACATATAATCCAGTCCCCTGTCCAAATTTCACCCAATTTGGACTTAAACTCCAATCTCTATGAAAAAGACAAATTCTAGCATGGAAAGGTGCTTTGAACTACACCCCCTAGCAAAAAGTGTCAAACAACAGATTTCTCATTTTTCTACTGAACTTCTTAGTACAAGAGCAGTGTGCATAAATTCTCCGGTTCATATTCCTCATATTTTAATTACTACAAAATAAACAAGGAACAACATTTAACCATTTTAATTATTACTGCCAAATTATTCCACAGAGCGACTTCATTTTACATTTTTCCCAGAAACTACTCCTCAACACAAATCTAACACAAATAAGAATCACATTTTTCTGAGCTATACATAATTTACTAAGCATTTAACAAGATTTCAGCCTAAACATGAATTAAATATAACTACACAGAATTTTATCACAAACTGGGCATATTATATTTTTCACACATAGAACTCATCACCACAATCCTAACAAAACTTGTTACACCATTTTAGCATTCACAGATTGCAAGATATGAATTAAACAAGCAATTCAACATTTTCTGAAAACCATTTAAACAAAACCCTGAAAAACACCCTAACTGAAACTGCTAGACACACCCGAACTATTGCACCCAGGCTCACTGACAAGTGGACCCTCAGGTCAAACTGACCCCACCTGTCATACACACGGAGCAGAGCCCGACGTTAACCATGGCGCTGCTCGCCGTCGGTGACTCCTCCGGCGAAACTAACCCCACCGGCGGACTCCCCTTCTCCTTCCGCACCCGACGGTGCCTCTATCTAGCCCAGCACATGCTTGGATAGAGCTCGCCGTCGGCGATGGCGGACACGGTGGCACGGCGAGCTACGCCGGCCGACTCCGGCCACGACGAGCTAAACGGACTCCCGAATCCTACTCCGGCGACCTTCGTAAACCTAACCCGACGCTCAGAAGCCAGGTCTCCGGCTCCGAGCACCTGCGACCACGGCCGTGCCATTTCCGGCGACCATGGCGAGCGGGGGACGGCGGCGTACTAGCACTACCAAATCCTAATCGGCTTAACCGACACCTCCAACGCCTTCTACGAGCCTCGGCGATTCGCGAACACTAGCTAAGACCGACGGACGGCCCGGGAAGGAAGTTGGCCACGGTGGACCGAGCTTGCCGGTCATGGCGGACACGGCGGACGACGGCGTTCCGCGGGCACCTAACCCTAATCGCTAAACCATCACCCTCTAACTCCTCCCCGGACCTCACTGTCCCCTAAACACGCGCTAGGGCAACATGCAACCACGGGACGGAGGCCGGCCACGGCGGACCGAGCTCGGCGGTCATGGCGGCCATGGCGGCGGCTCATCCCGGGGCTTGCCTACGGTCTCTCATGGAGCGCTAAGGGTAGCACTAGGTGCGGGAGCTCACGGCGAAGCTTGGTGGGTGGTTGGATGGATGGTGCGGTGGCGGAACGGGGCGAACGGCGGCGGCGCCTTGCTTTCTCCCCTTTTCTGCTCGAGCGTCGGCGAGAGCAGAGAGCGAGAGAGAGGGGACAGAAAGGAGGGAGTGCGGCGCGGTTTGGACTGGCGAGCGCGAGCGGGCAGCTTGAGCTCGCCACGCTGCGTGCGGGCGCTGGCGCGGCCGGCCGTCGTGAGCCACGCGGCGGGCGATGCCTGACGCGGTCAGCACGATGCCGCGCGCGCGTGCTCGGCCGAACGGCCGATTCAATGGCCATCAGGCCGACTGACAGCCGATCTTTGGACGCGATCATCTCCTAAACCATTCGATGAAAAGTTAAACCACTTGCTCCACTGCTTAGAGCTACATGCCAGCTACAAACTTGATTACAAGATCAAGCTCCAAATCGGCCTACATTACTCCCGAAAAAGCTCCAAAGATGGCTAGATGAAACTATTTTGGACAGTTAGGACTTAGAGAAATTTTCTAAGTCTAATCTTCCCCATTTCTGACTTGTGGGTCCTAAAACACCTTGTTAAACTCATTTTCATGAGTTGGGGCTTAAACAACTTTTGTTCTACTCTAAATTCTACACACTTTTGGTTAAGGGCCCACAACCATGCAAAGCTTCTATCAAGAAGGTCTTAGTTAGTCAAACAAAGGACTCCTAGAGCTCTATTAAGGCAACTAGGGTTAAAGGCTTAGTTAGCAAAAATGACCAACACTAACCTAGCTTCATTTTGACTCCTCATCAAGGTTCAACTACTTAGAAGACTTAAACACTCCACAAACAAGTCAAACAAGCATCACTTCAAGCATAACATTATAAGTAAACACATGAAATGACACTTAATCACAGAATGCAACATGGGATGATGATGCTTTATGCTTATGAGATGTCAAGTTATGCATTTAGGGTTGCTTAACACCTAGGGTGTTACAGGTAAGTCTAGCTGAGTACATTCCCGTACTCAGGGTTTATCCCGTTGTTGCTGATGGCCAGGTTTACTATGGCTATTGTAAGCACTGCCTCTACCTGGTGGAAGGTGATGAGGAGTAGGCCCAGGGGAGGGTCGTACAGAAGCTTCCCCTTTTCTTTTGCTGGATTGAGACTACTAGTGGCACATTACTTGAAAAAGGAGGAGTGAGTTGTGTTGAGTTGAAGATATCAAACAATGTTTTATTTGGACCACATGTGTGGTGGTCGTGTTTCAAAAACTTATTTAAGCTTCCGCACTTCCAAATTCGGTATTGTAATAACTCAGTTCAAATTTCGCACTCTGATGTTTAAATTTGGTTTCATTTAACAGTGGTCTCCTTTCAAATGTAATACTTGAACGATGCGATCCTGTGTGTTGTACGATGTTGAAATTCTTCGAGATTTCCGGACTACCGGGGTTATATGCCTTCGAGTGCGGGTCGATGTCAGACGTAATTGACTAAGACGGTACTTGAGTAATTATAATCAGGACGGTTCCGCGATAGAGACCACATCCAGAGTATGACAATTCCCAAGTAATATACTCCTGCTAGCCCTATAGACGGGACGTGGACTACGAAAGATTCAACAAGCCTATAAGAGTCACACCCGCGAGCTACCACCGATCCAAAATATATGGTACACTATGCAAGTAATCGAGTCTGAGCACCACGCTTACACGATGATGACTCCTCTAACTCTAGAGCGACTAGATTAGAGTCCCCTAATTAGAATTAGTACTCTAATTAGAGATGCAAGCCAGAAGAACAATAAGAACAAGAACACTTACTGATAATTAGAAGTTGAAGACCGAAGATTATCCTGATCCAAGCTCTTGACGAACTTGAATCCACAGGTACAAGCTAAAGAAGTAGATCCAATAGGCCGGAGCTCCTTCTAATATCCCTGTAATACATCTCTCTCACTCTTCTAATGCTACAGAAGACTAGATCTAATCCCTAATTAGAGGGTTACTAATCTTCTAATTGCTAGATAGCCCTAATCCTCTCCTGATGAATATGACTGGAGCCTTTGTCTTGGATCTGATCTGAATGAGGATTGATATGAGGATTGTGATGCTGGGAGAGGGGTATGGGGCTATTTATATAGCCCGATGGGATGAACCGTAGCCTTCCGATCAAACCGACATTGAACAACGGTTGAGATGCGTCGAGGAGGTCGATTAGGTCATGTCGCACGAAGGAGGGCTGGCTGACAACTGGGCCCAGGCGGCCGGCATAGGGTTGAGGCCCCCCGACCTCCCCCTAGCGCCGCCTGCCTCTTCCTTCGTCCGCAAGTCTTCTAACACCTTCCTTGTTTGTCTTGAATCCTTGTTCGGTAAGTTTGCGCAATGAGCCTTGGCGTGGAAGGAATCCTTGTAGTCTTCTTTCTATCTGGTCCCTGAATATCTTTGGTATTTTGTAGCTATTGGAATCTTGTCTGTTACACCCCTGATCTTCATATGGATAAGGCTTCTAGAAGGTTCCAGAGTCTTCCTAGTCGTATTCATCGAGGACTCTTCCATCGGGAATCTGATTGTGGTAAACCATGTGTCCGTTTCGATTGTCTCGACGAGCTCATCACAATGGTGCGCTCTGATTCATCACTTGGGATACTTTTATGTAGTGAAATGTTGGTATTCCTGCAAAACAAGTGAGAATGACACAACTCGTGGAACTCGTTAGAATCAAACTCTATTCTTGGTTGATGGTCACATTTATTCTCCTTTAGGTGACTTATTAACGGTATAAGATAGGGGTTAGTGACCGTCAGTAGCGGGGAACACTCGTGCGTCCCCTGCAGAGCAGTTTTGGAATACCCTATGGCCTCATGACTCCCAACTCGAGCGCCAGCGCTCAAGCTGGGGCTCGAGGGCTACTGTCGATGGTATGGAAAAGGGTACCCCAAAACCTACGCTTCGAAAACCCAAACCACGACAGAGCCCACAATTGCCCCTCAAATCTCAGCGCGCAAACCAGCCCAAGTACCAATCTGTACTGGGCTGGCCCACAACCATACCTCCGCGATGCAGCATACCCTCGAGGAATCCCTCCTCGAGACCATGACAACGCCCGATCGTGGTACGGCAGCGGAAACTCCCCAAAGCGAGCGGGGTAGGCCTCGACCGCCTCACTATACGTCCTAAACCGTCCCTCCAAAGGAACCAAAGCTCAACCACCAAACTTCCTAGCAAAGGAAGCAAGCCTCGACTACCTCATACTTACCTCCGGTGCGACTCCTGGAAGCATTAAATGCGCTCCACCCACTCCGGTCAGAACCACATGGCTACAACAAGTACCACAGTGGATCGTACCCCGGTTAAATCAAACTCTGAGAACATATATGATGAATGATTGACATTTGTGAGGAAGGTTTGAGGCTTTTCCCAGTTGAGTCATTATTTGTTATGTGCTTAATGCTTATGACTAACCGGTGGCGTTGAGTTGTGGCGTGTTACATGCGTTGGTGTGTGTGTGCAACATGTGTCTCTTGGTTGTGTTGATGTGCAGGTGTTGAGCTCAGAGGCAGTGGTCGATGGCGAGGTGAAGGTCAAGTAGAGACGTGTCGTGCCGATGGACCGGGAGCGGTGAAGGATGGGCGTTGTGGCGGACATGCCATGCCGTTGTACCTAGAGCGGTGAAGGGCGAACGTGAGGCTTGGACTGACGGACGAAGATGCCGGAGGACCAGGTGTGGTAGCTAGCACGTGGCATCGGCGAGCGAGAGCACATCGGGATGTGCGATGCATCGGCCGAGTCGGGAGGAAGACGATGGCGTCGTGGCACTTGGCGGGAGGTCGGACACAGGCTTGCGTGCGCGCAAGTGCCGTGGGCCGAGTCAAGAAGGAAGGCGAAGGCGTTGTGCCCGGCGTGGAGGCTGTACATGCATCGACATTGGTGCCTGTGGTCGGGGTGGTGCGAACCACATTCCATCTATGGCGCGGGTTCGGTAGCTGAGCCTCAAAAAGCAACCCTTGACGCGAGTTTGGGCCTCAAAACTCGGGGTGGCCGGTTTCTGAGTTTGGGCCTCAAAACTCAGGGTGGACGGTTTCTAGGTTTGGGCCTCAAAACGTGGGCTGGCGGGTTTTCGAGTTTGGGCCTCAAAACTCGGGGTGGACGGTTTGTCAGGTTTGGACCTCAAAACCTGGGCTGGCGGGTTTACCGGTTTGGGCCTCAAAACCGGGCGGAGGTTCCTATGCGGAACAGTCGACGCGTGGTGGCGTGGAGAGGCTGGCGCTGCGGCGAAGCTATCCACGAGGAAGGCGCGTTGGTCGACGTGACGGCACGTGGCGGCATCCTGGAGCTTGTGTCGAGGCGAAGCGAAGTGAGAACACATATGATGAATGATTGACTTTGATGAGGATGGTTTGAGGCTTTTACCTAGTTTAGTCCATATCTCGCTATGCGCTTATTGTTTATGACTAACCTGTGGCGTGAGTTGTGTGGTGTTTCTGTGTTGGTGTTCGTGTTCGACATGTGTCTCTTGGCTGTGTTGATGTGCAGGTGTGGAGCTCGGATACAGTGGTCAATGGTGAGGTGAAGGTCAAGTAGAGACGTGTCGTGCCGACGGATCAGGAGCAGTGAAGGATGGGCGTGCCGTGCGGCGGACGTGCCATGCCGATGTACTCAGAGCGATGAAGGGCGAACGTGAGGCTTGGACTGACGGACCAGAGGCTAGAGGACCAGCTGTGGTAGCTGGCACGTGGCATCGGCAAGCAGGAGCACATGGGGATGTGCGGTGCATCGGCCGAGTCGGGAGGAAGGCGCTGGAGTCGTGTCACTTGGCGGGAGGTCGGACACGGGCTTGCATGCGGCGCAAGTGCCGTCGGCCAAGTCAAGAAGGAAGGCGAAGGCGTTGTGCCCGGCGTGGAGGCTGGACATGCATCGGCATCGATGCCGGTGTTCGGGTTGTGCGAACCACATCCCATCTACGGTGCGAGGGGTTCGGTAGGTGAGCCTCAAAAAGCTACCATCGACAGTTTCCGAGTTGGGGCCTCAAACTCGGGGGTGGCCGGTTTCGAGTTTGGGCCTCAAAATTCGGCGAGGACGGTTTCCAGGTTTGGGCCTCAAAACCTGGGCATGCGGGTTTCCGAGTTTGGGCCTCAAAACTCGGGGTGGACGGTTCCCGGTTTGGGCCTCAAAACCGGGGGTTGGTCCGAAAAGGATGGTCGACGCGTGGCGGCGTGGAGAGGCTGGCACGGCGGCGAAGCTATCCACGAGGAAGGCGCGGGTGGTCGACGTGCGGAACATGCGGCAACAGGGAGAGGTCGTGTCGAGGTGAGAAGCTACCGGATGTGCGGGCATGGCCGTCGGATTGAAACTGTCAAGTCTGGAAGGTTTTACCCCTGGGGGGGATTTGGGTTGAGTGCTTACTGTAAGGGCGTTTTGGTCTTCGGACGTGCGTTTTATAATAGGGGAGGGGGCGGCTAGGGCAGCCGCATCTTGGGAGTTCTTGGTGGTGTCTCTCTCATTTGTTTCTGTGAGAGAAGGCTAGGGTTAGGGAGAGTGGCTCTTGTTCTTGAGCTTTTTGCCTCCAAGATTTGTGTTGCTAGGATTGGCTTGTAGCCCGACACCAAGTGATTAATCAATTATCCATTCCTCTGAATCCAAGGATCAAATTCGTGGTTGAATTTGCGTTTTGAATTTGTTCTTCGCGTTTCTTCTTTCTCCACGATTTTCCCCTCACTCGATCTCCCTCTACGCTGCGTCTTTTGCGATTCCATTTGAATCAACTTGTTCTTTGAAGTGAGTTGAACATTTCCACTGAAGGAATTCATCTCTACCCTCACGAACAAGTAGATCGGGTCGAAATCATTTTCGTTGTTCTTTCTTTCCCTTTTCTAGTGTCTTCGGATTTCTCATGGATTAGTTGGATTGAAGCGATGATATCCTAGGATTAGCTTCCCAGCACATAGAAGAACACTTGGGATAAGTTTGGTTGCAGCCCCGTTCGTTTTGGTTGAGTTCCAATCGAATTTGAGTTTGATACGGGCTGTTTTTAGCCTTTCTGGGCATTCCCGGACTGTCGGGACTTATCCCCGGACTGTCCGGGGGTTGCAGCTGTTCACGGGCAGCAAGTTCGCGGTTTCATTTTTGAACGGCGGACTGTCCGGGACTCATTCCCAGACTGTCCGCGGTTCACTAGCGGACAGTCCGCGACTGCACAATTTGCTGATTTCGTCCGTATCTTTTGCATACGAGCTCCGATTTGTGATCCGTTTTATGGCGTTGGTTTCCTAACTTCTTAAGGATCATTCCAAAGTACTTTTGCCACCATTGGTCAAAGTATTTTTGGTTGGACACTTCCTTCTTCTCCATAGGAGTTAAGTGTTCCGCTTTCGGAGTTTCGTTTGTTCTAGCGACCGTATCTTTTGCGTTCGAGCTCCGATTTGAGATCCGTCTATTGCGTTAGTTCCTAACTTCATAAGGATCTTTCCAAGGTGCTTTTTCCACTAGTTGGCCTAAGTAGTTTTGGTCGAACACTTTCCTCTTCTCCATAGGAGTGGGGGTGTTCCGTTATCGGAAGTTCGATTGTTCTAGGAGCTTGCTTGTGCAGTTTTGCCCCGTTGCTTTGGTTTTGTTTGGGGTTCTTCGGTAGTTCCGCTGTACCTCTAGGACATATCCTAGGGTATCCACCTATTTGTAGGTCATGAACTCACCGGTTGTTTGAGTCTTCGTTTTTGGGGTGATTTTCTAGGACAAGGGCCATCATTTCTCGAGAAGAAATTGAGGCTCCCATTCACCCCCCCTCTGGTCGCCAATTCGGTCCTTCAATTGGTATCAGAGCCAGTTAAGGATCTCTCTACCTAACCGGTTTTGGATCCGCGAAGGCGACCTTTTGAGAGCGTTTGTATCCGACTTTGATTGTCGAGTGTTGATCTTTTATCTTGCTAAACACTAACCATGCCTTTAGAAATGGCACCAGCTTCTTCTTCTAGTGTGTCTTTGTCCACAGGTTTGTTTGATGGACATGCAATTGATAAGGTGGAATGGAGGTGGATGATTTGTTGGACTTCCTCAGGGATGATGAGCACTCAAATGAGGATATTATACGCGAACTTGGCAAGGCCAAGAAAGGTACACTTGTCGCTAGCCTTGGGATTTTGTCCCAACGTTTTAAGATTTGTTATGAGTATAATGATAGACTTCATGAACACTATGATACCTTGCGCAATAAAATTGAGAACTTGAATTGCTCCATCACTAGGCTAAAGAATGGTCTTTTTCATTGGAAGGTCTAGTGCATCTTCACCTTGCACCTCTTTGTAGCGACATGGTTAGGAAAAATGATGAGCTATGCTTTTCTCTTGCTAGCTTAGAATCTGAAAATGAAACATTGAAATCAAATGCTTCCATACCATGTCTTGTTTGCTTTGACTTGCGCAAGGACCTTGTTTATGCTAAATCTGAAATAGCCTTGCTTAGGTCAAAAGCTTCTTTACCATGTGTTTCTTGTGAGTCTTTGCTTGCTGAAATTAATGAATTAAAATTGACTCACACCACATGTGTATGCGGACACATGGGTGTATGCCGGGTCTCTGAGTGATGAGTGATTGTCAACTGGGATGATGCGCATGTTCTTTGGCTTGTGTTGTGCAGGTGTCGAGCACGGATGCAGTGATCAGAGGCGAGGTGAAGGTCAAGTAGAGACGTGCCGTGCCGATTGACCGAGAGTGGCGAAGGGCGGACGTGAGGCTTGGACTGAGGGACCAGAGGCCCGAGGATCAGCTGTGGTGGTGGCAGCCTGTGGCAGCTACAAGTGAAGAAGTGCGGGGTCATGTGTTGCCTGAGTCGTGGACTTAGGGACACGTGTCGGTGGATGTGGGGTGCACGGGAGGTGCATCCCTCTACCGACGTCGGTTTGGTGGGTAGAGCCAGGGAAAAACCATCGGGTGGACGGTTTCCAGGTTTGGGCCTCAAAACCTGGGTGCTGAGGGTTTCCGAGTTTGGCCACAAAACTCGGGCTGAGGACGGTTTCCAGGTTGGGCCTCAAAACCTGGGCGCTGAGGGTTTGCTGAGTTTGGCCTCAAAACTAAGATGCTGGTGGGCTGGTTTCCCGGTTGGGCCTCAAACCGGGGGTTGGCTGGAAAAGGCTGGTTTCCTGGTTTGGGCCACAAAACCGGGGGTGCAGAGCGAGGGCGGCACGTGGCGGCAATCGGGAGGTTGCGTCGGGGCAACGCTACGAGTGTGCGAGCGTGGCCGTCGGATACACCTACCACCGAGTTGGTCCAGAATAACCTTATGGTTTAGATGGTTCGCTCTGTAAGTAGTTAGGGTAGAGTGGGAATTAGGAATAGGTTAGAATTAGGATAAATAGGGGGAGACACCCACCTCCCCATCTATCTCAGTTCATTTGCTCCTTGCACTTAGGGTTTCCTGCTCTCCCAATCCCCTGCTGTAGCTAGCTGAGATCCGCAGAGAACCATACCTCTGTGTACTGGAGATTTTGAGAAAGTGAGGCCGTAACCTCACTGTTGTAGCATGTGGTAGCCACACGGTTGCAGATCGATGTGTTGATTCGTGTTTTGATTCGTGTTCTTCGCGTTCTTTGTTTCTCCACGAATTTCCCGTCACTCGATCTCTCTCTCCCATGCGTCTTTGCGAAATCCGTTTGAATCATCTTGTTCGTATTTGAAAGGAGATCATTTCCACCGAAGGAATTTATCTATCTCCTTACGAACAAGTAGATCGAGTTGATTTCGTTTTCGTGGTACTTTTCGGTTCATCCTCCTCCCCTTTTGATTTCCCGGTGATTGACTCAATTTGAGCGGATGATTTCTTGGGGATAGTCTCCTAACTACTCCGTGATCATCCTCTCCATGTTTGGGAACGTGGGATTGTGATGTGAGTGATTTGATTTGGGATTGTTTTGGGTGAAGGGCGAACAAAATCGCCCTCCCTGAGTGACCGCGGACAGTCCGCCACTCAGGGCGCGGACAGTCCGCGCGTCGGGGATGAGCCAGACCAGTGGCACTGTCCTTCGGCTGATTTGGCTTTTGGTTGAACGGCGCGGACAGTCCGCAGTTCAAAGCCGCGGAAAGTCCGGGACTGTCCAGGGGACTTGCAGCAGCACTTCGGTTTTGCTCTTTTGGCCGGCGGACACTCCGCGACCTGAGCCCGGACAGTCCGCCACTGGGCAGACAGTCCGCGACCGTACTGGCGGACAGTCCGTGAATCGGCTGTTTGCTCCGGTTTAGTGCGTTTGCTCTCCCGGCTTGTTTGCTTGGTTTCCGGACTTCTCGTTTGGCCCTAGAGTTGACCAAGGAACCTCTCTAGGTATCTTTGCTACTTGTTAGCATAGGTATTTAGGAGTTTCTCGACGTAGCCGTCTATCTACGTTCGGGACTTGGTTTTTGGGGCGTGTTCGAGCCGGAGTTTTTGGAGTTTGGTTTGCTATCTCTTTGTGGTGCTCTGCTGTGATCCTAGGGATCATCCACCCTCTTCCAAGGGTCGTGAGCATCACGGTTTCGGTCGCCATTTCTCGGAGTTGATATTGGGACATTTGGCCAAAGTTTTGAGAGAAATTTTTGAGCTCCATTCACCCCCCCTCTGGTCGCCTTGCTAGTGCTTTCTCGGTCCTTCAATTGGTATCGGAGCAGGTTAAGGATCTTCCACCTTAACCGGTTCCAGATCCACAGAAGGTGACATGGATCGCGGCATGGGCAAACCGCCGTTTTTCGATGGGACGAACTATGCGTATTGGAAGATACGCATGTCGGCCTATCTGCAGAGTTTGGGCGCTTCCATCTGGGATATTTGCAACTCTGCCGATTACGTTGTCTTGGCTGCTCGTGTGACTCAGCATCAGATCGATGAGCACGATGCCAATAGCCGAGCACGTAATGCTCTTTTCTCATGCTTGAGCATGAGTGAGTTTGATCATGTTTCTCACCTCGCTACGGCTCGGGAGATTTGGGCTACCCTCATGCGCTTTCATGAGGGAACCTCTCAAGTCAAAACCGACTCTACGAGTCGTTCAAGCGAGAGTATGAGAACTTTCGACAAATGCCTGGCGAGAGCATAGAAAGTTTATTCGCTCGCTTTCATGTCATTGTCAACAGGATGAGGGCTAACAAGGAGCAGTTGCCTTTCGACGATCATGAGAGAGCTTTGAAGCTTTTGCATACTCTTGATCGATCAGTGTGGGACTCCAAAGTTTAGGCGATCATCGAATCACCTAACTATGAGACCCTCACGTGCGACGAGCTCTTTAGTAAGCTCAAGTCCAGTGAGATTGACGCCATGGCGAGGGCTTCTTATGAGAATCCTTCTGGCCCGACTATGGCTTTGGTTTCTGGCTCTTCTAACCCCTCTAGAGGCTTTGCTCTTTCGTCTCTCTTTTGTCACAGAGGACCAGCTCGAGTTTTGGGGGATGATGAGTTTGGCAATGCTCGCCAACCGGTTCTCACGGTTTCACAACAACCGCATGAACCGTCGCCGCGGAGGAGGACACTCAGGATGCTATGAGTGCGGCGACCCTGATCACTTCATCGCCAACTGCCCCAAGAAGAAGCATTCATCTGGGAAGGGCGATCATGGGCACAAGTACAACTCCCGCAAGCGCAAGGAGAAGTACATCCCCGCGAAGCACAAGCGGAGGGGCGGCTTCGACAAGGAGTACATCAAGAAGAAGTACTTGGAGAAGGCCCAAGCTGAGTAGCGTGCGTTCTTCGCCACGCTCAGCGACGTCGATGGCTCGGATGACGACTCCGCTTGCTCAAGCGACGACGAGTCCGAGAAGAAGAAGAGGATCGAGGACAAGCTGAACGGCCTCTGCACCATGGCCCTCGACGGCGAGCTGGTGAACTCCCCTCAGAACGACGACGACGATGACGACACCTCCCAGGTAAAACGATTGGAGAACGTTTGGTTGGTGGATTCCGGGTGTTCGAGGCACATGACCGGAAACGCCAAGTGGTTCTCCAGTCTTAGTCTAGTCACCGGAAAGGAGTATATCACCTTCGGCGACAACAGCAAAGGTAAGGTGTTGTCTCGTGAGTCTGTACGAGTTAATGAGCACTTTGTGTTGCGCGATGTTGCTCTTGTTTCTAACTTGCATTTTAACCTTCTTTCTGTTTTGCAACTCTTTGACGACAACTATGAGATTCGTTTTAAACCGAATCTCAGTCGTATTTTGGACCCTCAGGGCAATCTTGTTTGTGTGATATCGCCCTTGGGAAAGACTTTCGTGCGGATTTCTCGGAGTTGTTTGGTATTTCCCGCTGTCTTTTGGCTAGTCCTTCCTCCTCTGATCTTTGGAAGTGGCATAGGAGGCTCGGTCATTTAAGCTTCGACGTGCTTGCAAGACTTAGCTCACTTGGCTTAATCCGAGAGGATTGCCCAAGATGTCAATGGAGAAGGATCTTGTTTGCCATTCTTGTAGACATGGGAAGATGGTAGCCGCTCCCCACCATCTAGTGACTCAGGTCATGACTAAGCGCCCTGGAGAGCATTTGCACATGGACCTTGTTGGTCCGGCTCGGGTGAGCTCGGTTTGGGGGAAGTGGTATGTGCTTGTTGTTGTCGACGATTTTTTGAGATATTCGTGGGTCTTCTTTTTAGCTGAGAAGACCGAGACTTTCTCCTTTGCTCGCAATCTGATTTTGCGTCTTCAGAATGAGTTCCCTTTGAACTCTATGCGAGCAATTCGGAGTGAGTGATAATGGTTCCGAATTCAAGAATTCGGATTTTGAAAAATTTTGTGACTCTTTTGGGTTAGAGCATTAGTTTTCTTCCCCCTACACACCGCCTCAGAATGGTGTTGTAGAGAGGAAGAATCGGACCCTTGTAGAGATGGCCACGACGATGCTCGATGAGCATAGGACTCCTAGGCGATATTGGGCCGAAGCTATGAACACTGCATGCTATATTTCCAATCGCATTTTTCTTCGAGCTTTCTTGAAAAAGACCTCTTATGAGTTGCGTTTTGGAAAACTACCCAAGGTGAGTTATTTTCGAGTTTTGGTTGCCATTGGTTTATACTCAAAAGGGCAACTTGGACAAGTTTGAGTCTCGTTCTTCTGACGGTGTGTTTTTGGGTTATGGCACTCACACTCGAGCTTATCGTGTACTTAACCTTGACACTAACCGAGTCATGGAGACATCCGATGTCACCTTCAATGAGACCATGGGTTTGTCCTTCTTCTCGTTTGAGCGGTGTAGGTGATCATGAGGTTGGCGATCCTCTTTTCGATGATGAAGATGAAGGTGCTGAAGGGATAGATGACCCAGCACCTCCTCCACCTGCTGTGCCGCAAAGAGCGGCTTCTACGACGACTCACGGCCCCGACACCTCTTCTTCCTGGGGGCCGTGGGATCCGCCACCCCGAGCGGTACCCTTTGTACCTACGGAGGCACCAGCTGCTGTTGAGGGGGAGGCCACTTCGGCAAGGGAGGCGCCACGACACATTCAGCGCCAGGACCCGCCTCAGCAGATGATCGGCAGCATCGACGAACGCGTCACCCGGTCAAGGCAAATCTCTCACTTTGCTCATTCTGCATTTGTTGCTGATTTTGAACCCCGGGATGTTGGACACGCATTGACGGACCCGGATTGGGTAAATGCCATGCATGAGGAGCATGAGAACTTTGAGAGAAATCGAGTTTGGGTTCTAGTGTCTCCACCTTCTGAGTGTCATCCAATTGGGACAAAATGGGTTTTCAAAAACAAACAGGGAGAAGATGGCCATGTTGTGAGAAACAAGGCCAGACTCGTAGCCCAGGGATACAGTCAGAAGGAGGGGATAGACTATGAGGAGACTTTTGCTCCTGTAGCACGTTTGGAGGCAAGTAGGATACTCTTGGCTTTGGCTGCATCCAAGGTTTCAAACTTTTTCAAATGGATGTCAAGAGTGCCTTCTTAAACGGCTATATAGAAGAGGAGGTGTATGTTAGACAACCCCCAGTTTCGAAAATCCCAAGTTTCCTAACCATGTCTTTAAACTTCACAAAGCTTTGTATGGTTTGAAACAAGCCCCTAGAGCCTGGTATGATAGGTTAAAAACCTTTTTGCTTGCTAAGGGTTTCAAAATGGGATGTGTAGACAAAACGCTTTTTCTCCTCAAGCAAGGCACTGATACTCTCTTGGTCCAAATTTACGTGGATGATATCATTTTCGGTGGTTCTTCTCACGCTTTGGTTGCCAAGTTCGTAGATACTATGAGTAGGGAGTTCGAGATGAGCATGATGGGGGAGTTGACGTTTTTCCTCGGGTTGCAAATCAAGCAATCCCGGGAAGGAACGTTTGTGCACCAGGGCAAGTAAACCCACGACATTCTGAAGAAGTTCGACATGGGTGAGGCCAAGCCTCTTCCAACACCATGGCGACCACGACGGCCCTGGATGCAGACAAGGAAGGAGAAGCAGTGGACCAGAAGGAGTGCCGGAGTATGATCGGATCGCTGCTGTACCTGACGGCGACACGCCCGGACATCCAGTTCGCGGTGTGCCTCTACGCGCGCTTTCAGGCGTCGCCACGCACTTCTCACCATCAAGCGGTCATCAGCGCATATGAGGTACTTATCCTTTTCTCCAGAATTCGGGATTTGGTTTTCTGCTTCCTCCAACCTTTCCCTTTGAGGTTATTCTGATGCCGACTTTGCTGGTTGCCGTATTGATCGCAAGTCCACTTCTGGGACTTGCCAGTTTATTGGTTCTTCTCTTGTATCGTGCTCTTCTCGCAAGCAGTCTAGTGTCGCCCAGTCTACCATGGAGGCTGAGTATGTTGCTGTGGCTAGCTGTTGTTCCCAGTTACTCTGGATGATGGCCACTTTGCGTGATTTTTGGTCTGAGCTTTTCTCGTGTTCCATTGCATTGTGACAGCACGAGTGCGATTAGCGTTGCTAAGAACCCCATGCTTCACTCGAAGACCAAACACATTGATGTGCGCTTTCATTTTCTGCGAGACCACTATGAGAATGGTGATATCGACCTTCGCCATGTCGATACTCATCATCAGCTTGCTGATATTTTCACCAAGCCTTTGGACCAATCAACCTTTAATCGGTTGAGAGGTGAGCTGGTGTGTGTTTCCCCTTTTAGATGGGGGAAACACTTTGGATTTTGTATGATACACTAACTTTTTGTTTTCAGTTGTTTTTGGCTTCTTTTTGGTTTCTTCGTTCAGCTTTTGCATTTTAGCATACGCTTTTACATTCTGAGCTTCATATGTATAATCTGAAGAATGTTACTATGCTCTGTGTAGTTTTTTGCTCCGATGCTTTATGTTGATGCTGTAGCTTATGCTCCTTCTGATCACTAGTGCATACTATGAGCTGAGCTATTTTTGAATGGTGAATTTGATAATGAACTTAAAACTTGAAAATGTTCACCATTGAGATATGCAACTAGCATGTGTAGGATGTGTCGAAGTCACATGTGCTTTTCATATATGCTAGGTTGCTATGTCTCTAGTGTTGAGTCATTCACTTGCTTGGTATGTCATATTCTGTTTAAAATCTGAACCAAGTTAAGTGAATTGGAAAGATCGAGATGGGTTTGCTTGTTAGCACCTCACAGTTTCGAGACTGTTTCTCATTGCACTTTGAGTTAAACTTGAGTTGTGTAGTGAATGACCCAAACTGTTGCTTTAAGCTTCTGATTGCTTATGCATAGGCTTCGCACAGTTGAAAAGTTAGGCAATAACAAGCATTCAACCTCTCGCAGTCACATGTTTTTTCTGAACTTGTGTAATTTCACCGCTGCAACTCCGATTATTAAAATTTGAAATCACAAGTAAATGCCTAAATTGGTCTCAGCATGATGATTGAACTATGCTAGGGGTAGTTCACTTGGTATACATGCTTACCACATTGACTTCCTGTCCATACATGTCTTGTGCTATTTTGATGGTGAATACCTTTTTCGGCATAAAAACTGCTCACATGTTCATATTTCATCTTAGTGATCAACTTGAGCCTTTGCTAGCATTCTGTGCATTTTTCTGAGTCATCGGATTTGAACTCTATAGAGCATCTTTGCACTCTTTTGAGTATACTCCTGAAGCTCCTAACTTGCATTTTGCCTCATTGCATTTGGAAAGGGGAGAATTCTGCGTGTTGGCACTTTTTGATGGTGCATTTTCCCAGGGGGAGAAATGGTTCTTGATTAGTGCATTTTCAACTAAGGGGGAGAGAAATTGCAAATCATAACCCTCCTTTTGCTTAGGGGGAGCCTTTCTGGTTGTTTGCACTATTCAAGGGGGAGTTTGCTCCGGATGAGTTTTTGACATTTTCAGTTGGGTTGGAACGGTTTGCTAGTTGTGTTGAGCCTTTGCCTCTTTCTTGAGGAACTAGCATTTGCTTTTCAGTTTTCCAATTGGTGTCGAGCTCTTTCTCTTAAGCCGGTAGCAGTCGGTATCGAGCTTTCTTTGCTAGTTGTGTTGAGCCTCTGTGCCTCTATCTTGAGGGACTAGCATTGTGCTTGGATATTTTCGATTGGTTTTTGCTAGCGGTGTTGAGCCTGTTCTACCTCTTCTTGGGGGCTACCTTTGCTTTGCTTGGTTGCGTCGAGCCGTTGCCCATGTCTTTGGGGACCAAGTTCTTTCGCTCTTTCCACTTGATCTTCTTTGGCTTTGCTACGCTTTTGGGTCATTTGGTCGAGTTCTTTCTTCTCCTACTTCTTTCTTCTCTTTCATTATGATTTGTGTGAGTGTGTAGTTGACAATGCACTCATCAAGGGGGAGATTGCGGATACATGGGTGTATGCCAGGTCTCTGAGTGATGAGTGATTGTCAACTGGGATGATGCGCGTGTTCTTTGGCTTGTGTTGTGCAGGTGTCGAGCAGAGATGCAGTGATCAGAGGTGAGGTGAAGGTCAAGTAGAGACGTGTCGTGCCGATGGACCGGGAGTGGCGAAGGGCGGATGTGAGGCTTGGACTGAGGGACCAGAGGCTCGAGGATCAGCTGTGGTGGCCGGCAGCCTGTGGCAGCTACAAGTGAAGAAGTGCGGTCATGTGTTGCCTGAGTCGTGGACTTAGGGACACGTGTCGGTGGACGGGGTGCACGGGAGGTGCATCCCATCTACGACGTCGGTTTGGTGGTAGAGCCAGGGAAAAACCATCGGGTGGACGGTTTCCAGGTTTGGGCCTCAAAACCTGGGTGCTGAGGGTTTCCGAGTTTGGCCACAAAACTCGGGCTGAGGACGGTTTCCAGGTTTGGGCCTCAAAACCTGGGCGCTGAGGGTTGCTGAGTTTGGCCTCAATACTCAGATGGTGGTGGGCTGGTTTCCGGTTTGGGCCTCAAAACCGGGGGTTGGCTGGGAAAAGGCTGGTTTCCCGGTTTGGGCCACAAAACCGGGGGTGCACAGCAAGGGCGGCACGTGGCAGCAATCGGGAGGTTGCGTCGAGGCAATGCTACGAGTTGTGCGAGTGTGCCCGTCGGATACACCTACCAATGAGTTGGTCCAGAATAACCTTACGGTTTAGCTGGTTCGCTCTGTAAGTAGTTAGGGGGTAGAATGGGAATTAGGAATAGGTTAGAATTAGGATAAATAGGGGAGACACCCACCTCCCCATCTATCTCAGTTCATTTGCTCTTTGCACTTAGGGTTTCCTACTCTCCCAATCCCCTGCTGTAGCTAGCTGAGATCAGCAGAGAACCATACCTCTGTGTACTGGAGATTTTGAGGAAGTGAGGGCGTAACCTCACTGTTGTAGCGTGTGGTAGCCACACGGTTGCAGATCGATGTGTTGATTCGCGTTTTGATTCATGTTCTTCGCGTTCTTCGTTTCTCCGCGATTTTCCCGTCACTCGATCTCTCTCTCCCGTGCGTCTTTGCAAAATCCGTTTGAATCATCTTATTCGTATTTGAAAGGAGATCATTTCCACCGAAGGAATTTATCTATCTCCTTACGAACAAGTAGATCGAGTTGATTTCGTTTTCGTGGCACTTTTGGTTCATCCTCCTCCCCTTTTGATTTCCCGGTGATTGACTCGATTTGAGCGGATGATTTCTTGGGGATAGTCTCCTAACTACTCCGTGATCATCCTCTCCAAGTTTGGGAATGTGGGATGTGAGTTGATTTGATTTGGGATTGTTTTGGGTGAAGGGCGAACAAAATCGCCCTCCCTGAGTGACCGCGGACAGTCCGCCACTCAGGGCGCGGACAGTCCGCGTGTCGGGGACGAGCCAGACCAGTGGCACTGTCCTTCGGCTGATTTGGCTTTTGGTTGAACGGCGGACAGTCCGCAGTTCAAAGCTGCGGACAGTCTGGGACTGTCCAGGGGACTTGCAGCAGCACTTCGGTTTTGCTCTTTTGGCCGGCGGACAGTCCGCGACCTGAGCCCGGACAGTCCGCCACTGGGCAGACAGTCCGCGACCGTACTGGCGGACAGTCCGTGAATCGGCTGTTTGCTCCAGTTTAGTGCGTTGGCTCTCCCGGCTTGTTTGCTTGGTTTTCGGACTTCTCGTTTGGCCCTAGAGTTGACCAAGGAACCTCTCTAGGTATCTTTGCTACTTTTAGCATAGGTATTTAGGAGTTTCTCGACGTAGCCGTCTATCTACGTTCGGGACTTGGTTTTTGGGGGCGTGTTCGAGCCGGAGTTTTGGAGTTTGGTTTGCTATCTCTTTGTGGTGCTCCGCTGTGATCCTAGGGATCATCCACGCTCTTCCAAGGGTCGTGAGCATCACGGTTTCGGTCGCCGTTTCTCGGGGTTGATATTGGGACATTTGGCCAAAGTTTCGAGAGAAATTTTTGAGCTCCCATTCACCCCCCCCCCCTCTGGTCGCCTTGCTAGTGCTTTCTCGGTCCTTCAGTGTAGATGAACTTGAGCATGCTAGGGCTGAAATGATGAGATAAATGCTAGGCCTTGTAGCTTGTGCTCTTTGAATAAAGATGCTTGCCTTACTTCTTGTGTTGACCATGATTCTTTGCTTGATGTTTCTGGTGATGTTTCTTCCACCAATTTCATTTGCACATCATGCATTGATTTGGAAAAAGAAGTTTTGGCTTTGAAGTTTTGCGCGATGATATGAGCGCCAAGTTGGTGAGCACAATGATATGAGTGCTAACCTTGAAAAAGAAATTGAACTCTTGCGTACCACATATGCCGAGTGCATTAGAGAGGAGATGGAAAATCTTAGAAACACTCTTGTGGTACTTGTGATCGCCTCATGTTTGAGAATGAGGTTTTAGCTAAAAGATGCAAGAGTCTTTGTGCTAAGTCTTTTGATTCACGCAATTCTTGCAACTCCAAAGTTGGTGTTTCCAAGTTTGCATCTTTGCAACCGGAGTTGAGTTCTTGTGTTGCGCGTGAGTCTGTTGATGTTAGCACTAGTGTCAAGGTTTCGGATAGATCTTTCATAGCTACTCCTAACCTTGTTGTTTCTTCGAGTGATGTCCAAGGGACTTCTCTTGATAAGGGTGCTTCTCATATTTTTGGGACTCGTGCTCCCAATCCAGTTTTCCATTGCACCTTTTGCAAGAAGGATGGACACTCATTCCATTTTTGTTTCCGCCGTGTCAAACACGAGCGACGAATTCGAGCTAAGGCTTTTAGGAAGCCGTGTAGTCTTTCCCATGGCACGTGTGCTCCTAGTGTTGGCACCAAGTCTCTTGTTGATGCTTCTTGTTCTAAGCCCCAAGGGACTTCTCACTTGTCGGAGAATGGTGTGCCTTCCAGTAGGCCTTTGTACCATTGCTCTTTTTTGTGAGAAAGATGGGCATCAAGAAAGCTTTTGCTATCGGCGTGCCAAATGCTTGCGCCAAGCTCACTCTTCTAGGAACTCGGTGGTTCATAGCCCTTCTCATGGCATGAACGCTTGTGCTCCTAGTAAGAAGCCCATTTTTGTTGATGGGTTTTATGACTCCTTTTCTAATGGGATAGGTCATGGTCGTGGACATGTTTCAAGTGCTTCTTCCCTTGGTCCACGTCATGCTTTTCATGATGCTTCTATTGGTTCTTCTACAAAAACCTTCGAAGATGTTTGCCTCTTTTCTCGTTGTACGACTCGTTCTTCTCCTCGAGTTGTCCTTTTGAGGAATGCTTCCAAGGGTGTTTCACAATTGCATTTGAACCAACAATTGCATCATGCTAACCCACAAGATAAGTTGAGTTTTGTGACCAAGTCTTGGGTTCCCAAGTACATGCTTGCTAACCCTTCGGGATCCAAGACTCTTGTTACTTTGTCCTCTTGTGTGTAGATATGAGGACGCGGGGTGGAAAACATGCGCCTGATGGAGCTTGATCTTTTAGATGTGATCAAGAGTTGATGGTTCTCTACACCCCGCTTAGATTTGCCTCCAAAGAGGCTTTTGCAGCTCGGTGAGCTTTCTTATACACTCATGCCTTGAACATCCCTGTTCTATTTCTTGTGGTATGAGATGACTTTCATGTGCTCACTTTTATAGTTCTTACATGTACATTTTTCTTTTGTATCATGTTTTGCTTTAGTCTAGCATGTGCTATCTTGTATATCATGTCATGCTAGCTTTGTGTACAGCTTTTGTGGAATATCCACTTTTCATGCTAGTCTGTGATCCTCAGGAACATTATGCCATGCTTTACCTTACTTCTCCATGAGCTTTACTTGTAGAGGTATGATGTTCATTAGGTGTCACTTTTTAGTGCTGCTAGTTTTGTGTAGCTACATGTACCCTGTTGATATGTTTAGCTTGAGCACTAGCCTTTCCACAATTTTATCATGTTACATGCTTTTGGGTCTGTTGCTATCATTATCTTGCATTGTAGCATGTGTTGAGGTTTAGGCTGTGTCTGGGTTGATCATGTCTCTAGGTTGCATGTTGCTCCATAGTGCTTTATCCTGTTGCATGGTTGTTTAGGCTAGTTTGAGTTCAGATCTCCTTGCGGTATCATTCGTAGGTAGACCTCTTTTGTTGAGAGTTCACCTTATGCTTATTATGTGACTAACCGTTTCGTGGAGACCTTGAGGTCACACTGGATGAGACAATGCCTTGTGTTTCTTCTGCTTTGAGTGTGTAGGAGAACAGGAGCCTAGAGAGAGCATTTTGGCTCATGGACCCGATTCCACTTTCCACGACTTGGGGTCCGTTCGAGCAGCTCTCCAGCGAGCACTAGCAGCACCTGTGGGAGCGACAGCATTAGGCGAGGGGGGAGACAACTTCGGCGAGGCAGGTGCCCCGAAGATTTCAGCAGATTTAGGCGTCCCCTCGAGTATCACACCAGCAGGCGGTCATGCGTATCATGAGGTACCCCGACACACTTTTGAGTTCGGTTTCTGGTACTCTTCTTGTCCGACCCCTTTCTGCCGTGTGGTCTTTTCGATGTGGATTTTGGGGCTGTCGCTTGAGCATTTCTTGGCTCTTTATTTGTGTCTTTGTTGCGTGTTTCCCTTTTAGTTGGGGAAGCATTCTGCTTGTTGTATCTTAGTTGGGCTTCTCCGATACCCTTTTGTTTTGGGTTTTCCTTATAGGCTAGCTTTTCATGCATTTCATCATGTACATCTTGCATTTTAGAGCTTCATGTCTAGAGCAATGAGAATGAGATTATGCTCTTTTTGGTATGCCATGTTTATTCATGATGATGCTTGTAGCTTAGGCTCTTTTTGATCACTTGATACACGTTATGAGCTAAGCTATTTTTGCAAATGGTGAACTTGACTAATCAACTATGAAACTTTTAAATTGTTCACCATTGAGAGTGGCAACTAGCATGGGTAGGATGTGTTGAGATCACTTGTGATATCTTTTGTATGCTAGGTTGCTATGTCTCTTTCACTGAGTCATTCACTTGCTTGGATTGTTCATATTTACTCTGTGCTTAAAATTTGATCCAAGTCTAGTGAAATGAAAAGATCGAGATGGGATTGTATGTGTCAGCACATCACGGTATCGAGACTGTTTCTCATTGCACTTTTGAGTTAAACTTGAGCCGTGTAGTGTAAGACCGAAACTGGTGCTTAAGCTTCTGATTGCTTTTGTTGCATAGGCTTAGCCCGGTTGAAAAGTTAGGCAATGACCATGCTTTGAACCTCTCGCAATCACATGCTTTAATATGAACTTGTGTTAATACCTCTGCAATCTCCGAAAAAATATTGAAAATAACACAAGTTTATGCTTCATTCTATGGCATGATGATTGAACTTTGCTAGGGGTAGTTCACCTTGTATACTTAAGTTAGCACTTGGTTGATTTCGTGTCTATTCATGCTAAGTGCAATTTTAGTGGTGAACTGCTGAAGAACCGAGAAAGCATTAGCAAGGCAACTAGAGGAGGGGTGAATGGGAGCTCAAAAATTTCTCTC
The DNA here is from genome assembly GCA_009763385.1 of Coix lacryma-jobi var. lacryma-jobi. NCBI lineage: Eukaryota > Viridiplantae > Streptophyta > Magnoliopsida > Poales > Poaceae > Coix > Coix lacryma-jobi. The sequence goes on from CM019822.1 coordinate 72,393,282, forward strand.
GAAACTTTGGCTAAATGTCCCAAAATCAACCCCGAGAAACGGCGACCGAAACCGTGATGCTCACGACCCCTAGAAGAGGGTGGATGATCCCTAGGATCACAGCGGAGCACCACAAGGAAGAAGCAAACCAAACTCCAAAAGCTCCGGCTCGAACACGACCTCAAAAACCAAGTCCCTAACGTAGATGGACGGCTACGTAGAGAAATCCCCAAATACCGATGCTAATGAGTAGCAAAGATACGTAGAGAGGTTCCTTGGTCAACTACAAGGCCAAACGAGAAGTCCGGAAACCAAGCGAGGAACCCGGGAGAGCAAATGCACAAGACCGGAGGCTTCAGCTAATCCGCGGATTGTCCGGCCCTGGGGTCCCGGACTGTCCGCCCCTACTGCGGACTGTCCGTGCTCTGGTGGCGGATTGTCCACCGGTTAAACGAGCAAAAACACACTGCTGCTGAAGTCCCCTGCCCAAGTCCCGGACTGTCCGCCAAAACCAACGGCGGACTGTCCACCGGTCACCCGAGGCAAAACCAGCCGAGCCACACGACCACTGCTTCGGTCGAAGGCCCGACGCGCGGACTGTTCGCCGGTCTAAACCACGGATTGTCCGCGAGTACCCAGGGAGGGCGATTTCAGTCGCCTTCTCCCCAAACTCTCCAAAATCGAATCAACTCACAATCCCACGTTTCCAAACATGTAGAGGATGATCACGGAGTAGTTAGGAGACTATCCCCAAGAAATCATCGGCTCAAATTGAGTCAATCACCGGGAAATCGAAAGGGGAGGAGTATGAACGAAAAAGTGCTAAGAAAACGAAATCAACCCGATCTACTTGTTCGTAGGGAGATAGATGAATTCCTTCGGTGGAAATGTTCTCCTTTCAAATACGAACAAGATGATTCAAACGGATTTTGCAAAGACGCACAGGAGAGGGAGATCGAGTGACGGGAAAAAACGGAGAAACGAAGAACGCGAAGGAAGAACACGAACAAAACGCGAATCAAGTCATCGATCTGCAACCGTGTGGCCACACGCTACAACAGTGAGGTTACGGCCTCACTTCCTCAGAATCTCCAGTACACAGAGGTATTGTTCTCTGCGGATCTCAGCTAGCTACAGCAGGGGTGGGAGAGCAGGAAACCCTAGAAGCAAAGCGCAAATGACTGAGATTAGAAGGGTCGAGGGTGTCTCCCTCTACTTATCCTAATTTCTAATTCCTACTCTACCCCTCAACTAATTACAGAGCGAACCAGCTAAACCCTAGGGTTATTCTGGACCAACTCGGTGGTAGGTGTATCCGACGGCCATGCCCGCACAACTCGTAGTGTTGCCTCGACGCAACCTCCCGATTGCCGCCACGTGCCGCCCTCGCTCTGCACCCCCGGTTTTGTGGCCCAAACCGGGAAACCAGCCTTTCCACGCAACCCCCGGTTTTGAGGCCCAAACCGGGAAACCAGCCCACCAGCATCTAAGTTTTGAGGCCAAACTCAGCAAACCCTCAGCACCCAGGTTTTGAGGCCCAAACCTGGAAACCGTCCTCAGCCCGAGTTTTGAGGCCAAACTCGGAAACCCTCAGCCCGAGTTTTGAGGCCAAACTCGGAAACCATCCACGCCCAGGTTGAGGCCCAACCTGGAAACCGTCCACCCGATGGTTTTTCCCTGTCTCTACCACCAAAACGACGTCGTAGATGGGATGCACCTCCCGTGCACCCCGTCCACCGACACGTGTCCCCAAGTCACAACTCAGGCAACACATGACCGCAAGGCTTCACTCGTTGTCGTCACAGGCTACCAGCCACCACAGCTGATCCTCGGGTCTCTGGTCCCTCAGTCCAAGCCTCACGTCCGCCCTTCGCCACCCTCGATCCATCGGCACGGCACGTCTCTACTTGACCTTCACCTCGCCTTCGATTACTGCATCTGTGCTCGACACCTGCACAACACAAGCCAAAGAACATGCGCATCATCCCAGTTGACAATCACTCATCACTCAGAGACCCGGCATACACCCATGTATCTGCAATCTCCCCCTTGATGAGTGCATTGTCAACTAACAACACAAATCATCATGGAAAAAGAAGAAGGAAGAAGGAGAAGGAGAAAGAACTCAACCAAATGACCAAAAGCATAGTAAAGCCGAAGAAGGTCAAGTGGTTGGAGCAAAGAACACTTGGTTCCCAAAGACATGGGCAACGGCTCGACGCAACCAAGCAAAGCAAACCTAGCCCTCAAGAAGAGGTAGAACAGGCTCAACACCGCTAGCAAAAATCAGTTGAAAATATCAAAGCAAATGCTAGTCCCTCAAGATAGAGGCACAGAGGCTCAACACAACTAGCAGAGAAAGCTCGATACCAACTGTTACCACAAAGAGTTCGACACCAATTGAAAATCTGAAAGGCAAATGCTAGTCCCTCAAGAAAGAGGGTAAGGCTCAACACAACTAGCAAATTGCTCCAAACCAATTGAAAATGTCAAGCTCCCCCTTGAATAGTGCAAAACAACCAGGGATATGATTTGGAAAATTTCTCCCCTTAGTTGAAAATGCACTTGTCAAGAGACATTTCCCCCTGGGAAAATGCACCATCAAAGAAGTGCCAACACGCAGAAATCTCTCCTTCCAAAATGCAAATGAGTCAAAATGCAAGTTAGGAGCTTCAGGAGTATACTCAAAAGAGTGTAAAAAGCTCTACGGAGTTTGGATCCGATGATGCAGAGAATGCACAGAATGCTAGCAAAGGCTCAAACTGATCATCAATGTGTTTGGTCATCGAGTGCAGCACGGGGTTCTTAGCAACGCTAATCGCACTCGTGCTGTCACAAAGCAAAGGAACACGAGAAAAGCTCAGACCAAAATCACGCAAAGTGGCCATCATCCAGAGTAGCTGGGAACAGCAGCTAGCCGCAGCAACATACTCAGCCTCCGTGGTAGACTGGGTGACACTAGACTTCTTGCGAGAAGACCACGAAACAAGAGAAGAACCAATAAACTGGCAAGTCCCAGAAGTGGACTTGCGATCAATACGGCAACCAGCAAAATCGGCATTGGAATAACCGCAAAGGGAAAGGGTGGGGAAGCAGAATACCAAATCCCGAACTCTGGAGAGAAGGATAAGTACCTCACAATGCGCTTGACTGCTTGATGATGAGAAGTGCGCGGTGAAGACTGAAAACGCGCGCACAGGCACACCGCGAACTGGATGTCCGGGCGTGTCACCGTTAGGTACAGCAGCGAGCCGATCATACTCCCGTACTCCTTCTGGTCCACTCCTTCTCCTTCCTTGTCTGCATCCAGGGCCATCGTGGTCGCCATGGGTGTTGGAAGAGGCTTGGCCTCACCCATGTCGAACTTCTTCAGGATATCTCTGTTGTACTTGCCCTGGTGCACAAATGTTCCTTCCCGGGATTGCTTGATTTGCAACCGAGGAAAAACGTCAGCTCGCGCATCATGCTCATCTCGAACTCCCTGCTCATAGTGTCTGCAAACATGGCAACCAAAGCGTGAGAAGAACCACCGAAAATGATATCATCCACGTAAATTTGGACCAAGAGAGTATCAGTGCCTTGCTTGAGCAGAAAGAGCGTTTTATCTACACATCCCATTTTAAAACCCTTAGCAAGCAAAAAGGTTTCAACCTATCATACCAGGCTAGGGGCTTGTTTCAAACCATATAAAGCTTTGTGAAGTTTAAAGACATGGTTTGGAAACTTGGGATTTTCGAAACCGGGGGGTTGTTTAACATACACCTCTCTTCTATGTAGCCGTTTAAGAAGGCACTCTTGACATCCATTGAAAAAGTTTGAAACCTTTGGATGCAGCAAAAGCCAAGAGTATCCTAATAGCCTCTCCAAACGTGCTACAGGAGCAAATGTGTCCTCATAGTCTATCCCCTCCTTCTGACTATATCCCTGGGCTACGAGTGTGGCCTTGTTTCTCACAACATGGCCATCTTCTCCCTGTTTTTTTTGAAAACCCATTTTGTCCCAATTCGATGACACTCAGAAGGTGGAGACACTAGAACCCAAACCCGATTTCTCTCAAAGTTCTCAAGCTCCTCATGCATGGCATTGACCAATCAGGATCCGTCAAAGCGTGTCCAATATCCCGGGGTTTAAAATCAGCAACAAAAGCAGAATGAGCAAAGTGAGAGATTTGCCTTGACGGGGTGACGCGTTCATCGATGTTGCCGATCATCTGCTGAGGCGGGTGCTGGCGCTGAATGTGTCATGGCGCTCCCTAGCCGAAGTGGCCTCCCCCCTCAACAGCAGCTGGTGCTCCTCGGGTACAAAGGGTACCGCTCGAGAGGTGGCGGATCCCACGGCCCCCAGGAAGACGACGTGTCGGGGCCGTGAGTCGTCGTAGAAGCCGCTCTTTGCGGCACAGCAGGTGGAGGAGGTGTTGGGTCATCCATCCCTTCAGCACCTTCTTCATCATCATTGAAAAGAGGTTCGCCAACCTCATGATCACCTGCATGCTCAAAATGAGAAGAAGGACAAACCATGGTCTCGTCGAAGGTGACATCAGATGTCTCCAAGACTCGGTTAGTGTCAAGGTTAAGTACACGATAAGCTTGAGTGTGAGTGCCATAACCCAAAAACACACCGTCAGAAGAACGAGACTCAAACTTGTCCAAGTTGCCCTTTTTTAGTATAACAACAATTGCAACCAAAACTGAAAATAACTCACTTGGGCAGTCCTACCAAAACGCAACTCATAGGAAGTCCTTCTTCAAGAAAGCTCTCAAAAAATGCGATTGGAAATATAGCATGCAGTGCTCATAGCTTCAGCCCAATATCGCCTAGGAGTCCTATGCTCATCGAGCATCGTCCTGGCCATCTCTACAAGGGTCCGATTCTTCCTCTCTCACAACACCATTCTGAGGCGGTGTGTAGGGGAAGAAACTGATGCTCTAACCCAAAAGAGTCACAAAACTTCTCAAAATCCAATTCTTGAATTCGGAACCATTATCACTCCGAATTGCTCGCATAGAGTTCAAAGGAACTCATTCTGAAGACGCAAAATCAGATTGCGAGCAAGGGAGAAAGTCTCGGTCTTCTCAGCTAAAAAGAAGACCCACGAATATCTCAAAAAATCGTCGACAACAACAAGCACATACCACTTCCCCCCAACCGAGCTCACCCGAGCCGGACCAACAAGGTCCATGTGTAAAAGCTCTCCAGGGCGCTTAGTCATGACCTGAGTCACTGGATGGTGGGGAGCGGCAACCATCTTCCCATGTCTACAAGAATGGCAAACAAGATCCTTCTCCATGGACAACTTGGGCAATCCTCAGATTAGGCCAAGTGAACTCAGTCTTGCAAGCAAGTCGAAGCTCAAATGCCCTAGTCTCCTATGCCACTTCCAAAGATCAGAGGAGGAAGGTCCAGCCAAAGACAACGAGAAATTCCGAACGACTCCGAGAAATCCGCACGAAAGACTTTTCCAAAGGGCGAAGTCACACAAACAAGATTGCCCTGAGGATCCAAAATGCGACTGAGATTCAGTTTAAAATGAATCTCATAGTCATCATCGAAAAGTTGCGAAACAAAAGAAGGTTAAAATGCAAGTTAGAAACAAGGCGACATCACGCAACACAAAGTGCTCATTAACTCGCACAGACCCACGAGACAGCACCTTACCTTTGCTGTTGTCGCCGAAGGTTATGTACTCCTTTCCGGCGATCGGACTAAGACTGGAGAACCACTTGGTGTTTTCCGGTCATGTGCCTCGAACACCCAGAATCCACCAACCAAACGTTCTCCAATCGTTTTACCTACATCAATAAAAAGACATAGGGTGAGCAAACGGGCAACACTGGGGTTAGTGAAGTAAGGGAATACTAGTGTTGGGCCGGCTGCTCAAAAGAACGGTTAGCAGAAAAACCATTCCTAGCACACCTACGGGAGGAGCGATCACCACATTGAGGAAAACGTGGTCCGCTAAGGGAGGAGCGTCCATCGCGATACTCAAAACGCGGTGGGGGAAAACGCTCAACTGCAAAGCCACCGCCACGGGGTCCATAGCCACAAATACAGGCTCCCGCCGGGCACGCTCTCTACGAGGCCTACGCCTAGGAACTTGAGGCTCAACACCTCTAAGCCTAGCGTCTCTCCTCGGAGCTCTCTCCTGCCTAGTCCTAGCAACTTGAGGTTCTGGACCTCTAGGCCTAGCAGCACGTCTCGGTGCTCTCCTCTGAACATTCGGCACATGTACATCATGGAAAGGATGTTACATGTCCGTGTTGTTCATCTCCTTTGCACGGCGCGCATCTCTCTTGCGCCGAAAGCAGAACTCACTCAGGTGTCCATCTCTCCCACAATGCTCACAATGGTACCTCACCGCTCTCAAAGGGGGTTGTTTTACTCACGGTGGTGGGTGTGGATCACCTTGCCCTTCTGTGGCAATTCCTCTTGGATAGGTGACATTGTGTCCAGCTTGTTCTTTAGGTGGTTGGGTTTGGGTGCCCATTGCTGGTTCTTGGGTGGAGCTCTCGGAGGTTCCTCAAACACTCCATCCTTGGTGTTAGGCTTGAGAGGCTCATTGGGTGGAAGCTTGGTAAGTTTGGGAGTAGTGGTGGAGTTGGGCTTCTCACTCAGGTTCAGACCACTAGACTCTCCAATCTTCCCAAAGCAGAAAGATCAACACCCTGAGCAAAACCTACACCAGGACCTCCAGCAGCTCGCTTGAATTGGGAGATCATCATCCCGAGCTGTGGCTCACCACAAGACACCCATGACAAGATGGTCCGAAGGTATGTGTTTTCCTCCTCGGTTTGCATCTTGTCATGCTTCACATTGGCAATCTCCATCTCCAAACCCTCGCACAAAGCGCACCTAGTCACACAAGTGCTACCCGAGCTGGCCTCCTCAAGAGACACAATCTTGGCATTCTTCTCTGCCAACTCGGATTGCAAGACAGGACAAGTCTTGCAAGCACCCAACAGCATGGGCCTAGCACGGAGCTCATCCACCTCTCCTACCAACGCAACATACTTACTTCTCAAGGTGAGAAGATCAGTCATGTGCGTGGTGCACGCCTCGCACTCCTCCTCATCGGTGACAACTACGATGGACTTGACAGAATCAAGTTCCTTCACCGTATCCTCCCACTTCTGCCTAAACTCCTTGCGCTCTCTAGCAGCACGCCTAAGCAGATTATCCTGACTAAGCAAGGCGGCAGTAAGCTTCTCAACCTCAGCAGAAAGCTCGTCGTGGGTAAGAGATACCTAGGAGGTGTCGTCGTCGTCGTCGTCTTTCCGAGGGGAGTTTCACCAGCTCACCATCAAGGGCCATGGTGCAGAGAAGCCATCGTCGTCGGCGAAGAAGCAGAGGCCGTTCAGCTTGTCCTCGATCCTCTTCTTCTTCTCGGACTCATCGTTGCTTGAGGAAGCGGAGTCGTCATCCGAGCCGTCGACGTCGCTGAGCGTGGCGAAGAACGCACGCTGCTCAGCTTGGGCCTTCTCCAAGTACTTCTTCTTGATGTACTCCTTGTCAAGCCGACCCTCCGCTTGTGCCTCACGGGGACGTACTTCTCCTTGCGCTTGCCGGAGTCGTACTTGTGCCCATGATCCCCTTCCCAGATGTGTTCTTCTTCTTGGGACAGTTGGCGATGAAGTGGTCGGGGTCGCCGCACTCGTAGCATCCCGAGCGTCCTCCTCCGTGGCGACGGTTCATGCGGTTGTTGTGAACCGCGAGAACCGGTGACGAGCAAGGCTAGCTCGTCATCCCCCAACGACTCAAGCTGGTCCTCTGGGACAGAAAAGAGCGAAGGGAGTGCAAAGCATCCAGAGGGGTTAGCAGAAGAGCCAAAACCAAAGCCATTGACGGGCCAGAAGGATTTTCATAAGAAGCCCTCGCCATGGCGTCAATCTCACTGGACTTGAGCTTACTGAAGAGCTCATCGCACGTGAGGTCTCATAGTTAGGTGATTCCATGATCGCCTGAACTTTGGAATCCCACACCGATCGATCAAGAGTATGCAGGAGCTTCAAAGCTCTCTCATAATCGTCGAAAGGCAACAGCTCCTTGTTAGCCCTCATCCTGTTGACAATTACCTGAAAGCTAGCGAATAAACTTTCTATGCTCTCGCCAGGCATATGTCGAAAGTTCTCATACTCTCGCTTGAACGACTCATAGAGACAGGTTTTGACTTGAGTCGTTCCCTCATGGAAACGCATGAGGGTAGCCCAAATCTCCCGAGCCATAGCGAGGTGAGAAACGCGATCAAACTCGGACATGCTCAAACAAGAGAAGAGAGCATTACGAGCTCGGCTATTGGCATCGTGATCGTCAATCTAACGCTGAGTCACACATGCAGCCAAGACCACGTAATCGGCAGAGTTGCAAATATCCCAGATGGAAGCACCCAAACTCTGCAGATAGGCCGACATGCGTATCTTCCAATACGCATAGTTCGTCCCATCGAAAAACAGCGGTTTGCCCACGCCGCGATCCATGTCGCCTTCTGTGGATCTGGAACCGACTAAGGTGGAAGATCCTTAACCTGCTCCGATACCAATGGAAGGACCGAGAAAGCACTAGCAAGGCGACCAGAGGGGGGTGAATGGGAGCTCCAAAATTTCTCTCGAAACTTTGGCCAAATGTCCCAAATCAACCCCGAGAAATGGCGACCGAAACCGTGATGCTCACGACCCCTGGAAGAGGGTGGATGATCCCTAGGATCACAGCGAGCACCACAAGAAAGAAGCCAACCAAACTCCAAAAGCTCCGGCTCGAACACGACCTCAAAAACCAAGTCCCTAACGTAGAGGACGGCTACGTAGAGAAATCCTCAAATATCGATGCTAACGAGTAGCAAAGATACCTAGAGAGGTTCCTTGGTCAACTACAAGGCCAAACGAGAAGTCCGGAAACCAAGCGAGGAACCCAGGAGAGCAAATGCACAAGACCGAAGGCTTCAGCCAATCCGCGGACTGTTCGCCCTGGGGTCCCGGACTGTCCCCCCTACTGCGGACTGTCCGCGCTTTGGTGGCGGACTGTCCGCCGTTAAACGAGCAAAAACACACTACTGCTGAAGTCCCCTGCCCAAGTCCCAGACTCTCCGCCAAAACCAACGGCGGACTGTCCGCGGTCACCCGAGGCAAAACCAGCCGAGCCACACGACCACTGCTTCGGTCGAAGGCCCGACGCGCGACTGTCCGCCGGTCTAAACCGCGGATTGTCCGCGAGTACCCAGGGAGGGCGATTTCAGTCGCCTTCTCCCCAAAACTCTCCAAAATCGAATCAACTCACAATCCCACGTTTCCTAACTTGGAGAGGATGATCACGAAGTAGTTAGGAGACTATCCCCAAGAAATCATCCGCTCAAATTGAGTCAATCACCCGGAAATCGAAAGGGGAGGAGTATGAACAAAAAAGTGCTAAGAACACAAATCAACCCGATCTACTTGTTCGTAGGGAGATAGATGAATTCCTTCAGTGGAAATGTTCTCCTTTCAAATACGAACAAGATGATTCAAACGGATTTCGCAAAGCACAGGAGAGGGAGATCGAGTGACGGGAAAATCACGGAGAAACGAAGAATGCGAAGAACACGAACAAAACGCGAATCAAGTAATCGATATGCAACCGTGTGGCTACCACATGCTACAACAGTGAGGTTACGGCCTCACTTCCTCAAGATCTCCAGTACACAGAGGTATTGTTCTCTACGGATCTCAGCTAGCTACGGCAGGGGATTGGGAGAGCAGGAAACCCTAGAAGCAAAGAGCAAATGACTGAGATTAGAAGGGAGGAGGGTGTCTCCCTCTACTTATCCTAATTTCTAATTCCTACTCTACCCCTCAACTATTTACAGAGCGAACCAGCTAAACCCTAGGGTTATTCTGGATCAACTCGGTGGTAGGTGTATCCGACGGCCACGCTCGCACAACTCGTAGCGTTGCCTCGATGCAACCTCCCGATTGCCGCCACGTGCCGCCTCGCTCTGCACCCCCGGTTTTGTGGCCCAAACCGGGAAACCAGCCTTTCCAGGCAACCCCGGTTTTGAGGCCCAAACCGGGAAGAACCAGCCCACTAGCATCTGAGTTTTGAGGCCAAACTCAGCAAACCCTCAGCACCTAGGTTTTGAGGCCCAAACCTGGAAACCGTCCTCAGCCCGAGTTTTGAGGCCAAACTCGGAAACCCTCAGCCCGAGTTTTGAGGCCAAACTCGGAAACCATCCACGCCCAGGTTTTGAGGCCCAAACCTGGAAACCGTCCACCTGATGGTTTTTCCTGGCTCTACCACCAAACCGACGTCGTAGATGGGATGCACCTCCCGTGCACCCCGTCCACCGACACGTGTCCCCAAGTCCACGACTCAGACAACACATGACCGCAAGTCTTCACTTGTGTCGTCACAGGCTGCCAGCCACCACAGCTGATCCTCGGGCCTCTGGTCCCTCAGTCCAAGCCTCACGTCCGCCTTCGCCACTCTCGGTCCATCGGCATGGCACGTCTCTACTTGACCTTCACCTCGCCTTCGATCTCTGCATCCATGCTCGACACCTGCACAACACAAGCCAAAGAACATGCGCATCATCCCAGTTGACAATCACTCATCACTCAGAGAACCGGCATACACCCATGTATCCGCAACTGCTTTTGAATGGCTTAAAACTGCTCATATGCTCTATTGTTCATATTTTGTATTTATTTGATCAGTTTGAGCCTTTGCTAGCATTTGTATTGATTGCTACACTTTCAGGACAGCACCCTTTTGAGCATCTTTTCATTCTGATTGCTATACACTTGAAGCTGTTGCATTGTATATTTCATGCATTTTTAGCTTAGTGTACATACCCCCAACTCCAATACACTTTGTGGTCACCTTCAGTGCTTTTCATTGCCCTCATATGCTTTTGATTGATGACTTGTCTTGTGTTTTTTGTCAACTTTGTGAAAAATATCAAACCCCTCAGCATGTTCCCTTTTGTCAAGGGGGAGAAGTTGTTTGCAAGGGGGAGCTTGAGTGTTGGCACAGGGGAGAGTCATGCATTTTGGGGAGAGCTTTGAGCAAGAGGGAGTTTAGCTCTTTTATGTTCTTCTTCACTCGGTATAGCTCTTTTATTTGTTTCAATTGGTATCCATCTTTTGGTATGGAATGCAATTGGTGTCATGAGCTTTGTTACATAGCTTTTGTGTATAGGCTTGATTTCAGGGGGAGTCGCTTTTATCTTACTGCTTCTCCACGTGCTCCGAGTGATTGTGCTCCATTTAGTGTTGAGCTTCTCTTGTGATTTTTCTCAGTCGGTATCGAGCCTGCTAGTTGTGTTGAGCCATTTTTGCCTCTGTCTAGAGGGACTAGCAGTTTTTTTTGCTTGGTATTTTCGATTGGTATGGATCCTTCAGCTAGTTGCGTCGAGCCTATGTGCCTCTATCTTGAGGAACTAGCTGTTTTCACCAATTTTTGGCTGCTTGTGATTGCTATCGAGTCTTCTGCTAGTTGTTTTGAGCCTCTGTGCCTGTTGACGGTCCTTAATGTCAATATTATACCATCAACTAATGCATGAAATGACACTAAATGAATTACAAAGCATAGTCGTAGGGTTTGAAACTAACAAGTTCCACGAGTTTGGTGCTCTCACTTGTTTTGCAGGATTATCAATATTTCACCATATAAAAGTATCTCAAGTGATGAATAGAGCACACCATTGCGAAGAGCTCATCGAGACGATCGAAACGGACATATGATTTGCTATATTTGGAGTCCCGGAGCGAGAGTCCTCGATGGACACGACTTGGAAGATTCTAGAACATTCCGGAACATTCCAGACGACAAGAGAAGGCGACCCACGGAAGGCGGGCCCACCTGTCATAGGGGCAGACCGACCGGTCTGCTCTATGGACCGACCGGTCGGGTACTGGGCCCAATTTCGTCCCCCTTCGCGTGACGCACTTCAACCGACCTCTCCAACACATTTTGGCCCATTTAGGCCCAAGTGCATATGACGAAGGATTTAGTCCCACATTGCTTGCCCAACGTGGAGGGGAGGCCAGGAGCCCCTATATAATAAACCCAGGACCCCCCTGAGGAACACATCATCATCATCTGGGAGTCTTTGTAGAGGCGTCCCTCGAAGGACAACCTCTCCTCCCTAGAGAATTAGGTTTAGATTTTCCAATGTAATAGCTTAGCTTTAGTCGGGAGTTAGGGAGAGCGGAGCTGCGCTCCGGTTCCGAAGGAGTCTTTAGAGTTTTGGTATGTCTTTGTATCTTTTCTTTGTAAGACTTATGCTTTAATATATTTATCTTCTCTATTACTTTATGCTTTATTATATGATTAGTATAGTTGTTATATCTTGGCATGGGATCTTCGCTCGTATTGAGTGCTCTAGTTATTCATGGTAATTAGAGTAGTAATCGATAGATTAGACATGGTGTTTAGTCTATAGCTTACCTGAGGTTGCGCTCAATCCCACGGAATAGTTGTGGTAGCCCCAGGGGTGACAGCTCTGTTAGGCCTTCGTAGTCCACCACGTTCGGATTGATGTTTTTGTAGAGCTTTTGGCAGCCTTCCCCTGACTACCTTCTTCCCAGTCTTTTTTGAGAGTCAGAAAGGTACTGTTTCTCCAAAGTGCCAATGTTTATAATTGCTATATCTTTTTATCCTTGTTACCTTAGAACCCAAGTAATAGAGAAGCGCATAGGAACCTTGATCTCTCCCGTTGTCCTCCCACTATAGTTACCTTTACATTTATCTTTAAATTCTCTTTATTGTGCTTCCATTCAATATCATATCATTTATCAATTACTCCTGCTTTAGTCTAATTAGTACTCTGAGTTAGTAGATGCATAATAGTGAGTTATCAGATTCTTGACCCCAGCTTCCCTGTGGTAAAATATAAATAACCATCCTGGAATACTCCCGGTAAAATGCTACAATGATGTTCTGTGCGCTTGTGGAATCTTTTATATTCTTATTTGCGTTAACAAACGTCAACAGTGCCTCTATCTTGAGGGACTAGCAGTTTTCGCATTTCAATGCGTTGTTTCAGCCTCATTTGGTGTTGAGCCTTGAGCTAGTGGTGTTGAGCCTTTTTCTGCCTCTTCTTGAGGACTAGCTCATTTTTGACTTGGTTGCGTCGAGCCGTTGCCCATGTCTTTGGGAACCAAGTCTTTTGCTCTATGTGATCGAGTTTTGCTCATTGTTGAGTTGTTGCTCTGATCCCTTACTTGGTTGCGTTGAGCCGTTGCCCATGTCTTTGGGGACCAAGTTATGTCTCATGACAAGTGATTTTGTTCTTTGCCCTCCGATGGCTTTTGTTCACTTGAATGAGATTTTCGGTTATGGTATCTCAAACCATCTCTTGTGCCTAGTTTTTTGTCAATTCAATCATCAAGGGGGAGAAACAAGAGAAAGAGAAAAGAAAAAGGGGGAAGAAAGAGAATTGACCCAAAACCAAGTGGATAAGTACCTTGGTCTCTCTTTTGTGATGATTGTTTTGACAATTTATTTGAGATTGGTTTTCGAGTACCTTTTGGGATTTCATGAAACTCTTGTTTATCTTGACTCTTTGGTTGTGTGGAGGCTTTGCCCAGTTTTCCCGTTTCTTTCGGGACCGAGAGCTTTTATTTGGAGTTTTCGATCCTTCCTCATCTCAAGTGGCCTTGTGTTGCCTTTTCTGGCTTTTGGGCACTCGAATGAGTCTTGCTTTCAAAACCCTTCCTTTGTGGTTTATTTTTAGTCAATGCATTCATCAAGGGGAGATGAGAACACATATGATGAATGATTGACTTTGATGAGGAAGGTTTGAGGCTTTTACCATGGTTTAGTCCATATCTCGCTATGCGCTTATTGTTATGACTAACCGGTGGCGTGAGTTGTGTGGTGTTTCTGTGTTGGTGTGCGTGTGTGACAAGTGTTCTCTTGGCTGTGTTGATGTGGCAGGTGTGGAGCTCGGATACAGTGGTCAATGGCGAGGTGAAGGTCAAGTAGAGACGTGCCGTGCCGACGGATCGGGAGCAGTGAGGATGGGCGTGCCGTGCCGCGGACGTGCCATGCCAATGTACTCAGAGCGATGAAGGGCGGACGTGAGGCTTGGACTGACGGACCAGAGGCCAGAGGACCAGCTGTTGGTAGCTGGCACGTGGCATCGGCAAGCAGGAGCACATGGGGATGTGCGGGCATCGGCTGAGTCGGGAGGAAGGCGCTGGAGTCGTGTCACTTGGCGGGAGGTCGGACACGGGCTTGCGTGCGGCGCAGTGCTGTCGGCCAAGTCAAGAAGGAAGGCGAAGGCGTTGTGCCCGGCGTGGAGGCTGGACATGCATCGGCATATGCCGGTGGTCGGGGTGTGCGAACCACATCCCGTTCTACGGTGCGGGTTCGGTAGCTGAGCCTCAAAAAGCTACCATCGATGGTTTCCGAGTTTGGGCCTCAAAACTCAGGGTGGGCCGGTTTCCGAGTTTGGGCTCAAACTTGGCAAGGACGGTTTCCAGGTTTGGGCCTCAAAACCTGGGCGTGCGGGTTTCCGAGTTTGGGCCACAAAACTCGGGTGTGACGGTTTCCCGGTTTGGGCCTCAAAACCGGGGGTTGGTCCGAAAGGACGGTCGACGCGTGGCGGCGTGGAGAGGCTGGCGCGGCGGCGAAGCTATCCATGAGGAACGCGCGGTGGTCGACGTGACGGCACGTGGCGGCATCAGGGAGGTCGCGTCGAGGCGAAGCTAACGGATGTGCGGGCATGGCCGTCGGATCGAAACTGTCAAGTCTGGACGGTTTACCCCTGGGGGTATTTGGGTTGAGTGCTTAATGTAAGGGCGTTTGGTCTTCGGACGTGCGCTTATATATATGAGGGGGGCGGCTAGGGCAGCTGCATCCTTGGGAGTTCTGGTGGTGTCTCTCTCATTTTGTTTCTGTGAGAGAAGGCTAGGGTTAGGGAGAGAGTTGGCTCTGTTCTTGTGCTTTTGCCATCAAGCTTTGTGTGCTAGGATTGGATTTGTAGCCCGACAACCAAGTGATTAATCAATTATCCATTCCTCTGAATTCATGTTGAATTCGCGTTTGATTTGTTCTTCGCGTTCTTCTTTTCTCCACGATTTTCCCCTCACTCGATCTCCCTCTAGCTGCGTCTTTTGTGATTCCGTTTGAATCAAACTTGTTTCTTTGAAGGAGGAGAACATTTCCACCGAAGGAATTCATCTTACCCTCACGAACAAGTAGATCGGGTCGAAATCGTTTTCGTTTTCTTTCGTTCCCTTTCTGTGTTTCGGATTTTCATGGATTAGTTGGATGTAAGCGATGATTGTAACACCCTCGGTGTTAAGCATTCCTTAAACTGCATAATTTGTCATGGCATAAGCATAGCATCTCATCATTTCATATGCATATGTTTGAATAAGTGCTTAAGTCCTTGCATAGTCTCTAGTGTAACCTTGTTTTGCTTTCTGTTTCTGGCTTAGTGCCTTAAAACAAAGTTGTAGATCTTGATGAAAGGAGCAACTTTGTTTAAAAGCACTTTCTCAGAAAAAGTTGTTAAAATGTGATTTCTTGCATTAGAAAAATGGATTAGAAGTAAATTTCTTTTCTAAGCAGAATTTGGACTTGAGCCTTAAAGATGATTTGTTCCTTACAAAATTCTAAGCAACTTTGCTTTTAGGACCTTTTCCTAATTCGGCTTAGTTTGGAAGTTATGGAGCATCAAAGTTTTTAACCAAACTTCATTAGTTTAAACCCTAGTGGGCCCGGCCTGTCAGCCTCTCCTTCTCCCCCGCGCGCACGCCGCTCCCTCCGCGCCGGCAGAAAACGCCCGCCGCCGCGAGACCGCCTCGCCGGCCGGCCAAACCACCGTCATCGCCGCCCGTGGTTTGCGCCAAACTCGCCACGTCGCCCTGGCGCCCGGTGCTCGCTCGCCGCGTGGCGCACGATGCCTGACGCCGCCGCGCCCGGTCGGGAGCTCCTCCCCGACGGGAACTGGCCAGGTGCAATGCACCCAGCCCTTCGTTCCCTTTGCCTTCGCTCCGCCTCGTGCTCGCAAGCCAGAAGAGCATTTCATCGCTCACTCTCTCCCTCGCTCCACTCCACCCCATCTTCACCAGAGCAAAGCACCGCCGCCGCCCGCCGAACTCCGGCGAGCGATTACTCGCTACTCACCGCACCGCCGCCCGATTCCTCCCCCATCCTCTCCGCCTTGACCTCCTCTTCCACCTGCCAGGGTTGGTTCCCCTCTTTTCCTCTCTAGCCGGCAGAACGTCGAGTGCTATCCTCGGGTTCTCGCCATGGCCGCCACCGTGACTTTCACGTGAACCGGCCATCTCCGGCCAAGCCATCCCAAACCAAGCCCTGTTCTAGTCTTCTCTACCGCTGAAGTTTCCTAGGTTTCGATGGAGACCTCTCTTTCGCCATGTTTCAGCCGGAACCGAGCCTGTCACGGCCATGTCCGCCGTGGACCGCCGCCGTGCATCGCTCCGGGCAATGCCGAGGATGATGAGGCTCGAAAGTCGCCCCAATAGGTCGCTTAGGACTTGCTTGGGCTAGTATTAGTCTCGCCGAGCCTCAAGCTCGCCGGGAAGAGCTTCGCCGTCGCGTCGCAGAGCCGCCGCTCCGCCATGGCTGCCGTCGAGCTTGCTCCGGTATCCCTCTGGCTCAGCAAGTCAGTTAGTCGTGTTCGCCTCGCAAACCCGCGCCAGTGGTAGTGGTGGTCTCGGCGTCACCGGAAGCTTCGCCGCCGACGAGCTAGGGCCAGTCAACGACAACGGCGCCAAAGTCCGCCGTTGACTGCCGAGCCTAGCCTCGCCTAGTAACTTGGTCGCCTGACCAGTGGCCTCGCCGACAGAGACAAAGAGAGAGTGTGAGAGAGAAAAAGGGAAATCTGGGTACAGTAGGCCTCGGAAAGCCGGGTGTGCCGAGCGTTTGCCTCGATCCTCGGCTGAGTCAAGTTGGGTGTCCGTAGCGTTTTAGGATTGAGTTTTCTTTTAATTTGTTTTTGCAGAATTATGTAAAGGCTTCAAAAATTCCTACAAGGCTCATTTTAAGTCCAAATCCTGCGAAACAAATTTTGTTATGTCAAGCATGTTTAGATCTATCTGTGAAAAATGTTGAATGCATTTTTGGTGATACTTTTATGTGTAGATTAATTTAAATTGGGAAGTTGCTGTTAACTTGGAAAATGCATAACTAATTATGTATAAGTCAGAAAAATGTGATTCCAGTTTTGTTAGGTTTGTATGGATATATAGTTTCAGGGAAAAATATAATATAAGGTTGTTCTGTGAATTATTTTAGCAGTAGCTTTTAAAATGGTTAAATGCTGTTTTCTTGTGAATTTTGTAGTAATTAAAATATGAGGGATATGAACTTGACAATTTTTGCTGTCTGCTCTTGTGCTAAGAAGTTCAGGAGAAAATTATGAAATTTGTTGTTTGACACTTTTTAATATGATGTGTAGTTCAAAGCACCTTTTCATGGTAGAATTTGTCTTTTTCATAGGGGATAGAGTTTAAGTCCAAATGGGTTGAAAATTTGACAGAGAGCTAGTTTGAGTGTTGTTAACTTCCAGTAATTTCTGTAGATTTTTCTGAAGCTGTCTAGGTTGGGTTGCTGTTTTAAGCATGTTTAAATAGATTTATTTCAGTAAGTATTTAGAGGGTAATAAACTCATTAAGTAAACTTTGATGTGGTGACAACATAGCTTAATGAGTTGATTATGATAGGTAAATAGTTGGGATAATGTTGACTACCTTGTTGAAGAGAATGCAGTAGATGACATGTGCTTATCTCCTGATTGCTGTTAATCATGTGCATCACATATGCATTCTATGTGCATTCATCCTATTCATGCACATTATGCATCATACAGGATCAGCGGAGGAGATCCAGACCCAGTCGACACCGGAAGAACCCAGTCCGGAGGAGAACCTGACAGAGGAAGCCGGAGGGACAGACGCCGACGAGCTACCAGAGTGCCGCGACCACCGCCCGTCGGACTTTGAGAAAGGCAAGCCCCGGAGCATTCTAACTCCTACGGTTTGCAAATGCTTTACAATTAACCTGATGATGGATGTTGCATTAGGTTATAGGAATTGATTGCTACCGTTGATGCATTATTACTTATCCTTGACCACCTGCAATATATCTTGATATCCCTGTTTAGGTCTAGGCTCGTTAAATGCTTAGCCCTGCTTAGATCGGTAAAAGTCGGGTGATTGATTCCTGTCTCCCGCATTAGGTGGATACTGATCATGTTTAGCCTGTGCTATCATGAAGATAACCATGTGATAATTAATTGAGACAGAGGCGGGATGTAAGAGCAGCAGGACATGGGTTCTGTGTGCTAGTAGGCTCCCGTCTGTGTCGCATAGGACCCGTTCGGGAATGTCCCTTCAGTCAAATTGAACGCGTCGATCACTTAACGGAGTAGGTCTGAGTACCTCCCGTGAAGCCGAGTAAGGTTATTCGAGCCGGTGATGGAGATGTTGACGCCTAACACCCAGGGCCTCAGCTGTACCGTGGGCAACTATTCTGATCAACCTGGCATGGTCCGAGGGCAGGCAGGGCCTGATCGACCTGGCATGACCGTGGGCAGTTATAGATTGAGCGACCTGGCACTGAGATAACCCCCGGTGTAGAAGGGCCCATGGCCGTCCCGCGCGTTGTGTTCTCGAATCTCCTGAGGGTAGCCGACTGCCGTAGCCGGTGTGCCGGGCGAGTGTGAGACATTTTATCCCCAGCTGGTAGGAATCGATTATAATCGCCATCGCTCCTGGACAGTGAGCAGTTGACTGTAGATCATCGCCCGTAGAACTTATGGAACTAAAGATGGTTATGATGTTGAATATGAAAGGCTATTGATGAAATAGTCACTCTTGCTTGATTAATTAGCCAAGTGATTGCTCTAGATCAGGTGCAAATCTAGTTAATCAGGTTGATTATATAAAATTGACTGCTAATACTCTAGTGATGATTATTTAATAATGAAAATGCTTTTATGCAAAGGAGTCATTGTATGGCCAACCCAGATACAGCCTTGCATGATCCTTGGTGTCTCATTATTTCTGGTTTGTCGGGTAAGTCTAGCTGAGTACCTTCTTGTACTCAGGGTTTTATTCCCTTGTTGTTGCAGATGGCCAATGCTTTTATGGCTACTGTGAGAATTGCTTGTACCCGGTGACGGGAGATGACTAGACCAAGGGCATGGTCGCCACTTATCTCATCTGTTGCTTTTGTGGACCTGATCAACTGATGGCACCGTATTATGAACAATCCAAAACTTATGTTTAAAGACTATGTTGCTTCCGCTACTTCTATTAAACTATGGTTTGTAATATTATTTCGTACTCCGATGTAATTTGAACTATGTGCAACTGTGTTGTAATCTGTGAGCATGTTCACTGAACTAGTACGATCTTGGCTGGATGTTGTTGAATGATTTGAAATCCTTCGAGATTTCCGGACTACCGGGTTTGTACGAGCTTAAGTACTTGAGGATCTTTGCGTTAAGCGGAGGTTTCAGTGCTTAATCTGGTGCAAATTGGTCGGTTCTGTCACAGCTGGCATCGGAGCATGGTTCAGTGTTACTGTTCATAGGTGTATTTTAAAATAGTATTTTGCAAAGAATAAAGCTGTATTTGCCAACTTATGGTTATATTAGGATTTGGAAAATCTTAAGAATTTAAGCTAAGGTGTGCCAGTGATCAAGTCCTTATGCCCAGTAGGTTTCTAGGTGGCTATTTAAGTACTAACTTGGGGGTTGTGCATCATATTTAAATTCTGTTATTTCTGTCGTCCATACGGCAAGGGTGAAATTGTATGGGTGCTATTCTTCGGAATAGTAATGTATGGATCAATTGCCTCTACGCCAAGGTAATAAGTGAGTTGTGAGAGCATGATTGGACAACCGCCGGTCTAGGGGAGTGCTTGAATGATGCTGACATGTATACCTGTTGCACACAAGTATATGTGAAAGTATTGATTGTGGGAGTAATACTTTTCTGATGGGTGCATATACTGCTTACGTGTATACTGGGTGTGCACCTAAGTCAGTATTAGATTTAATTTTCAGCAATGCATGATATTCATATTGTGGGCAGGGCTGAAATGAATTTTCTGCAGGTACGCTAACTTGCGAACGTGTAGTACGCTAGTTAACGCTATGAGTGAACGTTGTATGCCACCGTCTAGCCGATAGATTGTTAGGCAGTGAGGACGTATGTTACGCTCATGCATCATGATCATATAATTTTGCATTAATCTTACTTCCTTCCTTATGTTATCCGTCCCGTTTCCTTAAATAAAAGTTGTTCTCAACTAATTAAAAACTGTGTGGATAAACTTCTTTCAGATGGCCCGCACCAAGCGTACCGCCCGTAAGTCGACCGGAGGCAGGAGGCCCAATTATATGCTGGGACCCTGGACAGCCGAGGGGTCAGAGGATTTTCTGGAGGAGTTCGGCATGCCTACTCTTTTGTGGAGGGTGCTGCACTTAGTCGGATACCAGGAGGGCCAAGAGCCGCAATATGAGTGGCATCGAGTTCAGTTTTCAGAGGATCGCTACATGTACACAGTTGAGGTGGACGTGCCCAGCCGTGATCCGCAGGATCATGTGTGGTGCCGTAGGGTGTTCGCTCTTCAGGGCAGGACTCCATGGGATGGAGCTAACCAGGTTGCTTACACTGTTCTTCGGGATATCATGGAGGATCATCCGGAGGTAGTTGCCCAAGCTGCAGCTGGTGTCTTCCCCACAGCAGATCCGTACCAGTCGGTGTGGCGTCAGCCAGGTGCCACCGTGTTGGAGGCCAGTTCTTCGGAGCGCGAGCACTGCGCAGGACCAGCTGGGAGTGCTATGGCCGCACTCATGGCTACCTATGGGAGTTTGTCACGTAGCTACGACCACCTGGACCACATCCTCAGCGGGGAGATAGCTTCACATCACCAGAGGCAGGAAGAGCATGCTACAGAGATCGACCTTCTCACCACCCAGCTAGCCCACATGACCGTTGAGAGAGACCAGGCTCGTCAGAGAGAGCAGGAGACAGCACAGCAGCTGAGTGACCAGCAGGGGATGACGACCTTCTTATCCACCATCATGGCCGAGACCGAGGAGTCGCTACGTGGTGTTTGTCTCGAGGGTATGCGCGCGACGGAGCAGAACAGGCTTCTCAGGCTACAGGTGGGAGATTTGGAGCTGCAACTTCATCATCTCCAGGACTACAATGACCGCCTGCATGAGGAGATTCATCGCCGTGAGAATGAGAGGAACCCTATCCTTCCTCAGGAGGACCCGGATTCTCATGCTTCGTCCAGTGGTTCTTCGGACATCTCGAGTGATGATGATGACGACGACGATGATGACGATGGTGCCATTAGGGAGTAGACTAGTTAGTGTTAGCGTGTAGTGATCTTGTCTCATGTCCTAGCGCTTGATCTTTGGGGTTATCATGTGGATGTAAGGTTGTGTGATGGACCTGTGCGCGCGTGTGGCGCAAAACCTTTGAAAGTCCCGTATGTATGGGCACCTATGGATGTTATGTTGACTTTTGAGTGTTATGTGATGAGCACTTTTTATCATGTGATGATGCAATGTGGATCGAAATTTATTATGCCTCTGCAATTGTTTGGCGAATTCGTTTTTTCCGAATAATTTCCGTTGGCATGATTTATTGTTCTCCGCAATAATGGCAACGTCATTTAATAAATATTGCTATCACTACATGCAGATGACGATGACTCGCAGTGGAGCAGGTGGTAGTGGTGGTAATGATGATAGCAGGGAGAACCGCAATCCACCACCTCCCCCACCACCCACGGCAGAGCAACTCTTTGCTCAATTTCTGGGGAGTCAACGCAACATTGAGGCACTTCTGCGGGAGAATTTGGCACATGGCAATCACCGCCCTGAGCCGAATCAATACAGCTCGTTCAAGGATTTTCTGGATACCAAACCACCGGTTTTCAAGGAAGCTACAGAACCCCTAGAAGCAGAAGAGTGGTTGCATACGTTGGAGCAGAAGTTTCGGCTGCTCAGGCTTACAGAGGAATTAAAGGCAGAATATGCTGCACATCAGCTACAAGGACCAGCCGGGATTTGGTGGGGTCATCACCGTACCACCTACCCTGCCAATGTTCCCATCACCTGGAGAGTGTTCACTAACGCTGTTCGTGGGCACTACATTCCGCCAGGCTTGACTCAAATGAAGGTGGCTGAGTTCATGAGCTTGACACAAGGAACTCGATCTGTGACCGAGTATCATCATTTGTTCAACTCTTTATCTCGTTATGCACCAGACTTTGTTGATACCGATGCTAAGAAGATAGCTAGCTTCAAGAGAGGGCTGAATACCAAGATGGGAAAGTCAGTGGGTACTTCGTCTCGCACAGTGTTCAATGACTTCATCAGTGATTGCTTGATTCAGGAGAATCACAACAACAAACATGCGGCAGGTAAGGCCAGAAAGAGGACCCTGGAATCTGGACCATCTCAGCCTAGAGGACCACCAGCCCAGCGTTCTCAATACCGACCACCAGCACCTGGGGCTCGCTTCAGGCCGCCTCAGAAGAAGGGGCAGCAACAAGCTCAGCGTGGTCAACGACCATACAAGATAGCAGCCAATCAAGCTCGAGCAGGCCAAGGCAGTTCAACTGGAAGCAAGTCGCTAGTTCGTGGGCCGTGCTTCAATTGCAATCAAGAAGGGCACTTTGCAAGATATTGTCCACATCCGAAGAAGCAGCAGACTAATTATCCAGCGCGTCTGCATAACATGACTGCTGAAGAAGCTCGTGCAGGAGAGCCCGTGACTGCCGGTATGTGTCTCGTAAACCATCATCCTGCAGTTGTTTTATTTGATACTGGATCATCGCATTCTTTCATGAGCAAGGCATTTGCACAAAAGCATAACCAAGAAATGTCTGAAATGGATTATGGGTTTCGCGTGAGCTCCGTGGGGAGTAGCGTGTTATCTAGACAGATGGTGTGTAATGTGACCATCGATATTGGAGGGCATAAATTTGGAGCCAACTTAGTGGTTTTGCCAGGACTAAGTATGGATGTAGTCTTAGGAATGAGTTGGATGACTATGTGGAATGCGGTGTTAGACACTGCAAACAGAACTCTTACCTTATCTGATAGTCGGACAGGTAACAAACTTCGTGTATCTCTGCCTCGAGGTGCCGATTTTGTTGACCTATCTTGCACTCTTGCTATAGAAGACCTCTCCAAAATTCCAGTTGTCAGGGATTTTCCGGATGTTTTCCCAGATGAGTTACCAGGGTTACCACCCAAGAGAGCGGTGGAGTTTGCAATAGAGTTGTTACCAGGAACTGCACCAATCTCTAGGAGACCGTATCGAATGCCACCCAATGAATTGGCAGAACTCAAGACCCAAATCAAGGAACTCTTGAATAAGGGGTTCATTCAGCCTAGTGTGTCAGAATGGGGTTGCCCAGCTCTGTTTGTCAAGAAGAAGGATAAGTCTTTACGCATGTGTGTGGATTATCGTCCACTCAATGCTGTGACTGTTAAGAATAAGTATCCGCTACCCAGAATAGATATCCTTTTTGATCAGCTATCAAGAGCCAAGGTGTTCTCCAAGATTGATTTGAGGTCAGGTTATCATCAGATTCGAATCCGACCGCAGGATATCCCAAAGACTGCTTTCTCAACCAGATACGGGTTATATGAGTATCTTGTCATGTCCTTTGGATTAACAAATGCTCCAGCATACTTCATGAGTTTGATGAACTCCGTGTTCATGCCAGAATTGGACAAGTTTGTGGTAGTGTTCATTGACGATATTCTGGTTTACTCGGAAAATGCAGAAGATCATGCAGAACATTTGAGGGTTGTCTTATCTAGACTCAGGGAACACAAGCTCTATGCTAAATTCAGCAAGTGCGAGTTTTGGATGAGGAAAGTACACTTTCTTGGTCATATTTTGTCGGAAGAAGGAATCTCAGTTGATCCTAGTAAAGTACAGGAAGTCATGGACTGGAAAGCTCCTACTTCAGTTGGTGAAATTCGAAGTTTCTTGGGCTTAGCAGGGTATTATCGTCGATTTATTCCCGACTTCTCCAAGATTGCAAAGCCAATGACAAGTTTGCTGCAGAAGAATCAGAAGTTTGAATGGACAGAGGAGTGCGAAACTGCTTTCCGTGCCTTGCGGAAACTGTTGACCACTGCTCCTGTTTTAGCTCAACCAGATATCGAGAAGCCCTTTGACGTCTTCTGTGATGCGTCGAAGGTTGGCTTAGGATGTGTTCTCATGCAAGAAGGCAGAGTGATTGCTTATGCTTCTCGGCAATTACGGAAGCATGAAGTAAATTACCCAACACATGATTTGGAATTGGCTGCCGTCGTGCATGCTTTGAAGATTTGGAGGCACTATTTGCTTGGAAATGTTTGTAATATGTATACAGATCACAAGAGTCTCAAGTATATCTTCACCCAGGCAGAATTAAACATGAGGCAAAGAAGATGGCTTGAATTGATAAAAGATTACAATCTTCAGATTCACTATCATCCTGGCAAGGCAAATGTGGTGGCCGATGCTCTGAGTCGGAAATCACATTGTAATGCTATGAAGCTTCTACCAGAAGATGAGTTCAGCTTAACACATTCCGCAGTACTACATAATTTGGAGTTACGCAGTGTGTTGGTTGATCAAATCATAGAAGGACAGAAAGTGATAAGGAATCTATCATATCAAGGAAAGGCTCAAGGTTGATAAGGAAGCCGATAAGCATTTTCGGGTGGATGAAAATGGAGTTCTATGGTTTAACCAGCGATTAGTGGTGCCTAAGGATAGAGAACTCAGAAATCGGATCATGGATGAAGCGCATTTGTCCAGGTTATCTATTCATCCTGGAAGTGCGAAGATGTATCAAGATTTGCGTCCAGATTCTGGTGGACCAAAATGAAGAAAGAAATTGCTGCTTATGTGGCCAGATGCGACACGTGTTGTCGAGTAAAAGCTATTCATTTGAAACCAGCTGGAATGCTTCAGCCATTAGCTATACCTGAATGGAAGTGGGAAGAAGTGAGTATGGATTTCATCGTTGGTTTACCCACGACTCAGAAGGGTAACGATTCAATTTGGGTAATCGTGGATCGTCTCACTAAAACCGCGCATTTTATTCCGGTCAAGACCAGCTACAAAGCACCAGATTATGCTGAAATCTACGTAAGTCAGATTGTTCGACTTCATGGTGTACCGAAAGTTATAGTCTCTGATCGAGGACCACAGTTTACTGCACCGTTTTGGGAAAAGTTGCAGAAGGAGTTAGGCACGGATTTAGTCCGAAGCTCAGCCTATCATCCGCAAACATCAGGGCAAACAGAAAGAGTAAATCAAGTCTTAGAAGATATGTTAAGAGCCTGTGTTATATCAGCAAAAGGTTCTTGGGAAAAATGGTTACCTTTAGCAGAATTTGCTTACAACAATAGCTATCAAGAAAGTATTCAGATGGCGCCTTTTGAAGCTCTGTATGGTAGAAGATGCAGATCACCGATAAACTGGGTAGAACCAGGAGAACGTCGATACTATGGAATTGACTTTGTCAAGGAAGCAGAAGAGCAAGTCAGAACGATTCAGCAACATATCGCAGCCGCACAGTCCCGACAGAAAAGTTATGCCGATAAACGGAGGAGGAACCACTTGAGTTTGATGAAGGTGACTATGTTTATCTGAAGGTTTCGCCGATGAAAGGTGTGAAACGCTTTGGGGTCAAAAGGAAGTTAGCACCAAGGTTCGTGGGACCTTACAGAATTGTGCAAAAGAAGGGAGAAGTGGCTTATCAACTGCAATTGCCAGAGCATTTGAAGGCTATTTTCCCAGTATTTCATGTCTCGCAGTTGAAGAAATGTCTTCGAGTACCAGAAGAAGAGGTACAACCAGCCCGTATCAAGTTGCAATCCGATCTCACCTACTCAGCTAAACCATATCGAGTGCTCGATGAGAAAGAAAGAGCAACTCGCGGAAGAATAGTAAAGCAATAAAGTATCATGGAGTGAGCAAGATGATCGGGATGCTACTTGGGAGACGGACAACTATCTAAGGGAGGTGTATCCACAATTTTATAAGAAATGGTTCGTAATCCAAATCTCGGGACGAGATTCTTTTAAGGAGGGGAGGGCTGTAACACCCTCGGTGTTAAGCATTCCTTAAACTGCATAATTTGTCATGGCATAAGCATAGCATCTCATCATTTCATATGCATATGTTTGAATAAGTGCTTAAGTCCTTGCATAGTCTCTAGTGTAACCTTGTTTTGCTTTCTGTTTCTGGCTTAGTGCCTTAAAACAAAGTTGTAGATCTTGATGAAAGGAGCAACTTTGTTTAAAAGCACTTTCTCAGAAAAGTTGTTTAAATGTGATTTCTTGCATTAGAAAAATGGATTAGAAGTAAATTTCTTTTTCTAAGCAGAATTTGGACTTGAGCCTTAAAGATGATTTGTTCCTTACAAAATTCTAAGCAACTTTGCTTTTAGGACCTTTTCCTAATTCGGCTTAGTTTGGAAGTTATGGAGCATCAAAGTTTTAACCAAACTTCATTAGTTTAAACCCTAGTGGGCCCGGCCTGTCAGCCTCTCCTTCTTCTCCCCCGCGCGCACGCCGCTCCCTCCGCGCCGGCAGAAACCGCCCGCCGCCGCGAGACCGCCTCGCCGGCCGGCCAAACCACCGTCATCGCCGCCCGTGGTTTGCGCCAAACTCGCCACGTCGCCCTGGCGCCCGGTGCTCGCTCGCCGCGTGGCGCACGATGCCTGACGCCGCCGCGCCCGGTCGGGAGCTCCTCCCCGACGGGAACTGGCCAGGTGCAATGCACCCAGCCCTTCGTTCCCTTGCCTTCGCTCCGCCTCGTGCTCGCAAGCCAGAAGAGCATTTCATCGCTCACTCTCTCCCTCGCTCCACTCCACCCCATCTTCACCAGAGCAAAGCACCGCCGCCGCCCGCCGAACTCCGGCGAGCGATTACTCGCTACTCACCGCACCGCCGCCCGATTCCTCCCGCCATCCTCTCGCCTTGACCTCCTCTTCCACCTGCCAGGGTTGGTTCCCCCTCTTTTCCTCTCTAGCCGGCAGAACGTCGAGTGCTATCCTCGGGTTCTCGCCATGGCCGCCACCGTGACTTTCACGTGAACCGGCCATCTCCGGCCAAGCCATCCCAAACCAAGCCCTGTTCTAGTCTTCTCTACCGCTGAAGTTTCCTAGGTTTCGATGGAGACCTCTCTTTCGCCATGTTTCAGCCGGAACCGAGCCTTGTCACGGCCATGTCCGCCGTGGACCGCCGCCGTGCATCGCTCCGGGCAATGCCGAGGATGATGAGGCTCGAAAGTCGCCCCAATAGGTCGCTTAGGACTTGCTTGGGCTAGTATTAGTCTCGCCGAGCCTCAAGCTCGCCGGGAAGAGCTTCGCCGTCGCGTCGCAGAGCCGCCGCTCCGCCATGGCTGCCGTCGAGCTTGCTCCGGTATCCCTCTGGCTCAGCAAGTCAGTTAGTCGTGTTCGCCTCGCAAACCCGCGTCCAGTGGTGGTCTCGGCGTCACCGGAAGCTTCGCCGCCGACGAGCTAGGGCCAGTCAACGACAACGGCGCCAAAGTCCGCCGTTGACTGCCGAGCCTAGCCTCGCCTAGTAACTTGGTCGCCTGACCAGTGGGCCTCGCCGACAGAGACAAAGAGAGAGTGTGAGAGAGAAAAGGGAAATCTGGGTACAGTAGGCCTCGGAAAGCCGGGTGTGCCGAGCGTTTGCCTCGATCCTCGGCTGAGTCAAGTTGGGTGTCCGTAGCGTTTTAGGATTGAGTTTTCTTTTAATTTGTTTTTGCAGAATTATGTAAAGGCTTCAAAAAATTCCTACAAGGCTCATTTTAAGTCCAAATCCTGCGAAACAAATTTTGTTATGTCAAGCATGTTTAGATCTATCTGTGAAAAATGTTGAATGCATTTTGGTGATACTTTTATGTGTAGATTAATTTAAATTGGGAAGTTGCTGTTAACTTGGAAAATGCATAACTAATTATGTATAAGTCAGAAAAATGTGATTCCAGTTTTGTTAGGTTTGTATGGATATATAGTTTCAGGGAAAAATATAATATAAGGTTGTTCTGTGAATTATTTTAGCAGTAGCTTTTAAAATGGTTAAATGCTGTTTTCTTGTGAATTTTGTAGTAATTAAAATATGAGGGATATGAACTTGACAATTTTGCTGTCTGCTCTTGTGCTAAGAAGTTCAGGAGAAAATTATGAAATTTGTTGTTTGACACTTTTTAATATGATGTGTAGTTCAAAGCACCTTTTCATGGTAGAATTTGTCTTTTTCATAGGGGATAGAGTTTAAGTCCAAATGGGTTGAAAATTTGACAGAGAGCTAGTTTGAGTGTTGTTAACTTCCAGTAATTTCTGTAGATTTTTCTGAAGCTGTCTAGGTTGGGTTGCTGTTTTAAGCATGTTTAAATAGATTTATTTCAGTAAGTATTTAGAGGGTAATAAACTCATTAAGTAAACTTTGATGTGGTGACAACATAGCTTAATGAGTTGATTATGATAGGTTAAATAGTTGGGATAATGTTGACTACCTTGTTGAAGAGAATGCAGTAGATGACATGTGCTTATCTCC
Organism: Coix lacryma-jobi var. lacryma-jobi; assembly: GCA_009763385.1. Taxonomy (NCBI): domain Eukaryota; kingdom Viridiplantae; phylum Streptophyta; class Magnoliopsida; order Poales; family Poaceae; genus Coix; species Coix lacryma-jobi. Next base: position 72,421,810 of record CM019822.1, read on the forward strand.
TGATTGCTGTTAATCATGTGCATCACATATGCATTCTATGTGCATTCATCCTATTCATGCACATTATGCATCATACAGGATCAGCGGAGGAGATCCAGACCCAGTCGACACCGGAAGAACCCAGTCCGGAGGAGAACCTGACAGAGGAAGCCGGAGGGACAGACGCCGACGAGCTACCAGAGTGCCGCGACCACCGCCCGTCGGACTTTGAGAAAGGCAAGCCCCGGAGCATTCTAACTCCTACGGTTTGCAAATGCTTTACAATTAACCTGATGATGGATGTTGCATTAGGTTATAGGAATTGATTGCTACCGTTGATGCATTATTACTTATCCTTGACCACCTGCAATATATCTTGATATCCCTATTAGGTCTAGGCTCGTTAAATGCTTAGCCCTGCTTAGACTATCGGTAAAAGTCGGGTGATTCCTGTCTCCCGCATTAGGTGGATACTGATCATGTTTAGCCTGTGCTATCATGGAGATAACCATGTGATAATTAATTTGAGACAGAGGCGGGATGTAAGAGCAGCAGGACATGGGTTCTGTGTGCTAGTAGGTCCCGTCTGTGTCGCATAGGACCCGTTCGGGAATGTCCCTTCAGTCAAATTGAACGCGTCGATCACTTAACGGAGTAGGTCTGAGTACCTCCCGTGAAGCCGAGTAAGGTTATTCGAGCCGGTGATGGAGATGTTGACGCCTAACACCCAGGGCCTCAGCGTGTACCGTGGGCAACTATTCTGATCAACCTGGCATGGTCCGAGGCAGGCAGGGGCCTGATCGACCTGGCATGACCGTGGGCAGTTATAGATTGAGCGACCTGGCACTGAGATAACCCCGGTGTAGAAGGGCCCATGGCCGTCCGCGCGAATTGTGTTCTCGAATCTCCTGACTGGTAGCCGACGGTACCTGGCAAGGAATGTGTCGGGCGAGTGTGAGACATTTTATCCCCAGCTGGTAGGAATCGATTATAATCGCCATCGCTCCTGGACAGTGAGCAGTTGACTGTAGATCATCGCCCGTAGAACTTATGGAACTAAAGATGGTTATGATGTTGAATATGAAAGGCTATTGATGAAATAGTCACTCTTGCTTGATTAATTAGCCAAGTGATTGCTCTAGATCAGGTGCAAATCTAGTTAATCAGGTTGATTATATAAAATTGACTGCTAATACTCTAGTGATGATTATTTAATAATGAAAATGCTTTTATGCAAAGGAGTCATTGTATGGCCAACCCCAGATACAGCCTTGCATGATCCTTGGTGTCTCATTATTTCTGGTTTGTCGGGTAAGTCTAGCTGAGTACCTTCTTGTACTCAGGGTTTTATTCCCTTGTTGTTGCAGATGGCCAATGCTTTTATGGCTACTGTGAGAATTGCTTGTACCCGGTGACGGGAGATGACTAGACCAAGGGCATGGTCGCCACTTATCTCATCTGTTGCTTTTGTGGACCTGATCAACTGATGGCACCGTATTATGAACAATCCAAAACTTATGTTTAAAGACTATGTTGCTTCCGCTACTTCTATTAAACTATGGTTTGTAATATTATTTCGTACTCCGATGTAATTTGAACTATGTGCAACTGTGTTGTAATCTGTGAGCATGTTCACTGAACTAGTACGATCTTGGCTGGATGTTGTTGAATGATTTGAAATCCTTCGAGATTTCCGGACTACCGGGTTTGTACGAGCTTAAGTACTTGAGGATCTTTGCGTTAAGCGGAGGTTTCAGTGCTTAATCTGGTGCAAATTGGTCGGTTCTGTCACAAATAATCCTAGGATTAGTTCCCAACATGTAGAGAACACTTGAGGATAAGTTGGGTTGCAGCCAAGTTCGATTTGGTGAGTTCAATCGAATTTGAGTTGATACGGGCTGTTTTTAGCCTTTCTGGGCATTCCCGGACTGTCCGGGACTTATACCCGGACTGTCCGTGGGTCGGGGCTGTTCACGGGCAGCAAGTTCGCAGTTTTTATTTTTGAACGTCGGACTGTCCGGGACTCATTCCCGGACTATCCGGGGTTCAATAGCGGACAGTCCGCGGTTCACTACCGTACTGTCCGCGATTACAAAGTTTTGCTGATTTCGTCCGTATCTTTGCATACGAGCTCCGATTTGTGATTGTTTGTTGGTTGGTTCCTAACTTCTTAAGGATCATTCCAAAGTACTTTTGCCACCATTGGTCAAATTATTTTTGGTTGGGACACTTCCTTTTCTCCATAGGAGTTAAGTGTTCCTCTTTCGGAGTTCGTTTTGTTCTAGCGGCCGTATCTTTGCGTTCGAGCTCCGATTTGAGATCCGTCTATTGCGTTAGTTTCCTAACTTCATAAGGATATTTCCAAGGTGCTTTTGCCACTAGTTGGCCTAATTAGTTTTGGTCGAACACTTTCCTCTTCTCCATAGGAGTGGGGTGTTCCGTTATCGGAAGTTCGATGTTTTTAGGAGCTTGCTTGTGCAGTTTTGCCCCGTTGCTTTGGTTCTTCGTTTTGGGGGTTCTTCGGTAGTTCCGCTGTACCTCTAGGACAAATCCTAGGGTATCCACCTATTCGTAGGTCGTGAACTCACCGGTTGTTTGAGTCTTCATTTTTGGGGTGATTTTCTAGGACAAGGGCCATCATTTCTCGAGAAGAAATTTGAGGCTCCCATTCACCCCCCCCCTCTGGTCGCCAATTCCGTCCTTCACGAAGGATGAGAAGGCGTGTGGCCATCGGATGAAAACTGACCGGGCTGGACGGTTTTATCCCCAGGGGGTATTTGGGTTAGTACTTCACGAGAGGGCGTTTTGGTCTTCGAACGTGCGCCTATATATATATGTGAGGGGGCTGGTTTGGGGAGCCCATCCTTGGAGAGTGCCATTCCCAATTTGCTACTATGAGGAGAGGCTAGGGTTAGAGAGAGAGGAGGGTCTTGTTCTTGATCTTTTTGCCATCTGAGCTTTTGTGTGCTAGGAGTGGCTTGTAACCCAATACCATGAGCTAATACAATCTTTCATCTTGCTGAAATCCAAGGATCAAATTGTGCTCCTCTTTGTTTTGCGATTTTGTTCTTCACGTTCTTCGTTTCCTCCCTTCGATTCTTTTGCGAGATTTTCCGTTTGAAGGGATGGATTGAAAATTCGTTTGAACCATCTTGTGTAGCATCGTGAGAGACATCTTTCTACCAAAGGAATTCATCTAATTCCTCATGGGCACATAGATCGGACGGATTTCGTTTTTGGTTCTAAACTTTTCCCTTTTGCACGAGATCTGCAATTCATGAATTTCTAGTTGGGATCGAGCCATGATCTCTTAGAGATAGCTCACCAACATAGTTGTGATCATGTGTGCAAAATTTGGTGAAATTTGGACTTTATTTGACTGAGTTTCGTGTCGATTTCGTATTTGAACAGCACTGTTTTAGGGCTGACCGGACGTTGCTACACTATGACCGGACGCTACAGTAATTAGCTATAGTGCGTCCGGTGCTACAGTAATCGCTACAATGCGTTCGGTGCTACGGTACCCGGACGCTACAGTACACTGCCCGGGCGCTACAGTGTTGCTACAGTACCAGCGTCCGGTCAGTGCAGTTTTCACGCTGTTTCGTCCGTAGTTTTTGCGTTTGAGTTCCGTTTGTTGCGTTGGTTTCTTAACTTTGTAAGGAACATTCTAAAGTACTTTTGTCACCAGTTGGCTTAAATATTTTTGGTTGGGCACTTGCTTCTTCTCCATAGGAGTGCAGTGCTTCCTTTCCGGAGCTCCAGTTTTTGTGGTCTGCTTGGTTAATCGAGCGTGTGCTGTCCCGAAGTGTTCATAGGGAACATCCACCCAATCTTTTGGGTCGTGGACATCACGTGCGTCGACTTTGTTCTTGGGGTTGATTTTTTCGGGACAGAGGCCTAAACATTTTGAAAGAAATTTTATGGCTCCCATTCACCCCCCTCTGGTCGCCAATTCGGTCCTTCAAACTCTAACCGCCCATACCCGGGAAACAAGCACGTCGTGGAGAGTAGTCGCTCCATACCGCGCACTGTACCTCGTCAGGACACCCCTCGAGGCATGTTCTCGTCTGCGCATCCATGGCATGGCCCGGAGCTCGACCCTATCCGCTCCGGCCTTGACCCCCTCCACGCAGGCCTCAACCATGCTCTCGAGCGCGGCTCCGCCAAGACCGATCAACACTCCAACAACTAACGACGCGACGTCTCTACGCGCACCCATGCATGAGCGCCGTCCTTCACCGGCACCACCTGCCGCGACGCCAGAATGCCGGGCACGTCGCTACAGCGGCGCTGACATGACCGACAACATCATCGCCTACGACAGCCCTAAACCCACATAACCCTGAGCTTCCCCTTCTCCTGTAAAAGGGGACGTTAGGGCTAGGCAAAGCGCAGGCGAACATAGGCCAGCACCCAAGCATATCAGCTTCCCACCATAGTCTAGAACTCTGAAGCTTAGTTCTCTAGATCTAGCTTCCTTCTCAACACCCCCCATTTCCTTTCACGCTTGTAATCGCCCCTGTACAAGCACTTCAGTGCAAGATAATACAAACTCTCTCCCCCCGCTGGACGTAGGGCCTTCCTTTGCCTCAACCAGGATAAATCGTTGTGTTCTTCTTGCGTCACCATCCGGATAGGGAGCACGCACATACAAATTCACTCGTTGGTATAGACCCCCATGTTCCAAACACCGACAGACTCAATTGCCAGTCTAAAGAATAAAGTTAGCTTGGTTCAACAAAGCCTCACAAGCTTTCACGATAAATATCAAACTCTTGAACTAACCTACAATACTCTTTGGAGTTGTACTTCTTCAACCACTCCTAAAGATTCCGATAGCTCTAATGCCTCAACTAGTTATGTTGCAAAAGATGTTATAAAGTTGATATAAACGCTTGTGCAACTAACCTTGTTGAGCTAGAGAAGAGAGACAAGGAGATACAAGGTTGAACATGATCTTGAGGAATGGTTGCAAGTGTAAAGTGCAACAACCAAAAGACATCCTCAAGACCGCAAGACATCGATCCATCAAGGATGGGATTGGCTACAATAGGTATGGTGGAAAAGCCAATAGAAGGCAAAGATGGTCAACGGGGTACCATTTGTTAACTTTAACAAAGGGTTTCCTCTCTTTGACCTCATGAACAAGGCAAACAAGGTTGCCAATCCAAAGGCAACACTTGCAAATGACAAGATCAACAACAAGAAGCAAGTGGAGGTCACCGAACCACAAAGGCCCATATCACGAAGCTATACATGTGACTATTTGTGTTGTTGGGGCAAGAACGGCACGATTTTTGTGAAGTATGTTGGTGCACTCAAGAAGAGAGAGATCATGAGAAATGTTTGGGTGCCCAAAGTTTATGTGACAAACCCCCTAGGACCCAATCTCACTTGGGTACCTAAATCAAGGACATAATCTTGTTCTGTAGGAATACGCCTCCGGTGGAACAAGTTGGGTGTTGGATAGTGCATGCACCAATCATATGACCGGGGCAAAAGAAATGTTGACTTGTTTTCAACCAAGCCATGATTCATGCAACAACATTGTGTTTGATGACAATGGAAAAGGAGAAGTGCTTGGTTTGGGTAAAATTGCTATCTCAATCAACAATTCCATATCAAATGTATTACTTATGCATTCGTTGAGCTACAATTTGTTATCCGTTTCTCAACTTTGTGAAATGGGTTACTGAAGGACCGAAAATGCTAAAGCAAGGCGACCAGACGGGGGGTGAATGGGAGCCTAAAAATTTCTTTCAAAATTATGGCCTCCGTCCCAACAAAATCAACCCCAAGAGCAAAGCCGACACACCTGATGTCCACGACCCAAGAGAATGGGTGGATGTTCCCTAGGAACACAGCGGGACACCACAAAAGCTTCCTTACCCAAGTTCACGCGAGTCAACTAGTGACCTGATGGACTTTGGCTATCTCGCAAAGCGAGAAGCCCGGTTTCTGTAGAGCACAGAGTCGGGAATCGAACGCAAAAGGCGGATCTCAAATCGGAGCTCGAACGCAAAAGATACGGACGAAAACGTGTGTTGTCTGCACTGACCGGACTCTGACCAGCGTCCGATCAGGATTGCTCGTCCGGTCACGAGCAACACAATGTACAGTGCGAGCTGTGAGTCCGGTCACGCAAATGAGATGCGTCCGATCACATAAAACACACTCTGGAGCTGACCGGACTCAGCACGAGGTGCGTCTGGTCAAGTCCAGGTCAGCGTCCGGTCACCACACGCGAACTCGACAGCGTGGGTGTTCAATGACCGGACTTTGTCAAGGTGCGTCCGGTCGCTTCGATGCATCATCCGGTCACCCCGATCATCCCTCTATTCGTCCACCGGATCGACCCGATCTCCCTCAAATCAAAAGCACTAGGGCTCAAATTTCGTGTGTGCGGATACATGGGTGTATGCCGAGTCTCTGAGTGATGAGTGATTGTCAACTGGGATGATGCGCATGTTCTTTAGCTTGTGTTGTGCTGGTGTTGAGCACGGATGCAGTGATCAGAGGCGAGGTGAAGGTCAAGTAGAGACGTGCCGTGCCGATGGACCAAGAGTGGCGAAGGGCGGACATGAGGCTTGGACTGAGGGACCGGAGTCCCGAGGATCAGCTATGGTGGCTGACAGCCCGGGACAGCGACGATCGAAGACTTGCGGTGATGTGTTGCCTGAGTAGTGGACTTGGGGACACGTGTCGGTGGACGGGGTGCACGGATGGTGCATCCCTTCTACGGCGTCGGTTTGGTGGTAGAGCCAGAGAAAAACCATCGGGTGGACGGTTTCCAGGTTTGGGGCTTCAAAAACTGGGTGCGGAGGTTTCCGAGTTTGGCCACAAAACCGGGCTGAGGACGATTTCCAGGTTTGGGCTCAAAACCTGGGCTGCTGCAGGTTTGCTGAGTTTGGGCCTCAAAACTCAGGCGCTGGTGGGCTGGTTTCCCGGTTTGGGCCTCAAAACCGGGGGTTGGCTGGAAAGGCTGGTTTCCCGGTTTGGGCCATAAAACCGGGGTTGTAGAGCGAGGGCGGCACATGGCGGCAATCAGGAGGTTGCGTCGAGGCAACGCTACGAGTTGTGCGGGCGTGGCCGTGGGATCCACCTACCATCGAGTTGGTCCAGATTAACCCTAGGGTTTAGCTGGTTCGCTCTGTAATTAGTTGAGGGGTAGAGTAGGAAATAGAATTAGTATAATTAGAGGGAGACACCCTCCTCCCATTCTATCTCAGTCATTTGCTCTTTCATAGCTAGGGTTTCCTGCTCTCCCACTCCTCTGCTGTAGTAAAACCTGAGATCCATAGAGAAGAGAACAATACCTCTGTGTCCATGAGATTTTGAGGAACTGAGACCGTAATCTTACTATTGTAGCGAGTGGTAGCCACACGACTGCAAATTCATGGTTGTGATTCGCGTTTTGTTCGTGTTCTTCGCGGAATCCTTTTTCTCCACGTTTTTCCCGTCGATCGATCTCTTTGTTCAGTGCATCTCTTGCAAATCCATTTGAACCAAGTTGTACTAGATCGTGAGGCACTTCTTTCCTCTGAAGGAATTCACCTCTAACTTCACGAGCTAGTTGATCGGTTGATTTTCGTTTCGCGTCAAGCTTTTCTCCCTTCCCCCGAAATTCTTTGATTCATCGATTTGGAGATAGGTTTGAGCCATGATCTCTTAGAGATAGCTCACTATCCTCCTTGTGACTCTTCTCACCAAGTTTGATCCCTAGAGGATTTGTTTTGGGTGAGATCGAGGCGGATTGGTGAAAGAACTGCACAGAATCGGGGTGACCGGACCCTGTGGTCATATGACCGGACGCTGCTTCCATGAGTCCGGTCGTTGAACAGAGCGCAATATTTTTCACGTGATTGACTGGACGCTTGGCTAACTCACTGACCGGACGCGCAGCTCCCACTGTTCATTGGGTCTTTTGTCAGTTGACCGGACGCACAGGTTGTGACCGGACGCACTGCTTCACAGAGTCCGGTCCAACACAGTAAGGGTCCAAAGCCGATTTGGCTTGACCGGACACGTCCGGTGGGTTGGGACCGGACGCAGGCAGAGTCCGGTCAGCGCTGCTTCTGCACATTTTCATCCGCGGTTCGCTCGTTTGTTGACAGTTTCAGTTTCCGTCTTTTGCGTTGGGTTTCTAGGGTTGTGTAGTGTCTCGTTGTGCCTTGTGAAGGCATCCACCCTATCTTTAGGGTCGTGGACACTTGCAAGCCCTAGGTTTGCTTGTAGGGTTGATTTTGGGATAGTGGCAACAAGTTTCCGAAAGGAAAATTTGGAGCTCCCATTCAACCCCCCCCCTCTGGTCGCTTTCTGGTTGCATTCTAGGTCCTTCAATTGGTATTGGAGCGGGTTAAGGATCTTCCACCTTAGCCGGTTCCAGATCCACAGAAGGTGACATGGATCACGGTCTGGGCAAACCGCCGTTTTTCGATGGAACGAACTATGCGTATTGGAAGATATGCATGTCGGCCTATCTGCAGAGTATTGGTGCTTCCATTTGGAATATTTGCAACTCTGCCGATTACGTGGTCTTGGCTGCTCGTGTGACTCAGCGTCAGATCGACGATCACGATGCCAATAGCCGAGCTCGTAATGCTCTTTTCTCTTGTTTGAGCATGTCTGAGTTTGACCGCGTTTCTCACCTCGCTACGGCTCGGGAGATTTGGGCTACCCTCATGCGTTTCCATGACGGAACCTCTCAAGTCAAAACCCGTCTCTAAGAGTCATTCAAGCAAGAGTATGAGAACTTTTGACATATGCCTGGCGAGAGCATAGAAAGTTTATTCGCTCGCTTTTAGGTGATTGTCAACAGGTTGAGGGCTAACAAGGAGCTGTTGCCTTTCGACGATCATGAAAGAGCTTTGAAGCTTTTGCATACTCTTGATCGGTCGGTGTGGGACTCCAAAGTTCAGGCGATCATCGAATCACCAAACTATGAGACCCTCACTTGCGACGAGCTCTTTAGTAAGCTCAAGTCCAGTGAGATTGATGCCATGGTGAGGGCTTCTTATGAAATCCTTCTGGCCCGTCGATGGCTTGGGTTTCTGGCTCTTCTGCTAACCCCTCTGGACGATTTGCACTCTCTTCACTCTTCTCTGTCACAGAGGACCAGCTTGAGTCTTTGGGGGATGACGAGCTAGCCTTGCTCGTCAACCGGTTCTCACGGTTTCACAACAATCGCATGACCCGTCGCCGCGGAGGAGGACGCTCGGGATGCTACGAGTGCGGCGACCCCGACCACTTCATCGCTAACTGTCCCAAGAAGAAGAACTCATCTGGGAAGGGCGATCATGGGCACAAGTACGACTCCGGCAAGCGCAAGGAGAAGTACGTCCCCGCAAGGCACAAGCGGAGGGCGGCTTCGACAAGGAGTACATCAAGAAGAAGTACTTGGAGAAGGCCAGGCTGAGCAGCGGGCATTCTTCGCCACGCTCAGTGACGTCGACGGCTCGGATGATGACTCCGCTTGCTCAAGCGATGATGAGTCCGAGAAGAAGAAGAGGATCGAGGACAAGTTGAATGGCCTTTGCTTCTTCGCCGACGACGACGGCTCTGCACCATGGCCCTCGGCAAGGAGGTCGACGGCGAGCTGGTGAACTCCCCTCGGAACGACAACGACGACGACACCTCCCAGGTATCTCTCACCCACGACGAGCTGTCTGCTGGGGTCGAGAAGCATACTGCCGCCTTGCTTAGTCAGGATAAGCTGCTTAGGCGTGCCACTAGAGAGCGAAAAGAGGGGAGGCCGAAGTGGGAGAACACGGTGAGGGAGCTTGAGTTTGCTAGTCCACCGTGGTCGTTTCTGAGGAGGTTGAGTGCGAGATGTGCACCACACACATGACAGACCTTCTCACTTTTGAGAAGCAAGTATGCTGTGTTGGTAGGAGAGGGGATGAGCTCCGTGCTAGGCCCATGCTGTGGGGTGCGTGCAAGACTTGTCCTGTCTTGCAATCCGAGTTGACAGAGAAGAATGCCAGATTGTGTCTCTTGAGGAGGCCATCTCGGGTAGCACTTGTTGACTAGGTGCGCTTGTGTGAGGGTTTAGAGATGGAGATCGCTAACGTGAAGCATGACAAGATGCAATCGAGAGGAGAAAAACAATACCTTCGGACCATCTTGTCATGGGTGTCTAGCGGTGAGCCACAGCTCGGAATGATGATCTCCCATTCAAGCGAGCTGCTGGAGGTCCCGGTGTAGGTTTTGCTCTGGGTGTTGATCTTTCTGCTTTTGGGAAGATTGGAGAGTCGAGTGGTCTCTAACCCGAGTGAGAAGCCCAAACTCCACCACTACTCCCAAACTTACCAAGCTTCCACCCAAAGAGCCTCTCAAGCCTAACACCAAGGATGGGGTGTTTGAGGGAACCTCCGAGAGCTCCACCCAAGAAACCAAGTGTGGCATCCCAAACCCAACCACCTGAAGAACAGTTTGATACGATGCCACTATTCGCGAGGAGCTGATGCCACAGAAGGGCAAGGTGATCCACACCCACAACCGTGAGTACCAACAACCCCCTATGAGAGCGGTGGGGGGTACACTGTGAGCATTGGGGGAGAGATGGATATTTGAGTGAGTTCTGCTTCGGCGCAAGAGAGATGCGCGCCGTGCAAGGGAGATGAACAACCCGGACATGTACCATCTTTTTCGATGTACATGTGCCGAATGTTCAGAGGAGAGCTCCGAGACGTGCTGCTAGGGCCAGAGGTCCAGAACCTCAAGTTCCTAGGCCTAGACCTCGTAGAGAGCGTGCCCGGCGGGAGCCTGCTTTTGTGGGCTATGGACCCCGTGGCGGTGGCTTTGTAGTTGAGCCTTTTCCCCCACCGCGTTTTGAGTATCGCGATGGACGCTCCTCCCTTAGCGGACCACATTTTCCTCAACATGGTGATCGCTTTCCCCCTAGGCGTGCTAGGAATGGTTTTTCTGCTAACCGTTCTTTTGAGCAGCCGGCCCAACACTGGTATCCCCGTTACTTCACTAACCCCAGTGTTGGCCCGTTATGCTCAACCCTAGGTTTTTTTATTGTAGGTAAAACAATTGGAGAACGTTTGGTTGGTGGATTCCGGGTGTTGAGGACATGACCGGAAACGCCAAGTGGTTCTCCAGTCTTAGTCCGCTCGCCGGAAGGAGGGAAGAAAGGAGATAAACTTCGGCGACAAAAGCAAAGAGCTACGGTGCTGTCTCGTGGGTCTGTGCGAGTTAATGAGCACTTTGTGTTGCGCGATGTTGCTCTTGTTTCTTCTAACTTACATTTTTAACCTTCTTTCTGTTTCGCAACTTTTCGATGATGACTATGAGATTCGTTTTAAAACCGAATCTCAGTCGCATTTTGGATCCTCAGGGCAATCTTTGTGTGTGGATTTCGCCCATTGGAAAAGTCTTTCGTGCGGATTTCTCGGAGTCTCGTTCGGAATTTCTCGTTGTCTTTGGCTGGACTTCCTCCTCTGATCTTTGGAAGTGGCATAGGAGAATCGGTCACCTGAGCTTCTACCTGCTTGCAAGACTTAGTTCACTTGGCTTAATCCGAGGATTGCCCAAGTTGTCCATGGAGAAGGATCTTGTTTGCCATTCTTGTAGACATGGGAAGATGGTAGCGCTCCCCACCATCCAGTGACTCAGGTCATGACAAGCGCCCTAGAGGAGAGCTTTTACACATGGACCTTGTTGGTCCGGCTCGGGTGAGCTCGGTTGGGGGGAAGTGGTATGTGCTTGTTGTTGTCGATGATTTTTTGAGATATTCGTGGGTCTTCTTTTTAGCTGAGAAGGCCCAGACTTTCTCCCTTGCTCGCAATCTGATTTTGCGTCTTCATAATGAGTTCCCTTTGAACTCAATGCGAGCAATTCGGAGTGATAATGGTTCCGAATTCAAGAATTCGGATTTTTGAAGTTTTGTAACTCTTTGGGTTTAGAGCATCAGTTTTTTCCCCTACACACCACCTCAGAATGGTGTTGTAGAAAGGAAGAATCGGACCCTTGTAGAGATGGCCAGGACGATGCTCGATGAGCATAGGACTCCTAGGCGATATTGGGAAGAAGCTATGAGAACTGCTTGCTACATTTCCAACCGCATTTTTCTTTGAGATTTCTTGAAAAAGACCTCTTATGAGTTGCGTTTTGGAAAAACTGCAGCAAAGTGATTTGAGTTATTTTCGAGTTTTTGGTTTGCCATTGTTTTACAACAAAGGGCAAAGGGACAATTTGAGTCTTTGTTCTTCTGACGGTGTGTGTGGGTTTGGGCATACTCAAATCATGCTTATCCTGTACTTAAACTTGACACTAACCGAGTCATGGAGACATCCGATGTCACCTTCGATGAGACCATGGTTTGTCCTTCTTCTCGTTTTGAGCGTGCAGGTGATCATGAGGTAGGCGAGCCTCTTTTCGATGATGAAGATGAAGGTGTTGAAGGGATAGATGACCCAGCACCTCCTCCACGTGTTGTGCCGCAAAGAGCGGCTTCTACGACGACTCACGGCCCCGACACGTCGTCTTCCTGGGGGCCGTGGGATCCGCCACCTCGAGCGGTACTTTTGTAACCGAGGAGGCAACCAGCTGCTGTTGAGGGGAGGCCACTTCGGCTAGGGAGGCGCCACAACACATTCAACGCCAGCACCGCCTCAGCAGATGATCGGCAGCATCGACGAACGCGTCACCCGGTCAAGGCAATCTCTCACTTTGCTCATTCTGCACCTCCTGGGGGCCGTGGGATCCGCCACCTCGAGCGGTACCTTTTGTACCCGAGGAGGGGGCACCAGCTGTGTTGAGGGGGAGGCCACTTCGGCTAGGGAGGCGCCACAACACATTCAACGCCAGCACCCGAAATCAGCAGATGATCGGCAGCATCGACGAACGCGTCACCCGGTCCAAGGCAAATCTCTCACTTTGCTCATTCTGCATTTGTTGTTCTGATTTTGAACCCCGGGATGTGGGACACGCCTTGACGGATCCGGATTGGGTCAATGCCATGCATGAGGAGCTTGAGAACTTTGAGAGAAATCGGGTTTGGGTTCTAGTGTCTCCACCTTCTGAGTGTCATCCAATTGGGACAAAATGGGTTTTCAAAAAAAAACAGGGAGAGATGGCCATGTTGTGAGAAAAAGGCCAGGAACCGTAGCCCAGGGATATAGTAAGAGGAGGGGATAGACTATGAGGAGACTTTTGCTCCTGTAGCATGTTTGGAGGCTATTAGGATACTCTGGCTTTTGCTACATCCAAAGGCTTCAAACTTTTTCAAATGGATGTCAAGAGTGCCTTCTTAAATGGCTACGTATAAGGGGAGGTGTATGTTAGACAACCCCCGGTTTCGAAAATCCCAAGTTTCCAAACCATGTTTTCTTTAAACTCCACAAGCTTTGTATGGTTTGAAACAAGCCCCTAGAGACTGGTTATGATAGGTGAAAACCTTTTTGCTTGCTAAGGGTTTCAAAATGGGATGTGTAGATAAGACGCTCTTTCTCCTCAAAGCAATGCACTGATACATCTCTTGGTCCAAGTTTACATGTGGGATGATATCATTTTCGGTGGTTCTTCTCACGCTTTGGTTGCCAAGTTTGCAGACACTATGATCAGGGAGTTCGAGATGAGCATGATGGGGGAGCTGACGTTTTTCCTCGGGTTGCAAATCAAGCAATCTCGGGAAGGGACGTTCGTGCACCAGGGCAAGTACACCCGTGACATTCTGAAGAAGTTCGATATGGGTGAGGCCAAGCCTCTTCCAACATGCATGTCAACCACGACGGCTCTGGATGCGGGCAAGGAAGGAGAAGCTGTGGACCAGAAGGAGTACCGGAGTATGATCGGGTCGCTGCTGTACCTGACGGCGACATGTCTGGACATTCAGTTCGCGGTGTGTCTTTGCGCGCGTTTTCAGTCTTCGCCGCGCACCTCTCACCGTCAGGCAGTCAAGCGCATTATGAGGTACTTATCCTTCACTCCAGAGTTTGGGATTTGGTATTCTGTTTCCTCCAACCTCTCCCTTTGCGGTTATTCTGATGCCGATTTTGCTGGTTGCCGGATTGAGCGCAAGTCCACATCTGGGACTTGCCAGTTTATTGGTTCTTCTCTTGTATCGTGGTCTTCTCGCAAGAAGTCTAGTGTCGCTCAGTCTACCATGGAGGCTGAGTATGTTGCTGCGGTTAGCTGCTGTTCCCAGTTACTCTGGATGATGGCCACTTTGGATGATTTTGGTCTGAGCTTCTCTTGCGTTCCTTTGTTTTGTGACAGCACGAGTGCGATTAGCATTGCTAAGAATCCCGTGCTGCACTCGAAGACCAAACACATTGATGTGCGTTTTCATTTTCTGCGAGACCACTATGAGAAGGGTGATATCGACCTTCGCCATGTCGATACTCATCATCAGCTTGCTGATATTTTCACCAAGCCTTTGGACCAATCAACCTTTAATCGGTTGAGAGGTGAGCTTGGTGTGTGTTTCCCCGTTTAGATGGGGGAAATGTTTTGACTCTTGTATGATACACTGACTTTGTGTTTTCAGTTGGTTTTGCTTCTTTTTGATTTTCTTATGCATCTTTGCATTTTAGCATACGCTGTTACATTCTGAGCTTCATGAATATAGTCTGAAGAATGTAACTATGCTCTGTGTAGTCTTTACTCTGATGCTTTATGATGTTGTAGCTTATGCTATTTCTGATCACTAATACATGTTGTGAGCTGAGCTATTTTTGAATGGTGAACTTGTTTAAAGAACATAAAACTTGAAAATATTCACCATTGAGATTTGCAACTAGCATGTGTAGGATGTGTCAAGATCACTCGTGCTTTTCATATATGCTAGGTTGCTATGTCCCTAGTGTTGAGTCATTCACTTTCTTGGTCTATTCATACTCTGTTTAAAATCTGAACCAAGTTAATTGAATTCGAAAGATCGAGATGGGCCTGCTTGTTAGCACCTCACAGTTTCGAGACTGTTTCCCATTGCACTTTTGGGTTAAACTTGAGTTGTGTAGTGTATGACCGAAACTGTAGCTTTAAGCTTCTGATTGCTTCTGCATAGGCTTCGCACAGTTGAAAAGTTAGGCAATAACAAGCATTCAACCTCTCGCAGTCACATGCTATTTTCTGAACTTGTGAAATTTCACCGCTGCAACTCCGATTAAAATCTGAAATCACAAGTATATGCCTAAATTGGTATCAGCATGATGATTGAACTGTGCTAGGGGTAGTTCACCTGATATACATGCTTAGCACGTTTGACTTTCTGTCTCTACATGTCTTGTGCTATTTTGATGGTGAATACCTTTTTGGCTGAAAACTGCTCAGATGTTCATATTTCATTCTTAGTGATCAGTTTGAGCCTTTGCTAGCATTCTGTTCATTTGTTGAGTCATCGGATTGAAACTCTATAGAGCATCCTTGCACTCTTTTGACCATACTCCTGAAGCTCCTAACTTGCATGTTGACTCATATGCATTTTGGAAGGGACGAAATCTGCGTGTAGGCACTTTTTGGTGGTGAATCTTCTAAGGGGGAGCATTGTTTCTTGATTGGTGCATTTTCAACTAAGGGGGAGAAAATTGCAAATCATAACCCTCCATTTGCTTAGGGGTAGCCTTCCTGGTTGTTTGCACTATTCGAGGGGGAGTTTTGCTGCTTCCTGTTGGCCGTAAGGTTTTGGTATCGAGCTTTCTTTGCTAGTTGTGTTGAGCCTCTGTGCCTCTATATTGAGGGACTAGCATTTTGCTTTGATATTTTTGATTGGTATTTGCTAGTGGTGTTGAGCCTGTTCTACCTCTTCTTGAGGGCTAGCTTTGCTTTGCTTGGTTGCGTCGAGCCGTTGCCCATGTCTTTGTGAACCAAGTTGTTTCGCTCTATCCACTTGACCTTCTTCGGCTTTGCTATGCTTTTGGGTCATTTGGTCGAGTTCTCTCTTCTTCTTCTTCTTCCTTCTTCTGCTACCTTTATGATTTGTGTTGGTAGTTGACAATGCACTCATCAAGGGGGAGATTGCGGATACATGGGTGTATGCCGAGTCTCTGAGTGATGAGTGATTGTCAACTGAGATGATGCGCATGTTCTTTGGCTTGTGTTGTGCAGGTGTTGAGCACGGATGCAGTGATCAGAGGCGAGGTGAAGGTCAAGTAGAGATGTGCCGTGCCGATGGACCGAGAGTGGCGAAGGGCGGACGTGAGGCTTGGACTGAGGGACCGGAGGCCCGAGGATCAGCTGTGGTGGCTGACAGCCTGGGACAGCGACGAGCGAAGACTTGCGGTCATGTGTTGCCTGAGTCGTGGACTTGGGGACACGTGTCGGTGGACGGGGTGCACGGGTGGTGCATCCCTTCTACGGCGTCGGTTTGGTGGTAGAGCCAGAGAAAAACCATCGGGTGGACAGTTTCTAGGTTTGGGCCTCAAAACCTGGGTGTGGACGGTTTCTGAGTTTGGCAACAAAACTCGGGCTAAGGACGGTTTCCAGGTTTGGGCCTCAAAACCTGGGTGCTGCGGGTTTGCTGAGTTTGGGCCTCAAAACTCAGGCGCTGGTGGGCTGGTTTCTCGGTTTGGGCCTCAAAACCGGGGGTTGGCTGGAATGGCTGGTTTCCCGGTTTGGGCCACAAAACTCGGGGTGCAGAGCGAGGGCAGCACGTGGCGGCAATCGGGAGGTTGCATCGAGGCAACGCTACGAGTTGTGCGGGCGTGGCCGTCGGATCCACCTACCATCGAGTTGGTCCAGAATAACCCTAGGGTTTAGCTGGTTCGCTCTGTAATTAGTTGAGGGGTAGAGTAGGAAATAGAATTAGTATAAGTAGAGGGAGACACCCTCCTCCCATTCTATCTCAGTCATTTGCTCTTTCATAGCTAGGGTTTCCTGCTCTCCCACTCCTCTGCCATAGTAAAACCTGAGATCCACAGAGAAGAGAACAATACCTCTGTGTCTGTGAGATTTTGAGGAAGTGAGACCGTAATCTCACTATTGTAGCGAGTGCTAGCCACACGGTTGCAAATTCGTGGTTGTGATTCGCGTTTTGTTCGTGTTCTTCGCGGAATCCTTTTTCTCCACGTTTTTCCCGTCGATCGATCTCTTTGTTCGGTGCATCTCATGCAAATCCGTTTGAACCAAGTTGTACTAGATCGTGAGGCACTTCTTTCCTCCGAAGGAATTCACCTCTAACTTCACGAGCAAGTAGATCGGTTGATTTTCGTTTCGGGTCAAGCTTTTCTCCCTTCCCCCGAAATTCTTTGATTCATCGATTTGGAGATAGGTTCGAGCCATGATCTCTTACAGATAGCTCACTATCCTCCTTGTGACTCTTCTCACCAAGTTTGATCCCTAGAGGATTTGTTTTGGGTGAGATCGAGGCGGATTGGTGAACGAACTGCACAAAATCGGGGTGACCGGACGCTGTGTTCATTTGACCAGACGCTGCTTCCAAGAGTCCGGTCGTTGAATAGAGCGCAATATTTTTCACGTGATTGACCGGACGCTTGGCTAACTCACTGACCGGACACGCAGCTCCCACTGTTCATCGGGTCTTTTGTCAGTTGACCGGACGCACAGGTTGTGACCGGACGCACTGCTTCACAGAGTCTGGTCCAACATAGTAAGGGTCCAAAGCCGATTTGGCTTGACCGGACGTGTCCGGTGGGTTGGGACCGGACGCAGGCAGAGTCCGGTCAGCGCTGCTTCTGCACATTTTCGTCCGCGGTTCGCTCGTTCGTTGACGGTTTTAGTTTCCATCTTTTGCGTTGGGTTTCTAGGGTTGTGTAGTGTCTCGCTGTGCCTTGTGAAGGCATCCACCCTATCTTTAGGGTCGTGGACACTTGCCAGCCCTAGGTTTGCTTGTAGGGTTGATTTTGGGATAGTGGCAACAAGTTTCCGGATGGAAAATTTGGAGCTCCCATTCACCCCCCCCCCCCTCTGGTCGCTTTCTGGTTGCATTCTAGGTCCTTCATTGTGAGGGGTCACAAGGATGTTAGTGAGCTACACCTAAGAGATCATGGCTCGAACCTACCTCCAAATCGGTGAATCGAAGAAAACGGTGAAGAACGGGCTAGAACTCGATCCCAAAACTAAATCCCCCCGATCTGTGAGTTCATGAGGTATTAGAGAAATTCCTTCGGTAGAAAGAAGACTCTCACGAAGCTACACAAGATGGTTCAAAAGGATTCGCAGATCATCCCTCGAAACAAAAGATTTCGTGAAGAGCAAAAGGGAAAAACGTGCAACGCGAAGAACAAAATCGCAAGACAAATTAAAGCACGAATTTGATCCTTGGATTCAACGGAAAGGATGATTGATTAAGCTCTCGGTGTCGGGCTACAAGCCACTTCTAGCAACACAAAGCTTGGATGGCGAAAAGCTCAAGAACAAGAGCCCACTCTCCTCTAACCCTAGCCTTCTCTCACAAGCACAAAATGAGAGAGACACCGTCCAAGGATCCCTGGGATCCCTCTGCCCTAGCAGCCCCCTCATCTATATATAGGTGCACGTCCGAAGACCAAAACGCCCTTACATTAAGCACTCAACCCAAAAACCCCCTAGGGGTAAAACTGTCCAACACTGGCGATTTTCATCCGACGGCCACGCCCGCACATCCAGTAGCTTCGCCTCGACGCGACCTCCATGATGCCGCCACATGCCGTCATGTCGACCACCGCGCCATCCTCGTGGATAGCTCCGCCGTCACGCCAGCCTCTCCACGCCGCCACGCGTCGACCGTCCTTTCGGACCACCCTCGGTTTTGAGGCCCAAACCGGTAAACCCACCAGCCCAGGTTTTGAGGCCCAAACTTGGCAAACCGGCCACCCCGAGTTTTGAGGCCCAAACTCGAAAACCTGCGAGCCCAGGTTTTGAGGCCCAAACCTGGCAAACCGTCCACGCCGAGTTTTGAGGCCCAAACTCGGAAACCGGACACCCCAGGTTTTGAGGCCCAAACCTGGAAACCGTCGATGGTAGCTTTTTGAGGCTCAGCTACCGAACCCGCACCGAAGACGGGATGTGGTTCGCACACCTCGACCGCCGGCACCGATGCCGATGCATGTCCAGGCTCCACGACGGGCACAACGCCTTCGCTTTCCTTCTTGACTCAGCCGACGGCACTTGCGCCGCACGCAAGCCCATGTCCGATCTCACGCCAAGTGCCATGACGCCATTGTCTTCGTCCCAACTCGGCCGATGCACCGCACATCCCCATGTGCTCCTGCTCGCCGATGCCACGTGCCAGCTACCACAGCTGGTCCTTTTGCCCTCCGGTTCGTCAGTCCAAGCCTCACGTCCGCCCTTCACCTCTCTGGGTCCATTGGCATGGCACATCCGCTGCACGGCACGCCCATCCTTCACCGCTCCCGGTCCGTCGGCATGACACGTCTCTACTTGACCTTCACCTCGCCATTGACCACTGTATCCGACCTCCACACCTGCACATCAACACAGCCAAGAGACACATGTTGCACACACACACCAACACATAAACACAACACAACTCACGCCACCGGTTAGTCATAAAAAATAAGCGCATAGCGATATATAGACTCAACCGGGAAAAGCCTCAAACCTTCCTCATCAAAGTCAATCGTTCATCATATATGTTCTTAGTTACGATTGTCTCTTTACGGATAAGGGTGTGACCGTCTCTAGAAGAAGGGATTCCTCTATTGCATTTAAGGGTGTGTTGAAGGGAAAGCTTTACCTAGTTGACTTCTCAACCAGTATGGTGGAACCTATGACATTCCTAATGGCAAAATCTAGCATGGGTTGGCTTTGGCATCGCCTACTAGCCCATGTTGGGATGAGGAACTTGGCCCAACTTCAAAGAGAAGGACACATCCTTGGACTAACCAATGTCTCGTTCGAGAAAGATAGGATTTGCAGTGCATGCTGTTGACGCTGGTTATCTATCAAAATTAAAGTATAAATAAATATGAAAAGGGCATGAATTCAATCACCAACAAAGGTTTAGGGTTTTAATTGACAATATTCCATGAGTTTTGGTGAATTGTGATTCTGCAGGGACTAAACCAGCAAACCAGCACTGATTTCTTCTCCTAGAAGGAAACCGACGGGAGATAACGCATTCGGCAAGTCAGGAACCTTCCGGAAGACTCCAGAGAACACCTAGAGACACCACGAGGAGGGGCACCCCGGTCCACTTCCAGGTGGGACCGACCGGTCCCCTGGGCTCACCGGTCGGTCTCCCCCCGGCCCGCTGGCTTCCGTCTTCTGCAAGCTTCCTCCACTGACCTCTAGGATAAATCTCAGTCGTACCTTAAGTCGGTTTGATCCAACGGCCGCGGTTGATCCCTCAGGGCTATATAAGCAGCCCTAGACCCCCCTCTCCAGGCATCTCCCTCTTTATTATTCATCTCCACATCAGAAACTAGGGTTCCCATGTAGAAGTAGAGGTCTCTCTAGATGAATCTCTTCTAGTTCATCTAGAATTAGATCTAGTTCATCTAGTTGTAATCAAGAGCCAGCTATCAAGTAGAAGACTAGATACCCCTCTACTAGGATTAGAACCTAGTCTTATTCTAGAACTAGAAGAGAGAGAGAGGAAGAGAGCAAGAAGGAGCTCCGGCCTGTCGGATCAACTTCTTCATCTTGTACCTACGGATTCAAGTTCATCTTCAACTTGCTTCAGCGATTGTTTTGGTAATCAACGTCTATATTTAAGTTTGAGCCATTGTTCTTATTATTCTTAAGGTTTAGGACTCTCTTTTGAGTACTCTAATTCTAGAGTTAGAGTAGTTGGATAGTGTAAGCGTGGTGCTTAGACTTGATAGCTCATATTTACCTCCTATAACGCCGGTAGTAGTGGTAGTTCACAAGGGTGACTCTTATAGCCTTGTTGATTCTTCTATAGTCCACTTACCCGTGTGTAGGCTCGGTAGGATTATACATTTGCATAAAAGAACTCATACTCTGTTTGTGACCTTTTATGGCAACTTCCCCACTAAGAATAATATAAACAGATCACTCTTAAATTGGAATTAGATAGCCTTAGTGATCCCCTATATGCTTCTAGATTCTCTATCCTTGTTAGCTACTCACGGGTTATACAGTTGAGACTCATCACTATCCGTTCCTTTGGGTTCGATATTAAAACTGGGTTACTCCGGTGAAGTGCTACATCGGTAGATTTTATCTGTGCGCTTGCGGATAAAGTAGAGTGTGCATTAATTTATACCAACAAGCATTTCTGGCGCCGTTGCCGGGGAATGGTAGATCATTTTACGTCTTAAGTATAACCTTGTATTATACTTTTATCTTTTCCTTTTTTGTCCTAGTCTTTTCATTATTTTTGTTTTCATTCTTATGAATGTTATTTTTGAATTCCACTCTTATCTATCACCACCCCATGAGCAAGCTATAACTAGTAGAATCCTTATACCCCATCATAATACCTGGTTATGAGCTATGCCTACCATTTTGCTGCACTGTCTTTGTAATGAGCATAGAAATATAATTGTGAAAATATTCCTTCGGGTATTTTGTCACTAAGCTTCCCAGGTCTAGAGCAGAAAAGAACGAAGGAACAACAAACACAAGGTATGTCCCACCAATCATCATGCAACATTGAATTACATTCATCCAATCTTGATTTGTGCAAAATCCAAGCTTGGGGAATAGACTTTCTAAGAACATCTCTTGCCATGTTGCTATGTTGGTTGTCCCTACCATTAGGATATGCTCATCATGTTGTTCCATCACCATCTGAGTAAATTTCTATAATGCTTTCATATTACCTTTATTTGCTATAGTATATGTTTAGGTTTGAAGTACTTTCATACATCTTTTAAATGAAGCATGGTGCCTAGTTTAGGAGTGGGTGATCTTGCTTTCAAAGGCCTTTTAATTTAAGCATGCTTAGGTTAGAATGCCCTCTTAAATCAAATTAGACGTGGTGTCTATGTTGGTTTTTGAGTCGATAGTATGCTATAGTAGATGTTGGATATTTTGTTGGACTAACCCCTGCATGGAAACTTTCAATATCAATTTGGGAAAGTCCGGAGATGAACTCACGCTGGAGATGAAGAGACACATGAACTTCAACAACTTTGCACAATGAAGACTCAGCTCATTCATCATGGATGAAAGAACTGTGAGTATCAAAGTTTATTTATTTTGTCTTCTACTGCAAGTTATCTTTTGCCTTGAATCATGTTAAAGTGCAGCCAACACATAAAATACTAGTCTACGCTAAAATAATCCTAAAAACATCTTTTTATTAGCATAGATGCAAAATACATAAAGTTGTGGACAACAACCCATGCTTCAAATTCTTGCAATCCTTCGGGTATACGTCCACTAACATTATGTAGGAGAGAAATTTTGTTCATCCATGGTTTGGTGTGAACATTGAAGACCCAAAACTCAAACCATAGACACACAAACCTACTCTCAGATCACAAATGGTGCTAGCCTAGCTTTGAGTCTTGCTTGGGCGCTGAAGACAAACAGGATGCAACTTACCTCGTATGAGACAACCTTTGCCTGCAATCATCATTGTCCAAGATATCAAGACAAGAAGTGGGGAGTTACCTTCTTTTCTAATCAAGATCTAGCTTGGGAGACAAGATGGTACCACTGCAACAATAACAAGATCTATAAATCCAACACACAAACATGTTGTTGGGAGTCCATCTACATCACAAGCCAGCCTGGGAGACAATTCTGTTGTCTAGATGTGTTTCACAATCAAAGGGAGGAAGGAGAAACCCAACTGCAAGACATACTGATCTCCTACCCACCACTTTGATCAATACAAACCACTAGATCTCCTACCCACCACACATTCTTGGAAGATCATTCTTGAACACCATCAATGTTATCATCTTTGTCGGACTTGGAGAAGTCAACTCTCGGATCTTTACTGATTCTTCAACAACTACATCACTTATGAGCAGCCAAAGAGAACCAAAAGAAGATGTCGAAGGAAGAACCAACTGCCAAAAATTGAGGAGGGCGTCATGAAGGATGAAGCCACTGCACCACAACAGTTAGAAGATGAAGAGATTACCTGAGTTAGTAAATCAAGAAGAACAGTCGATAAGATCTCCATCATCTAGACACTGTTGAGAGGACAAGTCTCAGTTGTGACATTACAAGACAAAAGACTATCATAGAGGCACTCGAGTAGCAGCTCTAATTTCAAGTCTCTTGACAACCCAATAATTAAAGGGAAAATAAGAAAGGTTGACAAGAGAAGAATGCAGAACTGTCCCTACATCCTCATAGTACATAATTAATACAAGAAAGAGAGAGGATCCTAGTCAGCATACTCGAGGAACAATACGCCTTCACTGATAAGTCAACACAAGAGAAGGAAGGTCAATACCTATAAAGATGATTCCACTGTGATCTTCCTCATCTGAAGCATATTGTGAGACAAACAAGAGAAGACAAGCCATTAACAACAACCAGCTAGACAAGAGAAGCTTCCACAAGGTGGTTCAGCACAATCACTTTCCACTGACAAAGTAACATTTCAAGGTAAGTAACCATCACTTTAAAAGCTTCTTCTTGATTCTGGTATGAACATAAATAAAGAACAAAACATGTTTAAGTTGCACCTCACTTGATCCATCCTAATCAACTCCACATGTTTAGTCCTTTGATCTTTGTTCCTAGCTTTACTCTCTTGAATCTCACTGTCTTAACTAAATGAGCGAAAATGTTGTGCATCTAACCTTTGGAAGATGATATATCTCAATCATGAAAAGATTGACACATTATGCATAGATTATCCTTCCTTAGGTTAAGTAATCTGATCTGTTAAATATTTTAAGATGCTACTTTTATGCTCATCCTCTGATCCTATCACTCATGTTAAGATTGAATATAACACATAAACAAAAAGTTTATCTTGTGCGATGTGCCTAAGGTTAGAGAGGAATAAACAAAACTTTTGGTTCTGTTGATGTTTTCCACCAACAGAGCCCATGCACTTGATCTCTACCTTGTCTTTATGAGCAGGACATACTCTTGAGCAAACATGAAGAAGTTTATCACTCTCAAATTCTACATAGTGAAGGTCCTGGATATACAAGAACATGCACACCGAGCAAGATGCTGCCAGCTTCCATAATTAACGCTTCACTTCAAACTGCTAGACGAACGAAGAACATGAGTGACACCAAATCAAGAGGCATAAACAAGAAGGAATGATGGAAGACGTCGTAGTCAGAATTAGAAGTCATGAAGTCCCCATAGACTTCTTGATCCTCGACATGAGAAGACGATGATGTCCACCTCATCCTAGGAAGACCATTCCTCTACGCTACAAGTACAATCATCTACAAGAGGAAATCCATTTTCACTTTCCTGGAGAAAAGGCACGATGCAACTTCATCAACTACATGCCCAATGAAGCACCTAAGAAGAATAGAAGTGAAAGACGCCGCTCTCAAAGCCAAAGAAAACAAACTATCAAGAATAGAGAGGCCAATCATGACGAAGAAGCTATCGACACTGTCCCAGAAAAGAAAGGAGAGAAACCTCAAGACAGTGAACCACAGGAAGTGAAGACTCAGACCAAGAAAGTATGGGAGAAAATGTCTGCACCTAAGAGGTACAATCAATAACAACTTTCCAAACGTCTGACATACCTTGGGAGGTCCGAACCAAGGGAAGGTCCGGTTCATCGGACCTAAATATCCGAACCTTCGCCAAAAGGTAAAAATCAGTAGTTATCCTCATATTTATTTTCCTGCATATTTCTCATATTTAATTATTAGTCATTTATAGCATCATCATATTTAATTCACAACCATTGTAATTTCTACATTGCATTAGAAAAGAAAATAAAAATATTGCAATTGTTACACTATATCATAAACCATAAAGCCCCATGTGAATAATTCTATGGTGTGTAAAAACTCGCAAGGATATTCACCGTGGTGGCATAAAAATAATAAAAATAAATGTGCATGCATTCATCCTGTTGCATTTTCTCTTGCGTCACAAAAATACAAAAACATAAAAATATTGAGAAAGAGATCTTACTGAAATTCTAGACAACTAAGGCTTGAGTGGCCAACCACTGACGCTTAATCTGTTCCACAAGTTTTGTTGTCTATTTGAGTTTCACAAGATTTGAAAGGTCAAGAAAAGCTGACAAGCAAGTGAATGCTCCATCCACTGTTGGAGCACTGCCTCAACATACATCAACATCAATCAAAGCTCTAATAGAGGAAGGACATATCCACTGCCAGTCCGCTACATTGCAAGATCGAACGACTATGTCACATTCAGCTTGGGGAAGGCACCCCATGTATCCCCGTAAGTATCTTTATCCTGCTAAGTTTTCTATAAACAGATTCAAAACACCAAAAATATGTGAGCACATGAAGGCTCACCCCTAAAAATAAAAGAACAAAAATATGTGGGCACATGAAGGCTCATCATTAATTAAAAAAAGAGACAAAAATATATGGGCACATGAAGGCTCAACGCTAGTAAGGGAACCAGCTTGGGGGAGACGCACCCCCGTTATCTTTGCGATTCAGGTATGTCTTTATTCTTACTACTACTATTATTAGCTTTTATCTTAAAATGTGTTAGATTAAATAAAATAGTATGTCTAGTTTGTTTTAAGAAGTTGATGACCAAAGAAAAAACCCTCTCTCTCTAATCTTTTGCATGGAAATGATGAATAGTTGCTCTATCTAATTTCTTTCAAGTACCTAGCCTTCAAAGCATGAGTTCTCCTCATTAATAATGATGCCTTAAAATAAAATTAAATACATGGATGGCAAATACTTAATCTAAGGTCTACATAATTGAGATATGACATGTTATGATCTGAGCTGCTATTATCTTGTTCTAAACAACACTAAAATTCTGGAGATTTCTAAATATAAACATGACTAATAATTGCATTGAGTTAGATTAAGCTTTGTGACCCTTTGGGAAGTTATCATACCATTGAATTGAGATCGCTTACGCATTTCATCCATCTTTCGCATAAATGCTCATAATTATCTGTTGCTACCCTCTCAGAAGTTTGTTGGAAGCATGTGGCTATTAAAAAAAAGAGAAAAAAAGAGAGAAAAGAAAAGAAAAAAGGAGATCCGAGGAAATAAAAAGGGACAAGTGTCCGAAACCTCAAAAAGATAGATCCCGAGGAAATAAAAAGGGACAAGTGTCCGGAACCTCGAAAGAAAAAAAAGGAGAAAAGAAAAAAAATGTGTCAAAGGAAAAAAAAACGGGCACGTGCCCGACAGTAGAATTAGCCTGATAGCCATATGTCTCTGATAGACTGGAAAGAGTGAATATATTCAAAAGTGCATCCGACTCCATTTTTCCATACACATGCACTTCTTGATTCAATGGTTGGTTGACTTTCTCTTTGGATCCATTGTTTAATTTGACAACATATGTATTAATGCTTTTGAAAATTAATTAAAACTCCGGGATAAAGGTGAAGAACTAGAGACATAGTGCTTGATTTTATCGTTCAATCTCTCAATTATTCAAGATCTAAGGTAAGAGTAATAAGCCCCATGAAGAATAACATGATATGTTTCGGAGAATTTTTGTTTAACAGCAGGTGTACATGTTGGAAGTGAAGATATTGTAGCAACTCCTAATCCATTGATAAGTTTTGGTTTTGCTAAGGGACTAGCAAAGGGTAAGCTTGGGGGAACTTGTTGACGTTGGTTATCTATCAAAATTAAAGGATAAATAAATATGAAAAGGGCATGAATTCAATCACCAACAAAGGTTTAGGGTTTTAATTGACAATATTCCATGAGTTTTGGTGAATTGTGATTCTGCAGGGACTAAACCAGGAAACCATCGCTGATTTCTTCTCCTAGAAGGAAACCGACGGGAGATAACGCATTCGGCAAGTCAGGAACCTTCCGGAAGACTCCAGAGAACACCTAGAGACACCACGAGGAGGGGCACCCCGGTCCACTTCTAGGTGGGACCGACTGGTCCCCTGGGCCCACTGGTCGGTCTCCCCCCGGGCCCACTGGCTTCCGTCTTCTGCAAGCTTCCTCCACCGACCTCTAGGATGCATCTCAGCCGTACCTTAACTCGGTTTGATCCAACGGCCGCGGTTGATCCCTCAGGGCTATATAAGCAGCCCCAGACCCCCCTCTCCAGGCATCTCCCTCTTCATTATTCATCTCCACATCAGAAACTAGGGTTCCAATGTAGAAGTAGAGGTCCCTCTAGATGAATCTCTTCTAGTTCATCTAGAATTAGATCTAGTTCATCTAGTTGTAATCAAGAGTTAGCTTTCAAGTAGAAGACTAGATACCCCTCTAGTAGGAGTAGAACCTAGTCTTATTTAGAACTAGAAGAGAGAGAGAGAGAGAGGAAGAGATCAAGAGGAAGCTCTGGCCTGTCAGATCAACTTCTTCATCTTGTACCTGTGGATTCAAGTTCTTCATCGACTTGCTTCAACGATTGTTTCGGTAATCAACATCTATATTTAAGTTTGAGCCATTGTTCTTATTATTCTTAAGGTTTATGACTCTCTTTTGAGTACTCTAATTCTAGAGTTAGAGTAGTTGGATAGTGTAAGCGTGGTGCTTAGACTTGATAGCTCATATTTACCTCCTATAACGCCGGTAGTAGTGGTAGTTCGCAAGGGTGACTCTTATAGCCTTGTTGATTCTTCTATAGTCCACTTACCCGTGTGTAGGCTCGGTAGGATTATACATTTGCATAAAAGACTCATACTCTGTTTGTGACCTTTTATGGCAACTTCCCCACTAAGAATAATATAAACATATCACTCTTAAATTGGAATTAGATAGCCTTAGTGATCCCCTCCATGCTTCTAGATTCTCCATCCTTGTTAGCTACTCAGGAGTTATACACTTGAGAATCTTCGCTATCCGTTCCTTTGGTGTAACACCCCCGGTGTTAAGCAGTAATTAAAAACTATAAGTATGACGATTAGTATGCATAATCATCTAGTGTCATGGCATATAAGCATATCATGTGTGATGATTTCCATGTTTAATCATGTGTGTTGTATGAGTGTGTAATGTGTGTCACATGAAATGACAATCCCAAAACCATACTTAAGAGACTTTGGCTAATTCTAAAATGAATTCTCGGAAATAAATTTGGGGCAACTAAGGCACTATTTGTTGGGTCAACTTTTGCTCTAATCAATAGTGAAGATAGGATTATAGAGTCATATGGTTCATGAAATCACAAGTCATTATAGTAGCCCTATGATAAAGACTAAAATCCTAGCTGAAGCTGGACATGGCCCTTAAAACAAAGTTGTAGATACTAATGAATGGAACAACTTTGGTATATAAAGTTAACAAAGATTATGCACAGAATTCGACTTAAATCAAATTTGCTTAAACCTTAGAATTTACCCATGAACTACAACTTTCAAACCATTGAGAATCTGACCTTGGTTCTTTAATCAATGTTGTAGGGAATGACAAATCGGACAACTTTTATGTTCACAGAATTTGAACTTCTTCAGAAAATTTTAAAGTAATTTGAGAATTCAGTTTGGGGCAAATTTGAGTTCAAACTATAATTCAAAAACTAGGCCGAATTGGAACATGGTTCTTTAAGCAAGTTTGTAGATCACCAAATTCTGAACAACTTTCATTCTTGCAGATTTTGCACTTTAGTTCAAAATTTGGGCGCAATTCAAAAGGGGACAAACTGCACTGTAGCTACAGTCCTTGGTGCCTTGCATGGCGTCCACGGCAGCCACCGCGCGCCACGGCGCTCTACGGGGCGCCAACACGTCCTCATCCACGCGCCCCTCTCTCCGTTTGCATGCGCAACTAGCTGGCACACCTGTTGCTCACCTCCTCATCCACAAAACCACCTCCCTGTTGCCTCCCCGTTCTTTCCTTTCTCCTCTGTTCGCACCGGCTGAAGGCAGGGAGCTCTGCCGACGAAATCCGTCGCCGTCGAGCCCGCTCCGCCGCCACCAGTTCACCCACATCTCCGCCGTGACCCCAACAACCTCCCCAACCCGTTGATTCGAAGCATGGTGACCTGCATTGCCTGGTCGGCCTTTTCTTCCCCAACTCCGTTCAGGCCACCGCCGCGGAGGAGGTTGCCGTCGCGCGGTGAGATCCGGCCCTCTCGCGTCAATTGATTGGCACCGTTAGCTTCACCGTGACTCATTGTCTCTCATCGGCTCGACATTCGAGTCTCTACCGCGCAGGAGTCGCTGGAACGTCGCCGCCAAGCTTCGGGCCGCCGCCATTTTCGCCGCCGCCGTCGACTTCCCATTCCCCGAGCCTCTCCGACCAAGCTAGCGCGAGCACCCACCCTAGGTGAGCCCCCTGGTGCTGAAGCTCGCGTCCTTTTGGTCTCTACCGCCCTGCTTCGCCCGGAACGTCGGCGCACCGCCAGCCTTGGCGTGGCCGAGCCGCCTTACCGCGGCCACCCTCTCTCCGGTCGTCCCTAGCCCCGACCGAGCCCTTGTATGTGTTCACGAGGCCTTGTAGAGAGCTTAGGTAGCCTCGGATAGTTCCCTAGCATCACCGCGGCGAGAACGGCCGACGGTCAACGCCGCCGCGCCGCCGGGAACGGTGCGGCCGAGCCGCCATTGCCGCGGGCGCTCCGTCTGCGGTCACTCCCTGTCCGGTCCGAGCCCACCCGCGTGTTCGCAAGCCGTAGGCGAGTGTCACGGTGGTGTCGGATTTGTCCCTGGCCTCGCCGTCGGCGAGAACGGCCGGTGGTCAACGCCGCCGTTGCGAAGTCACGCCCCGCACGCGCGCGCGGTCAAGGCCGAGGCCGAGCCTGACCCTCAGGTTCACGCCCCGCGCCGCGGTCAAGGCCGAGGCCGAGCCTGACCCTTGGGTTCACGGCCCGCGCCGCGGTCAAGGCCGAGGCCAAGCCTGACCCTCGAGTTCACGCCCCGCGCCGCTGGTCAAGGCCGAGGCCGGCCTAACGACCCGGTCCCGCTTGTCAGTGGCTTAGCGTTAGGGTTTTTCATTTTGCGCATGTGAATAGTGCAGCAACTTGTTATTTTTGCTGTATTTTTATTATAGCTCCTTAAATCATGAAAAAAAATTTGTAGCCTCTCTGGGATGTGAAGAAAATTGTAAAAATATAAAACTGAAGGTTTGGATAAGTTTTGATGGGGAATTAAAATAGTCAAATAATTAACAAATGCAATTTGAATAATTTCTGTAGGCTGTTCCTGAGGTCCAAAAATTATCAAACCAATTTTGTAGTACTTTTCAACACATAACATATCTCTGATAAAAATTTGAGCCCCTTTCGTGAAAATAAATTTTTAAGCCTTTATAATTGAACCTTTAATTAAATAATAGGTGTTGATTGATTTAGTTAATCCTGCAATTTTGTTTCTGCTATGATATTGTCACATGTTAAGAGGTCACTGCTATGTTGATGAGCCATTTAATACAGAAATATTGGGTTAGGAGAAATCCTTTGTTGGGTAGTACCATGGTTAAGTTGATCCAAACAAGCTAAATGGTTAATTAACAACTAATATATGAATGAGTTAATTTCCGTTAAATAGAGACATGTTATGCACAGATGTATTTGTGTTCTTGTCAAAGACCCCTACTGAATGGCTAAGTTATGGGTTAAGCGCTTGACCATTGTGATCATGTTGTTGACATAAAAATTGCTTTGCATTGTTTCTATTATTGTTTCTGGACCAGTTCTGTTGGAAAAATGATGACACCATGATAATCTGGTTTTCTGACAAAGTGTTGTATAGCAAAGTTGTAGTACTTTTGTATATCTAGCTGATCCTAAAATTTCATAATTGTTGGATAAATAGACTGGCAGGTATGCTCTGTTCAATCTGGGTTTGTGCTGCTGTCCAGAATCTGGACAGTTTGTGAAAACTGAACTGTTTGGGGTATTTAACTTGTGAATCTGATCTGGTGTATTACAAGAAAGTTGTAGAGGACTTCATTTGCTTTCCAGAATGGTCTAGATCACGTATGTTGATATTTCGGAGCTCCAGATATTGTCTGTGGAACAGTAGTATTTGAATCTGTCCAGAATCTGGACAGGTTTAACCAAATGAATTGTTTGGTCCATATGATCCTGGAATCAGCTGTTGTGTATTATAGAAAAATTGTAGAGAATTTTTTAAGATTTCCGAAAAGTCTAGGTTCCTAGTTTGAAATATTTTGAAACTCCAGATATGGCTGTTCTTTGTGCAGTGTTGGAATCTGTCCAAATTCTGGACAGAACTTGTTCTTTGCACTGTTTGACCTTGTTAAGTCTAGAATCAACCTTTGGTGTTAATAATAAGTTTGTAGACATTTATATAAGCTTTCCAGTTTATCCTCAACCACTATTTTTGGAGGTCTGGAACAATAGTTATGGATAAATCAAGTTGGTTGTGTAAATCTGTGCAAAATCTGGACTGCAGTGTTTCATTGTATTGTTTGACTTAGTTAACTCTAGAATCACTTAAAGATGATAAAAATGAAGTGATAGCGAACTTAATGAGCTTTCAGAAGAGTTAGTATAACCTTATCCTTGCTTAAGGTGAACTAGAGTAGTCCGCTCTAACAATTGTAAAAATGGTTAATAAACAATTAAATTTTGGTTTGCACCTTGTTGGTTAAAGTCTTGATTAAAAACCATGTTACATCCCCACTCAGAGATCCCATGGCAGTGACTGATGTTTGTGATACACTCTTAAACACTTTAGTTAATCCATCAATTAATGTTGTATAAAAATGACACACTACACTAGGAACAATAGTTGGTAGGTTACTAGTTGGTTTTGTTGGTTTGCAACTTTATCGCCTAGGAAAGTTCTTCTTGACCTTTCTTATCTTGTGTTAACTTTTGTTATGCATTTGTTTGTCTTGCACCATAGCATGCATTGCATCATACTAAAGCATACATCATTGTATATGTGTAGTTCATACGAGAGAGACGATGGCCGTGTTGAGCAAGCTTCTGATCGAGGTGGTTCTGTTGATCAAGCCCCAGAAGGAGAACTTCGTCGGACAAGCTTCTTCGAGAAGATTCAACTTCAAGTCATTAAGGAACTAACATCCATGGATCTTTCGGAGATCCTAGTCTTCTCTACAACACAGGCAGGCCCCGGTGCATACGCCCACTCTCTGTTTTACAAATACTTTATTACACTGTAGGTCTTGTGGAATGTGCATTAACTAAGTAGGAGTTGAACGAAACCGTTGCTGCATGAATACCTTGATTTCCAGATAATCCCCTGATGATATCCTATCAGTAGTGATAAGACGATCTCAAATGCTTAGCAATGCTTAGACTTCGGTAGAAGTCGATCGATGGTTTCATCGTTCGCGAGATATAGGTTTTACCTTTTCTCTCTTCGACTCTGTCTATGGGTCGTGAGAACCCCAATATGATGATATTTAAACTGAGACCGGGCGGGTAACTTGCACAGGAATGGAGTCCTAGTGTAGTGTTTCCGCCTGTGTCCCCTAGGGCCCGTCCGCTGTTGGCCCGTTGGATCGAGAACTATTTGTTAGTACTGGTCACATGCTACGGTAAGCCCTACTGTGGCTATGCTCTTACTGGAACGGCGCACCCGCGCACTGGGAGTGGAGAGATGGCGGGAGTAGCGTGTACCCACCCTGCTCGGTCCCCTATTGGACGGACTCAGCTAGGACGAGGTAGGGCGGTGGTGTACTGTACTCCCGGGTGGTGCGGCTTCGGTCCAGTCTGAGCGGATCCACGGGACGGTTGATATATGCGAGTTCGGTCTCGCATATGTCGTGTGATAAGGAAGCCCCAGCTGGGTAGATCAAGCGGTTCGAATCGTCGTTTGCTCCACAAGAAAAGGAGACTCATCCTCGCCCCCTCAGCGTAGTTTAATCAAGTGAAGATGATGGCAAGAAAAGTCTATCATGAGATGTGATGCTTAAACAAGTGTTTGAATTAGATAGGTGCAAAGTGGATACTGCTTAATAACTTAATGCACCGCTAAAACTTGAAAATAGGATGAACTAGTAGAAAGCTTTTCTGCAAAGCCCTTCTCTTCTGCTAGCCCCACTACATGCCTTAAGCCAGCATGCCCTTGGAGTCTTTTTCTTAGTCGGGTAAGTCTTGTTGAGTACCTTCATGTACTCAGGGTTTGTTAATCCCCTGTTGCAGGTTTTAGCTTGTGGTGTCAATCTGGATCATGTCCGTGGGCTCGATATGATCCAGTGGTTCTCTCTTCGACTTGGGTGCTCTACCTAAGTCAGGCTCTGTAGTGCTGCTCTTCTTCCACGGTCCAAGTAAAGTTTATTTGAAATATAACTTATTCATGTTTTGTAAAATTTTATCTTACCTTGCTTCCGCACTCCGATGTTAATTTTGTATCAACTGTTGTAATGTTGTGGTTATTTCACTTGTATTGAGGATGATCCTGTAACTCGTGGATAATTCAGGATTCTCTCGGGGATACCCGACGGATCTTTCCAGTAATGTGGTACGCGTGCATGGTCATCAGAGCTCTGGGAGATGATGACGTGTGCAGGTGGGCCACATTGCCGGGAGGTTCTGCCACAAGAATGGTATCGGAGCAGGATCCTCCTTGTAAGTGGGATAGTTACAACATTACTTTCGAAAAACTTCAAAATGATTTTTTTAATATAAAAGTTTTTGAAAGTAACAAACTAAAAATGCTCTTTCCTCAATTTCTTGCTGAAGAACTTTGTGGAGCTACTTGTGACTCCAACAATAGACACTAGGAAAGCTAATGTATAAAGTATAGCCCTATATCTAACTAACATATGGAGGTAGAAAACTCCTAACTATGAGAGGCCGTATAGGACGAGCATACATGATATCATGCATAATACTAAAATAATGTGCTAAACTTTCTCACCTAATTCTGAGAGCAGCTATGATCCCCTAATAGAAATCCGTCTCTAGATTCTCTTACCCCTTTTCTAAGTTCTGATCCTTGAGAACTTTGGATATCCCTATATATTCCACTACATAAAATCAGAATCACGGTAACCTCCTTGATTCCTCTTTGATGTGCGTGTCAAGCCTTAAATTGACACGTGCTATTTGTTTGATACTGTGAAAACAACGAATGGTGGTCGGAAGTTACTGAGATTGTGTCCTATGAAGGAACCATGGTCCGTGGACTGGATAAAGGCGTCGAAACCTGGGGTCACCTATTGACGCATATGGTGTTACTACTGGGCGCTCGCTAATATCCAGGTCGTTGATCATGATTCTTTCTAGTTCACTATTAATGTGCTTTCCTTTTTGACGCCCAAAACAGAGTTCAGAACCATATTCCATGTAATTTTCTTTAAATCCTTGTAATTATAACCAACCCAAGATTTGGTTATAATATCCTCAATATGAGATGAGAGTTACAGAAGTTGTGCTCTATTGTGGTGCCATGATCGTGACCACGGTGCCGTGACGGAACCCGGAGAATCTTGTGTGACGGCCTACACAAGTTTTCGCTGGGCGCGCGCTGGAATCGAGGTCAACAGTCATGATCCATTATAGCCCACGACCAATGTACACTCTCTCTCTTAATAATCCTCCTTCATGCCTCCCAAATATCCACTACCTTGTTGAAACTATGTTTTGTTCACGGTTGTGATTCGAAAACCAACCCCAACTGCTTTGTGAACTCCTTGTCTGTAAACCTTCTTGACACATTTCCTTTTCCATTACTTAACCTCAGACTTTAGGTGCTTCTAAAATCTCCGGAAGAGATTTCTTTAAGGGGGGAGGAGCTGTAACACCCCTGGTGTTAAGCAGTAATTAAAAACTCTAAGTATGACGATTAGTATGCATAATCATCTAGTGTCATGGCATATAAGCATATCATGTGTGATGATTTCCATGTTTAATCATGTGTGTTGTATGAGTGTGTAATGTGTGTCACATGAAATGACAATCCTGAAACCATACTTAAGAGACTTTGGCTAATTCTAAAATGAATTATCGGAAATAAATTTGGGGCAACTAAGGCACTATTTGTTGGGTCAACTTTTGCTGTAATCAATAGTGAAGATAGGATTATAGAGTCATATGGTTCATGAAATCACAAGTCATTATAGTAGCCCTATGATAAAGACTAAAATCGTAGCTGAAGCTGGACATGGCCCTTAAAATAAAGTTGTAGATACTAATGAATGGAACAACTTTGGTATATAGAGTTAACAAAGATTCCGCACAGAATTTGAATTAAGTCAAATTTGCTTAAACCTTAGAATTTACCCATGAACTACAACTTTCAAACCATTGAGAATCTGACCTTGGTCCTTTAATCAAAGTTGTAGGGAATGACAAATTGGACAACTTTTATGTTCACAGAATTTGAACTTCTTTAGAAAATTTTAAAGTAATTTGAGAAATCAGTTTGGGGCAAATTTGAATTCAAACTATAATTCAAAAACTAGGCCGAATTGGAACATGGTTTTTTAAGGAAGTTTGTAGATCACAAAATTCTGAACAACTTTCATTCTTGCAGATTTTGCACTTTAGTTCAAAATTTGGGCGCAATTCAAAAGGGGACAAACTGCACTGTAGCTACAGTCCTTGGTGCCTTGCATGGCGTCCACGGCAGCCACCGCGCGCCACGGCGCTCTACGGCGCCAACACGTCCTCATCCACGCGCCCCTCTCTCCGTTTGCACGCGCAACTAGCTGGCACACCTGTTGCTCACCTCCTCGTCCACAAAACCACCTCCCTGTCGCCTCCCCGTTCTTTCCTTTCTCCTCTGTTCGCACCGGCTGAAGGCAGGGAGCTCCGTCGACGAAATTCGTCGCCGTCGAGCCCGCTCCGCCGCCACCAGCTCGCCCACATCTCCGCGGTGACCCCAACAACCTCCCCAACCCGTTGATTCGAAGCTTGGTGACCTGCATTGCCCGGTCGGCCTTTTCTTCCACAACTCCGGTTAGGCCGCCGCCGCGGACGAGGTTGCCGTCGCGCGGTGAGTTCCGGCCCTCTCGCGTCAATTGATTGGCACCGTTAGCTTCACCGTGACTCATTGTCTCTCGTCAGCTCGACATTCGAGTCTCCACCGCGCAGGAGTCACTGGAACGTCGCCGCCAAGCTTCGGGCCGCCGCCATTTTCGCCGCCGCCGTCGACTTCCCATTCCCCGAGCCTCTCCGACCAAGCTAGCGCGAGCACCCACCCTAGGTGAGCCCCCTGGTGCTGAAGCTCACGTCCTTTTGGTCTCTACCGCCCTGCTTCGCCCGGAACGCCGGCGCACCGCCAGCCATGGCGTGGCCGAGCCGCCTGACCGCGGCCACCCTCTCTCCGGTCGTCCCTAGCCCCGACCGAGCCCTTGTATGTGTTCGCGAGGCCTTGTAGAGCGCTTAGGTAGCCTCGGATGGTTCCGTAGCCTCGCCGTGGCGAGAACGGCCGACGGTCAACGCCGCCGCGCCGCCGAGAACAGTGCGGCCGAGCCGCCATTGCCGCGGGCGCTCCGTCTGCGGTCACTCCCTGTCCGGTCCGAGCCCACCCGCGTGTTCGCAAGCCGTAGGCGAGTGTCACGGTCGTGTCGGATTTGTCCCTGGCCTCGCCGTCGGCGAGAACGGCCGGTGGTCAACGCCGCCGTTGCGAAGTCACGCCCCGGGCGCGCGCGGTCAAGGCCGAGGCCGAGCCTGACCCTCGGGTTCACGCCCCGCGCCACGGTCAAGGCCGAGGCCGAGCCTGACCCTCGGGTTCACGCTCCGCGCCGCTGGTCAAGGCCGAGGCCGGCCTGACGACCCGGTCCCGCTTGTCAGTGGCCTAGCGTTAGGTTTTTCATTTTGCGCATGTGAATAGTGCAGCAACTTGTTATTTTTGCTGTATTTTTATTATTGCTCCTTAAATCATGAAAATTTTTGTGTAGCCTCTCTCGGATGTGAAGAAAATTGTAAAAATATAAAACTGAAGGTTTGGATAAGTTTTGATGGGGAATTAAAATAGTCAAATAATTAACAAATGCACTTTGAATAATTTCTGTAGGCTGTTCCTGAGGTCCAAAAATTGTGAAACTAATTTTGTAGTACTTTTCAACACATAACATATCTCCGATAAAAATTTGAGCCCCTTTTGTGAAAATAAATTTTTAAGCCTTTATAATTGAACCTTTAATTAAATAATAGGTGTTGATTGATTTAGTTAATCCTGCAATTTTGTTTCAGCTATCATATTGTCACATGTTAAGAGGTCACTGCTATGTTGATGAGCCATTTAATACAGAAATATTGGGTTAGGAGAAATCCTTTGTTGGGTAGTACCATGGTTAAGTTGATCCAAACAAGCTAAATGGTTAATTAACAACTAATATATGAATGAGTTAATTTCCGTTAAATAGAGACATGTTATGCACGGATGTATTTGTGTTCTTGTCAAAGACCCCTACTGAATGGCTAAGTTATGGGTTAAGCGCTTGACCATTGTGATCATGTTGTTGACATAAAAATTGCTTTGCATTGTTTCTATTTTTGTTTCTGGACCAGTTCTGTTGGAAAAATGATGAGACCATGATAATCTGGTTTTCTGACAATGTGTTGTATAGCAAAGTTGTAGTACTTTTGTATATCTAGCTGCTCCTAAAATTTCATAATTGTTGGATAAATATACTGGGAGTTATGCTCTGTTCAATCTGGGTTTGTGCTGCTGTCCAGAATCTGGACAGTTTGTGAAAACTGAACTGTTTGGGGTATTTAACTTGTGAATCTGATCTGGTGTATTACAAGAAAGTTGTAGAGGACTTCATGTGCTTTCCAGAATGGTCTAGATCACGTATGTTGATATTTCTGAGCTCCAGATATGGTCTGTGGAACAGTAGTGTTTGAATATGTCCAGAATCTGGACAGGTTTAACCAAATGAATTGTTTGGTCCATATGATCCTGGAATCAGCTGTTGTGTATTATAGAAAAATTGTAGAGAATTTGTTAATATTTCCGAAAAGTCTAGGTTCATAGTTTGAAATATTTTGAAACTCCAGATATGGCTGTTCTTTTTGTAGTGTTGGAATCTTTCCAAATTCTGGACAGAACTTCTTCTTTGCACTGTTTGACCTTGTTAAGTCTAGAATCAACCTTTGGTGTTAATAATAAGTTTGTAGACATTTATATAAGCTTTCCAGTTTGTCCTCAACCACTATTTTTGGAGGTACGGAACAATAGTTATGGATAAATCAAGTTGGTTGTGTAAATCTGTCCAAAATCTGGACTGCAGTATTCATTGTATTGTTTGACTTAGTTAACTCTAGAATCACTTAAAGATGATAAAAATGAACTGATAGCGAACTTAATGAGCTTTCAGAAGAGTTAGTATAACCTTATCCTTGCTTAAGGTGAACTAGAGTAGTCCGCTCTAACAATTGTAAAAATGGTTAATAAACAATTAAATTTTGGTTTGCACCTTGTTGGTTAAAGTCTTGATTAAAAACCATGTTACATCCCCACTCCGAGATCCCATGGCAGTGACTGATGTTTGTGATACACTCTTAAACACTTTAGTTAATCCATCTATTAATGTTGTATAAAAATGACACACTACACTAGGAACACTAGTCGGTAGGTTACTAGTTGGTTTTGTTGGTTTGCAACTTTATCGCGTAGGAAAGTTCTTCTTGACCTTTCTTATCTTGGGTTAACTTTTGTTATGCATTTGTTTGTCCTGCATCTTAGCATGCATTGCATCATACTAAAGCATACATCATTGTATACGTGTAGTTCATACGAGAGAGACGATGGCCGTGTTGAGCAAGCTTCTGATCGAGGTGGTTCTGTTGATCAAGCCTCAGAAGGAGAACTTCGTCGGACAAGCTTCTTCGAGAAGATTCAACTTCAAGTCATTAAGGAACTAACATCCGTGGATCTTTCGTAGATCCTAGTCTTCTCTGCCACATAGGCAAGCCCCGGTGCATACGCCCACTCTCTGTTTTACAAATACTTTATTACACTGTAGGTCTTGTGGAATGTGCA
Source organism: Coix lacryma-jobi var. lacryma-jobi (assembly GCA_009763385.1). Lineage (NCBI taxonomy): Eukaryota > Viridiplantae > Streptophyta > Magnoliopsida > Poales > Poaceae > Coix > Coix lacryma-jobi. The sequence continues at coordinate 72,460,619 of CM019822.1, forward strand.
TTAAGTAAGTAGGAGTTGAACGAAACCGTTGCTGCATGAATACCTTGATTTCCAGATAATCCCCTGATGATATCCTATCAGTAGTGATAAGACGATCTCAAATGCTTAGCAATGCTTAGACTTCAGTAGAAGTCGATCGATGGTTTCATCGTTCGCGAGATATAGGTTTTACCTTTTCTCTCTTCGACTCTGTCTATGGGTCGTGAGAACCCCAATATGATGATATTTAAACTGAGACCGGGTGGGTAACTTGCACAGGAATGGAGTCCTGGTGTAGTGTTTCCGCCTGTGTCCCTTAGGGCCCGTCCGCTGTTGGCCCGTTGGATCGAGAACTATTTGTTAGTACTGGTCACATGCTACGGTAAGCCCTACTGTGGCTATGCTCTTACTGGAACGGCGCACCCGTGCACTGTGAGTGGAGAGATGGCGGGAGTAGCGTGTACCCACCCTGCTCGGTCCCTTGTTGGACGGACTCAGCAAGGCCGAGGTAGGGCGGTGGTGTACTGTACTCCCGGGGTGCGCGGCTCCGGTCCGGTCTGAGCGGATCCACGGGACGGTTGATATATGCGAGTTCGGTCTCGCATATGTCGTGTGATAAGGAAGCCCCAGCTGGGTAGATCAAGCGGTTCGAATCGTCGTTTGCTCCACGAGAAAAGGAGACTCATCCTCGCCCCCTCAGCGTAGTTTAATCAAGTGAAGATGATGGCAAGAAAAGTCTATCATGAGATGTGATGCTTAAACAAGTGTTTGAATTAGATAGGTGCAAAGTGGATACTGCTTAATAACTTAATGCACCGCTAAAACTTGAAAATAGGATGAACTAGTAGAAAGCTTTTCTGCAAAGCCCTTCTCTTCTGCTAGCCCCACTACATCCCTTAAGCCAGCATGCCCTTGGAGTCTTTTTCTTAGTCGGGTAAGTCTTGTTGAGTACCTTCATGTACTCAGGGTTTGTTAATCCCCTGTTGCAGGTTTTAGCTTGTGGTGTCAATCTGGATCATGTCCGTGGGCTCGATATGATCCAGTGGTTCTCTCTTCGACTTGAGTGCTCTACCTAAGTCAGGCTCTGTAGTGCTGCTCTTCTTCCACAGTCCAAGTAAAGTTTATTTGAAATATAACTTATTCATGTTTTGTAAAATTTTATCTTACCTTGCTTCCGCACTCCGATGTTAATTTTGTATCAACTGTTGTAATGTTGTGGTTATTTCACTTGTATTGAGGATGATCCTGTAACTCGTGGATAATTCGGGATTCTCTCGGGGATACCCGACGGATCTTTCCAGTAATGTGGTACGCGTGCATGGTCATCAGAGCTCTGGGAGATGATGACGTGTGCAGGTGGGCCACATTGCCGGGAGGTTCTGCCACATTTGGGTTCGATATTAAAACTGGGTTACTCCGGTGAAGTGCTACATCAGTAGATTTTATCTGTTGGCTTGCGGATAAAGTAGAGTGTGCATTAATTTATACCAACACATGCTAAGCCGGAAAGCAAGTTGGAGCAAAGCATCCAATAAAGAACGTTGTGTCAACCACAATACCATTGGAGCTACTACATATGGACCTCATCGGACCCGTTGCTTACCAAAGCATCGGTGGTAATAAGTATGGTTTCGTTATCGTTGATGACTATTCTCTCTTCACTTAGGTGTTCTTCTTAGCAGATAAAAGTGAGACCCAAGTCATCTTCAAGAAGTTTGCTAGAAGGGCTCAAAATGAGTTTGAGCTCAAGATCAAGAAAGTGAGAAGTGACAACGTGACCGAGTTCAAGAACACCAACATAGAAGAGTATCTTGATAACGAAGGAATCAAACATGAGTTCTCCGTTCCATATACCCCACAACAAAATGGGGTTGTGGAAAGGAAGAATTGAACTCTTGTTGAAGCCGCAAGATCTATGTTGGATGAGTACAGGACGTCTCATGGCTTTTGGGCGGAGAGGAGAAAAGTTGATCCAAAAACGAAAACCAATCGATCTACTTGTTCATGAGGTTTGAGTTGAATTCCTTCGGTGGAAATGATACCCTCACAATAAAGAACAAGTAGATTTAAACGGTTTTCAAACGGAGCAACGTAGAGAGAGAACGATCAACGGGAAGCTTGAGGCAAAAGGCAAAACGCGAAGAACAACACAAGAACACGAATCACAACCTCAATTGCTAGCCGAAAATCGTCCCCACGACGAGACAACGGGATTACGGTCATGTTTCCTCAAAATCTCAAGAACATAGAGGTATGATTAGCGGTCTCTGCGGATCTCAGTAGCTACAGCAGGGATGTGGGAGAGCAGGAAACCCTAGGTTAAAAATAGCAAATGCTGAGATAGTTTGGAGGGAGGGATGGCCTCTCCTAATATAGCCTAATACAATTATTCCCCTTCTACCCCTATAGCTAATGAGCGGGCAGGCTAACCCTAAGGGTATTCCTGACCAACTCGGAGTGTAGTCGATCCGATGGCCACGCCCGCATATCTTGTAGCTTCGCCTCGACACGACCTCACCCGATGCCGCCATGTGCCGCCAACGCACTGCTCGTCCTTTTCACGGACCTCACCCACGGTTTTGAGGCCGAAACCGGGAAACCAGTCTTCAAGTCCTCCCCCCGGTTTTGAGGCCGAAACTGGGAAACCTGTCGTCCATCGCCTGAGTTTTGTGGCCCAAACTCATCAACCCGCCAGCGCCCAGGTTTTGAGGCCCAAACCTAGAAACCATCCTGAAGGACCGAGAATGCAATAGCAAGGCGACCAGAGGGGGGGGTGAATGGGAGCTCAAAAAATTTGTCTTGAAACTTTGGCCTTTGTCTCACAAATCAACCCCAAAAGCTTCGATCGAAACCGTGATGCTCACGACCCTTGGAAGAGGGTGGATGATCCCTAGGATCTCAACAGAGCTCCACAAAGCGATAGCAAACCAAACGGCAAAAGCATCGAAACAAGTTCGACCCTCAAAAACCAAGTCCCGAACGTAGATTGAAGGCTACGTCGGGAAATCCCCAAATACCGATGCTAACAAGTAGCAAAGATACCTAGAGAGGTTCTTTGGTCAACTCTAGGGCCAAACGAGAAGTCCGAAAACCAACCAAGGAAGCCGAGAGAGCAAACACACTAAACCGGAGGCTTCAGTCGATTCCCGGATTGTCCGGACTTGAAGTCTCGGACTGTTTGCCCCTATTGCGGACTGTCCGCGACTGGGGGCCGGACTGTTCGCCGGCCAAATGGACAAAATAGCAAGGTTGTTGAAGGTCCCTGGTCGACTCGCGGACTGTCCGCGACCAACTACGGCGGACTGTCCGCCGGTCAAACCTGACCAAAGTGGCCGAGGCTCGCTGCGACTGGTCTGGCTCAAACCCGGCGCGTGGACTGTCCGCGGTTCTCCTGGCGGACTGTCCGCGGATGAAAAGAGAGGGCAATTTTGGCCGCCCTTCTCACATAACCTCTCAAATCCGAATCAAAACTCAATCCCACGTTCCCAAACTTGGAGAGGATGATCACGAGGTAGTTAGGAGACTATCCCCAAGAAATCATCCGCTCAAATCAACTCAATCGCCGGGAAATCGAAAGGGGAGGAGTATGAACGAAAAATCGTCACGAAAATGAAATCAACCTGATCTACTTGTTCGTGAGGAGTTAGATGAATTCCTTCAGTGGAAATGACCTCCTCACTATAAAGAACAAATTTATTCAAACGGATTTCGCAAAGACGCAGTAGGGAGGGAGATCGAGTGACGGGAAAATCGCGGAGAAACGAAGAACGCGAAGAACACGAACAAAACGCGAATCAAGTCATCGATATGCAACCGTGTGGCTACCACACGCTACAACAGTGAGATTACGGTCTCACTTCCTCAAAATCTCCAGTACACAGAGGTATGGTTCTCTGCGGATCTCAGTTGCTACAGCAGGGGATTGGGAGAGCAAGAAAACCTAGAAGGCAAAGAGCAAAATGACTGAGATAGATGGGAGGAGGGTGTCTCCCTCTACTTATCCTAATTCTAATTCCTACTCTACCCCTCACTAATTACAGAGCAAACCAGCTAAACCCTAGGGTTATTCTGAACCAACAAGAAGATGCTGGTGATCCGACGGCCACGCCCGCACAACTGGTAGCGTTGCCTCGACGCAGCCTCACCGATTGCCGCCACGTGCCGCCACCGCTCCGCTCGTCCTTTTCACGGACCTCGCCCCCAGTTTTGTGGCCCAAACTAGGAATCCAGCCTTCACGGCCAACCCCCGGTTTGAGGCCCAAACGAGGAAACCAGCCACCTAGGTTTTGAGGCCCAAACCTAGAAACCGTCCTCATCCCAAGTTTTGTGGCCAAACTCGGAAACCGTCCTCGCCCAAGTTTTGAGCCCCAAACCTGGAAACCGTCCACTCGGTGGTTTTTCTGTGGCTCAACCACCAAACCGAGCCGTAGATGGGATGCACCGCCCGTGCACACCGTCCACCGACACATGTCCCTAAGTCCTCGACTCAGGCAACACTGTGCCCGCAAGTCTTCGCTCGCCGCTGTCCCAGGCTGTCAGCCACCATAGCTGATTCTCGGGCCACCGGTCCCTCAGTCCAAGCCTCACGTCCGCCGTTCGCCACTCTCGGTCCATCGGCACGGCATGTCTCTACTTGACCTTCACCTTGCCTTTGATCACTGCATCCGTGCTCGACACCTGCACAACACAAGCGAAAGAACATGCGCATTATCCCAGTTGACAATCACTCATCACTTGGAGACTCGGCATACACCCATGTATCCGCAATCTCCCCCTTGATGAGTGCATTGTCAACTAACAACACAAATCATAATGGAATAGAGGAAGGAAGGAAGAAGGAGAGAGAACTCGACCAAATGACCCAAAAGCATATCAAAGCCGAAGAAGGTCAAGTGGAAAGAGCAACACAACTTGGTTCCCAAAGACCTGGGCAACGGCTCGACTCAACCAACCAAAGCAAAGCTAGCCCTCAAGAAGAGGTAGAACAGGCTCAACACCGCTAGCGAGAAAGCTCGATGCCAACTGAAGAGCATAAAGACAAGGTTGCTAGTCCCTCAAGAAAGAGGCAAAGGCTCAACACAACTAGCTACCAACACTGCTCCGAACCAATTGGACAACAAAACCAAAAATTCTAGTCCCTCAAGATAGAGGCACAGAGGCTCAACACAACTAGCAGAAAAGCTCCGAACCAATTGGGAGATTCAAACAACCTCAAAAACTGAGCAAATTCCAACTCAAGCTCCCCCTCCAATAGTGCACACAACTAACAAAAGGAAATCTCCCCCTTAGTTGATCTCATGATTTGGAGAATTTCGTGCCCTTAGTTGAAAATGCACCATCAAACAAATTGCTCCCACTTGACAGAAGAACTTTCGCGTCAAATGCATATGAGTCAAGATGCAAGTTAGCAGCTTCAGGAATATAGTCGATAGAAAATGAAGATGCTTGTCAAAATGTTGATCCGATGACTCATCAAAAATGCATAGAATGCTAGCAAAGGCTCAAACTGACCACTAAATATGAAATATGAACATGTGAGCAAGGTGAGCAGTTTTTAGCCAAAAAGGTATTCACCATCAAAATAGCACGAAACATGTATAGACAGGAAGTCAAACAAGTGCTAAACATGTATACAAGGTGAACTACCCCTAGCAAAGTTCAACCATCATGCTATCAAATGAAACATAGACTTGTGCATCCAGATTTTATCGGAGTTGCAGCGGTTTAATTACACAAGTTCAAATTTCAGCATGTGATTAAGAGAGGTTGAAAGCTTGTCATTGCCTAACTTTTCAACTGTGCGAAGCCTATGCAGAAGCAATCAGAAGCTTAAATCAACAGTTTCGGTCATACACTACACAGCTCAAGTTTAACTCAAAGTGCAATGAGAAACAGTGTCGATGCTGTGATGTGCTGACAAGCAATCCCATCTCGATCTTTCCAATTCACTTAACTTGGTTCAAATTTCAAAACAGCATATGAACATACCAAGCAAGTGAATGACTCAGAACTAGAGACATAGCAACCTAGCATATATGAAAAGCACAAATGATTTCAACACATTCTACACATGCTAGGTGCATATCTCAATGATGAACACTTTTCAAGTTTTATGTTCATTAAGCAGAATTCACCATTCATAAAATAGCTCACCTCACAACAAGTATTAGTAATCAGAAAGAGCATAAGCTACAAGCATCATTAAATAGAATCAGAGCATACACTAAACAGAGCATGGCCACATTCTATGGATTATATTACTGAAGCTCTGAAAGTAAACATGCAAAGATGCATGATGAAACCCAAGGAAGAAAAAGAGTCAGTTTATAATACATGAACCAAAATGTTTCCCCCAACTAGGGGAAACACACACTAAGCTCACCACTCAACCTAGAAAAAGTTGATTGGTCCAAAGGCTTGGTGAAAATATTAGTCAACTGATGATGAGTATCGACATGGCGAAGGTCGATATCACCCTTCTCATAGTGGTCTCGCAGAAAATGAAAGCGCACATCAATGTGTTTGGTCTTAGAGTGCAGCACGAGGTTCCTAGCAACGCTAATCGCACTTGTGCTGTCACAAAATAAAGGAACACGAGAAAAGTTCAGACCAAAGTCACGCAAAGTGGCCATCATCCAGAGTAACTGGGAACAACAGCAAGCCGCAGCAACATACCCAACCTCCGTGGTAGACTGGGCAGCACTAGTCTGCTTGCGAGAAGACCACGAAACAAGAGAAGAACCAATAAACTGGCAAGTCCAAGAAGTGGACTTGCGATCAATGCGACAACCAGCAAAATCGGCATCGGAATAACCGCAAAGGGAGAGGGTGGAGGAAGCAGAATACCAAATCCCAAATTCTAGAGTGAAGGATAAGTACCTCATACTGCGCTTGACCGCCTGACGGTGCGAGGTGCGCGGCGACGACTGAAATCGCGCGCAAAGACACACCATGAACTGGATGTCCTGGCGTGTCTCCGTCAGGTAGAGCAGCGACCCGATCATACTCCAGTACTCCTTTTGGTCCACCGCTTCTCCATCCACATCTGCATCCAGGGCCGTCGTGGTCCACATGGGTGTTGGAAGAGGCTTGGCCTCACCCATATCTAACTTCTTCAGAATGTCCTTGGTATACTTACCCTGGTGCAAAAACGTCCCTTCCCGGGATTGCTTGATTTTGAACCCGAGGAAAAACGTCCACTCGCCCATCATGCTCATCTCAAACTCCCTGCTCATAGTATCTTGACCAAGTGACACGTTCGCCGATGCTGTCGATCATCTGCTGAGGCGGGTGTTGGCGCTGGATGTGTCGTGGCGCCTCCCGAGCTGATGTAGCCTCCCCCTCAACAGCAGCTAGTGCCTCCTCGGGTACAAATGGTACCGCTCGAGGTGGCGGATCCCACGGCCCCCATGTAGTAGAGGAGGAAGGGTCGGGGCCGTGAGTCGTAGTCGAGGCCGCTCTTTGCGGCTCAGCAAGTGGAGGTGGTGCTGGGTCATCCATCCCTTTAGCACCCTCGTCCTCATCATCAAAAAGAGGTTCTCCAACCTCATGATCACCTGCACGCTCAAAACGAGAAGAAGGACAAACCATGGTCTCGACAAAGGTGACATCTGATGTCTCCATGACTCGGTTAGTATCAAGGTTATGTACACGATATGCACGAGTGTGAGTGCCATAACCCAAAAATACCCCGTCGGAAGAACGGGACTCAAATTTGTCCAGGTTGCCTTTCTTGAGTATAAAACAGTGGCAACCAAAAACTCTAAAATAACTAACATTGGGGAGTTTTCCAAAACGCAACTCATAAGAAGTCTTTTTCAAGAAAGCTCGGAGAAAAATGCGATTAGAGATATAGCATGCAGTGCTCATAGATTCGGCCCAATATCGCCTTGGAGTCCTATGCTCATCGAGCATCGTCTTGGCCATCTTTACAAGGGTCCGATTCTTCCTCTCTACAACACCATTTTGTGGCGGTGTGTAGGGAGAAGAAAACTGATGCTCCAAACCCAAAGAGTTACAAAACTTCTCAAAATCCGAATTCTTGAATTTGGAACCATTATCACTCCGAATTGCTCGCATTTAGTTCAAAGGGAACTCATTCTGAAGACGCAAAATCAGATTGCAAGCAAAGGAGAATGTCTCGGTCTTCTCAGCTAAAAAGAAGACCCACGATTATCTCAAAAAAATCGTCAACCACAACAAGCACATACCACTTCCCCCCAACCGAGCTCACCCGAGCCGGACCAACAAGGTCCATGTGTAAAAGATCTCTAGGGCGCTTGGTCATGACCTGAGTCACTGGATGGTGGGGAGCGGCTACCATCTTCCCATGGCTACAAGAGTGGCAAACAATATCCTTCTCCATGGACAACTTGGGCAATCATCGGATTAAGCCAAGTGAGCTAAGTCTTGCAAGCAAGTCAAAGCTCAGGTCACTGAGTCTCCTATGCCACTTCCAAAGATCAGAGGAGGAAGGTCCAGCCAAAAGACATCAAGAAATTTCAAACGACTCCGAGAAATTCACTTGAAAGACTTTTCCAAAGGGCGAAATCAAACATACAAGATTGCCCTGAGGATCCAAAATGCGACTGAGATTCGGTTTAAAACGAATCTCATAGTCATCATCAAAAAGCTTCAAAACAGAAAGAATGTTAAAATGCAAGTTAGAAACAAGAGCAACATCGCGCAACAAAAAGTGCTCATTAACTCGCACCGACCCACGAGACAATACCTTACCTTTGCTACTGTCACCGAAGGTGATAAATTCATTTCCGGCGACCGGACTAAGACTGGAGAACCACTTGGCATTTCCGGTCATGTGCCTCGAACACGCGAAATCCACCAACCAAATGTTCTCCAATCGTTTTACCTACATCAATAAAAAGACATAGGGTGAGCATACGGTCCAACACTGGGGTTAGTGAAGTAGGAAGAATACCAGTGTTGGGCCGGCTGCTCAAAAGAACGGTCAGTAGAAAAACCATTCCTAGCACGTCTACGGGAAGAGCGATCATCACGCTGATGAAAACGTGGTCCGCTAAGGGAGGAGCGTCCATCGCGATACTCAAAACGCGGTGGGGGAAAACGCTCAACTACAAAGCCACCGCCACAGGGTCCATAGCCCACAACTGCAGGCTCTCGTCGGGCACGACCTTCTCGCGGCCTAGGCCTAGGAACTTGAGGTTTTGGACTTCTAGGCCTAGCAGCATGCCTCTGAACGTTCGGCACATGTACATCATGGAAAGGATGGTACATGTCCAGGTTGTTCATCTCCTTTGCACGGCGCGCCTCTCTCTTGCGCCGAAAGCAAAACTCACTCAAGTGTCCATCTCTCCCACAGTGCTCACAATGGTACCTCACTGCTCTCATAGGGGGTTGTTGGTACTCACGGTAGTGGGTGTGGATCACTTTGCCCTTCTGTGGCATAAGCTCCTCCTAGATGGGTGGCATTGTGTCCAGCTTGTTCTTGAGGTGGTTTGGTTTAGGAGCCCATCACTGTTTCTTGGGTGGAGCTCTCGGAGGTTCAACAAACACCCCATCCTTGGTGTTAGGATTGAGAGGCTCTTTGGGTGGAATCTTGGTAAGTTTGGTTGTAGTGGTGGAGTTGGGCTTCTCACATGCGTTTAGACCACTCGACTCTCCAATTTTCCCAAAAGATGACACATCAGCACCCTAAGCAAAACCAACACCAGGACCTCCAGCAGCACGCTTCAACTGGGAGATCATCATCCCAAGCTGCGGCTCACCACTAGACACCCACAACAAGATGGTCCGAAGGTATGTGTTTTCCTCCTAGGTTTGCATCTTGTCATGCTTCACGTTCGCAATCTCCATCTCCAAACCTCACAAAGAACGCACCTAGTCACACAAGTGCTACCCGAGCTGGCCTTCTCATGAGACAAAATCTTGGCATTCTTCTCTGCCAACTCGGTTTGCAAGCCAGCACATGACTTGCACGCACCCAACAGCGAGGATCTAGCCTTCAGCTCATCCAACTCTCCTACCAACGCAACATACTTACCTCTCAAAGTGAGAAGGTCAGTCATGTGCGTGGAGCACATCTCACACTCCTCCTCATCGGTAACAAAAACGGTGGACTTGACAGATTCAAGTTCCTTCACCGTATCCTCCCACTTCTGCCTAAACTCCTTACGCTCTCTAGCAGCGCGCCTAAGCAACTTTTCTTGACTAAGGAGAGCGGCAGTAAATTTCTCGACCTCAGCAGAAAGCTCATCGGGGGTTTGAGATACCTGGGAGGTGTCGTCGTCGTCGTTGTCGTTCCGAGGAGTCTCCTCTAGCTCGCCATCGACCTCCTTGCCGAGGGCCATGGTAAAGAAGCAGAGGCCGTTCAGCTTGTCCTCGATCCTCTTCTTCTTCTAGGACTCGTCGTCGCTTGAGGCAGCGGAGTCGTCATCCGAGTCGTCGATGTCGCTGAGCGTGGCGAAGAAAGCACGCTGCTTAGCCTGGTGCTTCTCCAAGTACTTTGTCTTGATGTACTCCTTGTCGAAGCCGCCCTTCCGCTTGTGCTTTGCGGGGACGTACTTCTCCTTGTGCTTACCGGAGTCGTACTTGTGCCCATGATCCGCCTTGCTGAAGACTTGCTTGTTCTTCTTTGGGCAACTAGCGATGAAGTGGTTGGGGTCGCCGCACTCGAAGCATCCCGAGCGTCCTCCTCCGCGGCGACGTTTCATGTGGTTGTTGTGGAACCGCGAGAACCGGTTGGCGAGCAAAGCCAACTCGTCATCCCCCATGAACTCAAGCTGCTCCTCTGTGACAGATAGAAGTGAAGACAAGGCAAAGCCACCAGAGGGGTTAGCAGAAGAGCCAGAAAGCAAAGCTATCGACGGGCCAGAAGGATTTTCATAAGAAGCCCTTGCCATGGCATCGATCTCACTGGACTTGAGCTTGCTAAAGAGCTCGTTGCATGTGAGAGTCTCATAGTTAGGCGATTCGATGATCGCCTGGACCTTTGAGTCCCACACCGACCAATCAAGAGTATGCAAAAGCTTCAAAGCTCTCTCATGATTGTCAAAAGGCAATAGCTCCTTGTTAGCCCTCATCTTGTTGACAATCACCTGAAAGCGAGCGAATAAACTCTCTATGCTCTCGCTAGGCATATGTCGAAAGTTCTCGTACTCTTGCTTGTGCGACTCGTAGAGACGGGTTTTGACTTGAGAGGTTCCCTCGTGGAAACGCATGAGGGATGCCTAAATCTCCCGAGCAGTAGCGAGGTGAGAAACATGATCAAACTCCGTCATGCTCAAGCATGAGAAAAGAGCATTACGGGCTCGGCTATTGGCATCGTGATCATCGATCTCACGCTGAGTCACACGTGCAGCCAAGACCACATAATCAGCAGAGTTGCAAATATCCCAGATGGAAGCACCCATACTCTACAGATAGGCCGACATGCGTATCTTCCAATACGCATAGTTCGTCCCATCGAAAAACGGCGGTTTGCCCACGCCGCGATCCATGTCGCCTTCGGTGGATCTGGAACCGGCTAAGGTGGAAGATCCTTAACCTGCTCCAATAGCAATTGAAGGACCGAGAATGCAATAGCAAGGCGACCAGAGGGGGGGGTGAATGAGAGCTCAAAAAATTTCTCTTGAAACTTTGGCCTTTGTCCCACAAATCAAACCCAAAAGCTTCGATCAAAACCGTGATGCTCACGACCCTTGGAAGAGGGTGGATGATCCCTAGGATCACAGCGGAGCTCCACAAAGCAAAAGCAAACCAATCGGCAAAAGCATCGAAACAAGTTCGACCCTCAAAAACCAAGTCCCAAACGTAGATTTAAGGCTACGTCGATAAATCCCCAAATACCGATGCTAACAAGTAGCAAAGATACCTAAGGAGGTTCCTTGGTCAACTCTAGGGCCAAACGAGAAGTCCGGAAACGAACCGAGGAAGCCGAGAGAGCAAACGCACTAAACCGGAGGCTTCAGCCGATTCCCGGACTGTCCGGACTTGAAGTCTCGGACTGTCCGCCCCTACTGCGGACTGTCCGTGACTGGGGGCCGGACTGTCCGCCGGCCAAATGGAAAAAACAACAAGGTTGCTGAAGGTCCCTGGTCAACTCGTGGACTGTCCGCGACCAACTATGGCGGACTGTCTGCCGGTCAAATCTGACCAAAGTGGCCGAGGCTCGCTGCCACTGGTCTGGCTCGAACCCGACACGCGGACTGTCTGCGGTTCTCCTGGCGGACTGTCCACGGATGAACAGAGAGGGCAATTTCGGTCGCCCTTCTCACATAAACTATCAAATCCGAATCAAAACTCAATCCCACGTTCCCAAACTTGGAGAGGATGATCACGAGGTAGTTAGGAGACTATCCCCAAGAAATCATCCGCTCAAATCAACTCAATCACCGGGAAATCGAAAGGGGAGGAGTATTGTGACACCCTAGTGTCAAGCACTGCATTAGGAACTGCATTTAGCTACCAAAGAGCATAAGTAATGCATTGCATCATTTCATGTGCATAAGTGTGCTTTTTGTCTTTATCTATTTAATTGGATTTTGGATTTCTATTGGACTTGAGGGTTAAAGTGGAATTCTGTTTTGGCAAATAAGTTGGTAAAATAAAGAATATTGAGTAGGGTGCTTTTCATGTTGGCATTTTGACCTAGTTCAAAATAGTTTACCAAATAAAAATGAGTTAAACAAAATGGTTTATGTTTCAAAATTGGTTTTATTTCTACGGAGGTTTTAAAAGTGCTTTTCAGCAAAACTGTTCTATATGAAAGTTGTAGAGGAAATTATTTTGAGCAACTTTTATTTTTGGGTCAAAGCCTAGTTTGGAGTTTTTGAAACTGTCTTTGAGTGGTCAAAGTTTAAAAGATTTTCGGAAAAAGAAAAAGGAAAAAGAATTTTTCCCGCGCCCTCACTTCCGGCCCAGTTGGCCTTTCGGCCCAAGCCCAGCGCGCGCCGCTCCCGCCCGCGCTCGCCGCGCACGCGCCGCGCTGCGCCGGTCGCCGACCGCGCCACGCCGTACGCCGGCGTCCGCGCCACGTGGCCGCCAGCGCCTGCCGCGGATCCGCCTCCGCCACTCCTCGCCCGATCCTTCACCACTCGATCACGCCACAATCTCCCTTGGCCACTTCGCGCCCGCCTCGCCTGCCGCACTACCCTCGCTCGCCGTGCCGCCGCCTGCCGCACGCCACGCCAAGGCCACGGCCAAAACCCCGAGCACCACTTCCAGCTCCCTCACTCACCCACACGCACACTCCCTCGCCCTCGCCCTCACTTCTCCTCTCCGCGAACGAACGCAAAGCGCGAACGCTCGTGCCGTCGCTGTTCGACACCGCGGGGACACCTCACCTTTCCGGCCACAACCGTCCACCACCGTCCGATTTCTTTCGCCAGCCACTCCGCCCTCACCGTGCACACGCCGTGCGCACGCTATCTTCCCCAGCCGAGCCCCGCTGACGCCGGAGCCCGGGTAGCGCCGCTGCGGTCGCCATCAGCGCCGCCCAGAGCTCGAAGCCGTTCGCCCTGAAAGGTCCTAGTTTGGTTTTGGTAATTGAGTGACAACTTAGGTGGACTAATATGTGTTTAAAGGGAATTACACAGGTGATTAGTCCACAGGTGATCATGTGTGAGCAACATATGCCATAGAGGAGAAATGGCTTGGAATATGTTGCAACGCTCACACATGTGAAGAAGGAGCTTAATGCACATGAAACATGACATGTGGTCATGTGGCTAAGATGGTGAAGATCAAGGCAAGACTTAGGCTTGATGGACCGGTTGCGAAGGTGAAGGGCAAGTTGGAGGCTTTGAAGCCGTTGGTACCGAGTGTCGGGAGGCTTAAGCAAGACTTGGCGCCGAAGGACCGAAGCAATGGTGAAGAGCAAGTGATGTCAAGATCGATGGACCATGGAGGCCATGTGATGATATGAAGTGGATCATATCATTTGATGAAGAGGTTGGTGCATGTGTTGCATCAACACCAAAGGAGATGAAATGGAATGCGCAAGGCAAAGGTATAATTGTAGGGCATTTCATTTCACCGGTCATAGGTGTGTAGAGAAGTTTATGACCGGGTTTAGGATAGATGGCCGTACTATTAAGAGGAGCAAACTTGTTTGCATATCGGTCATCTAGTGCCACTTGAGCGATCTAACTTTGCGATGTTACTAGGATCGAGTGGCATGGTGAGTGCAAGTGAAAATCCTTTGGAAAATGATTGCGAAAATGCTAACACACATGCACATGTTGATGTACACTTGGTGGTGTTGGCACATTTGCAAAGGAGAAGTTGTTGGAGAAGAAGTTGTGTTGAAAGGAGGTGAGGAGAAGTGGGAGAAACTAGTGTATAGTCCCTCTCCGCTCCTGCCGAGCTTGCGAGGCAGGATTCAGCGGTTTTCGGAGGTGAAGTGCTTTGCTTGGGGAGCATCGGACGCTGGTCCGAGGGGCATCGGACGCTGGGCCGAGCGTCCGATGGCAAACCCTAGTTTCAGTCTGTTGCAGTGGGAGCATCGGACGCTGGTCCGAGCGTCCGATGGCAGTGACATGGCGTGAGCATGTTTAGCTGGGAGCATCGGACGCTGGCCTGCGTCCGATGTGGTTCCATCGGACGCGTCCAATGTGGTTGGGAGCGTTCTGGAACCTCTCTGGTGTATCATCGGACGCTGGTCCTTAGTGTCCGATGCTAAGGGTCCGGCACGTCCGATGTGAGGCAGTTTTGCGCAGAATCGAGCAGAGGCATCGGAGCGTCCGATGCTAGGCATCGGCGCATCTGATGCCACTTTAACTGGCGCGGGAAGTGATATAGCCGTTGGGATCGCTCGGCCGAGGTTAAACGTGGGGGACACGTGGCGAGCATCCAAGCATCGAACACTGGCCTCAGCGTCCGATGGTCCCGATCCGGAGCGTCCGATGGTGGCGCAGGTTGCCCAGTGAAGGGGCAACGGCTAGTTAGCCCTTCGGGCTATATATGTCGTTGGTGGCCGGCCTTAGGCTCGCGGTTGAGCACTCCAAAGCCTTGGTGGCTGGTGTGCATGTGCTTGGGAGCCCTCTAACTCGCTTATGCTTGCTAGTGTGCGAATCGATAGCAAGTGAGTGATCGCTAGTGCGTTGCATTGAGAGATTGCATCGAGTGGCACTAGGTGATCGAGTTGCAAGCCGGTGGTGCTTATTACTCTTGGAGGTTGCCACCTCCTAGACGGCTTGGTGTTCGAGTCTCCGTCGTGAAGCCCGCAAGAAGATTGTGCGTGGCTCCGGAGAAGCTTTGTGAGGGGCATTGTGCTCGTCCCGCGGGGATCGCGAAGAGCAACTCTAGTGGATTGCGCGTGTCATTGAGTTACCCTCACTTGTGGGTAAGTTCTTGCGGCGCTCGAGTGTCGAGCTAGGTGTGGTGCCTATTAGCCGCCGAACTACCAATGTGTGTGGTCGACACAACGGGGACTAGCTTGGTGGCAACCAAGTGAACCTCGGGATAAAATCACCGTGTCAACCTTGTTCATCCCGTTGGTTTGCATTCCCCATACACAAGCTTGTATTTACTTTCATATATATTGTGCTTGTGTAGTTGCTCTTGTAATTAGTTAGCTTGTGTAGCTTGCTAGTTACCCTCTTTGCTTGTGTAGCTTAGAAGTAGTTCTCTTGCGTGACTAATTGGCTTGAGTAGCCTTGTTAGTCACATTGCTTAGTTTGTGTAGCTAAGTAAGTTGAGCTCTCTAATTTGGCTTGTGTAGCCTTGTTATTGAGCATTGCTAGTGAGCTTAGGAGCTTTGTGCTTTGCTTACTAGATTGTGTAGGAGCTCCCCGGTGTTTGAAGTACTAGTTGCATAGGTTTGTGTGACCTTGTTTCTAGAATTGGTTAAGTGAGCTCTAGCTAGCCCGACACCTTATTTGCCTTGTTTAGGATCTTTTGTAAGGTGTCATAGAGTATAGGTAGAGGGGTGTAGTCTTGGCTAGACCGATAGTTTTAATTCCACATTTGTTTCGGTTAGCCGCTCCGATTATGTTTAAGTTTTAGAAAAGACTATTCACCCCCCTCTAGTCCGCCATCTCGACCCTTCACGCCCCCGACCAAAGCTCCGCCACCTCCCTCCTTCACTCGCCAGCTTCGCCAAGCCAAGGCAAGGTGAGAACACACCTCCGCGAGGTCTCTACCGCCCCCTAGCCTCCCACATATGCCCGACCGAGCGCCATGGACGGCGCCATGGCCGCGCACGAGGTCGAGCTCCACCGGCTGAACCAACCCCTCTAGTAGCTTTCCTAGGGTTCGCGCAAGCTTTCGCCCCCGTTAATTTGGCCGGCGACCGCCGGAGATGGCGTAGCCGCGCGTCACCACCACCGCTGTCCGCCACCACTCGCCGGCGGCGAGCTCCGGCCATGCGCTAGCCCAACCACCACCATCTCTCGGTCCGTCTCATCGAGGGGAGCACGATGAGCCCGGTCCCACCGCCGGCGACCTCGCCGTCGGCGAGCAAGCCGCGGTCAACCCTTTCCCCTGTTCTGCCCTCACCGACGGGTGGGTCCGTTGACCGCACGGGTCCCACGCGTCAGTTGCACGCGGTCCATAGACCGGGTCTACGCAAGTTGGGCCGAACGTTTTCAAATGTTTTTCCTTTTTGTTTTATTTTCCAAAAATGCTTGTTATTTTTGTGTAGCTCGTTTTACAAGTCCAAATGGAGTACTTTCAGTTTTGATAGCTTGTTTATGAGTAGATATATCATGGAAAAAAATGAAAGTATTTTTGGTATAAGTTTATTTTACTGTTTTTATTTAGTTCAGTTTATGTGCTTTTGTTTAGATAAATAGAAATAGGTGTTTTCTGGTTGAGTTAGTTCATGGAAAAATTTGTGTAGGTTTCTTATCAGGTTATGTATCTGTGAAAAATATATGAGGCACTGTTTATGTCGAAAAAGTTTCTGTTATGGTTTAAAGTCTTGTTTAGCTAATTTCTTGGAAATAGTGTTAAGGTGTATTAGGTGTCAAAGTAAAATGTGGGAAAATTTGTACAGTCTCTGTATGTCAGGTTCAGGCTAAGAAAAATGTTAAACATGAGCTATTGTATGGAAAAATCTGAAGTTGCTTTGAAAATGTACTTTTTTGTGTTTTCCTTTAGAAATTCATGTAAGGAATAATATAATGTTTCTGTCCATGGAACTTCCTTGATAAAAATGAAATGTGAAGTAGAATCTGGGAATAATATAAAACTGAGTTTAGCACCCTTTTTTAGTAGGGTTGTAGTTCAAATGGTTTATTTTGGAATAGATTTGTTTATTTTGTGTAGACATGTATATTTATGCTCTGACAGCAAGTTTTCTACAGTAGAATGTCGATGAGTAGTTGAAGCTAGAAAAATTATGAAATCTGTTGTTTGACACATTTTGTGTGAAAAGTTAGTTCAAAGCACCTTTTGAGCAGTTTATTTGTTATTTTTATATCTACAGTTCTATATTTTATTTCTGGCTGAAAATTGTTCAGTGAAGTCCAGTAGATGTTAATTGCCTTCTGGAATTTTTGTGGATTTTTCTGAGTTCAGAAAAATGCACTTGCAGTTCAAACCTGAATTTCTTTTGAATTTCTAAATAAGAAATAGCTAAATTAATGGATTTTGTTTTATGAAATAAATAAGTATTTACCTCAATGTCAAAAGTGGTGCAACAAGTTGGTTTTGTTGGTTTGCAAGAAATGTTACTTTTCTTACCCCCGCATCTCGCACCCCGTTTATTTAATTATTTATTATTCGATGCATGCAATAGGATCGACAGTTCAGGAACACGACCAGGAGCAGGAGGCAAGCGCCGAGCAGGAGATCCAGGAACTGCATCAAGCCGAGGAAGTCGACCCCGCGCAAGACACTAACCTGCCTGAGTGCCCCTCCCACGAGGCCCCAGTCTTCTCTCAAGGCAAGCCCTGGAGCATATTAAGCCTCCAGGAACTGCATCAAGCCGAGGAAGTCGACCCCGCGCAAGACACTAACCTGCCTGAGTGCCCCTCCCACGAGGCCCCAGTCTTCTCTCAAGGCAAGCCCTGGAGCATATTAAGCCTCCTATCTTTTGTAATTAAATTACTTGAGTCCTTTTGTATTGTGATGCATTAGGTTTAGGAGTTGATTGAATCCTACTTGCTGCATTACCATTCCTTGAATATTGATTAATACCTGCATTGTTATCCTGTACTTATTTATATGTAGAATTGCTTAGCCTGCTTATAGGAGTTGATTGAATCCTACTTGCTGCATTACCATTTCTTGAATATTCATTAATACCTGCATTGTTATCCTGTACATATTTATATGTAGAATTGCTAAGCCTGCTTAATAAAAGTAGTAGTTAAGGATGTTTCCGTAATACCCCGGATGGGTATTTACTGGATCACGGTTGGCTATATTTGCTATCGTGGAAAAGAACCTGAGTAGTAAGGAAATACGGTCAACTGGAAGGCAACGCACAAGTTTGGAAACTTGGGGCAGTCCGTCCGTTGGATCGTGTAGGTTTGTATCGATGTTGGCCCTCGTTCATTTTTGAACGCGCCCTTTTACTTAGGGATATGTCGGTGCCGTAATCATCGACCCCAAAACCGGTTAGACGCTGTTCGGGCTGGTCTCAACCCGTGTCGTGCCCTCTAGTATGGAAATGCGATCTGCCGCGTGAGGCCATCACCAGGTTCCAATTGGGCGGTCCGTGCTGTGAGCCGTGACGATTACCACCACGAACAAGCATCGAGCGGTTCCCCAATGCATGGACCCGACGGAGAAAGTGTGGGCTGGTATTAAAGTTCTTTCACCAGCTGGTTTGGAATTCGATTCGAGTCGCCGTCTCCCCGGTTAGTGGGAAACTTTGGCGAGTTTCACCACGATACAACTCCATATGATATTTAAAAGGTTCAACTAAAATGTGGAGAAGTCAACTGGATATGGTTATATTATTGCTTGTTAGACTCAAGTGCTTGTTATTGTTCAGGTGCAAACCTAGAGTAAAGGATAGGTCTCTAAAACTGACGGCTCATCCACACTATTATTACTCTTTCCCTTAAGTTTAAGCTTTCCGCAATTAAAAGATCCCAGCTCCACTAAAAAGGCCATGCATATCCTTGGTGTCTTTATTTTCAGTTAGACGGGTAAGTCTAGCTGAGTACATTCCCGTACTCAGGGTTTATCCCGTTTGTTGCAGATGGCCAGGTCTACTTTGGCTATTGTAAGCACTGCCTCTTCCCAGTGGAAGGTGATGAGGAGTAGGCCCAGGGCAAGGTCGTCCAGAAGCTTCCCCTTTTCTTTTGCTGGTCTGAGACTTCTGGTGGCACATTATTTAAAAAGGGAGGAGTGAGTTGTGTTGAGTGGATTTATCAAACAATGTTTTATTTGGACCACATGTGTGGTGGTCGTGTTTCAAAACTTATTTCAGCTTCCGCACTTTTAAATTTGGTATTATAATAACTCTATCGTAATTTCGCACTCTGATGTTTAAATCCAGCTTCGTTATCTGTGATGTATCTTTGTGAATGTAATTCTTGAACAATGTGATCCTGTATGTTGTAAGATGATAGAAATCCTTCGAGATTTCCAGACTACCGGGGTTATATGGGTTCAAGTATGAGTCGATGTCAGACGGATTTGACTAAGACGGTACTTGAGCTCTTATAATCAGGATGGTTCCGCGACAAGTATGAATGAAAAAGCGCCACGAAAACGAAATCAACCCGATCTACTTGTTCGTGAGGAGTTAGATGAATTCCTTCAGTGGAAATGACCTCCTCACTATAAAGAACAAGTTGATTCAAACGGATTTCGCAAAGACGCAGTAGAGAGGGAGATCGAGTGACGGGAAAATCGCAGAGAAACGAAGAACGCGAAGAACACGAACAAAACGCAAATCAAGTCATCGATCTGCAACCGTGTGGCTACCACACGCTACAACAGTGAGATTACGGTCTCACTTCCTCAAAATCTCCAGTACACAGAGGTATGGTTCTCTGCGGATCTCAGTTGCTACAGCAGGGGACTCGGAGAGCAGGAAAACCTAGAAGGTAAAGAGCAAAATGGCTGAGATAGAATGGGAGGATGGTGTCTCCCTCTACTTATTCTAATTCTAATTCCTACTCTACCCCTCACTAATTAGAGAGCAAACCAGCTAAACCCTAGGGTTATTCTGGACCAACTCGAAGATGCTGGTGATCCGACGGCCACGCCCGCACAACTGGTAGCGTTGCCTCGACGCAACCTCACCGATTGCCGCCACGTGCCGCCACCGCTCCGCTCATCCTTTTCATGGACCTCGCCCCCAGTTTTGTGGCCCAAACTGGGAAACCAGCCTTCACGACCAACCCCCGGTTTTGAGGCCCATACCGAGAAACTAGCCATCCATGGCCTGAGTTTTGAGGCCCAAACTCAGCAAACCCGCAGCACCCAGGTTTTGAGGCCCAAACCTGGAAACCGTCCTCAGCCCGAGTTTTGTGGACAAACTCGGAAACCGTCCTCGCCTAGGTTTTGAGGCCCAAACCTGGAAACCGTCCCCTCGGTGGTTTTTCTGTGGCTCAACCACCAAACTGAGCCGTATATGGGATGCACCTCCCGTGCACCCCATCCACCGACACATGTCCCCAAGTCCTCGACTCAGGCAACACTGTGCCTGCAAGTCTTCGCTCGTCGCTGTCCCAGGCTATCAGCCACCACAGCTGATCCTCGGGCCACCGGTCCCTCAGTCCAAGCCTCACATCCGCCCTTCGCCACTCTCGGTCCATCGGCACGGCACGTCTCTACTTGACCTTCACCTTGCCTTTGATCCCTGCATCTGTGCTCGACACCTGCACAACACAAGCCAAAGAACATGCGCATTATCCCAGTTGACAATCACTCATCACTCAGAGACTCGGCATACACCCATGTATCCGCACATCCTCAGCCCGAGTTTTGAGGCCCAAACTCGGAAAACCCGCAGCACCCAGGTTTTGTGGCCCAAACATGGAAACCGTCCACCGGTGGTTTTTCTGTGGCTCAACCACCAAACCGACGACGTAGAGGGGATGCACCGCCCGTGCACCCCGTCCATCAAAACATGTCCCCAGGTCCTCGACCCGAGCCACATCGTGCCCCGCAAGTCTCCGCTCATCGCTGTCCCAGGCTATCAGCCACCACAGATGATCCTCAGGCCACCGGTCCCTCAGTCCAAGCCTCACGTCCGCCCTTCACTGCTCCGAGTCCATCGGCACGACACGTCTCTATTTGACCTTCACCTTGCCCTCGATCACTGTCTCCGTGCTCGACACCTGCACAACACAAGCCAAAGAACATGCACATCAAACCAGTTGACAATCACTCATCACTCAAGATCCGGCATACACCCATGTATCTGCACCCAGGCCGAGCAGCGTGCTTTCTTTGCCATGCTCAGCGATGTCGACGACTTGGACAATGACTCAACTCCATCAAGCGATGATGAGTTCGAGAAGAAGAAGAGGATTGAGGACAAGCAGAATCGCCTCTGTTTCTTCGCCGACAATGAAGGCTTTTGCACCATGGCCCTCGACGTGGTGGTCGACAGCAAGCTGGAGGAGATCCCTCGGAACGACGATGACGACAACACCTCCCAGGTATCTCAGACTCCTGAAGAACTCTCTGCTGAAGTTGAGAAACTCACTGCTGCTTTACTTAGTCAAGATAAGTTGTTGAGACATGTAGCTAGATAGAGGAAGGAGTTTAGGCAGAAGTGGGAGGATACGGTGAGGGAACATGAGTTTGCCAAGTCCACCTGTGTAGTCTCTGAGGAGGGTGGGTGTGAGATGTGCTCCAAGAACATGACTGACCTTCTCACTTTGAGGGGGAAGTATGCTGCTTTGGTTGGAGAAGTGGATGAGCTTAGAGCTAGACCTGTGTTGCTTGGTTGTTGATGGTCTTTAAACACCTGTTTTACCAACAACATTTTACCCTAAAAAACACCAAAAGGCATGAAATGTAGTCAAATAGGTTTCAAACTAACCAAATTCCACATGTCCAAATCTTGTCCCTTGGTCACTAGGTCAGTGGCATCGGAGGGCTCAGGAAGGAGTGGCATGGATCAAGACCGAATGGCAGTTACTTGGACAAGCAACCGACCTAACCACCGCCTCTCTGGAGCTCCTGGATGCCGTTGAAGCAATGGCGGTGCATCCAACGGTGAGGGGGCTGGCGGCCGCCACCTAGGGCTGGCGCCCGCCACTAGGGTTTGCCCTAGGTCGGTTGGCTGCCCCCCTATAAGTACCCCCCTCACTCCACAAGGCTATAAATACCCCCCTTGAGGCATCACACCAACACACAAGCAACAGAAGCAAGGAAAGCAAGGCTAGAGCCAGAGAGCTAATAGCTTAGGGTTTAGCTCTCGCGGAAGCGCTGCTCAAGGCTTAGCTCAAGAGTAGAGGCGTGCGAGTGATCGGTCCTGGAGCTGGGAAGAGTCTTCCTTCATCTCCAGTTCAGGTTTTGCTCTTGTATCTCAAGCACTTTACTATATTCTTTTTCATCATTTCAAGTATTACTTTATTCTACTTATCAGTATTGAGTGGTATACTTGATTGATTGCTTGAGTGCCTAGCTATCCTACAGTTCAATTCACTTAGCCATAGTAGTTAATCTCTAGTGAGCTTAGTGTTTGAGCTTTGCCAATATGTTGCTTAGTTAGTTTGGTGTTTATCTTATTAAGTCAAGTATTTGCTCTAACGTCCGCAAGGGTGTCTCTATTCAAAGCTAGGGTAGAGATAGTTAGAATATAATTAAGCGTGGTGCTTAGTTATAGACTTAACTTCAGATACGGTTAGACCCCGGATAGCTGTGGTAGCAAGCAGGTGGTGACAGCCCTGTGCGCCTTGAATTCCACCACGTAGTTGGCCCAGTTTAACAGTAAGGCTCGTTGTGCTAGCGTTCAACCTAAGTCAGTGGTAAAGGCTAGTAAGCCTCGATACTTGTTAAGATAGGAATAAAACTATACTTAACTTGGTTGCTTAATTGACATTTGCCTTTCTTGCTTCATAGTTATCTTGCTTCGTGGTCATCTAGGAGTAGTTAATAGTTATTAGTTAGTTATCATTAGTTATCCTATTCCCCTTACCTACCTATCCATCCACCTTACCTTACCATCCATTTCATCCTTACCTATCCACCCACATATTCTTTGTAGCCTTTCATCTTCTCTCTCCTTTCCCCTTTTCTTATTCTTTGACTCTCATCCCCTCCTTTACTCAACTCATACACCACACTAGCCTTCCTTTGGGATCAAATAAATCGACACCTGGTACTCCCAGGGAAGTGCTACTACGATAGTTCTATGCGCTTGCAGAATCTCCTCCTGGTAGATTGCAATCTCTCTAGCTAGATCCTACTAGTGTCAGGATTGACAACCCCATTTGACATTAGTAGATAGCTGCTTTAGCTTCACTCCTTTAGGTATAGTGACTGGACTTGCTTCAAGCATTTCTGGCGCCGCTGCCAGGGATAGATTACATAGTCTACTCCTAGTAACGACGTTAGCTGGTGTCAACAAATATTTCTTGGCCGTTACGGGGATAGCTGCCTAGCTCTATCTTTAGTGAAGTTAAGAACTACCAACAAGCATTTTTGGCGTCGTTGCCGGGGAAGGCAATCGGTGTATCGGTTGAGTCCGTGTCGAATTTATCTTCACTTAAGCTCCCACTTAGCGAATCCTATCTTACCCCATTCTTTCTTTCCTTAGTCCTTCTTATCTTTTTCCTTCATCTTCTTCAACTTCTTTCTTTCTTATCTCGTTCTATCTTCACGATGGCCAATAAGACCATTCGTGAGTTTTCTGCTCCTTCTGCCGCCAATGTAGCCACAGGACCAGACGTGGTCGAAGCCAACCTCAATTTTGAGTTGAAACCAGCTCTGATCACGATGGTCCAAGCTAGCCCGTTCTGTGGCAAAGCTCATGAGGATGCCAATGCTCACCTCCAACAATTTTTGGAGATTTGCGACACCTTCACCATTAAGGGGATAACACAAGAAGCCATCTGTCTTCGTCTCTTTCCTTTCTCTTTGCTAGGAAAAGCGAAACAATGGTTCTATACCAGTCGCAACGCTGTAGACACATGGGACAAATGTTCCAATGCTTTTCTCGCCAAATACTTCCCGATGGGCAAGACGAATCCTCTTCGCAACAAAATCTCCTGCTTTATGCAACAAGCCGAGGAATCTATTCCCGAGGCTTGGGAGAGAATGCAAGAGTACGTCGCCGCTTGTCCACACCATGGTATGGAGGACTGGTTATTGACCTAGAACTTCTACCATGGCCTAACCCCACTCTCTAGAAGCCATTTGGATGCCGCCGCCGGCGGTTCATTCTTTTCTCTGAATGTTGCAGACGCTAAGTCTCTCATAGAGAAGATGGTGTCAAACAAAGGATGGAATGACGAGAGACTGCAGCCCCGTAAGCGAGGTATTCATTCCCTTAAGGAGGCCGACGTGATCGTGGCCAAGATGGACATGCTGGCAAAGAAGCTAGACAGCTCTGAGAAGATGAACCAACAAGAGAGCGTCCAATCTCTGGAATCCTACATGACTTGTGAAGTCTGTGGAGAAACCGGACATTCTGGGAACCACTGCCCCGTGCTACATGAAAATTTGAACTTCAAAAACAACAACAACGGTTTCCGCCAACAGAATCAAGGATGGAATCAGCCTGCAAACTCTCAAGGTAACAATTCATTCCCGCGCTCTAATTTTCAGAATTCTGATAATTTCTCATTCTTGAAAAATTTAGTTTACTCACAAGGTAGAACTACTGATTTCTTGAATAAGAGATTAATGTCGAATGATAAAACCCTTGAGAATATAAATGCTAAATTGGAAGATTTCTCATCTACTCTGAAAAATCAGTTAAGTTTTAATAAGATGTTAGAAACCCAATTAGCTCAACTTGCTGCTATCATACCATCTTTTGAAACTGGCAAAATTCCTGCTAAACCTGACATGGAAACTGCAAATATGGTTGAAATAAAATATTTTAACTATTATGAAGATCAAACCATGACTGTTAAAAAGGGTGATCCTGTTAGTCCCATAATTAGATGCTCAATCTTTGGTGAAGTCTTTAAAAATGCCATGTGTGATTTAGGATCGAGTGTGAACATTATATCTAAGGATTTCTATGAAAACTCGTTCTTTCTACCCATGTCATCCACATCTGCCTATGTTGTGCTAGCTGATCAATCCACTTGCTATATAGAAGGAATAGTCAATGATTTACCTGTTCATATTAGCGGTTCCTATGTTCCTGCTGATTTCATAATACTAGATATGGGAAATAGGAAAGATGTGCCTCCAATTTTAGGTAGACCTTTCTTGAATACTGAGAATGCCTGCATATATGTGAGGAGTGGTAAAATGCAAATGACATTAGGAGGGAGGAAGGAAATATTCTCCTTTTCCCGTGGTCCCGCATATGCCGCCAACATGCACGAAGCAAAACCCGTTCATACCAAGAAGAGGCGCCCAAGAACAAGGTGGAACAGAAAGGAAGAACCACCTTCTCCTGAGTTGTGTAATTCACATAACAAAGGAGAGGTGCCAAAAGAAGAAGAACCCGATGAAGAACTTAAAGAAGAAGCACTGAAAGAAGAAGATCTATCCAATAAGGATGAAATTCCATGGATCTAAGGTATGGATTTACTTTTAAATTTCCCTTTTTCAAATAAGTAACATATGTTATGCATGTAACTAAAAAAATTAGTTATCATTAGTCATATGCATAAGTATATGTTAACTTATCTAGATTATTAAAATATCATAATAGGATAGTTTCCCTTTTTCACAACATTAGATAGTTTTCTTTTTAATAAAATGAGAACAAGAGCTCCGACTGAGAAGAAGAAGATCCTTCACCAAGCAAGAAGCCAGCTTGGTGGAGATTCCCGCTCCAATAAGGTATGTCTCAAGCCTACACTTTGTATTCAGTTCTTAAATTGTATATCTTTTGAATGTCACATGCTTGC
Source organism: Coix lacryma-jobi var. lacryma-jobi (assembly GCA_009763385.1). NCBI lineage: Eukaryota > Viridiplantae > Streptophyta > Magnoliopsida > Poales > Poaceae > Coix > Coix lacryma-jobi. The sequence continues at coordinate 72,486,529 of CM019822.1, forward strand.
CTAAGTGACCATTCCATGAATAAAATTGATGATATCTGCTTAAACAAGTTGAAACCTGAATAAGATTTGAAATATGTCATGCAAATGCTTTTGTTATGGTTTGAATAACTAGTCTTATCTAAGTTGTAGCTTTTGTGGGATGCACATGCTTTAACTGAAATCATGCTTAGTGAATAAAGTTAGTAAGAAATGGAGTAATTCTTTAAACATGCTAAGGATAAATTAGGACCTAATCTGGAGGATTTCTTTTAAAAATCTTGAAAACCTTGCTAAAAGTTCCTCCTGAATTTTGTCACATCCCACCACTAGCCAAATATTTGTTAGTCAAAACCACAAAGAGCCTTGTCTGTGTTGAGCTTTGTTAGACCTCATAGATCTTAGTAGAGAAGCTTATCATATCTTTTGATCAAGATTCACACACCCACCATAAATTGCCTACTCTCCACTTTGGAAGTTTGTGTGGCAGAACCTCCTAAATTAAGTGGCCCACATGCACCCATCATTGTCCTAAGGACCTTTGATCGGCGTGCACGAGTTCCAAATGACTCAAGAGGTCTGTCGGGTGTCCTCGGGAAGCCCGAATCATCCACGTTACATTCTTTCCAGGATAATCCCTCATCAAGCATTACAGTATTACAACAGTTTTATAGGTAAGATAAATCAGAGTAAAGCGGAAAGATTATAACACATAGATTAAAACTTATGTTTAAAGTTTACATCACCAAAGTACTTATTACATAACTTGTTCAGAACTTTATATTACATAACTCATTCAAAAGAGGTTACATGCCCAAGGTCACACATCAGAATCGTTATCACTCTCTTCTACCAGAGTGAAGTAGCATTGTCCATCAAAAGGTGGATCCATGTACTCACCTGCAACAAGGGTTAACAAACCCTGAGTACAAAAGTACTCAACAAGACTTAACCGACTAGAAAAGAGGAGAAGACTCAGGAATGAGAGGTTTAGGAAGTCAAGGTAAGCCTTAAGCAAAATCAAGCATTTAGCATAAAAAGCATTTTTGTAAACCTTGTTTTATTTTGGAAAGATTCCAGTATTTCTCAATTCTTCATTGTCCAAGATTCAGTTTAACTTTCAAAAACATACCTAGTTGAGAACCACTCTCCGTTGACAGTCGAAGACCAAGTCTCCATAACCGAGGAGCAACGTTAATCCGGATAAATAATACTCAGCTGAGGATCCCTATCCACACTGCATATGTAGCACCCAAGCTTGCATATGCCAACTCGTCTTCCACGATTCCTCCAAGATTGGACCCCGGTCCTACGCCACCCAGAAGTACAGTACACCACTCTTATCCAGGTACGACGACCACGTGGGTACAAGCTACTTCCGCCATCTCTCCACTCCCAGTGCGCGGTTGTCGGTCCCAATAAAGGATTCCTCGGAGCCAGAGCTTTCCGTAGTATGTGAATAGTTGCAAGTCTTGGCCAGCAGGCTTCCACACGGATGGTCCCTAATTTTTCCGCCAGGAACCGTACCTTGGTTATATCTCACCCAAGCGTAACAGTCCTGTCAGTTTTTCAACCCTGTCCCGGTCGGTGTCAACTGTTGAGTCCCGGACTACAACATGACGGCACCGTATGCTAGGACAACCTCTCCTAGCCGTTGATTAGGTACGGATCAGATACTTAGCCAACAGTCGGGAGTAAAGCCAAATTCCCATAAATATTCTTTAAGTGATCACACTTTTGAAATTGGCATTTTTGCAAATCTATTGTATAGCATCACTAAGCATTTTGCAAATAGTTTTTAAACATGGCAGGTGGATCTTCAGGTGGAGGTAAACAGTGCAAGGAGTAGGCCATCACACAACTCCTATAACCTAATGCAGTAGTTTATCTCAACAACATTTTAATAAAACCTTTATAAAAATAAGTAAGGTTAAAAGCACCGGGGCTTGCCTTGAGGATCGGTGAAGTCCGAAGATTCTGAAAAACAAGAAAGGTCTGCACCCTCAGGAGAAATCCACTGAGAGTTAGGTCCTTCTGAAGCGGGATCTACACGTAGAAGTACATATGCATGAGTAATGAGATGCTTATGATATGATCATGGTAAAGATGGAAATTTTCTTAACTATAACCTTTACAGAGTACAACTTTCCATCATGGTAAAGTTGCAAACCAACAAAACCACTTTAGCTATTAAAAACACTAAACAAGTTTTATTATTTTCTGATAAAGCAACTTACAAGCAATAAAAAGGTATTTGTATAAAGGAAACCATAACCAGGGAGCAAATCTTGCTAGTTTCTCATTGGTTGTCAAACAATTCCAAAAGTCACACAAATCTACAGGGATCAACTATTTCTATTTAATTTATTAATCATTTAATTAGCCTTTTATTTAAACACCAAGCATACTTTGTCAAACAGAGATGAAATTAAACATGAAGGTCTATATCAGTGATATAAACTCCCATGTCTAATTTCATGATTTTAGGAGAAACACAGAAAATTACATAATTCACCAAACTTGCATTTATTAAATAAAGCACAGATTTTATTGGCATAGTAAAAATGCTCCAAACACAAGTTTCATAATTTTTATATTAGCACAGACATGCTATCATCTATCATGTCAAATTTCATAAATAACAGAGCTATAGATTAATTATAGCAAAAACAACAAAACTAATTACTATGCATAAAGCCAGAAAAAGAAAAACTTGAAACGAGCCCAAACTGGGCTTTCGGCCCAAGCCAACTCGGCCCAGCGTGGCGCGAGCGCACGGCGGGGGGTGAGGGTGCGTTCGCTCGAGGCCCGGCTCCAGCGAGACAGCGCCCGAGGGTCCGCTCGAGGCCTAGCTCGAGGCTCGGGCGATACGCTGCGCACGTGCCCGCTCGAGGCTTAGCTCGAGGCTCGGGCGAGACGGAAACGCTCGTCCGTCCGAGGCCTAGCTCGGGCGGGTCGGTGAACGCGTTCGCCCGAGGCTTGGCTCGAGCGAAGCGGTGTGTCCTGACAGCTTTGCAGAAAAGCCCTTCGGCTTGCGCTAAAACAACCCGCAGTCCATGGCGCTATTCACCTGAGTCTTGGACTTTGCAACCAACACCCTGGAACTTCTCATCTTTACAACGAGGAGGTCCTCGACCAAGGCCGGCGCGCATGGCGATGAACCGAGCGGCGGCGTGACTTACGCCGGCCACTAGATACCCAACGGACGCAAGCATCAGCACCGGCAAGCCAACCGCAACCGATTGAGCCCCTAACCCTAAACTCTACTGCTCCGGCGAGGTCTGGCCACGCACGGCGGCGGATTGGATCTCGGCACGGCCGTTCCGGCGAACCTAGGCCGGTAGCAAGCGAACGGAGAAGCTAGGAAGGTGTAGAAGCTCACCCTGGTGCTGATGGTGAAGTCGGTTTGAGCGGAGGTTGCTCGGAGAGTAGGCGTCCACGGAGCAGTGGCCCTCGGCGGCAAACTCCGGCGAAGCGGCGGTGGTTCCGGCGAGACCTGGGCACCAAACATGAAACCAGCGAGCCAATGAGGTTTCTGGGATCAAGATGCAACATAAACGCGAGATAAAGAGGGTAGAGGAGTGCCCAGTGGATCGGACCACGGCAAGATTGAGCTCGGTGGAGCTTTTTCAAAGGCGAAAGGAATAACAGCGATTGCTTGCTCTCTGAGTGATTAGAGTTTGAGCGAAAGAGTTCTGGAGATGCGCAAGGTCGTGGGGTATTTATACCCGCGGTCAATCGGGATGAGATCAAGCAGGGACGGTGAATCTATAGCTCGAGCTAGGAAGGTGCTCGTCGGGGCTGCGTGTCAAGAAGTCGACGGCGAGCGCGGAAGAAGGCGCCACGAGGCGAGGGTAAGTGCCAGCGGCTGGGTAACTTTGCCACGAACTCGGTCGCACGTTGGTTCGGGAGAGAACTGCGGCCATCGCGCTGGCGTCGCCGGCAAAAGATCGCGGCGGCCACCGCCGTGAACAGGGAGGTGAGCTTATCCCCCCCCTTTTTCCCCACCTCCTTTTCTACCCTTTCTAAAAATCTAAAATTACATTTGATTTTTCAATAAAAGTTGAAAATATGCCAAAATATCAAATGCTCAGAATTCAATACTGAACATCTTTTATTTTTGCAAGATACCCAAAATATGCTCAGATTTTGAATTAGGATTTGAAATACAAAAGAGGACAAAAAGGGAAAAAGAGGACTTTTACAATTACTTTTGATTTCACATGAACACTTGAAAAACTTTAAATACCAAAGTTGTTCCTTATCAGAAATAGAGCAACTTTGCTTTTTAAAGCATACCCAAATTCTTTCAAAATTTTGATTTATAGAAAAGGGGATAAAATAGGGGTTTTGAATTATTTAAACTATTTATTTGAATTCTAACCAAAATCTAATTTATACCTCAATGATGACTTGAATCATGACTCAAATACACCTTTGAGACATAAAACCAGAATTTGGTCCAAAACTTCACTACTATAAAAGAAATTACCATACTACCCCATATACACATAAACGCACTAATAACCAAATAAGAAAGCATACACTAGGGTTTAACTTAAGCACTCTTTTATCAACTAAACACAAGCATAAAATAATAAACTTGTTTTAGTGAATGCATATCCAGGTTATCACTCAAATGAAATGCTAGTGCATATGATGACATGCCAGGTTTTAGTTTGCTTAACACCAGAGTGTTACAGCTCTTTCCCCCTTAAAGAAATCTCGTCCCGAGATTTAACCTGTAGGCTAAGTAATGGAAAAGGAAATGTGTCAGGCACTTTCATTACTAACCTTACATAAAGCAGGGAAAGATTCCCATAAGACAGATTACAAGGATGACACAGAAGAGAGAAACTCCGGAAAATTTTCTAAGAGAAACTCTTCCGACTCCCACGTGGCTTCTTCCTCCGTATGCTGATTCCATTGAACCTTGTAGAACTTGACAGTTCTTTTTCGCGTAACTCGATCTTTCTGGTCAAGAATCTTGATAGGATATTTTGAATATGTCAGATCAGGTTCTAATTCAATCTCTTCAACATGAATGACATGATTAGGCACTTGAAGACATTTCTTTAACTGGGAGACATGGAACACATTATTGACTAAAGATAGCTGTGGTAGTAAATCAAGTTGATATTCCACCTTTCCACATCTTTTAAGGATCTGATAAGGACCTATATATCGAGGTGCCAACTTCCCTTTGATTCCAAATTGTGTAACTCCTTTCATAGGTGACACCTTGAGATAAACATAATCACCAACTTCAAAGGTAAGGGACTAACGTCTTTTATCGGCATAGCTCTTTTGTCTGGATTGTGCCTTCTTCATGTTCTCTCGAATCAACTTGACCTTTTCTTCAGCTTCTCTGACTAAATCAACTCCAAAAAGACTATGCTCTCCAGGCTCAGACCAGTTTAAAGGTGATCTGCATCCTCTACCATACAGAGCTTTAAATGGTGCCATCCTAATGCTCTCTTGATAATTATTATTATAAGAGAACTCTGCTAAAGGCAAACATTCATCCCATTTCTCTGAATAATTGAGTACACGGGATCTTAACATATCTTCTAAGATCTGATTAACTCTTTTAGTTTGACCCCCAGTCTGTGGATGATAAGCTGTACTATGCAGAAGCTTGGTACCCAAAGACTCATGTAAGTGCCTCCAGAAAATATTAACAAACTGTGTCCCCCTATCTGATACGATGGTCTTTGGAACACCATGCAGACTTACAATTCTGTCCAAATATATTTTGGCATAGGTAGATGCTGGATATATTGTCTTCACAGCTATGAAATGAGCTGATTTGGTCAGACGATCAACAATGACCCATATAGAATCAAACCCTTTTGATGTCTTGGGCAGACCCACTATAAAGTCCATACTAATATCATCCCACTTCCAAGATGGAATAGGCAATGGTTGCAACTCTCCAGCAGACCTAAGATGAACTGCCTTCACTTTCTGACAAGTATCAAATTTTGCTACATAACTGGCAATTTCAAGTTTCATCTTAGTCCACCAGAATCTCTGTTTCAAATCTTGATACATCTTATTACTGCCTGGATGTATTAAAAATCTTGTTGCATGAGCTTCATCAAGAATCTGCTTTCGGAGCTCAGGAACTTTTGGAACCACTAACCGATCCTTGAACCAAATCACTCCAGCTTCATCTATTTTAAAATTGGAATTCTGCTTAGAGTGAATCCTTTCTTTTAGATGGATCATTCCCTTGCTTTCTTTCTGGGCTGCAATGATCTGATCCTTAATGGATGGTTGAACCGTCACATTGGCGAGATTTCCTTGTGGAACCATTTCAAGGCTTAAACTTTCAAACTCATAACATAAAGTAACCTTGATTGGCTTGACTTCTAGACAATTGCAATGATCCTTTCGACTGAGTGCATCTGCCACTACATTAGCTTTACCTGGGTGATAGTGCACTTCAATATCATAATCTTTTATCAATTCCAACCATCTTCTTTGACGCATATTCAACTCAGACTGAGTGAAAATGTACTTCAAACTTTTATGATCAGTCTATATATGACAAGTATTACCCAACAAATAATGTCGCCAGATCTTTAGAGAATGGACTACAGCTGCCAACTCTAGATCATGTGTTGGATAATGCTCTTCATGTCGCTTAAGCTGTCGCGAAGCATAGGCAATAACTCTGCCTTTTTGCATCAGTACACACCCAATGCCTTTACCTGAAGCATCACAATAAACATCAAAGGACTTTTCAATGTCTGGCTGGGCTAATACTGGTGCAGTTGTTAACAACTTTTTCAAAGTCCGAAAAGCTTCTTCCCATTCCTTTGACCATACAAACTTAGTGTCATTCTTTAGCAGTGTGGTCATTGGTTTAGAGATCTTGGAGAAGTCAGGGATAAATCTACGATAATACCCTGCTAATCCTAAGAAACTCCGAACTTGATGTACTGAAATTGGGAACTTCCAGTCAAGAACCTCTTGAACTTTACTTGGATCTACTGCCACTCCTTCGGCTGACAGAACATGACCCAAAAATTGAACTTCATTTATCCAGAACTCACATTTACTGAATTTAGCATATAATTGATGTTCTCTCAGGCGAGTCAACACTATCCTGAGATGTTCTGCATGCTCGTCTTTGGTTTTGGAATAGATGAGTATGTCATCAATGAACACAACCACGAACTTATCTAGCTCTGGCATAAAAACTGAATTCATCAAATACATGAAATGTACTGGGGCATTGGTCAGACCAAAAGACATGACTAGATATTCATACAGACCATATCTAGTAGTAAATGCTATTTTCGGAACATCTTCTGGTTTGATCTTGATCTGATGATACCCTAATCTCAAATCTATCTTCGAGAATACCTTCACACCGGTAAGTTGATCAAAGAGGAGATCAATACGGGGCAAAGGATACTTGTTCTTGATTGTCACTTCATTTAAAGGACGATAATCCACACATAGCCTCAGGGTATGGTCCTTCTTCTTTACAAATATTGCTGGACAACCCCATGGTGACGAACTAGGTCGAATGAAACCTTTATCTAGCAAACCTTGTAACTGAGTTTTCAACTCTGCTAACTCCTTTGGTGGCATCCTATACGCTCTTCTGGCTATAGGTGTTGTGCCTGGTTTGAGCTCTATTTCAAACTCCACATCACGATTAGGTGGTAGTCCAGGTAAATCCTCTGGGAACACATCAGGAAACTCACAGACTACTGGAATGTCTTGGATTTCCTTGACAGAGGTAGCACACACTCGTTCCACTGCTCCCTTAAGAGTAGGAAGATGGACAAGAAGTTGAGACTTGCTATTAGGTACGTTGAGTCTGATGGTTCTATTCAAGGTGTCTATCACTGCACCTCTCTGGTTCATCCAGTTCATACCCAAGATCACATCTATACTTGGATCTTTTAAGACTATCATGGAGGTTGGAAATATATATCCACCCAGATCTATAGGTACCTGACGTACCATTTCCTTAGTACTTAGTCGACCCCCAGGTGACTGTATCAAGAAGTTATCTTGGGTTTCATCAATAGGTATATCATGCCTTTCCGCAAATGTTCTATTCATGAAAGTATGCGATGCACCAGAATCAAAAAGTGTAAAAGCTGGGTGTTGAGCGACAGGGAACATACCAAGCATAACAGGTTCTCCTTCAGGAATAGCTTCTATTTGAGTGTGGAAAACCTTTCCCGTTTTCGAAGCACCTTTACCCTGTTGATTGTTCTGTGCATTTCCCCGGTTCTGATTTGCTTGCTAATTTCCTGCTGGCCTTGGTGCATTGGCATTGGGAACATTCTGCCTTGGATAAGGACATTCACGAGAAAAATGCCCCGCCTTTCTGCAATTATAACATGGACCATTGGTAGCTTGTGGCACTGGTGGACGAATGACAGGAACATTCGGCTGACTTTGATTATTGAAAGGCATAACAGGCCTTGCAAACGTCCTCTGAGGATACTGCTGCTGCTGAGGCGGACGATAAGATGGGCGATAAGATGGGCGGAACTGTTGGACTGGATGATATACAAACCTCTGACGCTTCTTGTTGCCGCCAGATGATCCAGGCCTTGACACAATCCCCCTCTTCTTCTTAGCCTCCTTATGCTTGTGATTCTTTTCTTCACTGGCTATAGCAATATTTACTGTCTCATGATAGTTTATGTTGCCACAAGTGGTCATCATAGATTGAAGTTTTGTATTCAATCCTCGCATAAAACATCCTTTCTTCTTCTCATCAGTGTTGACCTGATCAAAAGCGTATTGGGATAGATGGTTGAACTTCCCAATGTACTGCATAACTGGTTCATCTCCTTGACGAAGAGCTAAGAACTCCTCAAGCTTCATCTTCATAACTCCATCAGGAATATAATGAGCCCGGAAGGCTTCCTTGAACTCAGCCCAAGTAATTCGGTGGTCAGCTGGTTGAACAGCTAATAGGTTTGCCCACCAAACCCCTGCGGCTCCTCGAAGCTGTTGGGCTGCAAATGCTGGCTTCTGGATTTCGGTACAATTAACAAGACAGAATTTTTGTTCCATAGTCCGGAGCCTGTCGTCAGCTTCCAAAGGTTCATCAGCTTTAATGAACACTGGAGGACGGGTGTCAGTGAAATCGACATATGTTGTCTCTTCCCTGTTATTTCGACCACGACCACGTTGACCACCATTTTGATTTTGTGCCAACAGAGTTGTTGCGTTGACCAATGCTGCAATTGCATCAGCCAAGGAGGGTGGAACTGGTGGTGCATTAGGGATATCATCCCCACCATGAGAAGAACTAGCGCCACGAGTGTTAACAGGCATCTGTTTAAACAAACCATACCTTAGTTAACATTCTTATTCATACATCATAACATGCATACCAGGTTCGACTTATTGATCATACAAGTCTGCTCTTGGGCAGAACTACTGATACCACTATCTCACACATCTGACCATATTAGAGGTCTTCTGACTAACTAGGTTACAAAGTCAGAAAGATACACTATGATACACCTTATGCTTATTCAACCTCTAAATCTATGACTCTTCCTCAGATGTGACTTCATCTTCCACCGGCTCTAACTCCTCATCTCCTTCTTCTTCCTCAGATGCATTTTCAGGATGTGGTGGTGTGGCAGGTTCTGGCTGCAACTGTGCGGTCAGCTCCTCTATATGCCTATGCAGGCAGCATGATGGTTTGCCAGGATGTTTTGATTATCTCTCATTATATCTACCCGGGTTCGTGCCCGGTTCCTCTGCTCAACGGCCTGCCTCCACTTGCATTCATACTCTTGGTGCTGCTCGTGGTGGTATTGCAGCTGCTCACGCAACTCTTTCCTATCTCTGGTGCCCCTCATCCTTTCTCCATTTGCCCTTGCCAACTCCATATACAGGCGGTCTACTTCCACCTGCAGCTGTGAAGTGGCAGTGTTACTACCTTCACCTTCTTCGTAAGTAACCAGGGGCTGGTTACTTCCCTCACTCTCAGTAGGGTCATCACTTCTTGGGGCAAGAACGTGTCGAGGAACACCTCGAGGTCCGGTACATTTGCGTGCAGTCTGCTTGGTACGGGCCATCTGCTAAAATATATTCATTTTGAATATTAGAACTATATATGTTCCAGGATTAAGAGATAGAGTTTTATAATTAGATAGATATATCAACTCTATTTAGATACAACCTTTTAAGAGGGAAAGTTAATTATAGGTTATCAATCATGATGCATGAATCGTACTTACGAACAAAGCATACATCAAACAGATAATTAACTTTAAAATAGTCACTTTTAATAAAAGTGAATAAACTTCCTTTTCACAATTAGGGCAATAACATAATAAACATTGTTCCTTAGATATTCACCATAACTACACTAAAAACATATCCATTTAGATAGAAGGATAAGTCTGAAGAATGAATTAGGGCAAGTCAGAAGAATAAGACAAGTCTTAGAAGCAATTTGGACTCAAACTAATTCGAAATTTAGTTTGACTCAAAACCTTTGAAGTTTTCAAAAATGAATACTGTTATACTTTCCAAGGGGATCCTGCTCTGATACCAGCTGTGGCAGAACCTCCTAAATTAAGTGGCCCACATGAACCCATCATTGTCCTAAGGACCTTTGATCGGCGTGCACGAGTTCCAAATGACTCAAGAGGTCTGTCGGGTGTCCTCGGGAAGCCCGAATCATCCACGTTACATTCTTTCCAGGATAATCCCTCATCAAGCATTACAGTATTACAACAGTTTTATAGGTAAGATAAATCAGAGTAAAGCGGAAAGATTATAATACATAGATTAAAACTTATGTTTAAAGTTTACATCACCAAAGTACTTATTACATAAGTTGTTCGGAACTTTATATTACATAACTCATTCAAAAGAGGTTACTTGCCCAAGGTCACACATCAGAATCGATATCACTCTCTTCTACCAGAGTGAAGTAGCATTGTCCATCAAAAGGTGGATCCATGTACTCACCTGCAACAAGGGTTAACAAACCCTGAGTACAAAAGTACTCAACAAGACTTAACCGACTAGAAAAGAGGAGAAGACTCAGGAATGAGAGGTTTAGGAAGTCAAGGTAAGGCTTAAGCAAAATCAAGCATTTTGCATAAAAAGCATTTTTGTAAACCTTGTTTTATTTTGGAAAGATTCCAGTATTTCTCAATTCTTCATTGTTCAAGATTCATTTTAACTTTCAAAAACATACCTAGTTGAGAACCACTCTCCGTTGACAGTCGAAGACCAAGTCTCCATAACCGAGGAGCAACGTTAATCCGGATAAATAATACTCAGCTGAGGATCCCTATCCACACTGCATATGTAGCACCCAAGCTTGCATATGCCAACTCGTCTTCCACGATTCCTCCAAGATTGGACCCCGGTCCTACGCCACCCAGAAGTACAGTACACCACTCTTATCCAGGTACGACGACCACGTGGGTACAAGCTACTTCCACCATCTCTCCACTCCCAGTGCGCGGTTGTCGGTCCCAATAAAGGATTCCTCGGAGCCAGAGCTTTCCGTAGTATGTGAATAGTTGCAAGTCTTGGCCAGCAGGCTTCCACACGGATGGTCCCTAATTTTTCCGCCAGGAACCGTACCTTGGTTATATCTCACCCAAGCGTAACAGTCCTGTCAGTTTTTCAACCCTGTCCCGGTCGGTGTCAACTGTTGAGTCCCGGACTACAACATGACGGCACCGTATGCTAGGACAACCTCTCCTAGGCGTTGATTAAGTACGGATCAGATACTTAGCTAACAGTCGGGAGTAAAGCCAAATTCCCATAAATATTCTTTAAGTGATCACACTTTTGAAATTGGCATTTTTGCAAATCTATTGTATAGCATCACTATGCATTTTGCAAATAGTTTTTAAACAAGGCAGGTGGATCTTCAGGTGGAGGTAAACAGTGCAAGGAGTAGGCCATCACACAACTCTTATAACCTAATGCAGTAGTTTATCTCAACAACATTTTAATAAATCCTTTATAAAAACAAGTAAGGTTAAAAGCACCGGGGCTTGCCTTGAGGATCGGTGAAGTCCGAAGTTTCTGAAAAACAAGAAAGGTCTGCGCCCTCAGGAGAAATCCACTGAGAGTTAGGGCCTTCTGAAGCGGGATCTACACGTAGAAGTACATATGCATGAGTAATGAGATGCTTATGGTATGATCATGGTAAAGATGGAAATTTTCTTAACTATAACCTTTACAGAGTACAACTTTCCATCATGGTAAAGTTGCAAACCAACAAAACCACTTTAGCTATTAAAAACACTAAACAAGTTTTATTATTTTCTGATAAAGCAACTTACAAGCAATAAAAAGGTATTTGTATAAAGGAAACCCATAACCAGGGAGCAAATCTTGCTAGTTTCCCATTGGTTGTCAAACAATTCCAAAAGTCACACAAATCTACAGGGATCAACTATTTCTATTTAATTTATTAATCATTTAATTAGCCTTTTATTTAAACACCAAGCATGCTTTGTCAACCAGAGATGAAATTAAACATGAAGGTGTATATCAGTGATATAAACTCCCATGTCAAATTTCATGATTTTAGGAGAAACACAGAAAATTACATAATTCACTGAAGTTGCATTTATTAAATAAAGCACAGATTTTATTGGCATAGTAAAAATGCTCAAAACACAAGTTTCATAATTTTTATATTAGCACAGACATGCTATCATCTATCATGTCAAATTTCATAAATAACAGAGCTATAGATTAATTATAGCAAAAACAACAAAACTGATTACTGTGCATAAAGCCAGAAAAAGAAAAACTTGAAACGAGCCCAAACTGGGCTTTCGGCCCAAGCCAACTCGGCCCAGCGTGGTGCGAGCGCACGGCGGGGGGTGAGGGTGCGTTCGCTCGAGGCCCGGCTCCAGCGAGACAGCGCCCGAGGGTCCGCTCGAGGCCTAGCTCGAGGCTCGGGCGATACGCTGCGTACATGCCCGCTCGAGGCTTAGCTCGAGGCTCGGGCGAGACGGAAATGCTCGTCCGTCCGAGGCCTAGCTCGGGCGGGTCGGTGAACGCGTTCGCCCGAGGCTTGGCTCGAGCGAAGCGGTGTGTCCTGACAGCTTTGCAGAAAAGCCCTTCGGCTTGCGCTAAAACAACCCGCAGTCCATGGCGCTATTCACCTGAGTCTTGGACTTTGCAACCAACACCCTGGAACTTCTCATCTTTACAACGAGGAGGTCCTCGACCATGGCCGGCGCGCATGGCGATGAACAGAGCGGCGGCGTGACTTACGCCGGCCAACTCCGGCCACTAGATACCCAACGGACGCAAGCATCAGCACCGGCAAGCCAACCGCAACCGATTGAGCCCCTAACCCTAAACTCTACTGCTCCGGTGAGGTCTGGCCACGCACGGCCGCGGATTGGATCTCGGCACGGCCGTTCCGGCGAACCTAGGCTGGTAGCAAGCGAACGGAGAAGCTAGGAAGGTGTAGAAGCTCACCCTGGTGCTGATGGTGAAGTCGGTTTGAGCGGAGGTTGCTCGGAGAGTAGGCGTCCACGGAGCAGTGGCCCTCGGCGGCAAACTCCGGCGAAGCGGCGGTGGTTCCGGCGAGACCTAGGCACCAAACATGAAACCAGCGAGCCGATGAGGTTTCTGGGATCAAGATGCAACATAAACGCGAGATAAAGAGGCTAGAGGAGTGCCCAGTGGATCGGACCACGGCAAGATTGAGCTCGGCGGAGCTTTTTCAAAGGCGGAAGGAAGAACAGCGATTGCTTGCTCTCTGAGTGATTAGAGTTTGAGCGAAAGAGTTCTGGAGATGCGCAAGGTCGTGGGGTATTTTTACCCGCGGTCAATCGGGATGAGATCAAGCAGGGACGGTGAATCTGTAGCTCGAGCCAGGAAGGTGCTCGTCGGGGCTGCGTGTCAAGAAGTCGACGGCGAGCGCGGAAGAAGGCGCCACGAGGCGAGGGTAAGTGCCAGCGGCTGGGTAACTTTGCCACGAACTCGGTCGCACGTTGGTTGGGGAGAGAACTGCGGCCATCGCGCTGGCGTCGCCGGCAAAAGATCGCGGCGGCCACCGCCGTGAACAGGGAGGTGAGCTTATCCCCCCCTTTTTCCCCACCTCCTTTTTTACCCTTTCTGAAAATCTAAAATTACATTTGATTTTTGAATAAAAGTTGAAAATATGCCAAAATATCAAATGCTCAGAATTCAATACTGAACATCTTTCATTTTTGCAAGATACCCAAAATATGCTCAGATTTTGAATTAGGATTTGAAATACAAAAGAGGACAAAAAGGGCAAAAGAGGACTTTTACAATTACTTTTGATTTCACATGAACACTTGAAAAACTTTAAGTACCAAAGTTGTTCCTTATCAGAAATAGAGCAACTTTGCTTTTTAAAGCATACCCAAATTCTTTCAAAATTTTGATTTATAGAAAAGGGGATAAAATAGGGGTTTTGAATTATTTAAACTATTTATTTGAATTCTAACCAAAATCTAATTTATACCTCAATGATGACTTGAATCATGACTCAAATACACCTTTGAGACATAAAACCAGAATTTGGTTCAAAACTTCAAGACTATAAAAGAAATTACCATACTACCCCATATACACATAAAAGCACTAATAACCAAATAAGAAAGCATACACTAGGGTTTAACTTAAGCACTCTTTTATCAACTAAACACAAGCATAAAATAATAAACTTGTTTTAGTGAATGCATATCCAGGTTATCACTCAAATGAAATGCCAGTGCATATGATGACATGCCAGGTTTTAGTTTGCTTAACACCAGAGTGTTACAGCTTGCAACCACCAAATGAATTGCTCATTCTCTACACTGGAGATATGCAATACCTTGCCAAATGTCCCATTGCTAGCCTTATGCTATTCCTACACTGGGAATAAGCATTTCTCTCCCTTTCCCTACTCATTTCAAAAATCCTTTCCTATAGATAATCTGGGGAAATCTAGAGCTAAAAAAGAGAGAGATAAAAAAAAGATGAGCAAAGTAGCTCAAGAGAGGACTATGTCCTAAGAAAATGTGAGGACACATTTTTGTCTACTCACTATGTATCGAAAAAAAGAAAAGAAAAAGAGAGAGAGAGAGAGTTATCATTAGCTCTAGACCCCAGAAATTCACTAGGAAGGATTATGAAATATCTCTCTATACACTTCCACATAACCACACATGCACATCTTGATCAATTTTTATGATTTGCTGCTCCTTATGATCTGAGTGTCTAGCTTAGCAATAAACATTAGGCAATTTGCTCATGACTCTTAGCCTACCTATAACTCCACATATCATTCTTTAGAAATAGGAGAGGCTACATTTTGGCCTAAGTGAGGATTTAAACACCATTGAATGATTGAGTGAATCTTGGAGGACTTAAGCAAGTTTTTATCTTTTGACAACCTTAAAAACCTCCAGACAGAATCCTAGTCAAAGCTAAGCAAGATAAAAGTTTCCTATCTACTACTTTATTTCACTCTTGCATGTTTTAAGTGAAAAGCTATAAGCCCCACATTGCTATGATTATTGATATATACTAAGTTATTTCTCACTATACAATATGCACTTGTATACATCTTAAGTTGCTATCTATTTCATGCTTAATGCTTAAACCGCATTGTTGCTCGAGGACGAGCAACATGTTAGCTTGGGGGAGCTTGTTGATGGTCTTTAAACACCTGTTTACCATCAACATTTTACCCTAAAATTCACCAAAAAGGCATGAAATGTAGTCAAATAGGTTTCAAACTAACCAAATTCCACATGTCCATAGATTTTTATTTGAATGCAGGATTTGGACCAAATTTGGAGAATGGACCCACCAGGAGACGAGCCCACTCACCAGAACCCATTTGGGCCCTAGTGGGGTGGCGCCCGCCACCCCTAGGTGGCGCCCGCCACATGGAGAGGCCTAACTTCCCCCCTTGCCACGTCACTGATCCGTGTGACCACCCCAAGGCCAAACCTTGGCCCTTGGTCACTAGGTCAGTGGCATCGGAGGGCTCAGGAAGGAGTGGCGTGGATCAAGACCGAATGGCGGTTACTTGGACATGCAACCGACCTAACCACCGCCTCTCTGGAGCTCCTGGATGCTGTTGAAGCAATGGCGGTGCATCCAACGGTGAGGGGGGTGGCAGCCGCCACCTAGGGCTGGCGTCCGCCACTAGGGTTTGCCCTAGGTCGGTTGGCTGCCCCCTATAAGTACCCCCCTCACCCCACAAGGCTATAAATACCCCCCTTGAGGCATCACACCAACACACAAGCAAGAGAAACAAGGAAAGCAAGGCTACAGCCAGAGAGCTAATAGCTTAGGGTTTAGCCAAGCTTAGGCAAGTAGGTAGCTAGTAGAGCAAGTCATCTTTGCCCTCGCGGAAGCGCTGCTCAAGGCTTAGCTCAAGAGTAGAGGTGTGCGAGTGATCGGTCCTGGAGCTGGGAAGAGTCTTCCTTCATCTCCAGTTCAGGTTTTCCTCTTGTATCTCAAGCACTTTACTATATTCTAGTTCATCATTTCAAGTATTACTTTATTCTACTTATTAGTATTGAGTGGTATACTTGATTGATTGCTTGAGTGCCTAGCTATCCTACAGTTCAATTCACTTAGCCATAGTAGTTAATCTCTAGTGAGCTTAGTGTTTGAGCTTTGCCAATAGGTTGCTTAGTTAGTTTAGTGTTTATCTTATTAAGTCAAGTATTTGCTCTGACGTCCGCAAGGGTGTCTCTATTCAAAGCTAGGGTAGAGATAGTTAGAATATAATTAAGCGTGGTGCTTAGTTATAGACTTACCTTCAGATACGGCTGGACCCCCGGATAGCTGTGGTAGCAAGCAGGTGGTGACAGCCCTGTGCGCCTTGAATTCCACCACGTAGTTGGCCTAGTTTAACAGTAAGGCTCGTTGTGCTAGCGTTCAACCTAAGTCAGTGGTAAAGGCTAGTACGCCTCGGTACTTGACAAGATACGAATAAAACTATACTTAACTTGGTTGCTTCATTGACATTTGCCTATCTTGCTTCGTAGTTATCTTGCTTTATGGTCATCTAGGAGTAGTTAATAGTTATTAGTTAGTTATCATTAGTTATCCTATTCCCCTTACCTACCTATCCATCCACCTTACCTTACCATCCATTTCATCCTTACCTATCCACCCACATAATCTTTCTAGCCTTTCATCTTCCCTCTCCTTTCCCCTTTTCTTATTCTTCGACTCTCATCCCCTCCTTGACTCAATTCATACACCACCCTAGCCTTCCTTTGGGATCAAATAAATCGACACCTGGTACTCCCAAGGAAATGCTACTACGATAGTTCTGTGCGCTTGCAGAATCTCCTCCTGGTAGATTGCAATCTCTCTAGCTAGCTCCTACTAGTGTTGGGATTGACAACCCCATTTGACATTAGTAGATAGCTGCTTTAGCTTCACTCCTTTAGGTATAGTGACTGGACTTGCTTCAAGCATTTCTGGCGCCGCTGCCACGGATAGACTCCATAGTCTACTCCTAGTAACGACGTTAGCAAGTGTCAACAAGTATTTTTGGGCCGTTACCGGGGATAGTTGCCTAGCTCTATCTTTAGTGATGTTAAGAACTACCAACATTGGTGAGTGCAAGTCTTGTGCTGGCTTGCAATCTGAGTTGGCAAAGAAGAATGCCAAGATTGTGTCTCTTGAGAAGGCCAGCTCTGGTAGCTCTTGTGTGTCTAGGTGTGCTTTGTGTGAGGGCTTGGAGATGGAGATAGCTAATGTGAAGCATGACAAGATGCAAACCGAGGAAGAAAACACATACCTTCAGACCATCTTGTCATGGGTGTCTTGTGGTGAGCCGCAGCTTGGGATGATGATAGCCCAATTCAAGCGTGCTTCTGGAGGTCCAGGTGTAGGTTTTGCTCAGGGGATGGAGAGTGCTGCTTCCTTTGGGAAGGTTGGAGAGTTTAGTGGTCTTAACCCGAGTGTGAAGCCTAACTCCACCACTACTCCCAAACTTACCAAGATTTAACCCAAAGAGCCTCTCAAGCCTAACACCAAAGATGGAGTCTATGAGGAACCTCCGAGAGCTCCACCAAAGAAACAAGTGTGGTCTCCTAAGCCCAACCACCTGAAAAAACAAGCTAGACACCATGCTACCCATCCAAGAGGAGCTCATGCCACAGAAGAACAAGGTGATCCATACCCACTATCGTGAGTACCAACAACCCCCTATGAGAGCGGTGAGGTACCATTGTGAGCACTGTGGGAGAGATGGACACTTGAGGGAGTTTTGCTTTCGGCGCAAGAGAGAGGAGCGTCGTGCAAGGGAGATGAACAATGCGAACATGTACCATCCTTTCCATGATGTACATGCGTCGAATGCTCAAAGGAGAGATACTAGGCCTAGGGGTCCAATGCCTCAAGGTCCTAACCCACAAGGAGGTTTTGCCCGGCAGGATCCTAGTTTTGTAGGCTATGGATCGCGTGACGGTGGCTTTGTTGTTGAGCGTTACCCCCATCGTGTTTTGGCTATCGCGGTGAGCGCTTTCCCTAGCGGACCACGTTTTCCAGTGAGTGGTGATCGCTTTCCCCTTAGGCATGCTAGGAATGGTTTTGCTACTAACCGTTCTTTTGAGCAGTCAGGCCAACACTAGTATTCTTCCTATTTCACTCACCCCAGTGTTGGACCGTATGCTCACCCTATGTCTTTTTATTGATGTAGGTAAAACGATTGGAGGACATTTGGTTGGTGGACTCCGGGTGTTCAAGGCACATGATCGAAAACTCCAAATGGTTCTCCAGTCTTAGTCCAGTTGCTGGAAAGGAGTTTATCACCTTCGGCGACAATAGCAAAGGTAAAGTGTTATTTCGTGGGTCTGTTCGAGTTAATGAGCACATTGTGTTGCGTGATGTTGCTCTTATTTCTAACTTGCATTTTAACCTTCTTTCTGTTTCGCAACTCTTTGATGATGACTATGAGATTCGTTTTAAGCCGAATCTCAGTCGTATTTTGGATCCTCAAGGCAATCTTGTATGTTTGATCTCGCCCTTTGGAAAAGTCTTTCGTGCGAATTTCTCAGAGTCATTTGGAATTTCTCATTGTCTTGTGGCTGGACCTTCCTCCTCTGATCTTTGTAAGTGGCATAGGAGACTTGGTCATTTGAGGTTTGACTTGCTTGCAAGGCTTAGTTCACTTGGCTTAATCCGAGGATTTCCGAAGTTACACATGGAGAAGGATCTTGTTTGCCATTCTTGTAGACATGGGAAAATGGTTGGTGCTCCCCACCATCCAGTGAATTAGGTTATGACGATGAGCCCTAGAGAGCCTTTGCATATGGATCTTGTAGGTCCGGCTCGGGTGAGCTCGGTTGGTGGGAAGTGGTATGACTTTTCGGGATATTCGTGGGTTTGCTTTTTAGCTGAGAAAATTGAGACTTTCACTTTTGCTCGCAATCTGATTTTGCGTCTTCAGAATGAGTTCCCTAAGAACTCAATGTGAGCTATTCGTAGTGATAATGGTTCTGAGTTTAAGAACTCAGATTTTGAAAAGTTTTGTGACTCTTTGGGTTTGGAGCATCAGTTTTCTTCCCCCTACACACCGCCACAACAAAATTGTGTTGTAGAGAGGAATAATCGGACCCTTGTTGAGATGGCCAGGACGATGCTCGATGAGCATAGGACTCCTAGGCAGTATTGGGCCGAGGCTATGAACACTGCATGCTATATTTTCTATCGCATTTTTCTCTGAGCTTTCTTGAAAAAGACTTCTTATGAGTTGCATTTTGGAAGACAGCCCAAAGTGAGTTATTTTAGAGATTTTGGTTGTCATTGTTTCATACTTAAGAAATGCAACTTGGACAAGTTTGAGTCTCGTTCTTCTGACGCTGTATTTTTGGGTTATGGTAATCATACTCGTGCATATCGTGTACTTAACCTTGATACTAACTGAGTAATGGAGACATCTGATGTCACCTTCGACGAGACCATGCATTGTCCTTCTTCTAGATTTGAGCGTGCAGGTGATCATGAGGTTGGAGAACCTTTTTTTGATGAAGAGGAAGAGGGTGCTGAAGGGATGGATGATCCAGCACTACCTCCACCTGCGGTGCCGCTAGGATCGGCTTCTACTACGACGACTCACGGTCCCAATCCCTCTTCGTTGACTACTTGGGGCCGTGTGATCCACCACCTCGGACTGTACCACTTGTACCCGAGGAGGCACCAGCTACGGTTGAGGGGGAGGTCACATCAGCTAGGGAGGTGCCACGACACATTCAGTGCCAACACCCTCCTCAACAGATGATTGGCAGCATCAACGAACGTGTCACTCGGTCAAGGTCACAACAAATCTCTCACTTTGCTCATTCTGCATTTGTTGCTAATTTTGAACCCCGAGATGTTGGACATACTTTATCTGATCTGGATTGGGTTAATGCCATGCATGAGGAGTTAGAAAATTTTGAGCGAAACCGGGTTTGGGTTTTGGTTCCACCTTCTCTTGAGTGTCACCCTATTAGGGACAAAATGGGTTTTCAAAAACAAACAAGGAGAGGATGGCCACATCGAGAGAAATAAGGCCAGACTTGTAGCCCAGGGATATAGACAGAAGGAGGGGATAGACTATGAGGAGACTTTTGCTCTTGTAGCTCATTTGGAGGCGATTAGGATCCTCTTGACTTTTGCTGCATCCAAGGGTTTCAAACTTTTTCAAATGGATGTCAAGAGTGCCTTCCTAAACGGCTAGATAGAAGAACAGGTGTATGTGAAACAACCCCCGGTTTTGAAAATCCCAAGTTTCCAAACCATGTTTTTAAACTTCACAAAGCTTTGTATGGTTTGAAACAAGCCCCTAGAGCCTAGTATGATAGGTTGAAAACCTTTTTGCTTTCTAAGGGTTTTAAAATGGGATGTGTGTGGATAAAACTCTTTTTCTCCTCAACCAAGGCCATGACACTCTCTTGGTTCAGATTTACATGGATGGTATAATTTTCGGTGGTTCTTCTCAAGCCTTGGTTGCCAAGTTTACAGATATTATGAGCAGGGAGTTTGAGATGAGCATGATGGGCGAGTTGACTTTATTTCTTGTGTTGCAAATCATCCAATCCCGAGAAGGGACGTTTGTGCACCAGGGCAAGTACACCAAGGACATATTGACGAAGTTCAATATGGGTGAGGCCAAGCCTCTTCCAACACCCATGTCGACCACAATAGCCCTGGATGCGGATGAGGATGGAGAAGCTGTGCACTAGAAGGAGTACCGGAGTATGATCGGGTCGCTGCTGTCCCTGACGGCGACACGCCCGAACATTCAGTTCTCGGTGTGTCTTTGCGCACGCTTTCAGGCGTCGCCGCGCACTTCTCACCGTCAGGCGGTCAAGCGCATTATGAGGTACCTTCGTTTCACAACTGAGTTCGGGATTTGGTATTCTGCTTCTTCTACCCTCTCTATTTGCGGTTACTCTGATGCTGATTTTGCTGGTTGCCGACTTGAGCGCAAGTCCACTTTTAGGACTTGTCAGTTTTTGGGCTCTTCTCTCATTTCTTGGTCTTCTCGCAAGCAGTCTAGTGTCGCCCAGTCTACCACAGAGGCTGAGTATGTTGCTGCGGCTAGCTGCTGTTCTCAGTTGCTTTGGATGATGGCCACTTTGCGTGATTTTGGTCTGAGCTTTTCTCGAGTTCCTTTGCTTTGCGACCACACTAGTGCGATGAGCGTTGCTAAGAACCCCGTGCTGCATTCTAAGACCAAACACATAGATGTGCACTTTCATTTTCTGCGAGACCATTTTGAGAAGGGTGATATTGACCTTAGGCATGTAGATACTCATAATCAGTTGGCCGATATCTTTACCAAGCCTTTGGACCAATCAAACTTTGCTAGGTTGAGAGGTGAGCTTGGTGTATGTTTCCCATTTTAGAGGTGGGATCACTTTGTTGTATCATATGATGTACAATTTTTTCTTTCTTGTTTTTCTGCATTTGCATGTGTATCATACTTGCATTTTGAGCTTCATTTATATTCTGTAAAGAATGATTCTATGCTTAGTTTGTCACATGCTTGTATGATACTTAGTTTATGCAGTTTAAGCTCTTTATGATCATGTAACTCAACTTGATGAGCTAAGTATGATTTTGCAATGATGAACATGTATAATAACTGTCAAAACCTAAAAACAGTTCACCATTTGCTTTGACAACTAGTATGAGTAGATTATGTCCTTCTTGAGCTTACTTTGCTATACTAAGTTGCTATGTCTCTAGCTTGGAGTTTTAAATCGCTTCCATTGTATATACTCCGAAATGCTTAAATGTTAAAATCTGAAATCCAAGCTATGAGATAAAAGATCGAGGTGGGATTGCACTACAACACCTCACTATATCGAGACTGCTTCCCTTTGGGATGAACTTGAGCAGTGTAGTGTATGACCGAAACCTTTGCTTTAAGCTTCTGATAGTCTTTTGACTTAGGCTTCGCTTGGTTGAAAAGTAAGGCTTTATGGTGTTTTCAACCCCTCGCTGTCACTTGACATGTATAACTCTTGTATAAATTGTTAATTTCAAATGATATGAGTTGTATATGGCTTGCTGATTTGACACATGCTTTGAGGTAGTTCACCTGTGTAGCCTTGATAGCTCTAGTTGATGACATTGTCTATCTTCCTACAAGATGCTATTTCTATGATGAGCTTGATTTTGTGCTAAAACTTCGAATCTAAAACTGCTTTGCTATCTTTGTTGAGCTATTTGATCATGATGAGCTTATGCTAGCAATAGAGCTCTTTTCTGTTTTCATGGGCAAATTAAGCATTTTATCACTCTAGATAGCATATTCTTGAAGCTTTTGCATTCATTTTGCCTCTTTTTAGGCTCCCATGTTCATTCTTGATATGTGGATTATCAACCAAGGGGGAGAAATTTGTCAAATCATGATGAGTTGGTTATGTGCATTATCCAAGGGGGAGTTTGTGTCCAGGGGGAGCTTGCTCATTTTTGCTTGATGAATTTTCAGTTGGTTTGGAGCAGTTTGCAGCTAGTTGTGTTGAGCCTTTGCCTCTTTCTAGAGGGACTAGCTATTTTTACTCAGTTCTTGACTCCTGTGCCCCGACTATCTCGCTAGCGGTGTTGAGCCCGTTTTGCCTCTTCTTGAGGGCTCGCTTTGCATTGCTTGGTCGCGTTGAGCCATTGCCCATGTCTTTGGGGACCAAGTTGTTTTGTTCACTCCATTCAACTTCTATTGGCGTTGCTTTGCTTCTGGTCGTTTGGTTGAGTTCACTCCTTCTTTCTTTCTTCTACCTTCATATGATTTGTGTTGGTAGTTGATAATGCACTCATCAAGGGGGAGATTGCGGATACATGGGTGTATGCCGGATTTTGAGATCATGAGTGATTGTCAATTGGTTTGATGCACATGTTCTTTGGCTTGTGTTGTGCAGGTGTCGAGCACGAAGACAGTGATCAAAGGCAAGGTGAAGGTCAAGTAGAGATGTGCTGTGCTGATGGACCCGGAGCGGTGAAGGGCGGACGTGAGGCTTGGAGTGACAGACCGGTGGCCTAAGGATCAGTTGTGGTGGCTGGCAGCCTAGGACAACGACGAGCGGAGACTTGCGGGACACGGTGTGGCTCGGGTCGTGGACTTGGGGACACGTGTCGGTGGACGGGGTGCACGGGCGATGTGTGGTTATAAATTAACGCACACTCTACTTTATCTACAAGCGCACAGATAAAATCTACCGATGTAGCACTTCACTGGAGTAACCCAGTTTTAATATCGAACCCGAAGGAACGGATAGTGTTAAGTCTTAAAGTCTAACCCCTGAGTAGCTAACAAGGACGAAGAATCTAGAAGTATCGAGGGGATCACTAAGGCTGTCTAATTCCAATTTAAGAGTGATATGTTTGCATTATTCTTAGTGGGGAAGTTGCCATAAAAGGTCACAAACAGAGTATGAGTCTTTTATGCAAATGTATAATCCTACCGAGCCTACGCACGGGTTAGTGGACTATAGAAGAATCAACAAGGCTATAAGAGTCACCCTTGCGAACAACCATTCCTACCGGTGTTATAGGAGGCATTTATGAGCTATCAAGTCTAAGCACCACGCTTACACTATCCAACTACTCTATCTCTAGAATGACAATTAAAGTACTCAAAAGAGATTCATAAACCTTAAGAATAATAAGAACAATGACTAAAACTTAAATATAGACGTTGATTACCAAAACAATTGCTGAAGCAAGTTGAAGATAAACTTGAATCCGCAGGTACAAGATGAAGAAGTTGATCTGACAGGCCGAAGCTCCTACTTGATCTCTTCCTCTCTCTCTCTCTTCTAGTTCTAGTATAAGACTAGATTCTTGAAGTCTTCTTCTAGGGTTTCTAGTCTTCTACTTGAAAGCTGGCTCTTGAAGTCTTCTTCTAGGGTTTTTGAATGAGGCGTAGACTTTTCTGAAGAGAGACTTGATCTTCCCTAGGGCCTGGGGGCCTGTATATATAGCCCTGAGGGATCAACCACGACCGTTAGATCAAACCAACTTCACGTAGGGCTGAGATGGATCCTCAATTGCTGTGGAGGAAGCTTCCAGAAGACGGAGGCCATCGGGCCCAGGGGGAGACCGATCGGTCATAGGGTGCGATCGGTCGGTCCCACCTGGCGGCCTTTCGAGGTGTCCCGCCTCGTGGTGTCCTCTGGTGTCCTCTAGGTCCTTCTGTAGTATTCCTGATGTACCGGTTGTTGGGAGCGCACTTGCCCAACCTCCGCACTTGTGCAGGGGGAGGAGCGAAGGTGACCAAGCGTCGGATGCGATAGCGAAGGTGAAACGGAAGTGGAAAGTGCTCGAATTCCCAAAAAGTCGTCGTTTACACTGTTCATCCCCTTGGTATTTATAGGGAATGCCAAGGGGTACGGGCCAAATTACAAAGGGGTACAGCAAAGATTCCTCGCCTCCGCGCAGGGAGGAAGGGCAGAAGCGTAAACACACAGCTGGAGCGGAAGCCCTAATCGGTCACACCCCGGCGCGCCGCCACCTGGCCCCCTGTTCACCTTCGGGGAGAGGTGCGGCGGTCTTGACCTTCGGCCGCGCTCACCTCCGGCTGCATTTGCCTCCCGGGAGAGGCAAGTGAACACGCTTGCTGCTTGCCTGGACCCTCGCTCCAAGCGAAGGTGGTGTCGACGGTCAGCGAAGGTTTCCTGCAGTGCGCCCATCGCCTCAGACCTGCACGGGAACACAGCAAGAGAGCGAGGGTTGATCCCGCATTCGGGGGTCAGGGTAGTGGCCTCCGATGGTAGAGAGACCCCGCAAGCACCCCAGGCGTTACGCGAGGGCTGATTTTGAGCACCAGTTCGGGCGGCGCTTCCGTCGAGGGTCCTTTCCCCCAACAGTAGCCCCTCGTTGTCTTGGATCTAAAAGATTGTGTTTAGGCCCAAGCAGCGCCTTTAAAAACGGGACCCTCGGCAGCGACGCCCGCGGTTGCTTTGGGCCGGGCCGTTGTGGTGTTGTTTTATACTATTGAAGCCTGCTTCGTTTTTTGTGCCGTGTTCTTTGGTTGTCGTGCCGACTTCGTCGGGTCAGGGCTTCATCTCCCGGCCTATAAATAGCAAGAGTGAGCGTGGAGTTTTGATTGTGCTCTTTGTTGCTATAGCCATCCTGTTGTTGCAATTTGCTTTGTAGCGAAGGTTTGTTTGAGCTTGTCTGCGAGGGTTGAGACAGGCGTTGGTTGTTCGGTAGTGTTAGCAGTTGAAGAGATGGCAAGGTTGAAGCAAACTGCTCGTGCTGTTTCCCCCACAGCCGCGGATGAGGGGATTACCTTCGAGTTTGGTTTGAGCCGGGTTTGTGCAAGTGAGATTGCATCTTACGTGCGGTGGGGCTGGATTGAGGAAGGCAAGGCGAGGGCTAGCAGTGGGGAGACCGTGCCGAAGCCGGATGCAGACGAGGTTGTGGTGTTCGAAGAGTTCTTTTCGGCTGGCCTTCGCTTCCCAGCTGACCCCTTCGTGACTTCGGTCCTGCGTAGGTTCAACCTGCGGTTTCATCAGCTTACGCCTTCGTGCTTCACAAAGATGTCAGTTTACGTCTGGGCCTGCAGGTCTCAGGGGGTTGTCCCTCATGTCGAGGGTTTTGTTCGCACTCATCGCGTTCACATGCAGCCTCGCAAGATTATGGACAGCGAGGGCAGGACCAGCATTGGACAATTTGCGGTGTACACTTTTTGCCATCGCGCCGGCGCGGAGCTGCCGGTGCAAGCGCAGAAAAACAAGTGGAGCAGCGGGTGGCAGGAGTCCTGGTTTTATTACAAACTCAGTGACGGCTCCGAGCTTTGCGGCGAGCTTCCGGTGCTTGGAGATGTGGGCGCCGAAGCTAAGATGAGCATCGAAGCCCATGCTGCTGTTGATTGCCTGAGGGTCGTTGCGCGCTCTCAGTGCGCGCGTGATTTGGTGGAGGAATATTGCTGTGCCAAGATTTGGCCTCTTGGCCGAAGGCAGACTTGGTTCGTTGTGGAGAACGACCCAAGGTATGAAGGTAGGGGCTTGAAGAAGCCTAGTTTGGATCTGGAGAAGGTCTGGGAAAGAACTCTTAAGAAATTTCCGAGGCGCGAGGATGGGAACGAAGCTGTTTTCAAACGAGTTCAGCAGTGGACGGACGAGCTCGTGGGGAAGCTTTCCCCATTGGAAGTGAAGGCTATCCATAGCTTGATGGGCGGCGAAGGTCGCGTGAACAGAATGTTTGACATTCTTGGCGTTCGCTACGCCGACTGGCCGGCTCCTTCGAGCGACGACGCGCCGAAGAAGAGGAAGCGTAAGGCTTTGGGAGGAACGGAGATCGTCTCTCGGCCGAAGAGAGGGCGTGGTCGAGGCCGCGGGGGAGCTGGTGGCCGAGCGAAGGTGCTTGCGACAAAGGTCACTGCGGGCTCGGTTGCTGCGGGCACTTCTTTGGCCGCGGGCCGGAGCGGCCGAGGTGGCAGTTCAGTCGGGGGACGCATGCCTCGCGTTGGAGGGATCGTTGCTTTGGTCCAGACTTCGGGCGACGAGGATGAATCTGATGATGATGCGGAGGAAAAAGCAGAGGGGGAGACGGGCGAGGGCTCGTCTGATGAAGGTAGCGAGGGCTCTTCTGAGGGGCATGACACGGATGAGGAGGTGTCGATTGGAGGCGGAGCCTCGCCGGTTGTTGGTGCGATGGTTACCCAGGGCGCAGATGAGCTTACACGAGATATTGAGCCAGGTAGCCCTCGACGAGGTGCGGCTCCCAGGTTCGCGGGCTCACACCTTTGGGTGGAGGGGTCAGAGTTTGATGGGGAACTTGACTCTGCGCGGTCCCGGGGAAAAAAAACCGTTTGGCGAGGCTAGCCGGTCGAGCCTTCCGGAATATGCCAGGAAGCTTGGGATTTCTGATCCGGCCACTGCGCTGTTCACCAGTCCGGACCTTCGGGATTGCCACTTGCAGTGTAGCCCGGAGGAAAGGCGTTTTTTGGGCCGGATCTTCGGCCGCATTTGTGTGCCGGAGGCGGAGGTTCTTCTTGCAGATCAAGCGGTTGGCGATACCTTCGATGATGTTGACGTCAAGTTGGCGGAGCTGATGCTTTTGAACCGCTCAGCGAGGCGGAAGGTTGGCTCCGACATGGAGTTTATGAGGAACCATATGACTGAACTTGAGAAGGAGAACGGCAAACTGGCGCGGAGCCTAGCGGGCAAGGAAAATGAAATGAGAATTGCTTCGGAGAAGGCTGCGAAGGCTCGAGAGGAGGCGGTTGAGCTGGCGAGGCGTAATGCTGATCTGATTGCCGCGGGAAAGGAGAAGGACAAAGCTTTAGCCGAGGCCGAGGGTCGGCTGGTTGATTTGAAGAACTCTTGGCGGGCGAGCATGGAGAACGTCAAACGTAAACTTGATTGTTGTCTGACCGAGGCTGGGGGTTCAGCCGGAGAGCCGTTGCCTGCGGTTGATGCAGAGGCCTTCGAGGGCTGGCTGGGCAACGAGCTTGATGTGTTTAGCTCGCTAGTCTCCAATGCAGCCGATTTTGGTGGCTACGCCGGGGCCTTGGCAATGGCGAGCACGCTTCGACTGGCGGATTGTGATCATCTTCGCAAGGTCAAAAGGCCGAGTCATGTCTTTCCGACGGTTGAAGAGGTTCGCCAGATGAAGGTTGATGACGCAGATGTCCGGAACTGTGCGATGCGTTTGCTTCGCAAGTTTTGGATCTCCGGAGGTGGCCGGGCTCTCGCCTTCGAAGAAGCTGCCGAGGCTACGCGCCAGGTTCGCTCCTTTGTTTAAGTTTTTTGGTCTGTGTTGGTTTCGTTTTAGAGGGGTTGTTTGTTGATTTTGGCGAGGTTTGACCTTTATTTTGCTTGTAGGCTCGACGAGATGCAATGCCCTCACCGCCTGCGGAAGATGCAGCGAGGGGTGACCCTGAAGCCGCCCCTGAGCCAGGCTGTGCGGGGGTTACGCTCGCCGAGATCGAGGCGTTGACCGGGAGCGGGCCGATCGCGGAAGGAGATGCTGCGAAAGAAACCACGGCGGAGGAGGCGTCGGCTGGGACCTCGACTGCCACCGCTGGCGAGGGTGTGGACATCAATCGGGGGGAAGCTGGGCAGGTGTGATGCCTGGGTTTGTTGGGGCGAGGGAGGCCTTTTTGTAGATACTATGGTTGTTTGTAAAGACTTGGCGAGGCTGAGACATCTCGTATTTTTGTGCAACATGCAGGTTCCTGACGGAACCGTGCTAGACGTGTTCGACGTGACCCCGCTGATGTTGAACTATCAAGATGTTTTTATAACTGGTGAATCATGGGCTCGCGCTAGATTTAAATATCCTTCGCTTTCCTTTGAACGTTTTTGGTGGTCGAAGGTGCGGAGATATGATTTAAAGAATAGTAGGTCGAGTCGATTTTGGCGCGAGACAGACTATACAGACCGCCAAGCCGATCGTTATTTGTTTGGGTCTTCGTCGACTTCGCAAGCTGTCGGTGATGATGATATTGACGAGAACACGGCTTTGGAATATTTGTTCGGTCGAAGGGAGCTTGAAATTGGTTCGGATGGGGCGCTTGTGATCCCGAAGGAGGAACCTTCGGAAGCTGTGACGAGGCATAGGTACATGTATAGGGCGAGGGTTTTGCCCGGGGAGCTGCCAATTGTCCCTGCAGCTCCTTTGTTGTGGGGACCCCTGGTTCCAGTGGAGGAGGGGGCTGAGATGGAGGCCGAAGGTTTGGATGATTTGGAGTTAATTGAGGGGAGCGGTGGTCCCTTGTAAAGATTTTTTATTTTCGGATATGTTTGTTGTTGTAACATTGTTTTGTAACGGTATGAGAAAAGCGTATGGGTTTTAGCGAGGCTCGCGCACTTGCTTGTGTACGCTTGTTTTGAAAAACAGCGACGCCCCCTTTTTTCTTTTAGCGAGGCTCGCGCACTTGCTCGTGTACGCTTGTTTTGAAAAAACAGCGACGTCCCCTTTTCCTTTTAGCGAGGCTCGCGCACTTGCTCGTGTACGCTTGTTTTGAAAAAACAGCGACGCCCCCTTTTTCTTTTAGCGAGGCTCGCGCACTTGCTCGTGTACGCTTGTTTTGAAAAAACAGCGACGCCCCCTTTTTCTTTTAGCGAGGCTCGCGCACTTGCTCGTGTACGCTTGTTTTGAAAAAACAGCGACGCCCCCTTTTTCTTTTAGCGAGGCTCGCGCACTTGCTCGTGTACGCTTGTTTTGAAAAAACAGCGACGCCCCCTTTTTCTTTTAGCGAGGCTCGCGCACTTGCTCGTGTACGCTTGTTTTGAAAAAACAGCGACGCCCCCTTTTTCTTTTAGCGAGGCTCGCGCACTTGCTCGTGTACGCTTGTTTTGAAAAAACAGCGACGCCCCCTTTTTCTTTTAGCGAGGCTCGCGCACTTGCTCGTGTACGCTTGTTTTGAAAAAACAGCGACGCCCCCTTTTTCTTTTAGCGAGGCTCGCGCACTTGCTCGTGTACGCTTGTTTTGAAAAAACAGCGACGCCCCCTTTTTCTTTTAGCGAGGCTCGCGCACTTCTTTTTGATCGCGTTGATGCGCCGAGGCCTGGCTTGGAGGGCTCGGGCGGGACGGAGAAAGTGGGGCCCGCGCCGAGGCCTGGCTTGGAGGGCTCGGGCGAGACGGAGAAAGTGGCGGGGTGCTCGACTTTCCTCCCCTTATCATAGGCGGAGGTGAGTTTGCTTTTTGCGAGCCCCTGTCGTTTGTGCCAGGGTGCTCGACTTTCCTCCCCTTATCTTAGGCGGAGGTGAGTTTGCTTTTGCGAGCCCCTGTCGTTTGTGCCAGGGTGCTCGACTTTCCTCCCCTTATCTTAGGCGGAGGTGAGATTGCTTTTGCGAGCCCCTGTCGATTGTGCCAGGGTGCTCGACTTTCCTCCCCTTATCTTAGGCGGAGGTGAGTTTGCTTTTTGCGAGCCCCTGTCGTTTGTGCCAGGGTGCTCGACTTTCCTCCCCTTATCTTAGGCGGAGGTGAGTTTGCTTTTGCGAGCCCCTGTCGTTTGTGCCAGGGTGCTCGACTTTCCTCCCCTTATCTTAGGCGGAGGTGAGATTGCTTTTGCGAGCCCCTGTCGATTGTGCCAGGGTGCTCGACTTTCCTCCCCTTATCTTAGGCGGAGGTGAGTTTGCTTTTGCGAGCCCCTGTCGATTGTGCCAGGGTGCTCGACTTTCCTCCCCTTATCTTAGGCGGAGGTGGGTTTGCTTTTGCGAGCCCCTGTCGTTTGTGCCAGGGTGCTCGACTTTCCTCCCCTTATCTTAGGCGGAGGTGAGATTGCTTTTGCGAGCCCCTGTCGATTGTGCCAGGGTGCTCGACTTTCCTCCCCTTTTCTTAGGCGGAGGTGAGTTTGCTTTTGCGAGCCCCTGTCGTTTGTGCCAGGGTGCTCGACTTTCCTCCCCTTATCTTAGGCGGAGGTGAGATTGCTTTTGCGAGCCCCTGTCGATTGTGCCAGGGTGCTCGACTTTCCTCCCCTTATCTTAGGCGGAGGTGGGTTTGCTTTTGCGAGCCCCTGTCGTTTGTGCCAGGGTGCTCGACTTTCCTCCCCTTATCTTAGGCGGAGGTGAGATTGCTTTTGCGAGCCCCTGTCGATTGTGCCAGGGTGCTCGACTTTCCTCCCCTTTTCTTAGGCGGAGGTGAGTTTGCTTTTGCGAGCCCCTGTCGATTGTGCCAGGGTGCTCGACTTTCCTCCCCTTATCTTAGGCGGAGGTGAAGTTTGCTTTGAAAAGAAAAGGAATATTTTTCGAAGCAATCTTAGCGGGCTTCCATCGAATGTAGCGCTCTTGAAAGAGATCCGCTTTTTCGATGTTTGGGCGTAGAGGGTTAGAGATTTTACTTTTTTGGGGGTTGTAGCCTGTATTAATGCTTTGGATGCTGCCTCGTTAAAAAACCTTACGCCCCTTCGTAAGGAAAAAGAGTGCAGCTCCTGTTTTTGTTGAATACATGAGTAGATAACGTGAAAAGTATCAAAAATTACATAACGCGAGGGCTCGCTAAGGCTCCGCTATGGGTAGAATTTGCGAAGGTCGTCGATGTTCCAGGTGTGTGGTAGTATGTTACCTTCGCTGTCGGAGAGGTGGAAAGAGCCTGGGCGATTGCATTCTACGATCAGGAACGGGCCTGTCCACTTAGGCTGGAACTTTCCCGCCATGCTTGCGTTTTGTTTACGGATGAGGACGAGGTCACCCTTCTGCAGGTTCTTGATTCTGACCTTTTTATCTCTCCACTTCTTGGTCTCTTCCTGATATTTGCGAAGATTGTGAACTGCGCTGCATCTTGTTTCTTCTAGCAAGTCCTTGTCGGTTAGTATGGCTGGCTCATCACTTGCGAGGGTTGTTCTTGGTGAGATGAATTTTAGCTCCTCTGGTAACACGGCTTCTTCGCCAAACAAAAGTTTGAAGGGTGTGAACTTGGTTGCTCTGCATTCGGAGGTATTGTGAGACCAGGTGACTGCAGTTAGCTCGTCTGCCCATTTGCCTTTGGGTCTGCCTTGCAATTTTTTGGATATGGATTGGAAGATTGTTGCGTTGGCTCTTTCGACTAGGCCGTTGGACTGCGGGTGTCGGACTGAGGCGAAGCATAGAATTGTACCGATTTGTGCGCAGAACTCTTTGAAAACCTCGCTGTCAAACTGGGTGCCATTGTCGACGGTTAGATGTTGGGGGACTCCGAAGCGACAAACTATCTGCTGCCAGAAAAACCTTTTTACTGCGAGGGATGTTATGGAGGACAGCGGTCTTGTTTCGGTCCATTTGGTGAAATATTCCACGGCTACCACCGCGTAGCGAAGGTTCCCCGGGGCCGTCGGTAATGGGCCCACGAGATCCATTGCCCACCTTTGTAGGGGCCAGGTTGGGCGTATGAGGGTTGTGGGGGCCCCTGGGGTGTTTTGGTTTTTTGCTGTCAGTTGACAACCTTCGCACTTCTTGACGATGGTTTCAGCGTCTCTCAGCGCAGTTGGCCAGTAGAAACCTTGCCGGAAAGCCTTTCCTACTAATGCTCTTGGGCCATTGTGTGAACCGCATATACCTTCGTGGATGAGTTTGAGAATGTCGGTACCTTCGGATTGTGACACGCACTTGAGCCAAGGTGAGGTTACCGAAGCTTTGAGCAAGGTGTTATCCATAATCTTGTACCCTCGCACTCTTTGCTTTAGTCTGTTCTCTTCCTCTTTGGAGCTGGGTTCATAGAGTCCTTTGATGTAGGCCATGATAGGTGCTCTCCAATCCTCGCACTGAATTGTGTTGATCAGCTTGATGCTGATCTCGGAAGCTTCGAAGGCTGACCGAGTGGAAACCTCGTAGAACACGTCCGGAGGGAGCTGTAGCTGCTGCGCGGCTGCTTTGGCTAAGCAATCTGCTTCGCTGTTTTCAGTCCTCGATATTGCTTTTACGGTTATGCCGAGGAAAAAGGATTCTAACCTTCGTACATATTGAAAATACTTTTGAAGCTCTGGATCTTTTGCTTTGAAGTTCTTTTCAATGTGCCCCGCAATGACTTGAGAGTCTGTGTTGATGAGTGCCCTTCGGACTGATAATGAACGCAACCTTGAAAGTGCCAGAATCACAGCCTCATATTCAGCGGAGTTGTTTGTGCACTTGAAGTCCAGCCTTCGTGCGTATCTCAGCTTCGACCCGGAGGGCGAGATTAGAATAGCCGAGGCACCGGCTCCAGTTGCACCCCAGGCCCCGTCGACGTAAACGATCCAAAACTGGTCCTGCTGCAGCTCACCGGGGCGAGGGTCGGGTGTCCATTCTGCTATGAAATCAGCCAGCACTTGTGATTTGATCGCTGTTCTGCCAACGAAGGTTACAGCATAACTGTTAAGCTCGACTGCCCATTTTGCTATTCTTCCAACGGCTTCGTTATTTTTGAAAATGCTCTCGAGAGGGTACGTCGAAGGTACGTGTATCTCGTGAGCCTGGAAATAGTGCTTAAGCTTTCTTGATGCCATGACGACGGCGTATGCTATTTTCTCAAGCTCCGAATAATTTCTCTTTGGGCCTTCGAGGGTTTCTGAAACATAGTAAATTGGGGCTTGTCTGGTTTTGTTGTTTTCGTGGAGCTCCTTGATGAGGACTGCGCTTGCAGCGTGTGGCGAAGCTGCGACGTAGAGTAACAACAAGTCTCCCCTGCTTGGGCTGGTTAAGGCAGTCAAGCTGGTCAGATATTTTTTCAGCTCCTCGAAGGCCTTTTGCTGCTGGGGGCCCCAGTGGAAAGGAGCATTGCTTCTGAGTGTTTCGAAAAATGGTAACCCTCGCTCTGCGGATCTTGAGATGAATCTGCTAAGTGCTGCCAAACGACCAGTCAGGCGCTGAGCTGCTTTCTTGGTCGTCGGAGGTTCCATGTTCATGATGGCATCAATCTTCTCAGGGTTGGCCTCGATTCCTCTGGCTGAGACGATGCAACCTAGCAACTTGCCTTCGCTTACCCCGAAAACACATTTTTCTGGGTTTAGTTTCAGTCCGGCGTACCGGAGGTTGCTGAATACCCTCGATAGGTCTGGAATGTGGTTCTCTTTTAGTTCGCTTTGAACGACTAGGTCGTCGACATAGGCGGAGACTGCATGCTCATCCTTGAAAACTTCGGAGGTCATGCGAGCGAAGGTTGAGCCTGCATTTTTCAAACCTTCTGCCATTCTTCGGAAGCAAAAAGTGCCCGAGGGTGTGATAAAGCTTGTTTTTTCTTCGTCTTCTTCGTTCATCCAGATTTGGTGATAGCCTGAGAAGCAATCGAGGAGGGATAGCATTTGGCAGCCTGCCGCTCTGTCGACCAGGGTGCTTATGTTTGGGAGGGGGAAGTCGTCCTTCGGACAGGCTTTGTTCAAGCAAGTGAAGTCGACGCACATTCGCCATTTTTTATTCTTCTTTTGGACTAGGACCACATTTGAGAGCCAAGTTGGGTATTTGACTGGGCGAATGACGCCTGCGTCCAGAAGCCTTTTTACCTCAGCCTTCGCTGCCTCCTTTCTTTCTTCTGACATCTTGCGAAGCTTTTGTTTGATTGGGCGATAACCTGTCTTGATGTTCAGGCTATGCTCGATCATTGATCTGTTGACTCCTTTTAGGTCTTCGGCGGACCAAGCGAAGGTGTCGGAATTTTCTCTGAGGAAGGTGACGAGGTTGCCTTCTGATCGAGGGTCTAGATTGGCTGAGATGATCACCTTTCTTTCTCCATTACCCTCGAAGAGTTGGACTTGTTTGGTTTCGTCCTTTGGCGCCGCCTTCACTCTGTCATTGCAGGCCTCGCCTTCGACGCTGATACCGGGGGTTTGAGGTTTTGACAAATTATGTACATTGCGTTGCCCCGGAGCGACGTTCCTTCAGCTGTCCTTGCAATGTCCTAGTCCCCGAATACCGCGACGACACCCTTCGCGCGCGGGGAAGTTTCATGCATAGGTAGGCGGGATGGATGACCGCATTGAACGCGTTTGTGACCCCTCGGCAAAAAATGGCATTGTATGGGTAGGTAGAAATGTCGACGACATCAAATGTTATGCGTTCCGTCCTGCAGTTGATTTGGTCGCCGAAGGTACGGGCGAGAAATTTTCCCGACGCCTCTTACTTGTTGACCACCGAAACCGTATAGGGGGTGTGTCGGCCGGTTGCAGAAGATTTCTGTCAAGCTTCATGCTGTCGAAGGTTGAAGCGAACAAGATGTAGACGGAGCTTCCTGTATCGACCAGTATTTTGGTGACGGTCCACCCAGCGAGGTTGGTTCGATCACCATGGCATCTGTGAGGGTAATCTCTTAGCTTCATGTCACTGGAATCGAAGGTTATGGGGATGTGAGACCAGCGACCGAATTATGTGGTCCTTCGACGGCCACGTGGTGAACGCGTCTGGCATGTTCCTTCCTCTGCGTTTGTTGCCATGGTCTTCGTTTGAGCCTCCGTGTGATAGCTAGAATGACACCGAAGGTCGATGTTGGATTGTTGATGGTTGTTTGGTTCGAGCCTTCGGCTTTCACAGGTTGTGGTGCTGGTAACGCGCGGGATCGGCGGTGGGTGGTGGCAGGGCGCTGGTGGCTTGGTGGGTTGTTGGAATTTGGTTTTGGCGGGGTAGCTGGGTATGTGACTGTGTAGGTGGATTTTGGCGTTGTGGGGTGGGTTGGCTGATAATGGGTTTGGTTGTAGAGTGGGGGTGGTGGGTGTAGGGGGGTTGTTGCGAAGGTAGGCCGTAGTTTATGGGGGTATAGTGGTATGTTGGGTTTGGTGGGTGGAAGCTTGGTTTTCCTTGTGTGGTTTATGGTTCGGGGGTCTGACATGGCAGGTTTCCTGGATCCTGGAATTCTTTCCTTTGGCGAAGCATTCGCATTGCTTTGTTGTGTGCCCCTTCCCCTTCCGCAGAAGTGACAATACATTTTGGCAGGATTCGCTGCTGGTAGCGCTGGTTCGGCGGAGGTGGCAAAGCCTGCGGGCTTGGCTGCTCGGTGATGAGCGTCCCGTGTTTGATGCTCATAGCTTGTTGCTTTGTTGATCGCACCAACGTTGCTTTGCTCTTGGAGAGGTTGCTTTCTCTCGGTTGAGGCCTCGGCTGTGGCCTCTGCTGAGACCTCCGAGCGTCGGACTTTGCTCTGAAATCCATATCAGCTCTACAGTATCTTTCCATTGTTTCATGCAACTCCTCGATCGAGTTTGCCGGTTTTCTGGCAAATTTTGAGGAGCATGGTCCTGGGCGCAGACCACTGACTGCAGCGAGGATGACAGCCTCGTCAGATATCCCGGGGGTCCTCGTTCTGATTTGAATGAACCTTCGCCAGTAATCTTGGAGCGGCTCGCGTTCCTCTTGCTTGCAGTTGAATAGCTCGATGGGGTTTTAAACGGGGCTGGAGTGATGCCCTTGAAGTTTGTACACAGCTTGTCTCTGAGGCAGGCCCGGAATCCACAGTTCCGGGGCGAAGGTTGCTGTACAAGTTTGTGCGATGTCTCGCAGAATGATGACAAAGGATTTGGCCATTGTTGATTCGTCACCGCCTGCTGCGGCAACCGCTGCTTCATAGCTCATGATGAACTGGCGAGGGTCGGAAAGTCCATCATAGCGAGGTAGGTTTTGTGGATTAAACAGGTGGCAGGGCTGGGTTTGGAGTGTTTGGGAGTGGTTTGGGGGACTTTGGATCGTATGGCATTTGGTGTTGTTGATGCCTTCGCTGAATGCGAAGGTTTTGCTCTCTCTCATCTTGGTAGAGTTGGCGGAGGTTGGGTGTCTCACAAGATATGGCTCTGGGTGTACTGGTGGTGGTGGGGGTGGGGGGTGGTGACGAAGGTTGTCTTGATTTGGCCTCCTCATTCCCCTCTCGCAACGGGGGTATCTCCTCATTGTTCCAGCCCTCGGCCTCGGCTTCTGCCGCGGCGAGGGACTCCTCCATGCGGCGAAGCTGCTCCCTGGCCTCGTCTGCCCTCTGTCTGATTGAGCGTAGTCGGTTGTGCCTCTTCAAGCTGTTCCAGGCGCCTCTTCTTCTCTTGCAGCTCAGCCTCGAGCCTTTCAAGGGCCTCGAGGCCCACCTCTTCTTCTTCCCTTCTCCTTCTCCCGAAGTGTGTGGGTGCGGCTGTGTCGCCACTCGGGCCTGGGGGCCCAGGGATTGGGGTTCCGGGGTGACATTTTCTCCTCCCGAGGGTTGTGCAATTTCCTCAGCAGGCGGGACCACCGCTGCCGCCTCTCTAGCAACGCGCTGGTCCCTCGCCGAAGGTGCTCTCCTGTTTCCCGCCATTTCAGACTGCGATCCCCACGGACGGCGCCAAACTGTTGGGAGCGCACTTGCCCAACCTCCGCACTTGTGCAGGGGGAGGAGCGAAGGTGACCAAGCGTCGGATGCGATAGCGAAGGTGAAACGGAAGTGGAAAGTGCTCGAATTCCCAAAAAGTCGTCGTTTACACTGTTCATCCCCTTGGTATTTATAGGGAATGCCAAGGGGTACGGCCAAATTACAAAGGGGTACAGCAAAGATTCCTCGCCTCCGCGCAGGGAGGAAGGGCAGAAGCGTAAACACACAGCTGGAGCGGAAGCCCTAATCGGTCACACCCGGCGCGCCCGCCACCTGGCCCCCTGTTCACCTTCGGGGAGAGGTGCGGCGGTCTTGACCTTCGGCCGCGCTCACCTCCGGCTGCATTTGCCTCCCGGGAGAGGCAAGTGAACACGCTTGCTGCTTGCCTGGACCCTCGCTCCAAGCGAAGGTGGTGTCGACGGTCAGCGAAGGTTTCCTGCAGTGCGCCCATCGCCTCAGACCTGCACGGGAACACAGCAAGAGAGCGAGGGTTGATCCCGCATTCGGGTCAGGGTGGGGTAGTGGCCTCCGATGGTAGAGAGACCCCGCAAGCACCCCAGGCGTTACGCGAGGGCTGATTTTGAGCACCAGTTCGGGCGGCGCTTCCGTCGAGGGTCCTTTCCCCCAACACCGGTTCCGTAATCTTCCATCGGTTTCCTTCTAGGAGAAGTAATCAGTGCTGGTTTTCCTGTTTAGTTCCTGCAGAATTACAATTCACCGAAACTCGTGGAATATTGTCAATTAAAATCCTAAACCTTTGATTGAATTGATGTCCTTTTCATATTTATTTATCCGTTAATTTTGATAGATAACCAGTGTCAACACGGTGCATCCCCTCTACGGCGTCGGTTTGGTGGTTGAGCCACAGAAAAACCACCGGGTGGACAGTTTCCAGGTTTGGGCCACAAAACCTGGGTGCGGTCGGTTTCCGAGTTTGGGCCACAAAACTCAGGCTGAGGACGGTTTCTAGGTTTGGGCCTCAAAACATGGACGCTGGCGGGTTTCTGAGTTGGGGCCACAAAACTCAGGCAATGGACGACAGGTTTCCTCGTTTCGGCCTCAAAACCGGGGGGAGGACATGAGGATAATTTTCCCGGTTTCGGCCTCAAAATTGGGGGGAGGTCCGTGAAAAGGACGAATGACGCTTTGGCGGCATCGGGTGAGGTCGCGTCGAGGCAAAGCTACCGGATGTGTGGGCGTGGCCGTCGGATCGACTACACTCTCGAGTTGGTCAGGAATACCCTTAGGGTTAGACTACCCGCTCATTAGCAGTAGGGGTAGAATGGGAATAATTGTATTAAGCTATATTAGGAGAGGCCACCCCTCCCACCATTCTATCTCAGTCATTTGCTACTTTCACTTATGGTTTCCTGCTCTCCCACATCCCTGCTGTAGCTACTAAGATCCGCAGAGACGACTAATCATACCTCTGTGTTCTTGAGATTTTGTGAAAACGGGACCATAATCCCGTTGTCTCCTCGTGGGGACGATTTTCAGCTGGCAATTGAGATTGTGAATCGCGTTCTTGAGTTGTTCTTCGCGTTTCCCTTTATGTCTTAATTTTTCCCGTCGTTCGATCTCCCTCCTCGCTCCGTCTTTCTCGAATCCGTTTGAAACAACTTGTTCTTTGTTGTGAGGGGATCATTTCCACCGACGGAATTCAACTCAAACCTCATGAGCAAGTAGATCAATCAGTTTTTTTGTTTTGGATCGGTTTTCTCCTTTTTGTCCCTGATTTCTTTGATTCATCAATTTAGAGATAGGTTCGAGCCATGATCTCCTAGGAGTAGCTCACTATCATCCTTGTGACTCCTCTCACCAAGATAGTTTCGAGCCTTAGTGGTTTTGTTTTGGGTGAGATCGAGTTGAATCATTGGATGAACTGCACTATTTTCGAGGTGACCGGACGCTGGTCTCGGGATGACCGGACTCTAACCAGTAAGTCTGGTCGTTGAAGGTACGGGCATTCTGCGGATACATGGGTGTATGCCAAGTCTCTGAGTGATGAGTGATTGTCAACTGGGATAATGCGCATGTTCTTTGGCTTGTGTTGTGCAGGTGTCGAGCACGGATGCAGTGATCAGAGGCGAGGTGAAGGTCAAGTAGAGACGTGCCGTGCCGATGGACCGAGAGTGGCGAAGGGCGGACGTGAGGCTTGGACTGAGGGACCAGAGGCCCGAGGATCAGCTGTGGTGGCTGACAGCCTGGGACAGCGATGAGCGAAGTCTTGCGGTCATGTGTTGCCTGAGTCGAGGACTCGGGGACACGTGTCGGTGGACGGGTGCACGGGCGGGTGCATCCCATCTACGGCGTCGGTTTGGTCGTAGAGCCAGAGAAAACCATCGGGTGGACGGTTTCCAGGTTTGGGCCTCAAAACCTGGGTGCGGACGGTTCCGAGTTTGGCCACAAAACTCGGGCTGAGGACGGTTTCCAGGTTGGGCCTCAAAACCTGGGTGCTGCGGGTTTGCTGAGTTTGGGCCTCAAAACTCAGGCGCTGGTGGGCTGGTTTCCCGGTTTGGTCCTCAAAACCGGGGGTTGGCTGGAAAGGCTGGTTCCCGGTTTGGGCCACAAAACCGGGGGTGCAGAGAGAGGGCGGCACGTGGCAACAATCGGGAGGTTGCGTCGAGGCAACGCTACGAGTTGTGCGGGCGTGGCCGTTGGATCCACCTACCATCGAGTTGGTCCAGAATAACCATAGGGTTTAGCTGGTTCGCTCTTTAATTAGTTGAGGGGTAGAGTATGAAATAGAATTTGGTTAAATAGAGGGAGACACCCTCCTCCCATTCTATCTCAGTTATTTGCTATTTTGCCTTCTAGGTTTTCCTGCTCTCCCTCTCCCCTGCTGTAGCGAACTGAGATCCATAGAGAAGAGAACAATACCTCTTTGTCCATGAGATTTGGAGGAAGTGAGACCGTAATCTCACTGTTGTAGCGTGTGGTAGCCACACGGTTGCAAATTCGTGGTTGTGATTCGCGTTTCGTTCGTGTTCTTCGCGGAATCCTTTTCTCCACGTTTTTCCCGTCGCTTGATCTCTTTGCTCGGTTCATCTTTTGCAAATCCGTTTGAACCAAGTTGTTCTAGATCGTGAGACACTTCTTTCGACCGAAGGAATTCACTTCTAACCTCACGGTCTAGGAGATCGATCGATTTTCGTTTCGGGTCATGTTTTTCTCCCTTCCCCCGAAATTCTTCGATTCACCAATTTGGAGATAGGTTCAAGCCATGATCTCTTAGATAGCTCACTATACTCCTTGTGACTCCTCTCACCAAGTTTGATCCCTAGAGGATTTGTTTTGGGTGAGATCGAGGCGGATTGGTGAACGAACTGCACAGAATCGGGTGGTGACGGACGCAGTGTTCATATGACCGGACGCTGCTTCCATGAGTCCGGTCGTTGAACAGAGCACAATATCTTTCACGTGACTGACCGGACGCTTGGCTAACTCACTGACCGGACGCGCAGCTCCCACTGTTCATCGGGCTTTTTGTAAGTTGACCGACGCACAGGTTGTGACCGGACGCACTTTCACAGAGTCCGGTCCAACACAGTAAGGGTCCAAAACCGTTTTGACTTGACCGAACGCGTCCGGTGGGTTGGGACCGGACGCAAGCAGAGTCCGGTCAACGCTGCTTCTGCACATTTTTGTCCACGGTTCGTTCGTTCGTTGTCGGTTTTGCATTCCGGTTTTTGCGTTGGGTTTCTAGAGTCGTGAAGTGTCTCACTGTGCTTCTTGGAAGCATCCACCCTAAATCTAGGGTCGTGGACACTTACGAGCTCTAGGGTTTGCTCTCGGGGTTGATTTACGGGACAGTGGCAACAAGTTTCCGAAAGGAATTTTGAAGCTCCCATTCACCCCCCCTCTGGTCGCTTTCTGGTAGCATTCTCGGTCCTTCAATTAGTATCGGAGCGGGTTAAGGATCTTCCACCTTAGCCGGTTCCAAATCCATAGAAGGCGACATGGATCGCGGCGTGGGCAAACCGCCGTTTTTCGATGGGACGAACTATGCGTATTGGAAGATACGCATGTCGGCCTATCTGCAGAGTTGGGGTGCTTCCATCTGGGATATTTGCAAGTCTGCCGATTACGTGGTCTTGGCTGCTCGTGTCTCTCAGCTTCAGATCGATGAGCACGATGCCAATAGCCGAGCCCGTAATGCTCTTTTCTCATGCTTGAGCATAAGTGAGTTTGATCGCGTTTCTCACCTCGCTACGGCTTGGGAGATTTGGGCTACCCTCATGCGTTTCCATGAGGGAACCTCTCAAGTCAAAACCCGTCTCTACGAGTCATTCAAGCGAGAGTATGAGAACTTTCGACATATGCCTGGCGAGAGCATAGAAAGTTTATTCGCTCACTTTCAGGTGATTGTCAACAGGATGAGGGCTAACAAGGAGCTGTTGCCTTTCAACGATCATGAGAGAGCTTTGAAGCTTTTGCATACTCTTGATCGGTCAGTGTGGGATTCAAAAGTTTAGGCGATCATCGAATCACCTGACTATGAGACCCTCACGTGCGACGAGCTCTTCAGTAAGCTCAAGTCCAGTGAGATTGATGCCATGGCGAGGGCTTCTTATGAAAATCCTTCTGGCCTGTCGATGGCTTTGGTTTCTGGCTCATCTGCTAACCCCTCTAGAGGATTTGCACTCTCTTCGCTCTTTTCTGTCACAGAGGACCAACTTGAGTCTTTGGGGGATGATGAGCTAGCCTTGCTCGTCAACCGGTTCTCACGGTTCCACAACAACCGCATGAACCGTCGCCACGTAGGAGGACGCTCGGGATGCTACGAGTGCGGCGACCCCGACCACTTCATCGCCAACTGTCCCAAGAAGAAGAACTCATCTGGGAAGGGAGATCATGGGCACAAGTATGACTCCGGCAAGCGCAAGGAGAAGTACGTCCCCGCAAGGCACAAGCGGAGGGGCGGCTTCGACAAGGAGTACATCAAGAAGAAGTACTTGGAGAAGGCCCAAGCTGAGCAGCGTGCGTTCTTCACCACGCTCAGCGATGTCGACGGCTCGGATGACGACTCTGCTTGCTCAAGCGATGATGAGTCCTAGAAGAAGAAGAGGATCGAGGACAAGCTGAACGGCCTCTGCTTCTTCACCGCCGACGACGGCTTCTGCACCATGGCCCTCGGCAAGGAGGTCGACGGCGAGCTGGTGAACTCCCCTCGGAACGATGACGACGACGACACCTCCCAGGTATCCCTCACCCACGATGAGCTTTCTGCTGAGGTCGAGAAGCTAACTGCCACCTTACTTAGTCAGGATAAGCTGCTTAGGCATGCCGCTAGAG
The DNA here is from genome assembly GCA_009763385.1 of Coix lacryma-jobi var. lacryma-jobi. Classification (NCBI taxonomy): domain Eukaryota; kingdom Viridiplantae; phylum Streptophyta; class Magnoliopsida; order Poales; family Poaceae; genus Coix; species Coix lacryma-jobi. Next base: position 72,528,989 of record CM019822.1, read on the forward strand.
AGCGCAAGGAGTTTAGGCAGAAGTGGGAGGACACGGTGAGGGAGCTTTAGTTTGCTAAGTCCACCGTGGTCCTTTCTGATGAGGTTGAGTGCGAGATGTGCACCACGCACATGACTGACCTTCTCACTTTGAGAAGTAAGTATGTTGCGTTGGTAGGAGAGGTGGATGAGCTGAAGGCTAGACCCTCGCTATTGGGTGCGTGCAAGACTTGTCCTGTCTTGCAATCCGAGTTGGCAGAGAAGAATGTCAAGATTGTGTCTCTTGAGGAGGCCAGCTCGGGTAGCACTTGCGTGACTAGGTGTGCTTTGTGCAAGGGTTTGGAGATGGAGATTGCCAATGTGAAGCATGACAAGATGCAAACCGAGGAGGAAAACACATACCTTCGGACCATCTTGTCATGGGTACCTTGTGGTGAGCCACAGCTCGGGATGATGATCTCCCACTTTAAGCGAGCTGCTGTAGGTCCCGGTGTAGGCTTTGCTCCGGGTGTTGATATTTCTACTTTTGGGAAGATTGGAGAGTCGAGTGGTCTGAATCCGAGTTAGAAGCCCAACTCCACCACTACTCCCAAACTTACCAAGCTTCCACCCGCAGAGACTCTCAAGCCTAACACCAAGGATGGGGTGTTTGAGGAACCTCCGATAGCTCCACCCAAGAACCAAGTGTGGCATCCCAAACCCAACCACCTGAAGAACAAGCTTGATATGATGCCACCTATTCACGAGGAGCTGTTGCCACAGAAGGGTAAGGTGATCCACACCCACAACCGTGAGTACCAACAACCCTCTATGAGAGCGGTGAGGTACCACTGTGAGCATTGTGGGAGAGATGGACACTTGAGTGAGTTGTTCTTTCGGCGCAAGAGAGAGGCGCGCCGTGCAAAGGAGATGAACAACCCGGACATGTACCATCCTTTTCATGATGTGCATGTGCCAAATGTTCAGAGCAGAGCTCCAAGACGTGCTGCTAGGCCCAGAGGTCCAGAACCTCAAGTTCCCAGGCCTAGGCAGAGGAGAGCACCGAAGAGAGATACTAGGTCTAGAGGTGCAGTGCCTCAAGTTCCTAGACCTAGGCCTCATAGAGAGCGTGCCCGGCGGAAGCCTGCATTTGTCGGCTATGGACCCCGTGGCGGTGGCTTTGCAGTTGAGCGTTTTCCCCCACCGCGTTTTGAGTATCGCGATGGACGCTCTTCCCTTAGCGGACCATGTTCCTCTAAACGTGGGGATCGCTTCCTTCGTAGGTGTGCTAGGAATGGTTTTTCTACTAACCGTTCTTTTGAGCAGCCGGCCCAAACACTGGTTTTCCCTTACTTCACTAACCCCAGTGTTGGCCCGTATGCTCACCCCGTCATTTTATTGATGTAGGTAAACGATTGGAGAACGTTGGTTGGTGGATTCCGGGTGTTCGAGCACATGACTGGAACGCCAAGTGGTTCTCCAGTCTTAGTCCGGTCGCCGGAAAGGAGTATATTACCATCGGCGACAACAGCAAAGGTAAGGTGCTGTCTCGTGGGTCTGTGGGTGTAACAGAACCGACCAATTTGCACCAGATTAAGCACTGAAAACCTCCGCTCTCGCAGAAATCATCGAGTACTTAAGCTCGTACAAACCCGGTAGTCCGGAAATCTCGAAGGATTTCAAATCATTCAACGACATCCAGCCAAGATCGTACTTGTTCCACGAACATGCTCACGGGTTACACACAGTTGCATAAAGTTCAAATTACATGGAGTACGAAATAATATTACAAACCATAGTTTGATAGTAGTAGCGGAAGCAACATAGTCTTTAAACATAAGTTTGGGTTGATCGTAAATACGGTGCCATCAGTTGACCGGGTCCACAAAAGCAACAGATGAGATAAGTGTTGACCATGCCCTTGGTCTAGTCAACCGGGTACAAGCAGTTCTCGCAGTAGCCATAAAAGCACTGGCCATCTGCAACAACAAGGGAAACAAACCTGAGTACGAGAAGGTACTCAGCTAGACTTACCCGACAAAACCAGAAATAAAGAGACACCAAGGATCATGTAGGCTATATAAGTGGGGTTGGCTGTACATACTCCTTTGCATGAAAGCTTTAGTAATAAAACTCAGTTTCAGTTGTTGGCAATTGCTTTTAGTCATTAACTCTACCTTACTAGATTTGCACCTGTACTAAACAAGCACTTGCTAATTAATCAATCAAGAGTGACTATTTCTTCAATAGCCTTTCAGATTCCATAACCATTTTAGTTCCATAAGTTCTACGGGAGATGATCTAAAGTCAACTGCTCACTGTCCAGGAGCGATGGCGATTATAATCGATTCCTACCCAGCTGGGGATAAAATGTCTCACACTCGCCCGGCACGTCCGGCTATGGCAGTCGTAAGCTACCAGTCAGGAGATTCGAGAACACAATGCGCGGGACGGCCATGGGCCCTTCTACACCGGGGGTTATCTCAGTGCCAGGTCGCTCAATCTATAACTGCCCACGATCATGCCAGGTCGATCAGGCCCTGCCTGCCCTCGGACCATGCCAGGTTGATCAGAATAGTTGCCCACGGTACAGCTGAGGCCTGGGTGTTAGGCGTCAACATCTCACCGGCTCGAATAACCTTACTCGGCTTCGCGGGAGGTACTCAGACCTACTCCGTTAAGTGATCGACGCGTTCAATTTGACTGAAGGGACATTCCCGAACGGGTCCTATGCGACACAGACGGGAGACTACTAGCACTCAGAACCCATGTTCTGCTGCTCTTACATCCCGCCTCCGTCTCAAATTAATTATCACATGGTTATCTCATGATAGCACAGGCTAAACATGATCAGTATCCACCTATTGCGGGAGACAGGAAATCACCCGACTTTTACGGTCTAAGCAGGGCTAAGCATATAACGAGCCTAGACCTAAACAGGGATAATAAGATATATTGCAGGTGGACAAGGATAAGTAATAATGCATCAACGGTAGCAATCAATTCCTATAACCTAATGCAACATCCATCATCAGGTTAATTGTAAAACATTTGCAAACCGTAGGAGTTAGAATGCTCCGGGGCTTGCCTTTCTCAAAGTCCGACGGACGGTGATCGCGACACTCGGGTAACTCGTCGGCGTCGGTCCTTCCGGCTTTCTCACTCAGGTTTTCCTCCTGGTACTGCTCTTCGGGTGACGGGTCCTGAACTTCCACTACCGATCCTGCATGATGCGGTATATGAATGAATAACGCGAATGCATGCGGAATGCATGGTGATGCAACATGGAACAAGGCATTTCAGGAGATAAGCACATGTCATCTACTGATATTCAACTTGTTAAGTTATGTTGTCACCACATCAAAGTATACTTAATGAGTTTATTACCCTCTAATTACTTGCTGAAATAAATCTAATTAAACTAGCCTATAACAGCAACCTATCTTAGATAGCTTCAGAAAAAATCTACAGAAATTACTGGAAGTTAACAACACCTAATCTAGCTCCCTGTCCAAATTTCATCTCATTTGGACTTAAACTCCATTCTCTATGAAAAAGACAAATTCTATCCTGGAAAGGTGCTTTGAACTACACACCCTAGCAAAAAGTGTCAAACAACAGATTTCATAATTTCTACTGAACTTCCTAGCATGAGAACAGTGTGCATAAATTCTCAGGTTCATATTCCCCATATTTTAATTACTACTAAATAAACAGAAAACAACATTTAACCATTTTAAAAGTTACTGCTAACATAAATCACAGAACAACCTCATATTATATTTTTCTCTGAAACTACACATCCATACAAACCTAACAAAACTGGAATCATATTTTTCTGACTTATACATAATTAGTTATGCATTTTCCAAGTTATCAGCACTTTTCTAACTTAAATAAATCTACACATAAAAAAATATCACCAAGAATGCATTCAACAGTTTTCACTGATAGATCTAAACATGCTTGACCTAACAAAATTTGTTTCACCAGATTTGGACTTAAAATGAGCCTTGTATGAATTTTTGAAGCCTTACATGAATTCTGCAAAACACATTAAAAAGGAAAACTCAATCCTATACGCTACGGACTTCGGCCGAGGCACAGGACATGGCTTCGGCACACTCGGCTTAACTCAGTCGAGGCTCAGACTCCGATTCGGCCGAGGCTCGACACAACCGACCGATTCGGCCGAGGCTCAACACACTCAACCGATTCGGCCGAGGCTACTGACTCAACCGAGGCTTACTGGCTCAACCGAGGCTTACTCAACCGACTCGGTCGAGGCTCGAGGCGAAGGCTCGCCGCACTTGACTTGGCTCGACTCGACCGAGGCTTACACGACGTAGCCGAGGCTTACTAGACAGGCGACTAAGCTACCGAGGCCAGGCTCGGCAAGCTACTGCGCGAGGCCAGGCTCGGCAGTCAACGGCGGAGAATTGCGCCGTGGTCGTTGACCGGCCCTAGCTCACCGGCGGCGAGGCTTCCGGCGACACTGAGACCATCACTGGGTGCGGGTTGCGAGGCGAACACAACTAACCGACTCGCTGAGACAGAGGGATACCGGAGCAAGCTCGACGGCGGCCATGGCGGAGCGGCGGCTCGGTGACTCGGCGGCGGAACTCTTCCCGGCGGCTTGCGACTCGGCGAGGATAGCACTAGCCCAAGCAAGACCTAAGCGACCTATTGGAGCAACTCTCGGGCTTCGACATCCCCGGCATTGCTCGAAGCTATGCACGGCGGCGGTCCATGGCGGACACGGCGACGACACGGCTCGGTTCCGGCTGAAACACGGCGAAAGAGAGGTCTCCAACTAACTCTAAGCTACTACGGAGGTAGAGAAGACTAGAACATGGCTCGGTTTGGGGTGGTTTGGCCGGAGATGGCCGGTCCACGTGAAGGTCACGGTGGCGGCCATGGCGGGAGCTTGCGGATTGCATCCGCTGTTCCGGCGACCAGAGAGGAAGGATGCGAAAAACCAACCCTTGCCGAAGAAAGAGGAGATTAGGGCGGAGAAACTGGCAAGAGGAATCGAACGGTGGTGAGCGGTGGAGCGAGTAATCGCTCGCCGGAGTTCGGCGGGCGCGGCGGCGCGGAGCTCTGGTGAAGATGGAGTGGAGTGGAGCGAGGGAGAGAGTGAGCAATGGAATGCTCCTCTGGTTGCAAGCACGGGGCGGAGCGAAGGCAAAAGGAACGAAGTGCTAGGTGCATTGCACCTGGCCGGTCCCGTCGGGGGAACTCCGACCGGGACGCGGCGGGCGTCAGCGTCGCGCGACACGCGGCGGGCGAGGACGCGGTGCATGGAGCGACGTGGCGACTTCGGGCGCAAACCACGGGCGGCGGTGCTGGTGGTTTGGCCGGCCGCGAGGCGGTCTCGCGGCTGCGGGCGGATTCTGCCGCGCGGAGGGAGCGGCGCGAGCGAGGAAGAAGAAAGAGAGACTGACAGGCGGGGTCCACTGGGGTTAAACTAATGAAGTTTGGTTACAAACTTTGGTGCTCTATAACTCCTAAACTAGACCGAATTAGGAGAAGGTCCTAAAAGCAAAGTTGCTTAGAATTTTGTAAGGAACAAATCATCCTTAAGGCTCAAGTCCAAATTCTGTTTTAAAAGAAATTTAGTGCTAAACCATTTTTCTAATGCAAGAAATCACATTTAAAAGCTTTTTCTGAGAAAGTGCTGTAAAGCAAAGTTGTTCCCTTCATCGAGATCTACAACTTTGTTATAAGGCACTTGGTCAGAAACAGAAAGCATAACAAGGTTACACTAGAGACCAAACAAGGACTTAAGCACTTCAACAAACATATGCACATGAAATGATGGGATGCTATGCTTATGCCATGCCAAATTATGCATTTAGGGATTGCTTAACACCTGGGGTGTTACAGCCCTCCCCTCCTTAAAAAATCTCGTCCCGAGATTTGGATTACGAACCATTTCTTATAAAAGTGTGGGTATACTTCCTTTAGATAGTCATCCGTCTCCCAGGTAGCATACCGGTCATCTTGCTCACTCCAAGATACCTTATATTGCTTCACGATTCTTCCGCGGGTCGCTCTTTCTTTTTCATCGAGCACTCGACATGGTGTAATTGAGTAAGTGAGATCAGATTGCAATTTGATACGAGCTGGTTGTACCTCTTCTTCTGGTACTCGAAGACATTTCTTCAGTTGAGAGACATGGAACACTGGAAAAATAGCTTCAAATGCTCTGGCAATTGCAGTTGATAAGCCACTTCTCCCTTCTTTTGTACAATTCTATAAGGTCCCACGAATCTTGGTGCTAACTTCCTTTTGACTCCAAAACGTTTTACACCCTTCATTGGTGAAACCTTCAAATAGACATAGTCACCAACTTTGAACTCAAGCGGTTTCCTCCGCTTAGCATAGCTTTTCTGGCGAGATTGTGCAGACGCGATATGTTGTTGAATCGTTCTAACTTGTTCTTCTGCTTCTTTTACAAAGTCAATACCATAGTACCGACGTTCCCCTGGTTCTACCCAGTTTATCGGCGTCCTGCATCTTCTACCATATAGAGCTTCAAAAGGAGCCATCTGTATACTTTCTTGATAACTGTTGTTGTAGGCAAACTCTGCCAATGGTAACCATTTTTCCCAAGAACCTTTTGCTGATAAAACACAGGCTCTTAACATATCCTCTAGAACTTGATTCACTCTCTCTCTCTGTCCTGATGTTTGCGGATGATAGGCTGAGCTTCGGACTAAATCCGTGCCTAACTCCTTCTGCAACTTTTCCCAAAACGGTGCAGTAAACTGTGGTCCGCGATCAGAGACTATAACCTTTGGTACACCGTGCAGTCGCACAATCTGACTTATGTAGATCTCTGCATAATCTGGGGCCTTATAGTTGGTCTTGACTGGAATGAAATGTGCGATCTTTGTGAGACGATCCACAATTACCCAAATTGAATCATTACCCTTCTGAGTCGTGGGTAAACCAACGATAAAGTCCATACTCACTTCTCCCACTTCCATTCAGGTATAGCTAATGGCTGAAGCATTCCAGCTGGTTTCAAATGAATAGCTTTTACTCGACAACACGTGTCGCATCTGGCCACATAAGCAGCAATTTCTTTCTTCATTTTGGTCCACCAAAATCTCGGACGCAAATCTTGGTACATCTTAGTGCTTCCAGGATGAATAGATAATTTGGACAAATGTGCTTCATCCATGATCCGACTCCTGAGTTCTCTATCCTTAGGCACCACTAATCGCTGGTTAAACCATAGAACTCCATTTTCGTCAACTCGAAAATGCTTATCGGCCTCTTTTCCATCCTTGAGCCTCCTTCTTAATATGACAAATCCCTTATCGGTTTTCTGGCCTTCTATAATTTGGTCAACCAACACATTGCGCAACTTTAAATCATGTAGTACGGCTGTCATGAATGGTTAAGCTGAACTCATCCTCTGGTAGAAGCTTCATAGCATTACAGTGGGATTTCCGACTCAGAGCATCGGCCACAACATTCGCCTTGCCTGTGATGATAGTGATTTGAAGATTATAATCTTTAATCAATTCTAGCCATCTTCTTTGCCTCATATTCAATTCCGCTTGCGTGAAAATATATTTAAGACTCTTGTGGTCGGTGTACATATTGCAGACATTTCCCAGCAGATAGTGCCTCCAAATCCTCAAAGCATGTACAACTGCAGCTAATTCCAAATCATGGGTCGGGTAATTCACTTCATGCTTTCGCAATTGCCGAGAAGCATAAGCGATCACTCTACCTCCTCCTGCATCAGAACACAACCTAGGCCTATCTTTGATGCATCACAAAACCATCGAAAGTTTCTTCTCGACATCCGGTTGAGCTAAAACAGGAGCAGTGGTCAACAGTTTCCGCAAGGTACGGAAAGCAGTTTCGCACTTCTCTGTCCATTCAAATTTCTGATTCTTTTGCAACAAACGGTCATTGGCTTTGCAATCTTGGAGAAATCTGGAATAAAACGGCGGTAATATCCTGCTAAGCCCAAGAAACTACGAATCTCACCAACTGAAGTAGGAGCTTCCAGTCCATTACCTCTTGTACTTTACTAGGGTCCACAGAGATTCCTTCTTCTGACAGGATGTGACCAAGGAATTGTACTTTCTTCATCCAAAACTCACACTTGCTGAAATTAGCATAGAGCTTGTGTTCCCTGAGTCTAGATAAGACACTCTCAAATGTTCTGCATGATCTTCTGCATTTTCCGAGTAAACCAGAATATCATCAATGAACACTACCACAAACTTGTCTAATTCTGGCATGAACACGGAGTTCATCAAACTCATAATATGCTGGAGCATTGGTTAATCCAAACATAACAAGATACTCATATAACCCGTATCTGGTTGAGAAAGCGGTCTTTGGAATATCCTGTGGTCTGATTCGAATCTGATGATACCCTGACCTTAGATCAATCTTAGAAAACACCTTGGCCCTGGATAACTGATCAAAAAGGATGTCTATCCTAGGTAACGTATATTTATTCTTAACAGTCACGGCATTGAGTGGACGATAATCCACACACATGCGCAAGGACTTATCCTTCTTTTTAACAAACAAAGCTGGGCAACCCCATTCTGATACACTAGGTTGAATGAATCCCTTGTCCAAAAGTTCCTTGATCTGGGTCTTGAGCTCTGCCAGCTCATTGGGCGGCATTCGATATGGTCTCCTAGAGATTGGTGCAGTTCCTGGTAACAACTCTATCACAAACTCCACTGCTCTCTTTGGTGGTAACCCTGGTAACTCATCTGGAAAAACGTCCGAGAATCCCTAACAACTGGAATTTTGGAGAGGTCTTCTATAGCAAAAGTACAAGATAAGTCGACAAGATCGGCACCTCGAGGAAGAGATACGCGAAGCTTGTTACCTGTCCGACTATCAGATAAGGTAAGAGTCCTGTTTGCAGTGTCTAACACCGCACTCCACATGGTCATCCAACTCATGCCTAAGACTACATCCATACTTAGTCCCGGCAAAATTACTAAGTTGGCTCCAAATTTATGCCCTCCAATATCGATGGTCACATTACACACCATCTGCCTAGATAACACGCTACTCCCCACGGAGCTCACGCGAAACCCATAATCCATTTCAGAGATTTCTTGATTATGCTTTTGTGCAAATGCCTTGCTCATGAAAGAATGCGATGATCCAGTATCAAATAAAACAACTGCAGGATGATGGTTCACGAGACACATACCGCAGTCACAGGTTCTCCTGCACGAGCTTCTTCTGCAGTCATATTATGTAGACGCGCTGGGTAATTAGCCTGCTGCTTCTTGGGATGTGGGCAATACCTTGCAAAGTGCCCATCTTGGTTACAATTGAAGCACGGTCCCCGAACTATCGGCTTGATCCCAGTTGAGCTGCCTTGTCCTGCTCGCCTGACTTGCTGCCACCTGTATGGTCGTTGACCACGCTGAGCTTGTTGCTGACCCTTCTTCTGAGGCGGCCTGAAACGAGCCCCAGGTGCTGGTGGTCGGTATTGAGAACGCTGGGCTGGTGGTCCTCTAAACTGAGATGGTCCAGATTCCAGGGTCCTCTTCCTAGCCTTGCTTGCAGCATGCTTATTGTTGTGATTCTCCTGGATCAGGCAGTCACTGATGAAGTCATTGAAAACTGTGCGGGATGAAGTACCCACTGATTTTCCCATCTTAGTATTTAGTCCTCTCTTAAGCTAGCTATCTTCTTAGCATCGGTATCAACAAAATCTGGTGCATAGCGAGATAAAGAGTTGAACAAATGATGATACTCGGTCACAGATCGAGTTCCTTGTGTCAAGCTCATAAACTCAGCCATCTTCATTTGAGTCAAGCCTGGCGGAATATAGTGTCCACGAACAGCGTCGGTGAACACTCTCTCATGTGATGGGAACATTGGCAGGATAGGTGGTACGGTGATGTCCCCACCAAATTCCGGCTGGCCCCTGTAGCTGATGTGGCATATTCTTCTGCCTTCAACTCCTCTGTAAGCCTGAGTAGCCGAAACTTCTGCTCCATTGTATGCAACCACTCTTCTGCTTCTAGAGGTTCTGTGGCTTCCTTGAAAATTGGCGGCCTTGTGTCCAGAAAATCCTTGAACGAGTTGTACTGATTCGGCTCAGGGCGTGGATTGCCATGCGCCAAATTCTCTCGCAGAAGCGCCTCAATGTTGCGTTGACTTCCCAAGAACTGAGCGAAGAGTTGCTCGGCTGTGGGTGGTGGAGGAGGTGGTGGATTGCGGTTGTCCCTGCTATCATCATTACCACCACAACCACCCGCTCCACTGCGAGTCATCGTCATCTGCATGTAGTGATAGCAATATTTATTAATGACGTTGCCATTATTGCGGAGAACAATAAATCATGCCAATGGAAATTATTCGGAAATAACGAATTTGCCAAACAATTGCAGAGGCATAATAAATTTCGATCCACATGCATCATCACATGATAAAAAAAAGCGCTCATCACATAACATACAAAAGTCAACATAACATCCATAGGTGCCCATACATACGGGACTTTCAAAGGTTTTGCGCCACACGCGCATAGGTCCAACACACATTCTTACATCCACATGTTACCCAAAAGATCAAGCGCTACGATATGAGATAAGATCACTACTCGCTAACACTAACTAGTCTACTCCCTAATGGCACCCTCGTCATCATCGTCGCTGTCATCATCATCACTCACTCGAGATGCCCGAAGAACCACTGGACGAAGCATGAGAATCCGAATCCTCCTGAGGAAGGATAGGGTTCCTCTCATTCTCACGGCGATGAATCTCCTCATGTAGGCGATCATTATAGTCCTGGAGATGATGAAGTTGCAGCTCCAAATCTCCCACCTGTAGCCTGAGAAGCCTGTTCTGCTCAGTCGCACGCATACCCTCGAGACAAACACGACGTAGCGACTCCTCAGTCTCGGCCATGATGGTGGATAAGAAGGTCGTCATACCCTGCTGGTCACTAAGCTGCTGTGCCGTCTCCTGCTCTTTCTGACGAGCCTGGTCCCTCTCAACGGTCATGTGAGCTAACTGGGTGGTGAGAAGGTCAATCTCTGTAGCATGCGCCTCCTGATCCTGGTGATGTGCAGCTATCTCCTCACTGAGGATGTGGTCCAGGTGGTCGTAGCTACGCGATAGACACCCGTAGGTAGCCATAAGTGCAGCCATCGCACTCCCAGCTGGTCCTGTGCAGTGCTCACGCTCTGAAGAACTGGTCCCCAACACAGTGGTACCCGGCTGACGCCACACTGACTGGTACGGATCTGCTGTAGGGAAGACACCGGCTGTGGCCTGGGCAACTACCTCTGGATGATCCTCCATGATGTCCCAAAGAACAGTGTAAGCAACCTGGTTGGCTCCATCCCAAGGAGTCCTACCCTGAAGAGCAAACACCCTGCGGCACCACACATGATCCTGCGGATCACGGCTGGGCACGTCCACCTCAACTGTGTACATGTAGCGATCCTCTGAGAACTGAACTCGATGCCACTCATACTGCGGCTCCTGGCCCTCCTGGTATCCAACTAAGTGCAGCACCCTCCACAAAAGAGTAGGCATGCCGAACTCCTCCAGAAAATCCTCGGATCCCTCCTCGGTCCAAGGACCCAGCATGTAATTGGGCCTCCTGCCTCCAGTCGACTTGCGGGCGGTACGCTTAGTGCGGGCCATCTGAAAGAAGTGTATCCACACAGTTTTTAATTAGTTGAGAACAACTTTTATTTAAGATCGGGACGGATAACATAAGGAAGGAAGTACATTAATGCAAATTATATGATCATGATGCATGAACGTAACATACGTCCTCACTGCCTAACAATCTAACGGCTAGACGGTGGCATACAACGTTCACTCATAGCGTTAACTAGCGTACTACACGTTCGCAAGTTAGCGTACCTGCAGAAAGATTCATTTCAGCCCTGCCCACAATATGAATATCATGCATTGCTGAAAATTAAATCTAATACTGGCTTAGGTGCACACCCGGTATACACGTAAGCAGTATATGCACCCATCAGAAAAATATTACTCCCACGATCAATACTTCCACATATACTTGTGTGCAACAGGTATACATGTCAGCATCATTCAAGCACTTCCCTAGATTGGCGGTTGTCCAATCACGTTCTCACAACTCACTTATTACCTTGGCGTAGAGGCAATTGATCCATACATTACTATTCCGAAGAATAGCACCCATACAATTTCACCCTTGCCGTATGGACGACAGAATAACAGAATTAAATATGATGCACAACCCCCAAGTTAGTACTTAAATAGCCACCTAGATTCCTATTGGGCATAAGGACTTGGTCACTGGCACACCTTAGCTTTAAACCTTAAGATTTTCCAAATCCTAATATAACTATAAGTTGGCAATATAGCTTTATGTTTTATCAAAAATTGTTTTTAAATACACCCATGAACAGTAACGCAGAACTTGCTCCGATGCCAGCTGTAACAGAACCGACCAATTTGCACCAGATTAAGCACTGAAAACCTCCGCTCTCGCAGAAATCATCGAGTACTTAAGCTCGTACAAACCCGGTAGTCCGGAAATCTCGAAGGATTTCAAATCATTCAACGACATCCAGCCAAGATCGTACTTGTTCCACGAACATGCTCACGGGTTACACAGTTGCATAAAGTTCAAATTACATCGGAGTACGAAATAATATTACAACCATAGTTTGATAGTAGTAGCGGAAGCAACATAGTCTTTAAACATAAGTTTGGTTGATCGTAAATACGGTGCCATCAGTTGACCGGGTCCACAAAAGCAACAGATGAGATAAGTGTTGACCATGCCCTTGGTCTAATCAACCGGGTACAAGCAGTTCTCGCAGTAGCCATAAAAGCACTGGCCATCTGCAACAACAAGGGAAACAAACCCTGAGTACGAGAAGGTACTCAGCTAGACTTACCCGACAAAACCAGAAATAAAGAGACACCAAGGATCATGTAGGCTATATAAGTGGGGTTGGCTGTACATACTCCTTTGCATGAAAGCTTTAGTAATAAAACTCAGTTTCAGTTGTTGGCAATTGCTTTTAGTCATTAACTCTACCTTACTAGATTTGCACCTGTACTAAACAAGCACTTGCTAATTAATCAATCAAGAGTGACTATTTCATCAATAGCCTTTCAGATTCCATAACCATTTTAGTTCCATAAGTTCTACGGGAGATGATCTAAAGTCAACTGCTCACTGTCCAGGAGCGATGGCGATTATAATCGATTCCTACCCAGCTGGGGATAAAATGTCTCACACTCGCCCGGCACGTCCGGCTACGGCAGTCGTAAGCTACCAGTCAGGAGATTCGAGAACACAATGCGCGGGACGGCCATGGGCCCTTCTACACCGGGGGTTATCTCAGTGCCAGGTCGCTCAATCTATAACTGCCCACGGTCATGCCAGGTCGATCAGGCCCTGCCTGCCCTCGGACCATGCCAGGTTGATCAGAATAGTTGCCCACGGTACAGCTGAGGCCCTGGGTGTTAGGCGTCAACATCTCCATCACCGGCTCGAATAACCTTACTCGGCTTCGCGGGAGGTACTCAGACCTACTCCGTTAAGTGATCGACGCGTTCAATTTGACTGAAGGGACATTCCCGAACGGGTCCTATGCGACACAGACGGGAGACTACTAGCACTCAGAACCCATGTTCTGCTGCTCTTACATCCCGCCTCTCTCAATTAATTATCACATGGTTATCTCATGATAGCACAGGCTAAACATGATCAGTATCCACCTATTGCGGGAGACAGGAAATCACCCGACTTTTACCGGTCTAAGCAGGGCTAAGCATATAACGAGCCTAGACCTAAACAGGGATAATAAGATATATTGCAGGTGGACAAGGATAAGTAATAATGCATCAACGGTAGCAATCAATTCCTATAACCTAATGCAACATCCATCATCAGGTTAATTGTAAACATTTGCAAACCGTAGGAGTTAGAATGCTCCGGGGCTTGCCTTTCTCAATCCGACGGACGGTGATCGCGACACTCGGGTAACTCGTCGGCGTCGGTCCTTCCGGCTTCCTCGCTCAGGTTTTCCTCCTGGTACTGCTCTTCGGGTGACGGGTCCTGAACTTCCACTACCGATCCTGCATGATGCGGTATATGAATGAATAATGCGAATGCATGCGGAATGCATGGTGATGCAACATGGAACAAGGCATTTCAGGAGATAAGCACATGTCATCTACTGATATTCAACTTGTTAAGTTATGTTGTCACTACATCAAAGTATACTTAATGAGTTTATTACCCTCTAATTACTTGCTGAAATAAATCTAATTAAACTAGCCTATAACAGCAACCTATCTTAGATAGCTTCAGAAAAAATCTACAGAAATTACTGGAAGTTAACAACACCTAATCTAGCTCCCTGTCCAAATTTCATCTCATTTGGACTTAAACTCCATTCTCTATGAAAAAGACAAATTCTATCCTGGAAAGGTGCTTTGAACTACACACCCTAGCAAAAAGTGTCAAACAACAGATTTCATAATTTTCTACTACTGAACTTCCTAGCATGAGAACAGTGTGCATAAATTCTCAGGTTCATATTCCCCATATTTTAATTACTACTAAATAAACAAGAAAACAACATTTAACCATTTTAAAAGTTACTGCTAACATAAATCACAGAACAACCTCATATTATATTTTTCTCTGAAACTACACATCCATACCAACCTAACAAAACTGGAATCATATTTTTTTGACTTATACATAATTAGTTATGCATTTTCCAAGTTATCAGCACTTTTCTAACTTAAATAAATCTACACATAAAAAAATATCACCAAGAATGCATTCAACAGTTTTCACTGATAGATCTAAACATGCTTGACCTAACAAAATTTGTTTCACCAGATTTGGACTTAAAATGAGCCTTGTATGAATTTTTGAAGCCTTACATGAATTCTGCAAAACACATTAAAAAGGAAAACTCAATCCTATACGCTACGGACTTCGGCCGAGGCACAGGACATGGCTTCGGCACACTCGGCTTAACTCAGTCGAGGCTCAGACTCCGATTCGGCCGAGGCTCGACACAACCGACTGATTCGGCCGAGGCTCAACACACTCAACCGATTCGGCCGAGGCTACTGACTCAACCGAGGCTTACTGGCTCAACCGAGGCTTACTCAACCGACTCGGTCGAGGCTCGAGGCGAAGGCTCGGCGCACTTGACTTGGCTCGACTCGACCGAGGCTTACACGACGTAGCCGAGGCTTACTAGACAGGCGACTAAGCTACCGAGGCCGGGCTCGGCAAGCTACTGCGCGAGGCCAGGCTCGGCAGTCAACGGCGGAGAATTGCGCCGTGGTCGTTGACCGGCCCTAGCTCACCGGCGGTGAGGCTTCCGGCGACACTGAGACCATCACTGGGTGCGGGTT
Organism: Coix lacryma-jobi var. lacryma-jobi; assembly: GCA_009763385.1. Taxonomy (NCBI): domain Eukaryota; kingdom Viridiplantae; phylum Streptophyta; class Magnoliopsida; order Poales; family Poaceae; genus Coix; species Coix lacryma-jobi. Next base: position 72,544,356 of record CM019822.1, read on the forward strand.
TGCGAGGCGAACACAACTAACCGACTCGCTGAGACAGAGGGATACCGGAGCAAGCTCGACGGCGGCCATGGCGGAGCGGCGGCTCTCGGTGACTCGGCGGCGGAACTCTTCCCGGCGGCTTGCGACTCGGCGAGGATAGCACTAGCCCAAGCAAGACCTAAGCGACCTATTGGAGCAACTCTCGGGCTTCGACATCCCCGGCATTGCTCGAAGCTATGCACGGCGGCGGTCCATGGCGGACACGGCGACGACACGGCTCGGTTCCGGCTGAAACACGGCGAAAGAGAGGTCTCCAACTAACTCTAAGCTACTACGGAGGTAGAGAAGACTAGAACATGGCTCGGTTTGGGGTGGTTTGGCCGGAGATGGCCGGTCCACGTGAAGGTCACGGTGGCGGCCATGGCGGCTTGCGGATTGCATCCGCTGTTCCGGCGACCAGAGAGGAAGGATGCGAAACCAACCCTTGCCGAAGAAAGAGGAGATTAGGGCGGAGAAACTGGCAAGAGGAATCGAACGGTGGTGAGCGGTGGAGCGAGTAATCGCTCGCCGGAGTTCGGCGGGCGGCGGCGGCGCGGAGCTCTAGTGAAGATGGAGTGGAGTGGAGCGAGGGAGAGAGTGAGCAATGGAATGCTCCTCTGGTTGCAAGCACGGGGCGGAGCGAAGGCAAAAGGAACGAAGTGCTAGGTGCATTGCACCTGGCCGGTTCCCGTCGGGGGAACTCCCGACCGGACGCGGCGGCGTCAGGCGTCGCGCGACACGCGGCGGGCGAGGACGCGGTGCATGGAGCGACGTGGCGACTTCGGGCGCAAACCACGGGCGGCGGTGCTGGTGGTTGGCCGGCCGGCGAGGCGGTCTCGCGGCTGCGGGCGGATTCTGCCGGCGCGGAGGGAGCGGCGCGAGCGCGAGGAAGAAGAAAGAGAGACTGACAGGCGGGGTCCACTGGGGTTAAACTAATGAAGTTTGGTTACAAACTTTGGTGCTCTATAACTCCTAAACTAGACCGAATTAGGAGAAGGTCCTAAAAGCAAAGTTGCTTAGAATTTTGTAAGGAACAAATCATCCTTAAGGCTCAAGTCCAAATTCTGTTGTTTTAAAAGAAATTTAGTGCTAAACCATTTTTCTAATGCAAGAAATCACATTTAAAAGCTTTTTCTGAGAAAGTGCTGTAAAGCAAAGTTGTTCCCTTCATCGAGATCTACAACTTTGTTATAAGGCACTTGGTCAGAAACAGAAAGCATAACAAGGTTACACTAGAGACCAAACAAGGACTTAAGCACTTCAACAAACATATGCACGTGAAATGATGGGATGCTATGCTTATGCCATGCCAAATTATGCATTTAGGGATTGCTTAACACCTGGGGTGTTACAGTGGGAGTTAATGAGCACTTTGTGTTGCGCGATGTTGCTCTTGTTTCTAACTTGCATTTTAACCTTCTTTCTGTTTCGCAACTTTTCGATGATGACTATGAGATTTGTTTTAAACTGAATCTCAGTCGCATTTTGGATCCTTAGGGCAATCTTGTTTGTGTGATTTTGCCCTTTGGAAAGTCTTTCGTGCGGATTTCTCGGAGTCGTTTGAAATTTCCCGTTGTCTTTTGGCTGGACCTTCCTCTTCTGATCTTTGGAAGTGGCATAGGAGACTCGGTCACTTGAGCTTCGACTTGCTTGCAAGACTTAGCTCACTTGGCTTAATCCGAGGATTGCCCAAGTTGTCCATGGAGAAGGATCTTGTTTGCCATTCTTGTAGACATGGGAAGATGGTAGCCGGTCCCCACCATCCAGTGACTCAGGTCATGACTAAGCGCCCTGGAGAGCTTTTACACATAGACCTTGTTGGTCCGGCACGGGTGAGCTCGGTTGGGGGGAAGTGGTACGTGCTTGTTGTTGTCGACGATTTTTCAAGATATTCGTGGGTCTTCTTTTTAGCTGAGAAGACCGAGACATTCTCCCTTGCTCGCAATCTGATTTTGCGTCTTCGGAATGAGTTCCCTTTGAACTCAATGCGAGCAATTCGGAGTGATAATGGTTCCGAATTCAAGAATTCGGATTTTGAGAAGTTTTGTAACTCCTTGGGTTTAGAGCATTAGTTTTCTTCCCCCTACACACCGCCTCAGAATGGTGTTGTAGAAAGGAAGAATCGGACCCTTGTAGAGATGGCCAGGACGATGCTCGATGAGCATAGGACTCCTAGGCGATATTGGGCCGAAGCTATGAGCACTGCTTGCTATATTTCCAATCGCATATTTCTGAGAGCTTTCTTGAAGAAGACTTCTTCTGAGTTGCATTTTGGTAGATAGCCCAAGGTGAGTTACTTTAGAGTTTTTGGTTGCCATTGTTTTATACTCAAAAAGGGCAACTTGGACAAGTTTGAGTCTCGTTCTTCTGACGGTGTGTTTTTGGGTTATGGCACTCATACTCGTGCTTATCATGTACTTAACCTTGACACTAACCGAGTCATGGAGACATCCGATGTCACCTTCGACGAGACCATGGTTTGTCCTTCTTCTCGTTTTGAGCGTGCAGGTGATCATGAGGTTGGCGAGCCTCTTTTTGATGATGAAGAAGAAAGTGTTGAAGGGATAGATGACCCAGCACCTCCTCCACCTGCCGTGCCGGAAAGAGCGGCTTCTACGACGATTCACGGCCCTGACACGTCATCTTTCTGGGGGCCGTGGGATACGCCACCTCGAGCGGTACCCTTTGTACCCGAGGAGGCACCAGCTGCTGTTGAGGGGGAGGCCACTTCGGCTAGGGAGGCGGCATGACACATTCAGTGCCAACACCCGCCTCAGCAGATGATCGGCAGCATCGATGAACGCGTCACCCTGTCAAGGCAAATCTCTCACTTTGCTCATTCTGGATTTGTTGCTGATTTTGAAACCCGAGATGTTGGACACGCCTTGACGGATCCAGATTGGGTCAATGCCATGCATGAGGAGCTTGAGAACTTTGAGAGAAATCGGGTTTGGGTTCTAGTGTCTCCACCTTCTGAGTGTCATCCAATTGGGACAAAATGGGTTTTCAAAAACAAACAGGGAGAAGATGGCCATGTTGTGAGAAACAAGGCTAGACTCGTAGCCCAGGGATATAGTCAGAAGGAGGGGATAGACTATGAGGAGACATTTGCTCCTGTAGCACGTTTGGAGGCTATTAGGATACTCTTGGCTTTTGCTGCATCCAAAGGATTCAATCTTTTTCAAATGGAATTCAGGAGTGCCTTCTTAAACGGCTACATAGAAGAGGAGGTGTATGTGCGGATACATAGGTGTATGCCGAGTCTCTGAGTGATGAGTGATTGTCAACTGGGATGATGCGCATGTTCTTTGGCTTGTGTTGTGCAGGTGTCGAGCCCGGATGCAGTGATCGAAGGTGAGGTGAAGGTCAAGTAGAGACGTGTCGTGTCGATGGACCGAGAGTGGCGAAGGGCGGACGTGAGGCTTGGACTGAGGGACCAGAGGCCTGAGGATCAGCTGTGGTGGCTGGAAGCCCGTGACAGCAACAAGTGAAGACTTGCGGTCATGTGTTGCCTGAGTCGTGGACTTGGCGACACGTGTCGGTGGATGGGGTGCACGGGAGGTGCATCACCTCTACGACGTCGGTTTGGTGGTAGAGCCAGGGAAAAACCATCGGGTGGACGGTTTCCATGTTTGGGCCTCAAAACCTGGGTGCGGATGGTTTCTGAGTTTGGCCTCAAAACTCGGGCTGAGGGTTTCCGAGTTTGGCCTCAAAACTCGGGCTGAGGACGGTTTCCAGGTTTGGGCCTCAAAACCTGGGCGCTGAGGGTTTGCTGAGTTTGGCCTCAAAACTCAGATGCTGATGGGCTGGTTTCCTGGTCTGGGCCTCAAAACCGGGGGCCTGGAAAGGCTGGTTTCCTGGTTTGGGCCACAAAACCGGGGGTGCAGAGCGAGGGCGGCACGTGGCGGCAATCGGGAGGTTGCGTCGAGGCAACGCTACGAGTTGTGCGAGCGTGGCCGTCGGATACACCTACCACCGAGTTGGTCCAGAATAACCCTAGGGTTTAGCTAGTTCGCTCTGTAATTAGTTGAGGGGTAGAGTAGGAATTAAGATAAGTAGAGGGAGACACCCTCCTCCCATTCTATCTCAGTCATTTGCTCTTTGCTTCTAGGGTCTCCTGCTCTCCCAATCCCCTGCTATAGTTAGCTGAGATCCGCAGAGAACCATACCTCTGTGTTCTGGAGATTTTGAGGAAGTGAGGCCGTAACCTCACTGTTGTAGCGTGTGGTAGCCACATGGTTGCAGATCGATGACTTGATCTCACGTTTGTGTTCGTCTTCGTCTGTTTCGTTCTTCGTTTCTCCTGATTTTCGTCACTCACTCCTCTCCTCGTCTATCTTAGGTGTTCTCTCTTTTCGTGATTTGAAAGGAGAACATTTCCACCGAAGGAATTCATCTATCTCCCTACGAACAAGTAGATCGGGTTGATTTCGTTTTCTTAGCGCTTTTTCGTTCATACTCATCCCCTTTCGATTTCCCGGTGATTGACTCAATTTGAGCTGATGAATTCTTAGGGATAGTCTCCTAACTACTTTGTGATCATCCTCTCCAAGTTTGGAATCGTAGGATTGTGAGTTGATTCGATTTTGGAGAGTTTTGGGGAGAAGGCGACTGAAATCGCCCTCCCTGGGTACTCGCGGACAGTCCGCGGTTTAGACCGGCGGACAGTCCGCACGTCGGGCCTTCGACCGGAGCAGTGGTCGCGTGGCTCGGCTGGTTTTCCTCGGCTGACCGGCGGACAGTCCGCCGTTGGTTTTGGCGGACAGTCCGGGACTTGGGCAGGGGACTTCAGCAGCAGTGTGTTTTTGCTCATTTGACCGGCGGACAGTCCGCCACTAGAGCGCGGACAGTCCGGGACCCCAGGGCCAGACAGTCCGCGGATTGGCTGAAGCCTCCGGTCTTGTGCATTTGCTCTCCCGGGTTCCTCACTTGGTTTCCGGACTTCTCGTTTGGCCTTGTAGTTGACCAAGGAACCTCTCTAGGTATCTTTGCTACTCATCAGCATCGGTATTTGGGGATTTCTCTATGTAGCCATCTATCTACGTTAGGGACATGGTTTTTGAGGTCGTGTTCGAGCCGGAGTTTTTTGGAGTTTGGTTTGCTACTTCCTTGTGGTGCTCCGCTGTGATCGTAGGGATCATCCACCCTCTTCCAAGGGTCGTGAGCATCACGATTTCGGTTGTCGTTTCTCGGGGTTGATTTTGGGACATTTGACCAAAGTTTCGAGAGAAATTTTTGAGCTCCCATTCACCCCCCCTCTGGTCGCCTTGCTAGTGCTTTCTCGGTCCTTCAATTGGTATCGGAGCGGGTTAAGGATCTTCCACCTTAGCCGGTCCCAGATCCACAGAAGGCGACATGGATCGCGGCGTGGGCAAACCGCCGTTTTTCGATGGGACCAACTATGCGTATTGGAAGATACGCATGTCGGCCTATCTGCAGAGTTTGGGTGCTTCCATTTGGGATATTTGCAACTCTGCCGATTACGTTGTCTTGGCTGCTCGTGTGACTCAGCGTCAGATCGATGATCACGATGCCAATAGTCGAGCCCGTAATGCTCTTTTCTCATGTTTGAGCATGAGTGAGTTTTACCGCGTTTCTCACCTCGCTACGGCTCGGGAGATTTGGGCTACCCTCATGCGCTTCCATGAGGGAACGTCTCAAGTCAAAACCCGACTCTACGAGTCGTTTAAGCGAGAGTATGAGAACTTTTGACACATGCCTGGCGAGAGCATAGAAAGTTTATTCGCTCGCTTTCAGGTGATTGTCAACAGGATGAGGGCTAACAAGGAGCTGTTGCCTTTCGATGATCATGAGAGAGCTTTGAAGCTTTTGCATTCTCTTGATCGATCGGTGTGGGACTCCAAAGTTCAGGCGATCATCGAATCACCTAACTATGAGACCCTCACATGCGATAAGCTCTTCAGTAAGCTCAAGTCCAGTGAGATTGACGCCATGGCGAGGGCTTCTTATGAAAATCATTCTGGCCCGTCGATGGCTTTGGTTTCTGGCTCTTCTTCTAACCCCTCTGGATGCTTTGCACTCTCTTCGCTCTTTTCTGTCATAGAGGACCAGCTTGAGTCTTTGGGGATGACGAGCTAGCCTTGCTCGTCAACCGGTTCTCACGGTTTCACAACAACCGCATGAACCGTCGCCGCGGATGTGACACCCTGAAAATCGCTTTCGGAAAAAATGATTTTAATATGGCTTTATTTATTTATTTTTCATGAAACATATAGCTCAAATAATAATTTTGGTGAAATAATAATTTAAGTTGGGGCTTAGAAACATTTTTGTTGCATTCATGCTGGAGCATATTATTTTGTTTGAGTGTAGGAATAGTGCTGTGTGGCTTGAATTCAAATCTAATTTGAATTTGAGAAAGTTTTGAGACAAAAATAAAAAGAAACCCTTTTTCCTTCTCACCCCCCTCTCCTCACTCTTTTGGCCCGAAGCGCGCAAGCGGCCCGGCCTGCGGTCGCCCACTCCCTCCCCCTCTCCGCGCTCGCTCGCTTGGGCCACGGCCTGCTCGGCCCGCTCGCGCCGCCTCCCTCTCTTTCCCTTCTCTCCGCTCACACCGCCCAGCGAGGCCCGCCTCGCGCCCCGCAGCCCAATCCCCGCTCGACCGCCCCGCCTGCCAGCCTGGGCCCGCGTGTCAGTGACCCCGACCCCTTCTCCTTCCTCCCGCATCCACCAGCGCGCCGCCGCTCCCCTCGCCTCCCGAAACCAAAGGTGAGTGGCCTTAATGGCCACTCGGCCATCATCCGGCTTCGGTGGGGCACTCATCGGCCGCCACCGCACCCACCCGAGCCCTATAAAGCTAGGGCGAGGCCCTTGCCCTCTCCCTCGCGCCACCCGCTCGCCCCACTGTTTCCCGCCGCCGTGGTGGAGCTTCACCGGCCACCCAAAGCCCCATCCGAGCGTTTCCAGGAGCTGCCGCAGCCACCCAAAGCTTTTCCCTACACCCTACCTGCTCTCTTGCGTCGGAAATGCTCACCTGAGCCATCACAGATCCCACTGCCGCCTCGTCGTCGCTGTGGTGAGTCCCCGCCGGAGCCAAGGCCACCGACGAGGTCGCCTTTGCCCCCGCTTCGCTCCGGTGCAACCGCGTGGCCAACCAAGGCCGGGAACGCCGGAACGGCGAGTTCCCGAGCCCCTCGCATGGCGCCGCCGCTCGCCGGCGTTTGCGCCGCCGCTCCCCCGCCGCGCCCGCTCGCCAAGCCCTCTGCGCCGTTCATCCGGTGTTTGAGTGGCCAGGATTAGAAGCCACCCCGAAGGGGTATGCACCGGGACCATGAACCCGTGGACCAGCGGCCCCGCGCGCGGTCCACCGCCAGCTGGTGGACCCGGCCAACCGCATAGCGCCGCGTGGCGTTACGTCAACGCCTGCGCAGCTACAACGCCGCCGCTTTTGCAAAAGGCCCCTGTGTTTTATGAAAATCAACCCGTAGTCCACCGTAGTTCAAAGAGTTTCTTTTAGATCCTGTTTTCTTTTGTTTTAACCCCTGATCTTTCTGGTTTTAGTGCCCGCAGTCCATATCGTGTTTTTAAGCCTGCTAGCCCCTCTAGTCTACCGTTAATTACATTTTAGTCCTCAGTTTTCGCAGGCTAGCCCCTAGGCAAATGTTTTTATTTACAAAATAGCCCCTGAAACTTGTTTTCTTTATAACTTTCCTGTTTTTTAGTCCGATTAGAGTGATCTTTACGTCCATGTGATCGTATCGACGAGTAGAATAGTTTTATAAGTGTTTCTCCACCTGTTTTTGATGCTTGGTGTACTGTTCTAATAGAAGTATATTTTATCTGCATGTGATGATTGGAATGGATGTTTGTGTGGTGCCTTTGACCCCGTTTAGAGTTCAAGTTGATCAAGGTTATCGAGAAGAAGATCTCTGAAGAAGTGAGACCATCAACACAAGTTATTGGAAGGCAAGTATAACTACGGATTCCTTGTTACCTATTAACTGCAAGACTAAATATTCATTATGCATGTGTCGTAACTTGATGAACCATAGGACAACCCTAGTTTCACTTGATCTTATTACCTTGTACCTATGGGAAGGTTTTGCATAATATGTTTAGTAATGCTATGCGCTACTTAAATGCTAAATGTTTAATATTAATTAATGACTATGGAACAAATGTTACAAGAGGCTTTTTAACCACATTTAGGGCACTGGAGACTGGTGTTGCTCAGTGACCCACCCCAGGGACTATCTTTTAAAGCGGCCACCCGGGAGATCCCGTGCAACCTTGGGTATTATATGGCTCTGATCTTAGTTGTGTAACTAGACTTTCTCTAGCTTGTAGTAGTTACCGAAAGGCGCTAGAGGGGGGAACTGGGTTAAAGAATGGCTTCCTTGCCTGTCAAGATGTGTACTGGTCGGCTGTCAGGTGTGCCATCTTGAAGGGGCCTCCATTCGCCTGGACGCCTAAACCTTGCGGCTACTACTTGTTAGGGTAGCTAGTGAAAGACTATGTAGTGAGACCCTGCCGTACTTCCATAGAGGAGGTAATGTGGGCCTTGCAAACCCCGGCATATGGGAATCACGGCCTAAGGTGAAAGTGTACAACCTCTGCAGAGTGTAAACCTGATATATCAGCCGTGCTCACGGATACGAGCGGCTCGGATCCTTTTTAAGCAGTCCATGGTGGGGTATGTTGGTGGTTGGTTGGTTACCTCTTTTTAACATAATGATGATCATACACTTTGGGACAACAGAGATCATATACTTAGTAATGTAAGATAAATATAAAATATGTTCAACATAAAATGCTAACCGCAGTTAACCGAGTCAAGCCTTTGAGCCTTGCATCCCCGTAGTTGTACTTGCTGAGCATGGTGAGCTGACGCTTGTCGTTGGTTCACATAAAAATCCCGGATGGGTACCAGATGGTGGATTCAAGTGATGAGTTACAGAAGATGTTCCAAGAGTTCTAGGCGGGTGTTCCCCCAGTCAATCGTCCCTGTGGAGTTTGGAGTCCCGAAGAGTAGTTTCCGCTCTGCTTTGTTTATATGTAAGTCTTAATGTAAATATGTTTCGCTATGTAATAAAGCATTGTCTTTGAGAAAATTCCATATTTGGTGCTATATGTGTCTTGTGGACTACCTGGGCACACATATAGTTGGCACTTGGAATTCTTCAGAAATCCAGGTGCGACAGCGGAGGAGGACGCTCAGGATGCTATGAGTGCGGCGACCCTGACCATTCATCGCCAACTGTCCCAAGAAGAAGAACTCATCTGGGAAGGGCGATCATGGGCACAAGTACGACTCCGGCAAGCGCAAGGAGAAGTACGTCCCCGCGAGGCACAAGCGGAGGGGCGGCTTCGACAAGGAGTACATCAAGAAGAAGTACTTGGAGAAGACCCAAGCTGAGCAGCATGCGTTCTTCGCCACGCTCAGCGACGTCGACGGCTCGGATGACGACTCTGCTTGATCAAGCGACGACGAGTCCGAGAAGAAGAAGAGGATCGAGGACAAGCTGAATGGCCTCTGCTTCTTCGCCGACGACGGCTTCTGCACCTTGGCCCTCGACGGCGAGCTAGTGATCTCCCCTCGAAACGACGACGACGACGACGACACCTCCCAGGTATCTCTCACCCACGACGAGCTTTCTGCTGAGGTTGAGAAGGTTACTGCCGCCTTGCTTAGTCAGGATAAGCTGCTTAGGTGTGCCGCTAGAGAGCGCAAGGAGTTTAGGCAGAAGTGGGAGGATACGGTGAAGGAACTTGATTCTGTCAAGTCCACCATAGTTGTCACAGATGAGGAGGAGTGTGAGGCGTGCACCACGCACATGACTGACCTTCTCACTTTGAGAAGTAAGTATGTTGCGTTGGTAGGAGAGGTGGATGAGCTGAAGGCTAGACCTTCGCTGTTGGGTGCGTGCAAGACTTGTCCTGTCTTGCAATCCGAGTTGGCAGAGAAGAATGCCAAGATTGTGTCTCTTGAGGAGGCCAGCTCGGGTAGCACTTGTGTGACTAGGTGCGCTTTGTGCGAGGGTTTGGAGATGGAGATTGCAAATGTGAAGCATGACAAGATGCAAACCGAGGAGGAAAACACATACCTTCGGACCATCTTGTCATGGGTGTCTTGTGGTGAGCCATAGCTCAGGATGATGATCTCCCAATTCAAGCGAGCTGCTGGAGGTCCCGGTGTAGGCTTTGCTCAGGGTGTTGATCCTTCTGCTTTTGGGAAGATTGGAGAGTCGAGTGGTCTGAATCCGAGTGAGAAACCCAACTCCACCACTACTCCCAAACTTACCAAGCTTCCACTCAAAGAGCCTCTCAAGCCTAACACCAAGGATGGAGTGTTTGAGGAACCTCCGAGAGCTCCAGCCAAGAACCAAATGTGGCATCCCAAACCCAACCACCTAAAGAACAAACTGGATGCAATGCCACCTATCCAGGAGGAGTTGCCACAGAAGGGTAAGGTGATCCACACCCACCACCGTGAGTACCAACAATCCCCTTTGAGAGTGGTGAGGTACCACTGTGAGCATTGTGGGAGGGATGGACACCTGAGTGAGTTCTGCTTTCGGCGCAAGAGAGATGCGCGCCGTGCTAGGGAGATGAACAACCCAGTCATGTACCATCCTTTTCATAATGTACATGTGCCGAATGTTTAGAGGAGAGCCCCGAGACATGCTGCTAGGCCCAGAGGTTCAGAACCTCAAGTTCCTAGGCCTAGGCAGGAGAGAGCTCCGAGGAGAGACGCTAGGCATAGAGGTGTTGAGTCTCAAGTCCCTAGGCGTAGGCCTCATAGAGAGCGTGCCCGGCGGGAGCCTGCAGTTGTAGGCTATGGACCCTGTGGCGGTGGATTCGTAGTTGAGCGTTTTCCCCCACCGCGTTTTGAGTATCGCGATGGACGCTCCTCCCTTAGCGGACCATGTTTTCCTCAATGTGGTGATCGCTCCTCTCGTAGGCGTGCTAGGAATGGTTTTTCTGCTAACCGTTCTTTTGAGCAGGCGGCCCAACACTGGTATTCCCCTTACTTCACTAACCCCAGTGTTAGCCCGTATGCTCACCCTATGTCTTTTTATTGATGTAGGTAAAACGATTGGAGAACGTTTGGTTGGTGGATTCCGGGTGTTCGAGGCACATGACCGGAAACGCCAAGTGGTTCTCCAGTCTTAGTTCAGTCGCCGGAAAGGAGTATATAACCTTCGGCGACAACAGCAAAGGTAAGGTGCTGTCTCATCGGTCTGTGCGAGTTAATGAGCACTTTGTGTTGCGCGATGTTGCTCTTGTTTCTAACTTGCATTTTAACCTTCTTTCTGTTTTGCAACTTTTTGATGATGACTATGAGATTCGTTTTAAACCGAATCTCAGTCGCATTTTAGATCCTCAGGGCAATCTTGTTTGTGTGATTTCGCCCTTTGGAAAAGTCTTTCGTGCGGATTTCTCGGAGTCATTCGGAATTTCTCGTTGTCTTTTGGCTGGACCTTCCTCCTCTGATCTTTGGAAGTGGCATAGGAGACTTGGTCATTTGAGCTTCGACTTGCTTGCAAGGCTTAGTTCACTTGGCTTAATCTGAGGATTGCCCAAGTTGTCCATGGAGAAGGATCTTTTTGCCATTCTTGTAGACATGGGAGATGGTTGCCGCTCCCCACCATCCAGTGACTCAGGTCATGACCAAGCGCCCTGGAGAGCTTTTGCATATGGATCTTGTTGGTCCGGCTCGGTGAGCTCGGTTGGGGAAGTGGTATGTGCTTGTTGTTGTTGACGATTTTTCGAGATATTCGTGGGTCTTCTTTTTAGCTGAGAAACCGAGACTTTCTCCCTTGCTCCCAATCTGATTTTGCGTCTTCAGAATGTGTTCCCTTTGAACTCAATGCAAGCAATTCAGAGTGATAATGGTTCTGAATTCAAGAATTCGGATTTTGAGAAGTTTTGTGACTCTTTTGGGTTAGAGCATCAGTTTTCTTCCCCATACACACCGCCTCAGAATGGTGTTGTGGAGATGAAGAATCGGACCCTTGTAGAGATGGCCAGGACGATGCTCGAAGAGCATAGGACTCCTAGGCGATATTGGGCCGAAGCGATGAGCACTGCTTGCTACATTTCCAATCGCATTTTTCTTTGAGCTTTCTTGAAAAAGACCTCTTATGAGTTGCGTTTTGGAAAACTACCCAAAGTGATTTTTTTGAGTTTTCGGTTGCCACTGTTTTATACTCAAAAGGGCAACTTGGACAAGTTTGAGTCTCGTTCTTCTGACGGTGTTTTTTGGGTTATGGCACTCACACTCGAGCTTATCGTGTACTTAACCTTGACACTAACCGAGTCATGGAGACATCCGATGTCACCTTCGACGAGACCATGGTTTGTCCTTCTTCTCGTTTTGAGCGTGCAGGTGATCATGAGGTTGGTGAACCTCTTTTCGATGATGATGATGAAGGTGCTGAAGGGATAGACGACCCAGCACCTCCTCCACTGCTGTGCCGCAAGAGCGGCTTCTACGATGACTCACGGCCCGAGACGTCGTCTTCCTGGGGGCCGTGGGATCCGCCACCCTCGAGATACCCTTTGTACCCGAGGACCCGAGGAGGCCCAGCTGCTGTTGAGGGGGAGGCCACTTCGGCTAGGGAGGCGCCACGACACATTCAGCGCCAGCACCCTCCTCAGCAGATGATCGGCAGCATTGACGAACGGGTCACTCGGTCCAGGTCTCAAATCTCTCACTTTGCTCATTCTGCTTTTGTTGCTGATTTTGAGCCCCGAGATGTTGGATACGCTTTGACGGATCCTGATTGGATCAATGCCATGCATGAGGAGCTTGAGAACTTTGAGAGAAATCGGGTTTGGGTTCTCGTGTCTCCACCTTCTGAGTGTCATCCAATTGGGACAAAATGGGTTTTCAAAAACAAACAGGGAGAAGATGGCCATGTTGTGAGAAACAAGGCTAGACTCGTAGCCCAGGGATATAGTCAGAAGGAGGGGATAGACTATGAGGAGACGTTTGCTCCTGTAGCACGTTTGGAGGCTATTAGGATACTCTTGGCTTTTGCTGCATCCAAAGGTTTCAAACTTTTTCAAATGGATGTCAAGAGTGTCTTCTTAAACGGCTACATAGAAGAGGAGGTGTATGTTAGACAACCCCCCGGTTTCGAAAATCCCAAGTTTCCAAACCATGTCTTTAAACTTCACAAAGCTTTGTATGGTTTGAAACAAGCCCCTAGAGCCTGGTATGATAGGTTGAAAACCTTTTTGCTTGCTAAGGGTTTTAAATGGGATGTGCTGATAAACGCTCTTTCTTTCTCCTCAAGCAAGGCACTGATACTCTCTTGGTCCAAATTTGCATGGATGATATCATTTTCGGTGGTTCTTCTCACGTTTTGGTTGCCAAGTTTGCAGACACTATGAGCAGGGAGTTCGGGATGAGCATGATGGGCGAGTTGACGTTTTTCCTCGGGTTGCCAATCAAGCACCCGGAAGAACGTTTGTGCACCAGGGCAAGTACACCAGAGATGTCCTGAAGAAGTTCGACATGGGTGAGGCCAAGCCTCTTCCGACACCCATGGCGACCACGACGGCCCTGGATGCGGACAAGGAGGGAGATGCAGTGGACCAGAAGGAGTACCGGAGTATGATCGGCTCGCTGCTGTACCTGACGGCGACACGCCCGGACATCCAGTTCGCGGTGTGCCTGTGCGCGCGTTTTCAGTCTTCGCCGCGCACTTCTCATCGTCAGGCAGTTAAGCGCATTATGGGGTACTTATCCTTCTCTCCAGAGTTTGGGATTTGGTATTCTGCTTCCTCCACCCTGTCTCTTTGTGGTTATTCCGATGCCGATTTTGCTGGTTGCCGTATTGATCGCAAGTCCACTTCTGGGACTTGCCAGTTTATTGGTTCTTCTCTTGTTTCGTGGTCTTCTCGCAAGCAGTCTAGCGTTGCCCAGTCTACCATGGAGGCTAAGTATGTTGCTGCGGCTAGCTGCTGTTCCCAGTTACTCTGGATGATGGCCACATTGCGTGATTATGGTCTGAGCTTTTCTGTTGTTCCATTGCTTTGTGACAGCACGAGTGTGATTAGCGTTGCTAAGAACCCCGTGCTGCACTCGAAGACCAAACACATTGATGTGCTCTTTCACTTTCTGCGAGACCACTATGAGAAGGGTGATATCGACCTTCGCCATGTCGATACTCATCATCAGCTTGCTGATATTTTCACCAAGCCTTTGGACCAATCAACTTTAATCGGTTGAGAGGTGAGTGTAACACCTCTGGTGTAACACCTCTGGTGTTTAAGCTAAATAAAACCTAACATGTCATCATGAGCATGGAAAGCATTCATGTAGTAACACTAATGATTTATTTACAATTTGCTTAGAACTTGATCTCAAGTGCATCATGTGTGTGTTTTAATTTCTGTTCTGCTCATTTGATGTGTGATGCTTAGGGTGTCATAGTGGCTGAATTCTAGAAAATAAGATTATAGGGTTACATGGTTCATGAATCACAAGTCATTATAGGGCCCTATGATAAAGACTATGATCCAAGTGGAATCTGGACATGGCCCTAAAAACAAAGTTGTAGATACTAATGAATGGAACAACCTTGGTATATAAAGTTAACGTGGATTCTGCACAGGATTTGAATTGAAACAAATTTGTTTAAACCCTAGAATCTACCATTGAACTATAGCTTTCAAACTCTTGAGAATCTGACCTTGGTCCTTAAATAAAAGTTGTAGGAAATCATAAATGTGACAACTTTCATGTTCACAGAATTTGAACTTCTTTAGAAATTTTAAAGTAATTTGAGAATTCAGTTGGGGGCAGATTTGAATTCAAACTATAATTCAAAAACTAGGCCGAATTGGAACATAGTTCTTTAAGCAAGTTTGTAGATCACAAAATTCTGAGCAACTTACATTCTTATGGATTTTGCACTTTAGTTCAAAATGTTGGCGCAATTCAAAAGGGGGCAAGCTGCACTGTGGCTACAGTTCAAGGAGCCTTGCATGGCGTCCACGACGGCCACCACACGCCGTGGCGTCTTCCGGCGCCGACACGCCGCCTCCACGCGCCAACTCATGCACGCGCATGCGCAATGCATTGGCACACCGTCCGCACACTCCCTCGCCTATAAAAACCTCACCGTTGCCGCACTCCTCTCCTTTCTCTTCTCTCTGTTCTCCGCCGGTGAGAGCAGTAAGTTTTCGGCGGCGAAATTCGTCGCCGACGAGCTTCCACCGTTGCCACCAAACCATTCCCAGTTCCGCCACAACCCACGAATTTCTCCACCCGCTGAATCGGACTCCAGTCACCCACATTGCCCGTCGACCGTTTCTTCCCCATCTCCGGCAAGCAGCCGTCGCGAGCAGGTTCACCGTCGCACGGTAAGGCCAGGGTTCCCAGATCAATTCACTTGCGCAAATAGCTTCGCCATGACTCCTCTCTCTGGTCGGCTCGACATCCGAGTCCCTACCACGCAGGTTCGCCGGAACAGCGCCGCGACGCCGGAACCGCCACGACGCCATCACCGCCACCGTCGACCCAAACTCCCGAGCTTCTCCGCCGTGACAGCTTGAGTTCTAACCCTAGGTGAGCTCGCTGGTGCTCCTGTTTCTCTCCGTTTGAACTCTACTGCGCTTAAGCCGCCGAACAACACCACCGCACCGCCATGAACGGCGGAGCCGAGCCGCCATTCTCGGGGCCGAGATAGCTCCGGCTAACCCTAACCCTAACCGACCTCACCAATGGTTTCGCGATGTCGGGAAACATGTGTAGCTAGTCTTGGTCGGGTCACTAGCCTTGCCGCCGACGAGTTGGGCCGATAGTCAACGCCGCCGTTGCGGAGTCACGCTCCGTGCGCGCGCACCGGTCAAGGTCGAGGTCGAGCCAACCATTTCTAACTCTTACTACTGGGCTCGGCCCAGTTCGACCCTCAGCCTCAGCCTCAGCCCTCCTTCTCCGCCTCGCCCGAGGCTGGCAAGCCTTTCCTCTCCGAACCTCGAAGTCGAGACTAAACCCTCGAAGTCGAGCCTAATCCTCGAAGTCGAGCCTGAACCTCGAAGTCGAGCCTAAACCCTCGAAGTCGAGCCTAATCCTCGAAGTCGAGCCTAACCCTCGAGTCGAGCCGAACCTCGAAGTCGAGACTAAACCCTCGAAGTCGAGCCTGAACCTCGAGTCGAGCCCGAATTCGCGTCTCGCCCGAGGCTGGCAACCTTTCCTCTCTGACCCTCGAGGTCAAGCCTGAGCCTCGAGTTCGCACCCCCGCCGCTGGACAAGCCGAGCCGGCCTGGCGACCCAGTCCCGCTTGTCATGGCTTAGCGTTAGGGTTTTTTTTTCATTTTTCGCATGTGAATAGTGCAGCAAATTGTCATTTTTGCTGTCTTTTTACTATAGCTCCTAAAACATGAAAATTTTTGTGTATCCTCTCTGAGATGTGAAAAAATTGTAAAAATACGAAACTTTGAATTTGGACAAGTTTACTGGGGTATTAAATAGTCAATAAATTAACAAATGCACTTTGAATAATTCTATAGACTGTTCTGAGGTCCAAAAATTGTAAACCAATTTTACAGTACTTTTTAACACATAACATATCTCTGATAAAAATTTGAGCCTCTTTCGTGAAAATAAATTTTTAAGCCCTTATAATTAAACCTTTATTAACAATAGGTGTTGATTGATTTAGTTAATTCTACATTTTGTTTCTGCTATCATATTGTCACAGGTTGTAGTATTTTTGTATACCTAGCTGCTCCTAAAATTTCGTAATTGTTGGATGAATATTCTGGGTTATGTTCTGTTCAAATCTGGGTATGTGATGCTGTCCAGAATCTGGACAGGTTTAAACCAAATGAAATTGTTTGGTCCATAAGATCCTGGAATTAGCTATTGTGTATTATAGAAAAGTTGTAGAGAATTAGTTAAGCTTTCCAGATTGTCCTGAATCACCAGAATAGCTTTTCTGTAGCTCCGGTTATGGTAGAAACAAGTTGGTACATGAAATCTGTTCGGCTTATCGTTTATACAAATTTTATTCCAATTGTGATGTTTATTTAATATTCATATATGATTGTTGTTTGCTGCTGTACTCTTCTATTTGTAGTTGTCCAGTATCATGAGCATTCATTCATATTCGCATCACATGCATCTTATATATGCTCGTTCGTATATTGCGTTTAGAAACCGAGGTGAACAAGGAGCCCCGGAGATTGCAGCTCGTGAAGCACCGGTATTCTACGACGTTGGATTTGATATCTGTGGGGACGTCCTGAAGAAGAACCCCAAGGCAAGCCCCGGTGGGCATTTGCCCCTACCTTGCAATTTTCAAATAATATACTTGTTGATAAAATTTGTGCATTAGGTTTAAGGAGTTGAATATTACCTACTTGATGCATTGACGACCTTGATTATTCCTTATACTATCCTTGTCACTGGGTTTTTACAAATGCCTTGTTAGATTGCTTAGCCTTGCTCATTAGAGTAGGTTTTTGAAAAGAGAGATGCTATTGTTGGGAACCCTTCCCCGGTTGGGATGGTATAATTAAACTGAGACCGGGCGGGTAACTTGCACAGGAAGGGAGTCCTGGTGTAGTGTTTCCGCCTGTGTCGCTTAGGACCCGTCCGCTGTTGGCCCGTTGGATCGAGAACTATTTGTTAGTACTGGTCACATGCTACGGTAAGCCCTACTGTGGCTATGCTCTTACTGGAACGGCGCACCCGCGCACTGGGAGTGGAGAGATGGCGGGAGTAGCGTGTACCCACCCTGCTCGGTCCCCTGTTGGACGGACTCAGCAAGGCCGAGGTAGGGCGGTGGTGTACTGTATTCCCGGGTGGCGCGGCTCCGGTCCGGTTTGAGCGGATCCACGGGACGGTTGATATATGCGAGTTCGGTCTCGCATATGTCGTGTGATAAGGAAGCCCCAGCTGGGTAGATCAAGCGGTTCGAATCGTCGTTTGCTCCACGAGAAAAGGAGACTCGTCCTCGCCCCCTCAGCGTAGTTTAACGATGAAACAATGAAGGATTAATGGGTTGATTATAAGATGTACATTCATTTACTTAGCTAATATTAGAAGTATGAAATAACACAACTACTTAGTTGCAAGAGCTTTTATGCAAAGGAAAACTTTTGGATTCTTGCTAAAACCTCACCTTGACTCCCCCTCAGCCTGCATTCCTGAGTCTTCTCCCCAATTTATTAGTCGGGTAAGTCTTGTTGAGTACTCCTGTACTCAGGGTTCTATGACCCCTTGTTGCAGGTGAGCCTGGTGAGCAGATGTGCTTTGGACCGTGTTGTATGACCATCTTCCCGGTGGAGGATGATAAGTGATGTGCCCTTGGGCAGGGTTTATTAGTATGGTTATGTTATCAGACGTTCATTCCAGCACTTAGTACCATCGCAACTTGAACTCCTTTTCATCTATGTTGTAATAATGAACACTGGTTTGTAATATTATGTTTATGTAAGACTTCCGCTGAATTCTCCGATCTGTTTTGTTGTATGAAATGTTATGTGCTGTAATGATTACACTCGGATGATTCCTGTGACCCATGGATACATCGATCGTATCCAACAGATTAATCCAGTCTTGTGGCACACTTACATAACGGTCAGAGGTCGTTGGACAAATGACAGGTGTAGGTGGGCCACATTATTGGGCGAGTCTGTTACAGGCTTGGTATCGGAGCAGGATCCCCGTGGCAATCATTATGGTACTTTGAAAAACCTTCAAAATTTATTTGTAAGAAAAATCTAAAAAGACTCTTTCTAATCTTATCTATCGCTTTCCTCAACTTACTTCTTGCTTACTAGGAGGTGTGCTGGAAAGTATTGCCCTATGTTTAAAAAGGTTACAAAAATTATTTTGGTAGGTATGTAAGTAAGCAAATAATGTCGTATGCGTAGAATCGTAAGTTTGCATCATTTCATCTTGCATCAATTAAATTATAAAATTCTCCTCCTTTAATAGATATCGGGTCATGGGTATAATTATACTAACTATAGGAGCACGAAACTGACCTTAGTTTAAAATTATTCCAGGATGGCTCGCGCTAAGCAGACTGCGCGCAAGAGCACGGGGGCCAAAGGGAGTCCCACGTCGCCAGCTCGCGCCGCGTTCAGGGGAGGCTAGCAGCAGCCGTAGCACCCGCAGGTCCGAGGCAGAGCTCCTTGCAGAGATCAGGAGGCTCACTACTACCCTAGCAGAGTCCACCAGGGATAGAGCTCTGGACGCCATGATCATTAGTTCTCAGCGCGAGCAGCTGAAGGAGGCAGCTGAACTGGAGGCTGTCTTGCGCGCGCAGCTTAGTGAGGCATCCAGGTAGAAGCTGATTTGGAGAGTGAGAATGAGCAGTTCCGTGCTCAGAGGAATGAAGCCTGGATCCGAGAAAACCAAGCCCGCGCACGAGTCTTTGAGCTTGAGTTTCAGATAGAGGATATGGAGGTGTATGCCAACAACCTCCATGAGGAGATTCACGCCCTGCATAACCAGCTCCACCTCACCATGCTCCAGGGGCAGCCGAGATGGAGGACGGTGTGGTCCTGGCTGACGGAGGAGAGCCCGACGAGGAGGAGGACGAGCCCGAGTTGGTGATCGAGATCGACGATAGTGACGACGAGGGTGGTCACGTCTCCGGCCTCGACACTGACCACGAGGAGTGATCGTAGTTCGGGTAGTTCTAACTAGTAGTATGGGAGGATAGTTGCACTAGATAGTCCTGCTAGGAGCGGACTTATGTAATAAATAAATCAGACCTGTGATGTTCATGCAACTGCTTTTGCTAATGTAATGGAAGTTAAGACTAAGTTAATTATGAGTACTTATGGATGTTGTGCAATACTTGTTATATTACAGATGCCGGTGAACACGCGTGCTTCCGGGGCTGGTACATCCCAGGGTGGGGAAAACCCTCCACCACCACCACGGCTACCCCCGACATTGGCCGACGCAATTGCTGCATTAGCCACTGTGACAGCTGATAACACTAGGCTGTTACAAGCTATGGCTCAAGGTCGCGGGCAAGGACACCGCGAGCAAGGAAATCCGAATGCCAACAGCACGTACTCAGATTTCATGGATACTCGCCCTCCGCTCTTTACCAAAGCTGAAGAGCCCTTGGAAGCAAATGAGTGGCTGCATACTATTGAGCAAAAATTTGAGTTGATTCGGTGCACTGACATTCAGAAGCCTCTGTTTGCAGCACAACAGTTTAGAGGGCCAGCAGGCACCTGGTGGGCAAATTATTTGGCCGCGCAAGCTCCTGGACACCAAGTTGCTTGGGCTGAATTTTGTGAAGTCTTTAGAGCACATCACATCCCAGCGGTTGTCATGCAAATGAAGCTAGAGGAGTTTCTCAAGTTGCAGCAGGGTACTCAATCCGTGATGCAGTATGTGAGCAAGTTCAACCATCTCTCCCAGTATGCTCCTGATCATGTCAACACTGATGCTAAGAAGAAGCAGTGCTTCATGCGAGGGCTGAGCACCAAGCTGCAAACCATGATGACCACCTGTGCCAACTCCACCTTCAACGACATTGTGAGTATTGCCATCACTCTTGAAGAGAAGAATCGTGTGCACAAGGAGGCAAAAAGGAGGAAGACTGCTCAAGCCGGCGCATCTGGGAGTGTGCCGAAACGTCCCAAGTTCCTATACCATCCTGTTCCTCATGCACATGTACCTGCCCGCCCACCCCAGCAATATTACCAACCTCAAGCTAATGCCAAAGCCTCTTCCCAGTTCCAGTACCCACGTCAAGCCAATGCACCTAGCTCCCAATCCACAAATGCTCCTAAGACCAGTAACCCCTGTTACAACTGTGGCGGGTCAGGACACTTTGCTAAGAGTTGTCCTTCACCGAAGAATTATAACTCAAATGTCCCTCGCCAGCAAGGAAATCAAGCTAATAAGCAGCAGCAAGGCAACCAATCTGGCTCTCGACCAGGCACACGGAAGATCTATGTGGTACCCAAGACTGGACAGGTTCATCATACTCAAGTTGAGACTATTCCAGAAGGCGAACCGGTTATGCTGGGTACGTTCCCTGTTGCCAACCATTTAGCAGTTACACTCTTCGACTCTGGTGCATCGCATTCATTCATCAATAGAGAGTTTGTCAGGAAGCATGCAATTCCAATATGTGAATCCAAAGGGAAAATATCTATACTAGTCGCCTGGGGGTCGACTGTTTGCCAATGAGATAGTACATCAAGTTCCTATAGAGATGGGACGACATGTTTATCCCACTTCTATGATTGTGCTGAACCATCAAACCTTAGATGTGATTTTGGGCATGAACTGGATGCAGCGTTATGGGGCTGTTTTAGATACTTTGAATAGAACTGTTCGTCTAAATTCACCAGACCGAAAATCCCAACTTCTTATCCAGCTTCCAAAACCCAAATTAATCAGCCCGAAAATATATGCCATGGTTAGTGAAGGAGTTGAGAATGTTCCAGTGGTCCGAGAATTCCCTGATGTGTTCCCGGAAGAATTACCTGGTCTGCCACCAGACAGAAACGTGGAGTTTGTGATTGAGCTGCAACCAGGAACAACACCTGTATCACGGAGAGCTTATAGAATGGCTCCAAAGGAGTTAGCCGAGTTGAAGACTCAGTTACAAGAACTTTTGGAGAAAGGTTTTATCCGACCTAGTTCTTCTCCCTGGGGATGTCCCGCTATCTTTGTGAAGAAGAAAGACAAGACTCTGAGAATGTGCGTAGATTATCGTCCTCTCAATGATGTAACCATCAAAAACAAATATCCCCTTCCACGCATTGATCTTCTCTTTGACCAACTTGCCGGAGCCAAAGTCTTCTCCAAGATAGATCTTAGATCAGGGTACCACCAGATAAAAATTAGACCTGAAGATATCCCTAAAACAGCCTTCACCACTCGATATGGTCTATATGAATACCTTGTCATGTCCTTTGGTCTAACCAATGCTCCAGCCCATTTCATGTATCTCATGAACTCCGTGTTCATGCCTGAGCTCGATAAGTTCGTAGTAGTATTTATTGATGACATCTTGGTATATTCCAAAACCAAAGAAGAGCATGCTGAGCATCTGCGGATAGTACTGACTCGTCTGCGTGAGCATCAGTTATATGCTAAATTCAGCAAGTGTGCTTTCTGGTTAGAAGAAGTGCAGTTCTTAGGTCATGTGTTATCAGCTAAAGGAATCGCAGTGGATCCTGGAAAAGTGCAGTTCACCAAGTCCGCAGTTTCCTCGGAATGGCTGGTTATTATCGCCGTTTCATCCTTGGTTTTTCAAAAATAGCCAAACCTATTACCGAGTTGCTCAAGAACCAAGTCAAGTTTAAATGGACTCCTGAGTGTGAGCAGGCTTTTCAAACCCTAAAGAAGCTGCTTACCACCGCACCAATTTTAGCTCAACCAGATATTGAGAAGCCTTTTGATGTATACTGTGACGCCTCCGGAATTGGTCTTGGCTGTGTGTTGATGCAAGAAGGTAGGGTCATTGCCTATGCATCAAGACAGCTCAAACGGCACGAAGAACATTATCCTACGCATGACCTAGAGTTAGCTGCAGTTGTACATGCACTGAAGATATGGCGACATTACTTGTTGGGAAACAAGTGCCATATGTACACTGATCACAAGAGTTTGAAGTACATTTTTACTCAGGAAGACTTGAATATGCGACAAAGGAGATGGCTGGAATTAATCAAGGATTACGATCTAGAAATACATTACCATCCAGGTAAGGCAAATGTAGTTGCTGATGCTCTCAGTCGGAATCCTCACTGCAGTTGCTTGTCAGTAGCACCCATGCATCTTAGTTTGTGTCAAGAGGTGGAAAAGTTGGGTATAGAGATAGTTTTGCAAGGAAGTTTGAATAATATTAGGGTCAAACCTACCATACGAGAAGAAATTATAGCAGCTCAGAAAGTGAATAAGGGAATAAGTCACATTATAGCAAAAATCAAAACAGGAGAAACAACTTGTTTCAGAGTTGATGAAGCAGGTGTACTATGGTTTAAAGACCGATTGGTTGTTCCCAAGGTACCCAAGCTCAGACAGAAGATTCTTGATGAAGCTCATCTTACTAGGTTAGCCATCCACCCTGGAAGTAATAAAATGTATCAAGATTTGAAGCAAAGGTTTTGGTGGACAAAGATGAAGATTGAAATAGCTCGCTACGTTTGAAGCCAGCCGGTGAGTTACAGCCTTTGCCTATTCCAGCTTGGAAATGGGAGGATATTAGCATGGATTTCATCGTGGGTCTTCCCAAAACCTCCAACGGATTTGATTCAATTTGGGTAATTATTGACCGTCTGACAAAATCAGCTCATTTTATTCCGGTAAAAGCTAAATTTAGAACTCCTGTCTATGCCCGAATCTATATTGCCAGAATTTTAAGTCTCCATGGGGTGCCAAAGACCATAGTCTCTGACAGAGGAACGCAGTTTGTCTCTCAGTTCTGGAAGCATTTACATAAATCATTAGGAACCAAACTCCTTTTTAGCACAGCATACCATCCTCAGACTGGAGGTCAAACTGAGAGGGTAAATCAAATCTTAGAGGATATGCTGAGATCCTGTGTGCTCACCTACCCTGATCAATGGGATAAATGTCTTCCATTAGCAGAATTTTCCTATAATAATAGCTATCAAGAGAGTATCAAGATGGCACCATTTGAAGCACTTTACGGACAAAGATGTCGAACCCCGCTAAACTGGTCAGAGCCTGGCGAGAGAAGATTTTTCGGAGTTGATTTAGTAAAGGAAGCTGAAGAAAAAGTAAAGCAAATACAAAGCAACCTGAAGGTAGCTCAGACCCGACAAAAGAGTTACGCAGACAGAAGACGTAGACCGTTAGTATTTTCTGAAGGAAGTTATGTGTACTTAAAAGTATCACCAATGAAGGGAGTGGTTCGGTTTGGGGTAAAAGGGAAGTTAGCACCTCGATACATCGGACCGTTCAAGATTATAAAACGGTGTGGAAAGCAAGCTTACCAGCTAGAGCTGCCTGAACAACTTGCCGCCGTACATAATGTATTTCATGTGTCTCAGCTGAAGCAATGTTTGCGAGTACCCGATCAAGTAATGGATTATGAAGGTATAAACATCGAGCCTGACATGACCTACTCTGAGTATCTAGTCAAAATACTTGATCAAAAGGACCGAGTTACTCGAAACAGAACCATCAAGTTTTATAAAGTACAATGGGATCGACACTCAGAAGAAGAAGCTACTTGGGAATCCGAAGATTTTCTGTTGGAACATTTTCCGGAATTTCTTGCTTCTCGTTAGGTACGTATTTCACTAACCGGGAAGAATTTACAATGGTACTTAAAGGAGAATTCAGGATCTAACAAACCTGACACATTTCCTTTTCCGTTACTTGTGTGATCATAGATTTAGATCCTGACACATTTCCTTTTCCATGACTTAGTCAGTCAAACCAATCTCGTGACGAGATTTCTTTAAGGGGGGAGGAGCTGTAACACCTCTGGTGTAACACCTCTAGTGTAACACCTCTGGTGTTTAAGCTAAATAAAACCTGACATGTCATCATGAGCATGGAAAGCATTCATGTAGTAACACTAATGATGTATTTACAATTTGCTTAGAACTTGATCTCAAGTGCATCATGTGTGTGTTTAAATTCTGTTCTGCTCATTTGATGTGTGATGCTTAGGGTGTCATAGTGGCTGAATTCTAGAAAGAATAAGATTATAGGGTTACATGGTTCATGAAATCACAAGTCATTATAGTGGCCCTATGATAAAGACTATGATCCAAGTGGAATCTGGACATGGCCCTAAAAACAAAGTTGTAGATACTAATGAATGGAACAACCTTGGTATATAAAGTTAACGTGGATTCTGCACAGGATTTGAATTGAAACAAATTTGTTTAAACCCTAGAATCTACCATTGAACTATAGCTTTCAAACTCTTGAGAATCTGACCTTGGTCCTTAAATAAAAGTTGTAGGAAATCATAAATGTGACAACTTTATGTTCACAGAATTTGAACTTCTTTAGAAAATTTTAAAGTAATTTGAGAATTCAGTTGGGGGCAGATTTGAATTCAAACTATAATTCAAAAACTAGGCCGAATTGGAACATAGTTCTTTAAGCAAGTTTGTAGATCACAAAATTCTGAGCAACTTTCATTCTTACGGATTTTGCACTTTAGTTCAAAATGTTGGCGCAATTCAAAAGGGGGCAAGCTGCACTGTGGCTACAGTTCAAGGAGCCTTGCATGGCGTCCACGACGGCCACCACACGCCGTGGCGTCTTCCGGCGCCGACACGCCGCCTCCACGCGCCAACTCATGCACGCGCATGCGCAATGCATTGGCACACCGTCCGCACACTCCCTCGCCTATAAAAACCTCACCGTTGCCGCACTCCTCTCCTTTCTCTTCTCTCTGTTCTCCGCCGGTGAGAGCAGTAAGTTTTCGGCTGGCGAAATTCGTCGCCGACGAGCTTCCACCGTTGCCACCAAACCATTCCCGAGTTCCGCCACAACCCCACGAATTTCTCCACCCGCTGAATCGGACTCCAGTCACCCACATTGCCCGGTCCGACCGTTTCTTCCCCATCTCCGGCAAGCAGCCGTCGCGAGCAGGTTCACCGTCGCACGGTAAGGCCAGGGTTTCCTAGATCAATTCACTTGCGCAAATAGCTTCGCCATGACTCACTCTCTCTGGTCGGCTCGACATCCGAGTCCCTACCACGCAGGTTCGCCGGAACAGCGCCGCGACGCCGGAACCGCCGCGACGCCATCACCGCCACCATCGACCCCAAACTCCCGAGCTTCTCCGGCCGTGACAGCTTGAGTTCTAACCCTAGGTGAGCTCGCTGGTGCTCATGTTTCTCTCCGTTTGAACTCTACTGCGCTTAAGCCGCCGGAACACCACCGCACCGCCATGAACGGCGGAGCCGAGCCGCCATTCTCGTGGCCGAGATAGCTCCGGCTAACCCTAACCCTAACCGACCTCACCAATGGTTTCGCGATGTCGGGAAACATGTGTAGCTAGTCTTGGTCGGGTCACTAGCCTTGCCGCCGACGAGTTGGGCCGATAGTCAACGCCGCCGTTGCGGAGTCACGCTCCGTGCGCGCGCACCGGTCAAGGTCGAGGTCGAGCCAACCATTTCTAACTCTTACTGGGCTCGGCCCAGTTCGACCCTCAGCCTCAGCCTCAGCCCTCCTTCTCCGCCTCGCCCGAGGCTGGCAAGCCTTTCCTCTCCGAACCTCGAAGTCGAGACTAAACCCTCGAAGTCGAGCCTAATCCTCGAAGTCGAGCCTGAACCTCGAAGTCGAGCCTAAACCCTCGAAGTCGAGCCTAACCCTCGAAGTCGAGCCTGAACCTCGAAGTCGAGACTAAACCCTCGAAGTCGAGCCTGAACCTCGAGTCGAGCCCGAATTCGCGTCTCGCCCGAGGCTGGCAAGCCTTTCCTCTCTGACCCTCGAGGTCAAGCCTGAGCCTCGAGTTCGCACCCCGCGCCGCTGGACAAGGCCGAGGCCGGCCTGGCGACCCAGTCCCGCTTGTCAGTGGCTTAGCGTTAGGGTTTTTTTTTCATTTTTCGCATGTGAATAGTGCAGCAAATTGTCATTTTTGCTGTCTTTTTACTATAGCTCCTAAAAACATGAAAATTTTTGTGTATCCTCTCTGAGATGTGAAGAAAATTGTAAAAATACGAAACTTTGAATTTGGACAAGTTTTACTGGGGTATTAAAATAGTCAAATAATTAACAAATGCACTTTGAATAATTTCTATAGACTGTTCCTGAGGTCCAAAAATTGTGAAACCAATTTTACAGTACTTTTTAACACATAACATATCTCTGATAAAAATTTGAGCCTCTTTCATGAAAATAAATTTTTAAGCCCTTATAATTGAACCTTTAATTAAACAATAGGTGTTGATTGATTTAGTTAATTCTACAATTTTGTTTCTGCTATCATATTGTCACAGGTTGTAGTATTTTTTGTATACCTAGCTGCTCCTAAAATTTCGTAATTGTTGGATGAATATTCTGGGAGTTATGTTCTGTTCAAATCTGGGTATGTGATGCTGTCCAGAATCTGGACAGTTTGTGAAAACTAAAATGTTTGGGTATTTAACTTGTGAATCTGATCTGATGTATTACAAGAAAGTTGTAGAGGATTTCATGTGCTTTCCAGAAGGGTCTATATCATGTATGTTAATATTTCTGAGCTCCAGATATGATCTGTGGAACAGTAGTGTTTGAATCTGTCCAGAATCTGGACAGGTTTAACCAAATGAATTGTTTGGTCCATAAGATCCTGGAATTAGCTGTTATGTATTATAGAAAAGTTGTAGAGAATTAGTTAAGCTTTCCAGATTGTCCTGAATCACCAGAATAGCTTTTCTGTAGCTCCGGTTATGGTAGAAACAAGTTGGTACATGAAATCTGTTCGGCTTATCGTTTATACAAATTTTATTCCAATTGTGATGTTTATTTAATATTCATATATGATTGTTGTTTGCTGCTGTACTCTTCTATTTGTAGTTGTCCAGTATCATGAGCATTCATTCATATTCGCATCACATGCATCTTATATATGCTCGTTCGTATATTGCGTTTAGAAACCGAGGTGAACAAGGAGCAACCGGAGATTGCAGCTCGTGAAGCACCGGTATTCTACGAAGTTGGATTTGATATCTGTGGGGACGAGCCTGAAGAAGAACCCCAAGGCAAGCCCCAGTGCATTTGCCCCTACCTTGCAATTTTCAAATAATATACTTGTTGATAAAATTTGTGCATTAGGTTTAGGAGTTGAATATTACCTACTTGATGCATTGACTACCTTGATTATTCCTTATACTATCCTTGTCACTGGGTTATTTACAAATGCTTAGATTGCTTAGCCTTGCTCATTAGAGTAGGTTTTTGAAAAGAGAGATGCTATTGTTGGGAACCCTTCCCCGGTTGGGATGGTATAATTAAACTGAGACCGGGCGGGTAACTTGCACAGGAAGGGAGTCCTGGTGTAGTGTTTCCGCCTGTGTCGCTTAGGACCCGTCCGCTGTTGGCCCGTTGGATCGAGAACTATTTGTTAGTACTGGTCACATGCTACGGTAAGCCCTACTGTGGCTATGCTCTTACTGGAACGGCGCACCCGCGCACTGGGAGTGGAGAGATGGCGGGAGTAGCGTGTACCCACCCTGCTCGGTCCCCTGTTGGACGGACTCAGCAAGGCCGAGGTAGGGCGGTGGTGTACTGTATTCCCGGGTGGCGCGGCTCCGGTCCGGTTTGAGCGGATCCACGGGACGGTTGATATATGCGAGTTCGGTCTCGCATATGTCGTGTGATAAGGAAGCCCCAGCTGGGTAGATCAAGCGGTTCGAATCGTCGTTTGCTCCACGAGAAAAGGGGACTCGTCCTCGCCCCCTCAGCGTAGTTTAACGATGAAACAATGAAGGATTAATGGGTTGATTATAAGATGTACATTCATTTACTTAGCTAATATTAGAAGTATGAAATAACACAACTACTTAGTTGCAAGAGCTTTTATGCAAAGGAAAACTTTTGGATTCTTGCTAAAACCTCACCTTGACTCCCCCTCAGCCTGCATTCCTGAGTCTTCTCCCCAATTTATTAGTCGGGTAAGTCTTGTTGAGTACTCCTGTACTCAGGGTTCTATGACCCCTTGTTGCAGGTGAGCCTGGTGAGCAGATGTGCTTTGGACCGTGTTGTATGACCATCTTCCCGGTGGAGGATGATAAGTGATGTGCCCTTGGGCAGGGTTTATTAGTATGGTTATGTTATCAGACGTTCATTCCAGCACTTAGTACCATCGCAACTTGAACTCCTTTTCATCTATGTTGTAATAATGAACACTGGTTTGTAATATTATGTTTATGTAAGACTTCCGCTGAATTCTCCGATCTGTTTTGTTGTATGAAATGTTATGTGCTGTAATGATTACACTCGGATGATTCCTGTGACCCATGGATACATCGATCGTATCCAACAGATTAATCCAGTCTTGTGGCACACTTACATAACGGTCAGAGGTCGTTGGACAAATGACAGGTGTAGGTGGGCCACATTATTGGGCGAGTCTGTTACAGTGAGCTTGGTGTGTGTTTCCCCTTTTAGATGGGGGAAACATTTTGCCTCTTGTATGATACACTGACTTTTTGTTTTCAGTTGTTTCTGTTTCTTTTCTTCTTGCATCTCTGCATTTTTAGCATACGCTTTTACATTCTGAGCTTCATGTGTATAATCTGAAGAATGTAACTATGCTCTGTGTAGTCTTGGCTCCGATGCTTTATGTTGATGCTATAGCTTATGCTCTTTCTGATAACTAATACATGTTGTTGAGCTGAGCTATTTTTTGAATGGTGAACTTGGTTAAATAAACATAAAACTTGAAAATGTTCACCATTGAGATATGGAACTAGTATGTGTAGGATATGTTGAGGTCATTCCTTCTTTTCATATATGCTAGGTTGCTATGTCTCTAGTGTTGAGTCATTCACTTGCTTGGTCTGTTTCTATTCTGTTTAAAATCTGAACCAAGTTAAGTGAATTGGAAAGATCGAGATGGGTTTGCTTGTTAGCACCTCACAGTTTCGAGACTGTTTCCCATTGCACCCTTGGGTTAAACTTGAGCTGTGTAGTGTATGACCGAAACTGTTTGCTTTAAGCTTCTGATTGCTTCTGCATAGGCTTCGCACAGTTGAAATGTTAGGCAATAACAAGCATTCAACCTCTCGCAGTCACATGCTGTTTTCTGAACTTGTGTAATTTCACCGCTGCAACTCCGATTAATATTTGAAATCACAAGTATATGCCTAAATTGGTATCAGCATGATGTCTGAACTGTGCTTGGGGTAGTTCACTTAGTATACATGCTTAGCACTTTTGGCTTCCTGTCTATACATGTCTGTGCTATTTTGATGGTGAATACCTTTTCGGCTACAAACTGCTCTTTTGCTCTCTTTTTAGACTTAGTGATCAGTTTGAGCCTCTGCTAGCATTTTGTGCATTTTTCTGAGTCATCGGATTTGAACTCTATAGAGCATCCTTGCACTCTTTTGACTATACTCCTGAAGCTTCTAACTTGCATTTTGACTCATATGCATTTTGGAGAGGGAGATTTCTGCGTGTTGGCACTTCTTGATGGTGCATTTTCTCAGGGGGAGCACTGTTTCTTGATAGGTGCATTTTCAACTAAGGGGGAGAAATTGCAAATCATAACCCTCCTTTTTTTGCTTAGGGGAAGTTTTCCTGGTTGTTTGCACTATTCGAGGGGGAGCTTCTCTTGCTTCCTGTTGGCCATAAGGTGTTGGTATCGAGCTTTCTTGCTGGTTGTGTTGAGCCTCTGTCCCTCTATCTTGAGGGACTAGCATTTTGCTTCGATATTCTCAAATGGTTTTTGCTAGCGGTGTTGAGCCTGTTCTACCTCTTCTTGAGGGCTAGCTTTGCTTTGCTTGGTTGCATCGAGCCGTTGCCCATGTCTTTGGGAACCAAGTTGTTTTGCTCTTTCCACTTGACCTTCTTCGGCTTTGCTATGCTTTTGGGTCATTTGGTTGAGTTCTCTCTCTTCTTCTTCTTCCTTCTTCTCCTTCTATTATGATTTGTGTGAGTAGTTGGCAATGCACTCATCATGGGGGAGATTGCGGATACATAGGTGTATGCCGAGTCTCTAAGTGATGAGTGATTGTCAACTGGGATGATGCGCATGTTCTTTGGCTTGTGTTGTGCAGGTGTCGAGCCCGGATGCAGTGATCGAAGGCGAGGTGAAGGTCAAGTAGAGACGTGCCGTGCCGATGGACCGAGAGTGGCGAAGGGCGGCCGTGGGGCTTGGACTGAGGGACCAGAGGCCTAAGGATCAGCTGTGGTGGCTGGCATCCTATGACAGCAACAAGTGAAGACTTGTGGTCATGTGTTGCCTGAGTCGTGGACTTGGGGACACGTGTCGGTGGATGGGGTGCACGGGAGGTGCATCCCCTCTACGACGTTGGTTTGGTGGTAGAGCCAGGGAAAAACCATCGGGTGGACGGTTTCCAGGTTTGGGCCTCAAAACCTGGGTGCGGATGGTTTCCGAGTTTGGCCTCAAAACTCGGGCTGAGGGTTTCCGAGTTTGGCCTCAAAACTCAGGCTGAGGATGGTTTCCAGGTTTGGGCCTCAAAACCTGGGCGCTGAGGGTTTGCTGAGTTTGGCCTCAAAACTCAGATGCTGATGGGCTGGTTTCCCGGTTTGGGCCTCAAAACCGGGGGTTGCCTGGAAAGGCTGGTTTCCCGGTTTGGGCCACAAAACCGGGGGTGCAGAGCAAGGGCGGCACGTGGCCGCAATCGGGAGGTTGCGTTGAGGCAACGCTACGAGTTGTGCGAGCGTGGCCATCGGATACACCTACCACCGAGTTGGTCCAGAATAACCCTAGGGTTTAGCTGGTTCGCTCTGTAATTAGTTGAGGGGTAGAGTAGGAATTAGGAATTAGGATAAGTAGAGGGAGACACCCTCCTCCCATTCTATCTCAGTCATTTGCTCTTTGCTTCTTGGGTTTCCTGCTCTCCCAATCCCCTGCTGTAGTTAGCTGAGATCCGCAGAGAACCATACCTCTGTGTTCTGGAGATTTTGAGGAAGTGAGGCCGTAACTTCACTGTTGTAGCGTGTGGTAGTCACATGGTTGCAGATCGATGACTTGATTCATGTTTTGTTCGTGTTCTTCGCGTTCTTCGTTTCTCCGTGATTTTCCCGTCACTCGATCATCCTCTCCTGTGCGTCTTTGCGAAATCCATTTGAATCATCTTGTTCGTATTTAAAAGGAGAACATTTCCATCGAAGGAATTCATCTATCTCCCTACGAACAAGTAGATCGGGTTGATTTCGTTTTCTTGGCGCTTTTTCGTTCATACTCCTCCCCTTTCGATTTCCCGGTGATTGACTCAATTTGAGCGGATGATTTCTTGGGGATAGTCTCCTAACTACTCCGTGATCATCCTCTCCAAGTTTGGAATCGTAGGATTGTGAGTTGATTCGATTTTGGAGAGTTTTGGTGAGAAGGTGACTGAAATCGCCCTCCCTGGGTACTCGCGGACAGTCCGCGGTTTAGACCGGCGGACAGTCCGCACGTCGGGCCTTCGACCGGAGCAGTGGTCGCGTGGCTCGGCTGGTTTTGCCTCGGGTGACCGGCGGACAGTCTGTCGTTGGTTTTGGCGGACAGTCCGGGACTTGGGCAGGGGACTTCAGCAGTAGTGTGTTTTTGCTCGTTTAACCGGCCGACAATCCGCCACCAGAGCGCAGACAGTCCGCTGTAGGGGCGGACAGTCCGGGACCCCAGGGCCGGACAGTCCGCGGATTGGCTGAAGCCTCCGGTCTTGTGCATTTGCTCTCCCGGGTTCCTCGCTTGGTTTCCGGACTTCTCGTTTGGCCTTGTAGTTGACCAAGGAACCTCTCTAGGTATCTTTGCTACTCGTCAGCATCGGTATTTGGGGATTTCTCTATGTAGCCGTCTATCTACGTTAGGGACTTGGTTTTTGAGGTCGTGTTCGAGCCGGAGTTTTTTGGAGTTTGGTTTGCTACTTCCTTGTGGTGCTCCGCTGTGATCCTAGGGATCATCCACCCTCTTCCAAGGGTCGTGAGCATCACGATTTCGGTTGCCGTTTCTCGGGGTTGATTTTGGGACATTTGGCCAATGTTTCGAGAGAAATTTTTGAGCTCCCATTCACCCCCCCTCTGGACGCCTTGCTAGTGCTTTCTCGGTCCTTCAGTATGTTAGACAACCTCCCGGTTTCGAAAATCCTAAGTTTCCAAACCATGTTTTTAAACTTCACAAAGCTTTGTATGGTTTGAAACAAGCCCCAAGAGCCTGGTATGATAGGTTGAAAACCTTTTTGCTTGCTAAGGGTTTTAAAATGGGATGTGTAGATAAAACGCTCTTTCTCCTCAAGCAAGGCACTGATACTCTCTTGGTCCAAATTTACGTGGATGATATCATTTTCGGTGGTTATTCTCACGCTTTGGTTGCCAAGTTTGCAGACACTATGAGCAGGGAGTTCGAGATGAGCATGATGGGTGAGCTGACATTTTTCCTCGGGTTGCAAATTAAGCAATTCCAAGAGGGAACGTTCGTGCACCAGGGCAAGTACACCCGGGACATTCTGAAGAAGTTCAATATGGGTGAGGCCAAGCCGCTTCCAACACCCATGTCGACCACGACGGCCCTGGATGCGGACAAGGAAGGAGAAGCAGTGGACCAGAAGGAGTACCGGAGTATGATCGGGTCGCTGTTGTACCTGACGGCGACACGCCCGGACATTCAGTTCGTGGTGTGCCTCTGCGCGCCCTTTCAGTCGTCGTCGCGCACTTCGCACCGTCAGGCAGTCAAGCGCATTATGAGGTACTTATCCTTCACTCCAGAATTCGAGATTTGGTATTCTGCTTCCTCCACCCTTTCCCTTTGCGGTTATTCCGATGCCGATTTTGCTGGTTGCCGGATTGAGCGCAAGTCCACTTCTGGGACTTGCCAGTTTATTGGTTCTTCTCTTGTATCGTGGTCTTCTCGCAAGCAGTCTAGTGTCGCCCAGTCTACCATAGAGGCTGAATATGTTGCTGCGGCTAGCTGCTGTTCCCAGTTACTCTGGATGATGACCACTTTGCGTTATTTTGGTCTGAGCTTTTCTCGCGTTCCTTTGCTTTGTGACAGCACGAGTGCGATTAGCGTTGCTAAGAACCCTGTGCTGCACTCGAAGACCAAACACATTGGTGTGCGCTTTCATTTTCTGCGAGACCACTCTGAGAAGGGTGATATCGACCTTCGCCATGTCGATACTCATCGTCAGCTTGCTGATATTTTCACCAAACCTTTGGACCAATCAACCTTTAATCGTTTGAGAGGTGAGCTTGGTGTGTGTTTCCGCTTTTAGATGGGGGAAACATTTTTACTCTTGTATGATACGCTGACTTAGTGTTTTCAGTTGGTTTTGCTTCTTTTTGATTTGTTCATGCATCTTTGCATTTCAGCATACGCTTTTACATTCTAAGCTTCATGAATATAGTCTGAAGAATGTAACTATGCTCTGTGTAGTCTTTACTCCGATGCTTTATGATGATGTTGTAGCTTATGCTCTTTCTGATCACTGATACATGTGTGAGCTGAGCTATTTTTGAATGGTGAACTTGTTTAAAGAACATAAAACTTGAAAATATTCACCATTGAGATTTGCAACTAGCATGTGTAGGATGTGTCGAGATCACTCGTGCTTTTCATATATACTAGGTTGCTATGTCTCTAGTGTTGAGTCCTTCACTTGCTTGGTATGTTCATATTCTGTTTAAAATCTGAACCAAGCTAAGTGAATTGGAAAGATCGAGATGGGCTTGCTTGTTAGCACCTCACAGTTTCGAGACTGTTTCCCATTGCACTTTTGGGTTAAACTTGAGCTGTGTAGTGTATGACCGAAACTGTAGATTTAAGCTTCTGATTGCTTCTGCATAGGCTTCCCACATTTAAAAAGTTAGGCAATAACAAGCATTCAACCTCTCGCAGTCATATGCTGTTCTCTGAACTTGTGTAATTTCACCGCTGCAACTCCGATTAAAATCTGAAATCACAAGTATATGCCTCAATTGGTATCAGCATGATGATTGAACTGTGCTAGGGGTAGTTCACCTGGTATACATGCTTAGCATGTTTGACTTCCTGTCCATACATGTCTTGTGCTATTTTGATGGTGAATACCTTTTCGGCTGAAAACTGCTCACATGTTCATATTTCATCCTCAGTGATCAGTTTGAGCCTTTGCTAGCATTTTTGTGCATTTTGTGAGACATCGGATTAGAACTCTATAGAGCATCCTTGCACTCTTTTGACTATACTCCTGAAGCTCCTAACCTTCATTTTGACTCATATGCATTTTGGAAGGGGAGAAATCTGCGTGTTGGCACTTTGTGATAGTGCATTTTCTGAGGGGGAGCATTGTCTCTTGACAAGTGCATTTTCAACTAAGGGGAAGAAATTGCAAATCATAACCCTCCTTTTGCTTAAGGGGGCTTTCCTGGTTGTTTGCAATATTCGAGGGGGAGTTTTTCTGCTTCCTGTTGGCCGTAAGGTCTTGTTATCGAGCTTTATTTGCTAGTTGCGTTGAGCCTCTGTGCCTGTATCTTGAGGGACTAGCATTTTGCTTTGATATTTTCGATTGGCATTTGCTAGCGGTGTTGAGCCTATTCTACCTCTTGTTGAGGGCTAGCTTTGCTTTGCTTGGTTGCGTCGAGCCGGTGCCCATGTCTTTGGGAACCAAGTTGTTTCGCTCGTTCCACTTGACCTTCTTCCGCTTTGCTATGCTTTTGGGTCATTTGGTCGAGTTCTCTCTCTCTTTCTTCCTTCCTTCTTCTGCTACCATGCAATCATCAAGGGGGAGATTGCGGATACATGGGTGTATGCCGAGTCTCTGAGTGATGATTGATTGTCAACTGGGATGATGCACATGTTCTATGGCTTGTGTTGTGCAGGTGTCGAGCACGGATGCAGTGATCAGAGGCGTGGTGAAGGTCAAGTAGAGACATGCCATGCCGATGGACCGAGAGTGGCGAAGGGCGGACGAGAGGCTTGGACTAAGGGATCAGAGGCCCAAGGATCAGCTGTGGTGGCTGACAGCCTGGGACAGCGACGAGCGAAGACTTGTGGTCATGTGTTGCCTGAGTCGAGGACTCGGGGACACGTGTCGGTGGATGGGGTGCATCCCATCTACGGCGTCGGTTTGGTGGTAGAGCCAGAGAAAAACCATCGGGTGGACGGTTTCCAGGTTTGGGCCTCAAAACCTGGGTGCGGACGGTTTCCGAGTTTGGCCACAAAACTCAGGCTGAGGACGGTTTGTAGGTTTGGGCCTCAAAACCTGGGTGCTGCGGGTTTGCTGAGTTTGGGCCTCAAAACTCAGGCGCTGGTGGGCTGGTTTCCTGGTTTGGGCCTCAAAACCGGGGGTTGGCTGGAAAGGCTGGTTTCCCGGTTTGGGCCTCAAAACCGGGGGTGCAGAGCGAGGGCGGCACGTGGCGACAATCGGGAGGTTGCGTCGAGGCAATGCTACGAGTTTTGCAGGCATGGCCGTCGGATCCACCTACCATCGAGTTGGTCCAGAATAACCTTAGGGTTTAGCTAGTTCGCTCTGTAATTAGTTGAGGGGTAGAGTAGGAAATAGAATTAGGTTAAATAGAGGGAGACACCCTCCTCCCATTCTATCTCAGTTATTTGCTATTTTGCCTTCTAGGTTTTCCTGCTCTCCCTCTCCCCTGCTGTAGCGAACTGAGATCCACAGAGAAGAGAACAATACCTCTGTGTCCGTGAGATTTATAGGAAGTGAGACCGTAATCTCACTGTTGTAGCGTGTGGTAGCCATACGGTTGCAAATTCGTGGTTGTGATTCGCATTTCGTTCGTGTTCTTCGCGGAATCCTTTTCTCCACGTTTTTCCCTTCGCTTGATCTCTTTGCTCGGTTCATCTTTTGCAAATCCGTTTGAACCAAGTTGTTCTAGATCGTGAGACACTTCTTTCGACCGAAGAAATTCACTTCTAACCTCAAGGTCTA
Organism: Coix lacryma-jobi var. lacryma-jobi; assembly: GCA_009763385.1. NCBI lineage: Eukaryota > Viridiplantae > Streptophyta > Magnoliopsida > Poales > Poaceae > Coix > Coix lacryma-jobi. The sequence goes on from CM019822.1 coordinate 72,580,854, forward strand.
GGAGATCGATCGATTTTCGTTTCGGGTCATGTTTTTCTCCCTTCCCACGAAATTCTTCGATTCACCAATTTGGAGATAGGTTCAAGCCATGATCTCTTAGAGATAGCTCACTATACTCCTTGTGACTCCTCTCACCAAGTTTGATCCCTAGAGGATTTGTTTTGGGTGAGATCGAGGCGGATTGGTGAACGAACTGCACAGAATCGGGGTGACCGGACGCAGTGTTCATATGACCGGACGCTGCTTCCATGAGTCCGGTCGTTGAACAGAGCACAATATCTTTCACGTGACTGACCGGACGCTTGGCTAACTCACTGACCGGACGCGCAGCTCCCACTGTTCATCGGGCTTTTTGTAAGTTGACCGGACGCATAGGTTGTGACCGGACGCACTGCTTCACAGAGTCCGGTCCAACACAGTAAGGGTCCAAAACCGTTTTGACTTGACCGAACGCGTCCGGTGGGTTGGGACCGGACGCAAGTAGAGTCCGGTCAACGCTGCTTCTGCACATTTTTGTCCACGGTTCGTTCGTTCGTTGTCGGTTTTGCATTCCGGTTTTTGCGTTGGGTTTCTAGAGTCGTGAAGTGTCTCACTGTGCTTCTTGGAAGCATCCACCCTACATCTAGGGTCGTGGACACTTACGAGCTCTAGGGTTTGCTCTCGGGGTTGATTTACGGGACAGTGGCAACAAGTTTTCGAAAGGAATTTTGAAGCTCCCAATCACCCCCCTCTGGTCGCTTTCTGGTAGCATTCTCGGTCCTTCAGATGGTCGGCTGGTTTCCCAGTTTGGGCCTCAAAACCGGGGGTTGGTCATGAAGGCAGGTTTCCCGGGTTGGGCCTCAAAACCGGGGGCAAAGTCCAGGAAAAGGACGAGCAGAGCGGTGGTGGCACGTGGCGGCAATCGGTGAGGTTGCGTCGAGGCAACGCTACCAGTTGTGCGGGCGTGGCCGTCGGATTACCAACATCTTCGAGTTGGTCCAGAATAACCCTAGGGAATCGGTGAGTTCGCTCTGTAATTAGTGAGGGGTAGAGTAGGAATTAGAATTAGGATAAGTAGAGGGAGACACCCTCCTCCCATTCCATCTCAGCCATTTGCTCTTTGCCTTCTAGTTTTTCTGCTCTCACAATCCCCTGCTGTAGCAACTTAGATCTGCAGAGAACCATACCTCTGTGTACTGGAGATTTTGAGGAAGTGAGACCGTAATCTCACTGTTGTAGCGTGTGCTAGCCACACGGTTGCAGATCGATGACTTGATTCGCGTTTTGTTCGTGTTCTTCACGTTCTTCGTTTCTCCGTGATTTTCCTGTCACTCGATCTCCCTCTCTACTGCGTCTTTGCAAAATCCATTTGAATCAACTTGTTCTTTATTGTGAGGAGATCATTTCCACCGAAGGAATTTATCTAACTCCTCACGAACAAATAGATCGGGTTGATTTCGTTTTCGTGGCGCTTTTTCGTTCATACTCCTCCCCTTTCGATTTCCCGGTGATTGAGTTGATTTGAGGGGATGATTTCTTGGGGATAGTCTCCTAACTACCTCGTGATCATCCTCTCCAAGTTTGGGAATGTGGAATTGAGTTTTGATTCAGATTTGATAGGTTGTGTGTGAAGGGCGACCGAAATCGCCCTCACTGGGTGGTCGCGGACAGTCCACGGTTTGACCGGCGGACAGTCCGCGCGTCGGGCTCCGACCGAGCAGTGGTCGCTCAGCTCGGCTATGTTTTGCCTCGGGTGACCGGCGGACAGTCCGCCGTTGACAGGCGCAGACAGTCCGGGCCCGAGCAGGGAGACTTCAGCAACTGTGCTGTTTCGGGGATTTTGCCGGCGGACAGTCCGCCATCCCCCCGCGGATAGTCCACGGTTGAGCCGGACAGTCTGGGACCGTACCGGCAGACAGTCCGAGATTCGGCTGTGTGTTGTGGTTTAGTGCGTTTTCTCTCCCGGCTTCTTCGCTTGGTTTCCGGACTTCTCGTTTGGCCTTAGAGTTGATCAAGGAACCTCTCTAGGTATCTTTGCTACTTGTTAGCATCGGTATTTAGGGATTTCTCAACGTAGTCTTCCATCTACGTTCGGGACTTGGTTTTTAGGGGTTGAACTTGTTTCGGTGCTTTTGCCGATTGGTTTGCTATCGCTTTGTGGTGCTCCGCTGTGATCCTAGAGATCATCCCCCCTCTTCCAAGGGTCGTGAGCATCACGGTTTCGATCGAAGCTTTTGGGTGGTTGATTTGTGAGACAAAGGCTGAAGTTTCAAGAGAAATTTTTGAGCTCCCATTCACCCCCCCCTCGGGTCGCCTTGCTATTGCATTCTCAGTCCTTCAATTGGTATCGGGGCGGGTTAAGGATCTTCCACCTTAGTCGGTTCCAAATCCACCGAAGGCGACATGGATCGTGGCGTGGGCAAACCGCCGTTTTTCGATGGGACGAACTATGCGTATTGGAAGATACGCATGTCGGCCTATCTGCAGAGTATGGGTACTTCCATCTGGGATATTTGCAACTCTGCTGATTACGTGGTCTTGGTTGCTCGTGTTACTCATCGTCAGATCGATGATCAGGATGCCAATAGCCGAGCCCGTAATGCTCTTTTCTCATGCTTGAGCAGACGGAGTTTGATCGCGTTTCTCACCTCGCTACGACTCGGGAGATTTAGGCATCCCTCATGCGTTTCCATGAGGGAACCTCTCAAGTCAAAACCCGTCTCTACGAGTCCTACAAGCGAGAGTATGAGAACTTCTGACATATGCCTGGCGAGAGCATAGAGAGTTTATTCGCTCGCTTTCAGGTGATTGTCAACAGGATGAGGGCTAACAAGGAGCTGTTGCCTTCCGACGATCATGAGAGAGCTTTGAAGCTTTTGCATACTCTTCATCAGTCGGTGTGGGACTCAAAGGTCCAAGCGATCATCGAATCGCCTAACTATGAGACCCTTACGTGCGACGAGCTCTTCAGTTAGCTCAAGTCTAGTGAGATCGATGCCATGGCGAGGGCTTCTTATGAAAATCCTTCTGGCCCTTCGATGGCTTTGCTTTCTGGCTCTTCTGCTAACCCCTCTGGAGGCTTTGCTTTGTCTTCACTTCTTTCTGTCACAGAGGAGAAGCTGTAGTTCATGGGGGATGACGAGCTGGCTATGCTCGCCAACTGGTTCTCGCAGTTCCACAACAACCGCATGAACTATTGCCGCGGAGGAGGACGCTTGGGATGCTTCGAGTGCGGCGACCCCAACCACTTCATCGCCAATTGCCCGAAGAAGAACAAGCAAGTCTTCGGCAAGGCGGATCATGGGCACAAGTATGACTCTGGCAAGCGCAAGGAGAAGTACGTCCCCGCGAAGCACAAGCGGAAGGGCGGCTTCAACAAGGAGTACATCAAGACGAAGTACATGGAGAAGGCCCAGGCTGAGCAGCATGCGTTCTTCGCCACGCTCAGCGATGTCAATGACTCGGATGACGACTCCGCTGCCTCAAGCGACGACGAGTCCAAGAAGAAGAAGAGGATCGAGGACAAGCTGAACGGTCTCTGCTTCTTCGCCGACAACAAGGGCTTCTGCACCATGGCCGTCGGCAAGGAGGTCGACGACGAGCTTGAGGACATCCCTCGGAACGACGACGATGACACCTCCCAGGTATCTCAGACCCCCGATGAGCTTTCTGCTGAGGTCGAGAAACTTACTGCCGCTCTCCTTAGTCAAGACAAGCTGCTTAAGCACGCTGCTAGAGAGAGGAAGGAGTTTAGGCAGAAGTGGGAGGATACGGTGAAGGAACTTGAATCTGTCAAGTCCATCGTTGTTGTCACAGATGAGGAGGAGTGTGAGATGTGCTCCACACACAGACTGATCTTCTCACTTTGAGAAGTAAGTATGCTGTGTTGGTAGGAGAGGTGGATGAGCTGAAGGCTAGATCCTCGCTATTGGGTGCGTGCAACTCATGTGCTGGCTTGCAAACCGAGTTGGCAGAGAAGAATGCCTAGATTGTGTCTCATGAGAAGGCCAGCTCGGGTAGCACTTGTGTGACTAGGTGCGTTCTGTGTGAGAGTTTGGAGATGGAGATTGCAAATGTGAAGCATGACAAGATGCAAACCAAGGAGGAAAACGCATACCTTCAGACCATCTTGTCATGGGTGTCTAGTGGTGAGCTGCAACTTGGGATGATGATCTCCCAGTTCAAGCGTGCTGCTGGAGGTCCAGGTGTAGGTTTTGCTTAGGGTGTTGATGTGTCATCTTTTGGCAAGATTGGAGAGTCGAGTGGTCTAAACCCATGTGAGAAGCCCAACTCCACCACTACTCCCAAGCTTACCAAGATTCCACCCAAAGAGCCTCTCAAGCCTAACACCAAGGATGGGGTATTTGTTGAACCTCCGAGAGCTCCACCCAAGAAACAATCATGGGCTCCAAAACCAAACCACCTCAAGAACAAGCTGGACACAATGCCACCCATCCAGGAGGAGCTTATGCCACAGAAGGGCAAAGTTATCCACACCCACTACCGTGAGTACCAACAACCCCCTATGAGAGCGGTGAGGTACCATTGTGAGCACTGTGGGAGAGATGGACACTTGAGTGAGTTTTGCTTTCGGCGCAAGAGAGAGGCACGCCGTGCAAAGGAGATGAACATGTGCATGTGCCGAACGTTCAAAGGAGTGCTGCTAGGCCTAGAGGTCCTAAACCTCAAGTTCCTAGGCCTAGGCCGCGAGGGGGTCGTGCCCGGCGGGAGCCTGCAGTTGTGGGCTATGGACCCCGTGGCGGTGGCTTTGTAGTTGAACGTTTTCCTCCCGTTTTGAGTATCGCGATGGACGCTCCTCCCTTAGCGGACCACGTTTTCCCCAGCGTGGTGATCGCTTTCCCCGTAGGCATGCTAGGAATTGTTTTTCTGCTAACGGTTCTTTTGAGCAGCCAGCCCAACACTGGTATTCTTCCTACTTCACTAACCCCAGTGTTGGACCGTATGCTCACCCTATGTCTTTTTACTGATGTAGGTAAAACGATTGGAGAACGTTTGGTTGGTAGATTCCAGGTGTTCGAGTCTCATGAACGGAAACGCCAAGTGGTTCTCCAGTCTTAGTCCGGTCGCCGGAAAGGAGTTTATCACCTTTGGCGACAATAGCAAAGGTAAGGTATTGTCTCGTGGGTCGGTGCAAGTTAATGAGCACTTTGTGTTGCGCGATGTTGCTCTTGTTTCTAACTTGCACTTTAACATTCTTTCTGTTTCGCAACTCTTTGATGTTGACTATGAGATTCGTTTTAAACTGAATCTCATTCGCATTTTGGATCCTCAGGGCAATCTTGTATGTTTGATTTCGCCCTTTGGAAAAGTCTTTCGTGCAAATTTCTCGGAGTCGTTTGGAATTTCTCATTGTCTTTTGGCTGGACCTTCCTCCTGTGATCTTTGGAAGTGGCATAGGAGACTAGGTCACCTGAGCTTCGACTTGCTTGCAAGACTTAGCTCACTTGGCTTAATCCGAGGATTGCCCAAGTTGTCCATGGAGAAGGATCTTTTTTGCCATTCTTGTAGACATGGGAAGATGGTAGCCGTTCCGCACCATCCAGTGACTCAGGTCAAGACCAAGCGCCCTGGAGAGCTTTTGCACATGGACCTTGTTTGTCTGGCTCGGGTAAGCTCGGTTGGAGGGAAGTGGTATGTGCTTGTTGTTGTTGATGATTTTTCGAGATATTCGTGGGTCTTCTTTTTAGCTGAGAAGACCGAGACTTTCTCCTTTGATCGCAATCTGATTTTGCTTCTTCACAATAAGTTCCCTATGAACTCAATGCGAGCAATTCAGAGTGATAATGGTTCTGAACTCAAGAATTCGGATTTTGAGAAGTTTTGTAACTCTTTGGGTTTGGAGCATCAATTTTCTTCCCCCCACACCGCCACAAAATGGTGTTGTAGAGAGGAAGAATCAGACCCTTGTAGAGATGGCCAGGACGATGCTCGATCAGCATAGGACTCCTAGGCGATATTGGGCCGAAGCTATGAGCACTGCATGCTATATTTCGAATCGCATTTTTCTCCGAGCTTTCTTGAAAAAGACTTCTTATGAGTTGCGTTTTGAAAAACTCCCCAAGGTGAGTTATTTTAGAGTTTTTGGTTGCCACTGTTTTATACTCAAGAAAGGCAACCTGGACAAATTTGAGTCTCGTTCTTCCGACGGTGTATTTTTGGGTTATGGCACTCACACTCGTGCATATCGTGTACTTAACCTTGATAATAACCGAGTCATGGAGACATCAGATGTCACCTTCGATGAGACCATGGTTTGTCCTTCTTCTCGTTTTGAGCATGCATGTGATCATGAGTTTGGAGAACCTCTTTTTGATGATGAGGACGACGGTGTTGCAGGGATGGATGACCCAGCACCATCTCCACCTGCTGAGCCGCAAAGAGCGGCCTCGGCTACGACTCACGGCCCCGACCCTTCTTCCTCTACTACATGGGGGCCATGGGATCCGCCACCTCGAGCGGTACCTTTTGTACCCGAGGAGGCACCAGCTGCTGTTGAGGGGGAGGCTACATCAGCTCGGGAGGCGCCACGACACATTCAGCGCCAACACCCGCCTCAGCAGATGATCGGCAGCATCGGCGAACGTGTCACTCGGTCAAGGTCACAACAAATCTCTCACTTTGCTCATTCTAGATTTGTTGCTGATTTTGAACCCCAAGATGTCAGACACGCTTTATCTGATCTGGATTGGGTCAACGCCATGCATGAGGAGTTGGAAAATTTTGAAAGAAATCAGGTTTGGGTTCTTGTTCCTCTTCCTCCTGACTGTCATCCTATTGGGACAAAATGGGTTTTCAAAAACAAACAAGGAGAGGATGGCCATGTTGTGAGAAACAAGGCTAGACTAGTAGCCCAGGGGTATAGTCAGAAGGAGGGGATAGACTATGAGGAGACTTTTGCTCATGTAGCTCGTTTGGAGGCAATTAGGATACTCTTGGCTTTTGCTGCATCCAAAGGGTTTAAACTTTTTCAAATGGATGTAAGAGTGCCTTCTTAAACGGCTACATAGAAGAAGAGGTGTATGTGAGACAACCCCCCGGTTTCGAAAATCCTGTTTCCAAACCATGTTTTTAAACTTCACAAAGCTTTGTATGGTTTGAAACAAGCCCCTAGAGCCTGGTATGAAAGGTTGAAAACCTTTTTACTTGCTAAGGGTTTTAAAATGGGATGTGTGGATAAAACGCTCTTTCTCCTCAAGCAAGGCAATGACACTCTCTTGGTCCAGATTTACGTGGATGATATCATTTTCGGTGGTTCTTCTCACGCTTTGGTTGCCAAGTTTGCAGACACTATGAGCAGGGAGTTTGAGATGAGCATGATGGGCGAGTTGACGTTTTTCCTCAGGTTGCAAATCAAGCAATCCCGAGAGGGGACATTTGTGCACCAGGGTAAGTATACCAAGGACATTCTGAAGAAGTTCGATATGGGTGAGGCCAAGCCTCTTCCAACACCCATGTTGACCACAACTGCCCTGGATGCGGATGTGGATGGAGAAGCTGTGGACCAGAAGGAGTACCGGAGTATGATCGGGTCGCTGCTGTACCTGACGGCGACACACCGGGACATCCAGTTCGCGGTGTGTCTTTGCGCGCGATTTCAGTCATCGTCGCGCACCTCTCACCGTCACGCGATCAAGCGCATTATGAGGTACTTATCCTTCACTCCAGAATTTGGGATTTGGTATTCTGCTTCCTCCACCCTCTCCCTTTGTGGTTATTCTGATGCCGATTTTGCTGGTTGCCGTATTGATCGCAAGTCTACTTCTGGGACTTGCCAGTTTATTGGTTCTTCTCTTGTATCGTGGTCTTCTCGCAAGCAGTCTAGTGTCGCCCAGTCTACCACGGAGGCTGAGTATGTTGCTGCGGCTAGCTGCTGTTCCCAGTTGCTCTTGATGATGGCCACTTTGCGTGATTTTGGTCTGAGCTTTTCTCGCGTTCCTTTGCTTTCTGACAGCACGAGTGCGACTAGCGTTGCTAAGAACCCCGTCCTGCACTCTAAAACAAAACACATTGATGTGCGCTTTCATTTTCTGCGAGACCACTATGAGAAGGGTGATATCGACCTTCGCCATGTCGATAATCATCGTCAGCTGGCTGATATTTTCACCAAGCCTTTGGACCAATTAACTTTTGCTAGGTTGAGAGGTGAGCTTGGTGTGTGTTTCCCTTTTTAGTTGGGGGAAACATTTTGCTTCGTGTATCATAAACTGACTGTTTTCCTTCGTTTGGTTTCATCATGCATCTTTGCATGTCATACTGCATATTTCCATTCAGAGCTTCATTAATATAATTCTTAGAATCTGACTATGCTCTGTTTAGTGTATGCTCCGATGCTATTTAATGATGCTTGTAGCTTCTGCTCTTTCTGATCACTGATACATGTTGTGAACTGATCTATTTTATGAATGGTGAACTCCGCTTAATGAACATAAAACTTAAAAAATGTTCACCATTGAGATATGCAACTAGCATGTGTAGAATGTGTTGAATTCACCTGTGCTTTTCATATATGCTAGGTTGCTATGTCTCTAGTTTTGAGTCATTCACTTGCTTGGTATGTTCATAAGCTGCTTTAATTTTGAACCAAGTTAAGTGAATTGGAAAGATCGAGATGGGTTTGTTTGTCAGTACATCACAGTTTCGAGACTGTTTCTCATTGCACTATGAGTTAAACTTGAGCTGTGTAGTGTATGACCGAAACTGTTGGTTTAAGCTTCTAATTGCTTCTGCATAGGCTTCGCACAGTTGAAAAGTTAGGCAATGACAAGCTTTCAACCTCTCGCACTCACATGCTGAAATTTAAACTTGTGTAACTTAACCGCTGCAACTCTGATAAAATCTGAATGCACAAGTCTATGTTTCATTCTATAGCATGATGATTGATCCTTGCTAGGGGTAGTTCACCTTGTATACATGTTTAGCACTTGTTTGACTTCCTGTCTATACATGTTTAGTGCTATTTTGATGGTGAATACCTTTTTGGCCAAAAACTGCTCACATGTTCATATTTCGTATTTGGTGATCAGTTTGAGCCTTTGCTAGCTTTTTATGCATATTGTTGAGTCATCGGATCAACATTTTGACAAGCATCTTCATAATCTATCGACTATTTTCCTGAAGCTCCTAACTTGCATTCTGACTCATATGCATTTGGAGGGAGAGTTCTTCTGTCAAGGGGGAGAAATCTGTTTGATGGTGCATTTTCATCTAAGGGGGAGAAAATATTGACAAATCATGTGTGCTCTCTGTGTTCGACCCTAAGGGGGAGATTTCCTACTTGTGTGCACTATTTGAGGGGGAGCTTGAGTTGGAGTTTGCTCGGATTTTGAGGTTGTTTGAATCTCCCAATTGGTTCGGAGCTTTTCTGCTAGTTGTGTTGAGCCTCTGTGCCTCTGTCTTGAGGGACTAGCATTTTTTGCTATGTTCTCCAATTGGTTCGGAGCAGTTTTGGTAGCTAGCTGTGTTGAGCCTTTGCCTCTTTCTTGAGGGACTAGCAACCTTGTCTTTATGCTCTCCAGTTGGTATCGAGCTTTCTCGCTAGCGGTGTTGAGCCTGTTCTACCTCTTCTTGAGGGCTAGCTTTGCTTTGCTTGGTTGCGTCGAGCCGTTGCCCATGTCTTTGGGAACCAAGTTGTGTTGCTCTTTCGACTTGACCTTCTTCAGCTTTGATATGCTATGGGGTCATTTGGTCGAGTTCTCTCTCCTTCTTCCTTCCTTCTTCTATTTCATTATGATTTGTGTTGGTAGTTGACAATGCACTCATCAAGGGGGAGATTGCAGATACATGGGTGTATGTCGAGTCTCTGAGTGATGAGTGATTGTCAACTGAGATAATGCGCATGTTCTTTGGCTAGTGTTGTGCAGGTGTCGAGCACGGATACAGTGATCAAAGGCAAGGTGAAGGTCAAGTAGAGACGTGCCGTGCCGATGGACCGAGAGTGGCGAAGGGCGGACGTGAGGCTTGAACTGAGGGACCGGTGGCCCGAGGATCAGCTGTGGTGGCTGACAGCCTGGGACAGCGACGAGCCAAGACTTGCGGGCATGGTGTTGCTCGGGTCGAGGACTTAGGGACACGTGTTGGTGGACGGGGTGCACGGGCGGTGCATCCCATCAACGGCTCGTTTTGGTGGTTGAGCCACAGAAAAACCACCGAGTGGACGGTTTCCATTTTTGGGCCTCAAAACCTGGGTGCTGACGGTTTCCGAGTTTGGCCACAAAACTCGGGCTAAGGACGGTTTCCAGGTTTGGGTCTCAAAACCTGGGTGCTGCGGGTTTCTGAGTTTGGGCCACAAAACTCAGGCGATGGTCGGCTAGTTTCCCGGTGTGGGCCTCAAAAGCGGGGCTTGGTCGTGAAGGCAGGTTTCCCGGTTTGGGCCTCAAAACCGGGGGCGAAGTCCAGGAAGAGTTGGTCCAGAATAACCCTAGGGTTTAGCTGGTTCGCTCTGTAATTAGTGAGTGGTAGAGTAGGAATTAGAATTAGGATAAGTAGAGGGAGACACCCTCCTCCCATTCCATCTCAGCCATTTGCTCTTTGCCTTCTAGGTTTTTCTGCTCTCCCAATCCACTGCTGTAGCAACTGAGATCCGCAGAGAACCATACCTCTCTGTAATGGAGGTTTTGAGGAAGTGAGACCGCAATCTCACTGTTGTAGCGTGTGCTAGCCACACGGTTGCAGATCGATGACTTGATTCGCGTTTTGTTCGTGTTCTTCGCGTTCTTCGTTTCTCCGCGATTTTCCCGTCACTCGTTCTCCCTCTCTACAATGTCTTTGCGAATCCGTTTGAATCAACTTGTTCTTTATAGTGAGGAGATCATTTATCTAACTCCTCACGAACAAGTAGATCGGGTTGATTTCGTTTTCGTGGCCCTTTTTCGTTCATACTCCTCCCCTTTCGATTTCCCGGTGATTGAGTTGATTTGAGCGGATGATTTCTTGGGGATAGTCTCCTAACTACCTCGTGATCATCCTCTCCAAGTTTGGGAACGTGGGATTGAGTTTTGATTCGGATTTGAGAGGTTGTGTGTGATGGGCGATCGAAATTGCCCTCACTGGGTGGTCGCGGACAGTCTGCGGTTTGACCGGCGGACAGTCCGCGCGTCGGGCTCCAACCGAGAAGTGGTCGCGCAGCTCGGCTGTGTTTTGCCTCGGGTGACCGGCGGACAGTCCGCCGTTGACAGGCGCGGACAGTCCGGGCCTGAGCAGGGAGACTTCAGCAACTGTGCTGTTTCGGGGATTTTGCCGGCGGACAGTCCGCCATCCCCCCGCGGACAGTCCGAGGTTGAGCCGGACAGTCCGGGACTGTACCGGCGGACAGTCCAGGATTCGGCTGTGTGTTGCGGTTTAGTGCGTTTGCTCTCCCAGCGTCTCCGCTTGGTTTCCTGACTTCTCGTTTGGCCCTAGAGTTGATCAAGGAACCTCTCTAGGTATCTTTGCTACTTGTTAGCATCGGTATTTGGGGATTTCTCAACGTAGTCTTCCATCTACATTCGTGACTTGGTTTTTAGGGGTTGAACTAGTTCCGGTGCTTTTTCCGATTGGTTTGCTATCCCTTTGTGGTGCTCCGCTATGATCCTAGGGATAATCCACCCTCTTCCAAGGGTCGTGAGCATCACGGTTTCGATCGAAGCTTTTGGGGAGTTGATTTGTGGGACAAAGGCCAAAGTTTCGAGAGAAACTTTTGAGCTCCCATTCACCCCCCCTCTGGTCGCCTTGCTATTGCATTCTCGGTCCTTCACATTCTGTTTTTCTCAGACTGACCGGACGCTAGGGTTTTGTGTGACCGGACGCGTAGAAGACACTGTTCATTGCCTCTTCTGTGTAGACCAGAGTCATAGTGTTGTTGTAACACCCCTGGTGTTAAGCAACCCTAAATGCATAACTTGACATCTCATGAGCATAAGCATCATCATCACATGTTGCATTCTTTTTGTAAAGTGTCATTTCATGTGTTGGCTTGTAATATTATGCTTGGTGTGATGCTTGTTTGACTTGTTTTTGGAGTGTTTGAGTCTCCTAAGTAGTTTAACCTTGTTGACGAGTCAATGTGAAGCTAGGTTTGTGTTGCTCATTAGGGCTAACCAAGTCTCTAACCCTAGTTTCCTTAATAGAGCCTTAGGAGTCCTATGGTTTGACTAACTAAGACCTCCTAGATAGAAGCTTTGCATGGCAGTGGGCCCTTAACCAAAAGTGTGTAGAATTTAGAGTAGAACAAAAAGTGTTTAAGGGCCAACTCATGAAAATGGGTTTAACAAGGTGTTTTAGGACACACAAGGCGGAAATGGGGGATATTTGACTTAAAGAAATTCTTCTAAGTCCTAACTGCCGAAATAGTTTCGCGGAGTGATCTTTGGAGCTTTCTAGATAGCAATCCAGTCCGAACCAAAGCTTGATCTTGTAACCAAAGTTGTAGTCGGCACATAGCTCTACTCAATGGAACAAGTGGTTTAGCGTTTCATTGAGTGGTTAGCGCGTTAATCACGTTCAGAATCCGGCCGTCAGTTGGCCATCAGCGACTGAATCGGTCGATTCAGTTTGAATGGACGCCGTGGTCGTGGCCGACCGCGCCAGAACTTGGCCGCCGTGTGGCGTGCCGCGGCCGGCCAAGCCAGCGTTCGCGCGCGGCATGGCGAGCTCAAGTCGCCAGCTCGCCCCCGCACTGACCAAAGCCGCCCACTTCCTCCGTTCTGTCTCCTCCTTGCTCTCGCCGTTGCTCGGGCGGAAGAGGGGGGAAACACCAAGCGTCGCCACCGTTCACCGCCATCCGGCCGCCTCACCGCCAATCCAACCACCCAGCCAGCCTCGCCTTCACCTCCTGCATCGCCTGCTCTAGCTAGCGCTCGCCGGGAATGCCTAGGTAAGCCGCGGGGTGAGTTCCCGCCATGGCCGCCGTGACCGCCGAGCCCGGTCCGCCGTGGTCGCCCCTCCCTCCGTGCGAATCCTTCCGCTCTAGCACACATTTGAGGGTCAGTGAGGTTCGTGGATGAGGTAGAAGGTGACGGTTTGGCCGATTAAGGTTTGGTGATCGTGGTACGCCGTGTCCGCCATGGCCGGCGAGCTCGGTCCGCCGTGGCCAACCCCCTTTTCGAGCTCGTCCGTTTGTCCTAGCTAGTGTTCGCGAGTCGCCTTGGCCCGTAAAAGACGTTGGTGGTGTTGGTTTGGCCGACTAGGGCTTGGTAGTGGTCGTACGTCGCCGTCCGCCGTCGGCTCTGTTCGCCATGGACGATGAGCCACGGTCTCGGCCGTTTCTCATGGCAACCCTCGCTTCCTTGCCTCGATTAGGGTTCGCTAGGGTTTGGGGAGTGTGAGATGGCTGTTGGCTTGCTTCCGGAAGGCCGGAGATGGCCGGCGTGGCGAGCTCTTGACGTCGCGGCCGCCATTCTCGCCGGCGAAGCTTGCTCCGAGCATGCGCTAGGCCTGTGAGTGGTATCGCCGTGTGCGGAAGGAGGAGAGGAATAGAATGGTGATGTCCGTTTCGCCGAGAAGGTCGTCGCCGGCGAGCTCCGCCGCGGTCAACCCTTCCCCTGCTTCCGAGTGACTGACCGGTGGGGCCGGTTTGACTCGGGGGCCCGCAAGTCAGTGGCTCGGGTCCTGGCTGTCAATGTCTCGGGTGCAGTAGTTTGGGTACGCGTAGCAGTTTAGGTTGAAGAGTTTTGCAGGGTTTTGTTTAATTAGTTTTCAGAAATGTTTATAGAGTTTGTTTAATTCATATCTTGCATTCTGTAAATGCTAAAAAGGTGAAATAAGTTTTGTTAAGTTTGTTGTGATGAGTTCCATGCATGAAAAATATAATATGGCCAGCTTGTGATAAATTTATGTATAGTTATATTTACTTTATGTTTAGGCTGAAATCTTGTAAAATGCATAGTAAAGTGTGTATTGCTAAGAAAAATGTGGTTCTTGTTTTGTTAGGTTTGTATTGTTGAATAGTTTCCGGGAAAAATATAATATGAGGTTGTTCTGTGAAATATTTTGGCAATAGCAATTAAAATGATTAAATGTTGTTTTCTTGTTTAATTTGTAGTAATTAAAATATGAGAAGTTTGAGCCTGATAATTTTTGTATACTGCTCTTGTGCTAAGAAGTTTAGTAGAAAAATGAGAAACCTGTTGTTTGACACTTTTTGCTAGGGTGTGTAGTTCAAAGCACCTTTTCATGTTAATGTTTGTCTTTCTCATAGAGGATAGTGTTTAAATCCAAATGGGGTGAAATTTGGACAGGGGACTAGATTGCATGCTGTCAACCTCCAGTAATTTCTGTAGATTTTTCTGAATTTGTTATTTGAGGGTTACTGTTCTAGGCTAACTAAAATGATTAAATGGTAGCAATTGGTTAAATAGTAATCAGATGATGTTGACTACCTTGTTGAAGACAATGAAGTAGATGACATGTGCTTATATCCTGAGTTATCTTGTTCTATGTTGCATCCCGTGTGCATTCCTTTTACTTATGCGTGTCCGCCATCCCGTGTGCTCTTATTGGTTATGACTAACCGGTGGAGTGAGTTGTGTGGTGTTTCTGTGTTGGTGTGCGTGTGCGACATGTGTCTCTTGGCTGTGTTGATGTGCAGGTGTGGAGCTCGGATACAGTGGTCTATGGAGAGGTGAAGGTCAAGTAGAGACGTGTCGTGCCGATGGATCGGGAGTGGTGAAGGATGGGCATGCCGTGCAGCGGACGTGCCATGCCGATGTACCCAGAGCGATGAAGGGCGGACGTGAGGCTTGGACTGACGGACCAGAGGGCCAGAGGACCAGCTGTGGTAGCTGGCACGTGGCATCGGCGAGCGAGAGCACATGGGGATGTGCGGTGCATCGGTCGAGTCGGGAGGAAGGCGGTGGAGTCGTGTCACTTGGCGGGAGGTCGGACACGGGCTTGCATGCGGCGCAAGTGCCGTCGGCCAAGTCTAGAAGGAAGGCGAAGGTGTTGTGCCCGGCGTAGAGGCTGGACATCCATCGGCATCGGTGCCTGTGGTCGGGGTGTGAGAACCACATCCCGTCTTCGGTGCGGGTTCAGTAGCTGAGCCTCAAAAAGCTACCATCGACGGTTTTCGAGTTTGGGCTTCAAAACTCGGGGTGGCCGGTTTCTGAGTTTGGGCCTCAAAACTCGGCGAAGACGGTTTCCAGGTTTGGGCCTCAAAACCTGGGCGTGCGGGTTTCCGAGTTTGGGCCTCAAAACTTGGGGTGGACGGTTTCCCGGTTTGGGCCTTGAGTTAGAGGAGAGTTGGCTCTTGTTCTTGAGCTTTTCGCCATCCAAGCTTTGTGTTGCTAGGATTGGCTTGTAGCCCGACACCGAGTGCTTAATCAATCATCCATTCTGCAGAATTCAAGGATCAAATTCATGCTTTAATTTGTCTTGCTATTTTGTTCTTCGCGTTTGCACGTTTCCCCTCTTTCGTTCTTCACGAGAATTCTTGTTTCGAGGGAAGATTCGCAAATCCATTTGAACCATCTTGTGTAACTTCATGAGAGTCTTCTTTCTACCGAAGGAATTTCTCTAATACCTCACGAACTCATAGATAAGTCGGATTTAGTTTTGGAATCAAGTTCTTGCCCGTTCTTCGTCGTTTTCTTCGATTCACCGATTTGGAGTTAGGTTCGAGCCATGATCTCTTAGGAGTAGCTCACTAACATCCTCGTGACCCCTCATATGAAATTTGAGCCATAGTGCTTTTGATTTGAGGGAGATCGTGTGACGGAACGGTCTTAATCCTATGGCCCACGGGTCCCTGTCATCCTCTGACAGCCGAACCTATGTTCCACGTGACCAAGGCAGTTCGTCACTGGGCTGCATCAGTACCCATTGTCCGCAGGATCATCTCACCTTTCGGTTACAGCATTGGATACTTTTACAAATAACATCGGAATACAGAGCGGAAGACTTAAATAACATTAGTTTTACAAACCGAGGTTCCAAATAAGATGAGAGGTGCAGTTACTACAAACCATGTTCGGATAATCGAAAATAGGCAACGTAGCGGAGTACAACAAAATAAAGATACTTGTAATCACCCAGCCCGAGGGTGCACAACTATTCTTCGACCTCTTCGGCCTCTTCCTGGACGATGGTCATGCAGCAGGGCGCAAGACACATCAGGGGCTCAGTCATACCTGCAGCATGGGTAACAAACCCTGAGTACTGGGGTACTCAACAAGACTTACCCGACTAAAGAAAAGGAAGAAGACTCAGGGTTGAGAGGCTTAGGAAGTCAAGGTAAGGCTTAAGCAAGATCAAGTATTTTGCAGAAAAAGCATTTTGTAAACCTTGTTCTATTCTTGGAAAGGTTCAAGTATTTCTCAATTCCTCATTGCTCATGATTCATTTTACCTTTCAAAACATTCCTAGTTGAGAACCACTCTCCATTGACAGTCAGGGACCAAGTCTCCATAACCGAGGAGCAACGTTAATCCGGATAAATAATACTCAGCTGAGGATCCCTATCCACACTGCATATGTAGCACCCAAGCTTGCATATGCCAACTCGTCTACCACGATTCCTCCAAGATTGGGCCCGGTCCTACGCCACCCGGATGTACAGTACACCACTCCTATCCAGGTACGACGACCACGTGGGTACATGCTACTTCCGCCATCTCTCCACTCCCAGTGCGCGGTTGTCGGTCCAATAAAGGATTCCTCGAAGCCAGAGCTTTAATTTTTCTGCCAGAACCATACCTTGGTTTTATCTCACCCAAGCGTAATAGTCCTATCAGTTTTTCAACCCTGTCACGGTCGGTGTCAACTGTTGAGTCCCGGACTACAACATGACGGCACCGTACGCTCGGACAACCTCTCCTCGCTGTTGACTAGGTACGAATCAGATACTTAGCCAACAGTCGGGGAGTAAAGCCAAATTCCCATAAAAATTCTTTAAGTGATCACACTTTTGAAATTGGCATTTTTATTGCAAATCTATTATATAGCACCACTAAGTATTTGGCAAATAGTTTTTAAAACAGAGCACGTGGATATTCTGGTGGGGGTAAACAATGCAGGTAATAGGTCATCACACAACTCCTATAACCTCATGCAGTAGTTTACTCAAAAGCATTTTAAGAAAACTCTTGTAAAAGCAAGGTAGGGTTAACATGCACCGGGGCTTGCCTTGAAGAGCAAAGAGGACAGGCTCGGGGTCGGCAGTGCAGGTGTCGGAGCTCGGGGTCGCCTCGGGGGTAGGTTCGTCAGCGGCTGCCTCGAGTTTGATGCCCTCTCCTTCAGACACTACACGGATGCAATGATGTATACTTATGAGGATGCTGACAAGAACAAGAGACTTGCTAAAGCGCAGGACAATTCCACTGATTCTTGAGTACAACTTTCCATCACAAAAGTAACTCCTAGAAGAGACACAAAGTTGCTTATCTCATCCCCTAAGCAAGATTAATCAAACCTATTAAGCATCATCTAGTAAACCTAAGCGTAAGTCATGCATGGCATCACAAACACCATAGACCAGCTGGGTGGGGGGGGTCTATGAACAGCAAACAATCCCAAAAGTCACATCACAGGGCATACAACATGAACCCTAATTGCTTTTCTACTTTTCCTAATTATTTAAAAAGGTCATTTTATGCAGTTGCTCCAAAATTTACCCAATTAATCTCATAAGTTCATGATGGTATAAATAGACGACAAAACAAATTTCATAATTTTTGGAGGTCATTTAGGTGCCTAACAAAAATCAAACATTTAATTAACAAAAGGCACCATTCAACATTTAAAATAAAAGCCCAAAAAATCAACTTGTTCTAAAAGGCCTCAAAATTGTACCAGAGACTAAGCATGACATAACTAGCACATAAAAATTTATCTCATGATTTTTGGAGCTACACATGATTTTCTAAAAATCTAAAACCATCCATTTCTTAATTAAAAGGAGGATTTTTCATTTTCTAATTTTTGCAGAAAGGTAGGGTTTCTTATTTTTCTAAAATACTACACAGTGCAACGAGCATACCACTTTTTTTTCAGGATTTAAGGAGCAACACATTAAATCTCACAAAAAAGAGAAAACAGAACACTATTCACATTTCTCAAAAAAAAAGAAAAGAGCACTGTGCTTCTTCCCCGCGGGTCAGGGCGCTCGCCGGCGAGAGCGCGCGGCGGTCCGGCCACTCGGGCTTCGCGCTGGGAAAGACTGGGGGAAGTTTCGCGGGCTCACCGGGGTTCGGAAACGAGGAACGGCGAGGCGGTGCAAGGGTCGGAGGAGGGAGTTCGATGGCGGCGGCGCCTCGGCGGAGCTTCTCGGCGGCGAGCAAGCGTTCCGGCGGCTCTGTCCACCAATAGCGATCACCGATGAGCGTTTAGGAGCGCACCGAGGTGGGGAAAAGAGGACGGCGGTCGGAGGGGAGAGAGGAGCACTCACGGCGGCGAATTTCTCGCTTAACCGACGCGCGGCCGTTCGCCGGAGTTGGAGAAGAATCACTCGCGCCGGCAGAAGGAGGGGCGGAGGGGTAAAATTAGTTGCTCGGGAAGGTGGAGAAGATCAAGGCGAAGGTGATGGTGTGCTCAGCGGGCTCCGTGGCGGTCTGGTGGCTCGGGTTGACGGGGTTGCGCCGGTGGCGGCAACGGCGGGAGCTCGGCGAGAGCTCGGCGGCTTTTATAGCCGCGGGGCGGCGCTGGGGTCTGGGCGAGGGGTGAGGAGCGCTCGCGCGGCACTAACGGAGGTAGGGAGTAAGGTAGGGCGGCTCGGTGTGGGCGGGGAGCTCGCGCGCTGCGCGGCGGCTTGCCGGCGGCCGGCAGCTGCCCGCTGTCCGCGGCCGAAGGGGAAAGAGGGAGGGGTAGGCAACGGGCGGGTCGGAGGTAGGGGCCGGGAGGACGAGCGCCAGCGCTGGCTGCGCGCGGCACGGGCGCGGGTCGGCCGGGCTTGGCGTGGGCGGCGCTGCGCCGCCGGCGGCCGGGGCCCCCCTGCTTTAAAGTTCGTGCGCAGTGACAACATCCTCCGCTTTAACTGGATTTTGAAATTACTCCCAAAATTTGAACTACACAAAGAAAACTCAAAATATCAAAGTTGCTTAAAATTTTGAGATCTACAACTTTGCCAAAATAAACTTTTTCTGAAACTCAATAGTTTTTGAGATAATTTTGAAAACTTAAAAGGGGACAAAATTGATGTTTGAAAGAATTTGAAATTACTTCTGATTTTGTATTGAAACTTGAAAATCTGCAAACACCAAAGTTGTTCCTTAGTGCAAGACCTACAACTTTTTTTATTGGGCAAACTTCAAATTTTGAATAGTTTTTGAAATAGAAATAGAGGGGTAAAACTAGAGTTTGGAAATTTAGGGTTTTTCAAAAGGGATTTAAATTCTATTTCTGATTTTGAACTTTGATCAACACAACAAAACATCAAGACACTCAACTGAACAAGATTAACACAAAGCCAGGCACAGAGGTGAAATTACCATTTTGCCCTTATAGGAAAATTTGGGCTTTTAGGGTTTTAGAAAAAGGAAACACTACACACAAAATACCTTTAGGAAGGGTAAAGGCAAGCAATCATTAGACAAACATTAATGCATGACAAGACTGATTATGACTTAAGATGATGACATGTCAGGTTAATTACAAATTATTCACCAGAGGTGTTACAGCCTTCCCCTCTAAAAGAAATCTCGCCCCGAGATTCTGCGTCTTAAGAAGGACAAGGGTAAAACCTTATATCTATAGAGTATCGAGAAAGTCGGGATAGCTCTTTGCTAAGAAGTCTTCAGATTCCCAAGTGGCTTCTTCTTCAAAGTGTTGGTTCCACTGGATCTTGTACCATCTTGTGGTAGTCCTCCGGGTAACACGATCCTTGTAATCCAACACGCGAACTGGATGCTCGGAGTATGACAGATCGGGTTCTAACTCAACACCTTCAACTTCCACCACGTGTTCGGGTATTCGGAGACATTTCTTGAGTTGCGAGACGTGAAACACATTATGGACCGCGGAAAGATGATCGGGTAACTTCAGTTTGTAAGCTACCTTGCCACAACGTTCCAGAATTTCAAAGGGACCAATATAGCGTGGTGTTAACTTTCCCTTGACTCCAAAACGAGTAACTCCTTTGGTGGGTGAGACCTTCAGATACACATAATCCCCGATTTGGAACATCAGAGGTCGACGTCTTTTGTCAGCATAGCTCTTCTGTCGAGACTGCGCTATCTTCATATTCTCTTGTATTTGCTTGACTTTTTCTTCCATATCTTTTACTAGGTCAACTCCAAAGAATTCCCTTTCTCCAGGTTCAGACCAACTGAGAGGTGTATGACAACGGCGACCGTACAGTGCTTCAAAGGGTGCCATTTTAATGCTTTCTTGGTAACTGTTATTATATGAGAATTCTGCCAAGGTTAAACAGTCATCCCAAGTATCTGCGTAGGTGAGCACACAGGCTCTCAACATGTCCTCTAACACTTGGTTGAATCGCTCAGTTTGTCCATCCGTTTGTAGATGATATGCCGTGCTATGCAAGAGTTTGGTTCCAAGTGAGGTATGGAATGCTTTCCAGAATTTTGCGACGAACTGGGTACCACGATCAGAGATAATGGTCTTGGGTACGCCATGGAGTTTTACTATGTTGTTCTTGTACATAGCGGCGTAAGTGGGGACAGTGTAGCTGGTCTTGACTGGCAGGAAGTGAGCTTGCTTAGTGAGGCGATCCACGATCACCCAGATGGAATCAAAACCCCTTGGTGTTTTGGGTAGTCCATTGATAAAATCCATACTGATATCGTACCACTTCCAAGCAGGTACAGGTAAAGGTTGCAATTTTTCTCCGGGCTTCACGTGCACAGCTTTAACCCTCTGGCAAGTATCACATTGAGCGACATACTGGGCGATTTCAATCTTCATCTTTGTCCACCAGAATCTCTGCCTCAAGTCTTGGTACATCTTGTTGCTGCCAAGGTGGATAGAGAATCTAGTCAAGTGTGCTTCATCAAGGATTAACTGCCTCAACTCAGGCACTTTGGGAATTACCAGTCAGTTCTTGAACCAAACCACTCCTGCATCGTCAATCCTAAAACAATCAATTTTTTCGGCTCGGATCCTTTCGACGATGTGCTTGATTCCAGGGTTATCTTTCTGTGCAGTGATGATTTGTTCCCTGATAGGTGTTTCTATCCTGATATTGTTCAGCGTTCCTTGTGGAACCATCTCAAACCCAACTTTTCTAGTTCGTAACATAGGGAAGAATTACAGGGTTTCATCATCTGACAGTTGTGGTACGACTTGCGACTGAGCGCATTGGCCACTACATTTGCTTTTCCCGGATGGTAATGTACTTCGAGATCATAGTCCTTAATCAACTCAAGCCATCTTCTCTGTCTCATATTCAGTTCTTCTTGAGTGAAGATATAATTCAGGCTTTTGTGATCTGTATACACTTTGCAGGTACTGCCCAACAAATAATGACGCCAGATCTTTAAGGCGTGCACCACTACTGCTAACTCAAGATCATGGGTTGGATAATTCTCTTCATGTCGCTTAAGCTCCCGGGAGGCATACGCGATCACTCGACCTTCTTGCATCAAAACACAGCCCAAACCAGTACCAGATGCATCACAGTAGACATCAAAGGGCTTTTCGATGTTTGGCTGGGCTAGCACTGGTGACGTGGTTAACAGTTTCTTTAGCGTTTGAAAGGCCTGCTCACAGGCTGGTGACCAGACAAACTTCACAGAATTCTTCACTAACTCGGTGATAGGCTTGGCGATTCTGGAGAAATCCGGGATGAATCGGCGATAATATCCAGCCATTCCCATGAAGCTGCGGACTCCGTGAACAGTGGTAGGTGGCTCCCAATCCAGAATGTCTGCCACCTTTTCGGGATCGGCTGACACACCTTCAACGGATAGGACATGACCAAGAAACTGTATCTGATCTAACCAGAACTCACATTTACTGAACTTGGCATAAAGCTGATGATCTCTGAGGCGGGATAGAACGATACGAAGATGCTCGGCATGCTCCTCAGGGGTTTTTGAGTAAACAAGGATGTCGTCAATGAACACGACCACAAATTTATCAAGCTCCGGCATGAATACGGAGTTCATGAGGTACATGAAGTGGGCAGGGGCATTGGTCAAACTGAAGGACATGACCAGGTACTCATATAGGCCGTACCTAGTAGTGAAAGTTGTTTTAGGAATGTCTTCGGGACGTATTTTTATTTGGTGGTAGCCAGATCTGAGGTCAATCTTGGAGAATACTCTGGCTCCAGCTAGCTGGTCAAAAAGAAGATCAATACGAGGCAAGGGATATTTATTTTTGATGGTGACCTCGTTGAGTGGGCAATAATCAATGCATAACCTGAGACTCTTGTCTTTCTTCTTTACAAAGATTGCAGGACAGCCCCAAGGAGACGAACTTGGGCGAATGAAGCCTTTATCCAGCAAGTCTTGTAACTGGATTTTTAGCTCTGCCAACTCTCTGGGAGGCATTCGATATGCTCTGCGGGATATAGGAGCAGTCCCGGGCTTTAGCTCTATGGCAAACTCAACATCACGGTCAGGAGGCAGACCAGGTAAGTCCTCTGGAAAAACATCAGGGAATTCACAGACCACGGGGATGTCTCTGGTCTCCAGAACATAGGTGGTATTCAAAAGTGTGGCTGCTGGTTTTGGAGGCATTGGGAGTTGGAGGAGTTTGGAGGTACTGTTGGGAATGTCCACTCTCACAACCCTATTCAGGATGTCAATCATGGCCTTATACTGGCACATCCAATTCATGCCTAGAATGACATATATCTCCTAATCACGGAGCACTATCATGGTGGTAGGAAATACGTGTTTCCCCAACATCACCGGTATATTGCGAACCACTTCCTTAGTACTTATACGCCCTCTAGACGAAAATATACAGAAACTTTCTTTCAACTCCCCAATTGATATCCCATGCTTAGAGACAAATGTACGACTGATGAAGGAATGCGATGCACCAGAATCAAACAACACGACTGCGGGATGATTGGCAACGGGAAACCTACCGATCATGACGGGCTCTCCTTCTGGGATGTCGCCGACAGTGGTGTAGTAGACTTGCCCGTGCTTCTTGACAACTTTGCCTTTCTGAACATGCTGCTGCTGGACACGGTGCTGCTGCTACTGAGATCCTCCGGGACCCTTCTGAGCCTTCTGAGCATATCTCTTAGGCTTTGGGCACTCACGAGACCAGTGACCGACTTGGCCGCAGTTGTAGCAGGGATGGTTGTAGGCGGTTTGTGGGGTGGTGATACGAACACCTGGGGCGTTCGGCTGCGTGGCACTTTGCTGGTTGGCGTTGTGGGTGGTGGCCGCAGTACGGACGACCACTTGCTGGTGGGGGTAAGGTGGGCGATCGTGGTGGTGGCTAAGGTGATAAATGACCCTCTGGCGCTTGTGACTGCCAGAGAACCTGCTAGATCCTGCTTTCTTCTTCTTCTTTTCTTCTTGGTACTGACGATTGCTCTCCTCAAAAGCAATAGCCCGATCAACGGCATCATGATACGAACCGGTCAGGTTATTGGACATACTTCTGCGGATCTTGGGGTGCAGTCCCCTGAGGAAACAGTCCTTCTTCTTTTCGTCTGTGTTGACGTATTCCGAGGCATACTGGCTAAGGTGGTTGAACTGACCCACATACTGCATCACTGTGGAGTCTTTCTGCTGCAGTGCCAGAAACTGATCAAGGTTCATCTTCATCAATTCGGAAGGGATATGATGTGCACGGAAAGCGGTGCGGAACTCTTCCCAGGTCAACTGATGACCTTCTGGCTGGGCAGCCAACAGGTTGGCATACCAAGCGCTTGCTGGACCACGAAGCTGCTGAGAAGCGAACCGGGGCTTCTGGGTGTCGGTGCAGTGAAGAAGGCCAAACTTCTGCTCCATGGTGTAGAGCCAATCATCAGCTTCAAGGGGTTCATCGGCCTTGGTAAAGACTAGTGGACGGGTTTCGGTGAAATTCACATATGTGGTCTCGTTGTTGATGTTATGGCGACCATGGTGGCCATTGTTTTGCTGCCCCTGGTTTTGAGCCATCAGGTTAGCAGCGGCTGCTAAGGCTACGATGGCATCTGCTAGCGTAGCAGGTATAGGTGGAGGGTTTGGAAGGTTGGCATCCCCAGAACCTCCAGCTCCAGTGCGAGTGTTCACAGGCATCTGTTAAGCAACTTGGAACTTAGCATCCATTGATAAGGTTCTGAAAACAACTGACTGAAAAGCTTCACTGATACAAAGGTAGATGACCGATAAAGGTGACTTGACAGATAACAACAGACTGATAAGGGGGAAAAGGTACGAAAAGAAAGATACAGATCCAACTTAGCAAAAGATAGACTAGCGCCCCCAAACCTAGACTAAGGGTTTAGGTAAGCAGGTGGTACAGACACATGGGATCTCCATCCTCTAACAACGAGTCTAGTCTTCGTTGATGATGATCATGTCCTCGTCGTCGTCTTCCTCGAGGATGAGCTCAGGCTCAACCTCCTCGTCCTCGTCTTCAGCGTAGATGTTCTCGGCAGGTTCAATTTCCTCGTCCACGCTTGGCTCCTGCTCCACGTCCGGTTCTTCCACTACTCCGTCCTCAGGGTCCTCGACAACCGGGGGAACCACGGGGTGGAGTTGGTTATACAGCTGGTGTACCTCCTCATGAAGCATATCATTGAACTGCTCAATCTGAGTTGTGTACTGCCGCAGTCCATGGAGCTCGGCTCTGGTGACGTCCTCGCGAACCCAAGTGGCATCGCGCTGCTGGATGGCGCGAATCACGTTCCGGTTGGCCTGCTCCAGGGAGGCTCGTGCCTCATAGAACTCCAGACATGAGTGGTAGAAGTCATGCTCCAAGTTATTTAGCTCAGCCTTCAGGTTCTTGATCTCCTCCTTTAGGTGTTTGCGGGTGCGACGGGGGAAGCGACGACCGTTTGAGGCTTCGCCAGTCTCTTCTCCAACACGTGGTGCCAGCTGGTGGCGTGGCACACCATTCGGTCCAGTCTACTTGCGAGCAGTCAGCTTGATGCGAGCCATGTCTGGATAGGATAAGATGGATGCGGAGTGAAAAGGCTAGCAAGAAAAGGTAAAGGCATACTAACCCAACGAACTTAGAGAGGAAATTATTATCTAGCTTAGGTGAATATGACATGATGTATGAATCGTTCCTACGGAACAAGGCAATGCAATAATTAAATAAGGTACATAGGGCTTAAAACACGTTGTCTCGCTAGCTAGTGTTGCCATATACAAGACAAGACAAGAGAAGCAATTTGGACCCAAAATAGTCAAGTTTAGTTTGTTTGGACTCAAAATATCTTTTGAAGTTTTCGCAAAAACACTGCAACGTTATAGTGAGATGCTCTGATACCACTCTGTGACGGAACGGTCTTAATCCTATGGGCCACGGGTCCCTGTCATCCTCTGACAGCTGAACCTATGTTCCACGTGACCAAGGCAGTTCGTCACCGGGCTGCATCAGTACCCATTGTCCGCAGGATCATCTCACCTTTCGGTTACAACATTGGATACTTTTACAAATAACATCGGAATACAGAGCGGAAGACTTAAATAACATTAGTTTTACAAACCGAGGTTCCAAATAAGATGAGAGGTGCAGTTATTACAAACCATGTTCGGATAATCGAAAATAGGCAACGTAGCGGAGTACAACAAAATAAAGATACTTGTAATCACCCAGCCCGAGGGTGCACAACTATTCTTCGACCTCTTCGGCCTCTTCCTGGATGATGGTCATGCAGCAGGGCGCAAGACACATCAGGGGCTCAGTCATACCTGCAGCATGGGTAACAAACCCTGAGTACTGGGGTACTCAACAAGACTTACCCGACTAAAGAAAAGGAAGAAGACTCAGGGATGAGAGGCTTAGGAAGTCAAGGTAAGGCTTAAGCAAGATCAAGTATTTTGCAGAAAAAGCATTTTGTAAACCTTGTTCTATTCTTGGAAAGGTTCAAGTATTTCTCAATTCCTCATTGCTCATGATTCATTTTACCTTTCAAAACATTCCTAGTTGAGAACCACTCTCCGTTGACAGTCAGGGACCAAGTCTCCATAACCGAGGAGCAACGTTAATCCGGATAAATAATACTCAGCTTAGGATCCCTATCCACACTGCATATGTAGCACCCAAGCTTGCATATGCCAACTCGTCTACCATGATTCCTCCAAGATTGGGCCCGGTCCTACGCCACCCGAAAGTACAGTACACCACTCCTATCCAGGTACGACGACCACGTGGGTACATGCTACTTCCGCCATCTCTCCACTCCCAGTGCGCGGTTGTCGGTCCAATAAAGGATTCCTCGAAGCCAGAGCTTTCCGAAGTATGTGAATAGTTGCAAGTCTTGGTCAGCAGGCCCCCATACGGATGGTCCCTAATTTTTCTGCCAGAACCATACCTTGGTTTTATCTCACCCAAGCGTAATAGTCCTATCAGTTTTTCAACCCTGTTCCGGCCGGTGTCAACTGTTGAGTCTCGGACTACAACATGACGGCACCGTACGCTCGGACAACCTCTCCTCACTGTTGACTAGGTACAGATCAGATACTTAGCTAACAGTCGGGGAGTAAAGCCAAATTCCCATAAAAATTCTTTAAGTGATCACACTTTTGAAATTGGCATTTTTATTGCAAATCTATTATATAGCACCACTAAGCATTTTGCAAATAGTTTTTAAAACAGAGCAGGTGGATATTCTGGTGGGGGTAAACAATGCAGGTAATAGGTCATGACACAACTCCTATAACCTAATGCAGTAGTTTACTCAAAAGCATTTTAAGAAAACTCTTGTAAAAGCAAGGTAGGGTTAAAATACACCGGGGCTTGCCTTGAAGAGCAAAGAGGACAGGCTCGGGGTCGGCAGTGCAGGTGTCCGAGCTCGGGGTCGCCTCGGGGGTAGGTTCGTCAGCGGCTGCCTCGACTTTGATGCCCTCTCCTTCAGACACTACACGGATGCAATGATGTATGCTTATGAGGATGCTGACAAGAACAAGAGACTTGCTAAAGCGCAGGACAATTCCACTGATTCTTGAGTACAACTTTCCATCACGAAAGTAACTCCTAGAAGAGACACAAAGTTGCTTATCTCATCCCCTAAGCAAGATTAATCAAACCTATTAA
Organism: Coix lacryma-jobi var. lacryma-jobi; assembly: GCA_009763385.1. Lineage (NCBI taxonomy): Eukaryota > Viridiplantae > Streptophyta > Magnoliopsida > Poales > Poaceae > Coix > Coix lacryma-jobi. The sequence goes on from CM019822.1 coordinate 72,607,935, forward strand.
GCATCATCTAGTAAACCTAAGCGTAAGTCATGCATGGCATCAGAAACACCATAGACCAGCTGGGTGGGGGGGTCTATGAACAGCAAACAATCCCAAAAGTCACATCACAGGGCATACAACATGAACCCTAATTGCTTTTCTACTTTTCCTAATTATTTAAAAAGGTCATTTTATGCAGTTGCTCCAAAATTTACCCAATTAATCTCATAAGTTCATGATGGCATAAATAGATGGCAAAACAAATTTCATAATTTTTGGAGGTCATTTAGGTGCCTAACAAAAATCAAACATTTAATTAACAAAAGGCACCATTCAACATTTAAAATAAAAGCCCAAAAAATCAACTTGTTCCAAAAGGCCTCAAAATTATACCAGAGACTAAGCATGACATAACTAGCACATAAAAATTTATTTCATGATTTTTGGAGCTACACATGATTTTCTAAAAATCTAAAACCACCCATTTCTTAATTAAAAGGAGGATTTTTCATTTTCTAATTTTTGCAGAAAGGTAGGGTTTCTTATTTTTCTAAAATACTACACAGTGCAAGGAGCATACCATTTTTTTTTAGGATTTAAGGAGCAACAGATTAAATCTCACAAAAAAGAGAAAACAGAACACTATTCACATTTCTCAAAAAAAAGAAAAGAGCACTGTGCTTCTTCCCCGCGGGTCAGGGCGCTCGCCGGCGAGAGCGCGCGGCGGTCCGGCCACTCGGGCTTCGCGCTGGGAAAGAAGAGGGTGGGGAAAGTTTCGCGGGCTCACCGGGGTTCGGAAACGAGGAACGGCGAGGCGGTGCAAGGGTCGGAGGAGGGAGTTCGACGGCGGCGGCGCCTCGGCGGAGCTTCTCGGCGGCGAGCAAGCGTTCCGGTGGCTCTGTCCACCAAAAGCGATCACCGATGAGCGTTTAGGAGCGCACCGAGGTGGGGAAAAGAGGACGGGGGTCGGAGGGGAGAGAGGAGCACTCACGGCGGCGAATTTCTCGCTTAACAGACGCGCGGCCGTTCGCCGGAGTTGGAGAAGAATCACTCGCGCCGGCGGAAGGAGGGGCGGAGGGGTGAAATTAGTTGCTCAGGAAGGTGGAGAAGCTCAAGGCAAAGGCGATGGTGTGCTCAGCGGGCTCCGTGGCGGTCTGGTGGCTCGGGTTGACGGGGTTGCGCCGGTGGCGGCAACGGCGGGAGCTCGGCGGCTTTTATAGCCGCGGGGCGGCGCTGGGGGTCCGGGCGAGGGGTGAGGAGCGCTCGCGCGGCACTAACGGAGGTAGGGAGCAAGGTAGGGCGGCTCGGTGTGGGCGGGGAGCTCGCGCGCGGCGCGGCGGCTTGCCGGCGGCCGGCAGCTGCCCGCTGTCCGCGGCCGAAGGGGAAAGAGGGAGGGGTAGGCAACGGGCGGGTCGGAGGTAGGGGCCGGGAGGACGAGCGCCAGCGCTGGCTGCGCGCGGCACGGGCGCGGGTCAGCCGGGCTTGGCGTGGGCGGCACTGGGCCGCCGGCGGCCGGGCCCCCCCTGCTTTAAAGTTCGTGCGTAGTGACAACATCCTCCCCTTTAACTAGATTTTAAAATTACTCCCAAAATTTGAACTACACAATGAAAACTCAAAATACCAAAGTTGCTTAAAATTTTGAGATCTACAACTTTGCCAAAATAAACTTTTTCTGAAACTCAATAGTTTTTGAGATAATTTTAAAAAGTGAAAAGGGGACAAAATTGAAGTTTGAAAGAATTTGAAATTACTTCTGATTTTGTATTGAAACTTGAAAATCTGCAAACACCAAAGTTGTTCCTTATTGCAAGACCTACAACTTTTCTTATTGGGCAAACTTCAAATTTTGAATAGTTTTTGAAATAGAAATAGAGGGGTAAAACTAGAGTTTGGAAATTTAGGGTTTTTCAAAAGGGATTTAAATTCTATTTCTGATTTTGAACTTTGATCAACACAACAAAACATCAAGACACTCAACTGAACAAGATTCACACAAAGCCAGGCACAGAGGTGAAATTACCATTTTGCCCTTATAGGAAGATTTGGGCTTTTAGGGTTTTAGAAAAAGGAAACACTACACACAAAATACCTTTAGGAAGGGTAAAGGCAAGCAATCATTAGACAAACATTAATGCATGACAAGACTGATTATGACTTAAGATGATGACATGTCAGGTTAATTACAAATTAATCACCAGAGGTGTTACAGATCGGGTCGATTCGGTGGAAGAACAGTGGGCTTGTCGGGGTGACCGGACGATGCCTCATAGCGACCGGACGCACCGAGCCAGAGTTCGGTTGTTGAACACCCGCGCTGTCCAGTTCGCGCGAGGTGACCGGACCAATGCCTCGTATCGACCGGACGCTATCTCGTGTGTCCGATCGTTGAAGGCCGAGCGTTCCACTCTAGGCGAACATGACCGGACGCTCGAAGAACGCATGACCGGACTCATCGAGCATACTGTTCATTGTGCCCGTTTTCTTGTGACCGGACGCTTGAGGTGTGACCGGACGCTCACCACCAGTGTGTCCGGTCGTGAACAGAGAGCTCCCTGAACGCTGATCAGCTAACCGGACGCGTCTGGTGCCTGCTGATCGGACGCACCTCAGAGTCCGGTCAGTGCAGACAGCGCGTGTTTTTGTCCATGTCTTTTGCGTTCGAGCCCCGATTGGAGATCCGCTTTTTGCGTTGGATTCCCGACTCCGTCCTCTACAGAAACCGGGCTTCCCGCTTTGCGAAAAAGCCTGAATCCCCCTCATGTTGCTCGGGGGAGGTTGAGGTTACCCAAACTCCATCTTGTCACTAGTTGACTCGCGTGGATTTGGGCGAGGAAGCTTTTGTGGTGTCCCGCTGTGTTCCTAAGGAACATCCATCCATTCTCTTGGGTCGTGGACATCATGCGTGTTGGCTTTGCTCTTGGGGTTGATTTTGTTGGGACAGAGGCCTTAATTTCGGAATAAATTTTTAGGCTCCCATTCACCCTCCCCCCTCTGGTTGCCTTGCTTTAGCATCTTCGGTCCTTCAATTGGTATTGGAGCCAGTTAAGGACCTCTCTACCTTAACCGGTTCCGGATCCGCGAAGGCGACCTTTTGAGAGCGGTTTGTTTCCGACTTCCTTGTCAAGGTGTTGAGCTTGTGTTTTGGCTAACACTAACGGTGCTTTTGAAGTGCACCAAGTTATTCTTCAAGCATGTTTTTGTCTTTCAGCTTGAACGGTTCCATGGACGACATCTTGGGAAGAAGGAGGAGTGCAGTTGATGAGAGGGATCGCGAGGTGAATGATCTGCTGAACCTTCTGCGACATGACGAGCTTTCACCGGAAGATCTCCTACATCAACTTGGCAAGGCCAAGAGAGGTACACTTGCTTGTGGTCTTGTGGCTTTGCACAACTTATATGAGGCTTGCTCTAGGGATGATGAGCTTTGTGATACCTTGTGTAGAAAGGTAGAAAAATTAAAATGCTCCATCGCTAAGCTGAAGTCTAGTGCCTCTTTGCCTTGCACCTCCTGTGTTGACTTGGTTAGGAAGAATGATGAGCTAGGCTTTTTGCGGATACATGGGTGTATGCTGGGTCTCTGAGTGATGAGTGATTGTCAACTGGTATGATGCGCATGTTCTTTGGCTTGTGTTGTGCAGGTGTCGAGCACGGATGCAGTGATCGAGGGCAAGGTGAAGGTCAAGTTGAGACGTGTCGTGCTGATGGACCGAGTGCGATGAAGGATGGGCGTGCCGTGCGGCGGACGTGCCATGCCGATGGATCGAGCGGTGAAGGGCGGACGTGAGGCTTGGATTGAGGGACCAGAGTGCCTGAGGATCAGCTATGGTGGCTGACAGCCTGGGACAGCGACGAGCGAAGACTTGCGGGGCACGGTGTTGCTCGGGTCGAGGACCTGGGGACACGTGTCGGTGGACGGGGTGCACGGGTGGTGCATCCCCTCTACAGCTCCAGTTTGGTGGTTGAGCCACAGAAAAACCACCGGTGGACGGTTTCCAGGTTTGGGCCTCAAAACTTGGGTGCTGAGGGTTTCCGAGTTTGGCCACAAAACTCGGGCTGAGGACGGTTTTCAGGTTTGGGCCTCAAAACCTGGGCTCTGAGGGTTTGCTGAGTTTGGCCTCAAAACTCAGACGCTGGTGGGCTGGTTTCCCGGTTTGGGCCTCAAAACCGGGGGTTGGCTGGAAAGGCTGGTTTCCAGGTTTGGGCCACAAAACCGGGGGTGCAGAGCGAGGGCGGCACGTGGCGGCGATCTGGAGGTTGCGTCGAGGCAACGCTTCGAGTCGAGCGGGCGTGGCCGTCGGATACACCTACCACTTGAGTTGGTCCAGAATAACCCTAGGGTTTGACTGGCTCGCTCTGTAATTAGAATAGAGAGGGGTAGAGTAGGAATTAGACTTAGGCTAGAATTAGGATAAGTAGTAGGGAGACACCCTCCTCCCTTTTATCTCAGTCATTTGCTCTTTCACACTTAGGGTTTCCTGCTCTCCCATCCCCTGCTGTAGCTAGCTGAGATCCGCAGAGAGACTTGCCTCTATGTACCGTTGATTTGAGGAAGTGAGGCCGTATCCTCACCTTTGCAGTGCAGATCGATGACTTGATTCGTGTTTTGATTCGTGTTCTTCGCGTTCTTCGTTTCCTCACGATTTTCCCGTCACTCGATCTCCCTCTCTATGTGTCTTTGCAAAATCCGTTTGAATCATTTTGTTCGTATCATTGAGGAGGTCATTTCGACCAAAGGAATTCATCTATCTCCTCATGATCGAATAGATCGGGACGATTTCGTTTTCGTGGCGCTTTTTTCGTTCATCCACCTTCCCTTTTGATTTCCTGGTGATTTGGTTGATTTGAGCGGATGATTTCTTGAGGATAGTCTCCTAACTTGGGATTTTGAGTTGGATCGGATTTGGAGGGATTTGGGAGAGGGGTGACCAAAATCGCCCTCTCTGTTCATCCGCGGACAGTCCGCCGGTGAACCACGGACAGTCCGCGCGTCGGGGTCGGCCGGACCAGTGGCCTGACTCCGCGCTATTGGAGCTGTGCTTTTTGAACGACGGACAGTCCGCCGGTGTTCCTCGCGGACAGTCCGGGAACCATCCAGGGAGCTTGCAGCAGCGTTCCTGTTTTTCATATTTTGCCGGCGGACAGTCCGCCACCCAGGCGCGGACAGTCCGGCCTTGGGCGGACAGTCCGGGACTCCAGGTCCGGACAGTCCGGGATCCTGCTGAGTCTTCTGGTTTAGTGCATTTGCCCTCCCGGCTTGTTGGCTTGGTTTCCGGACTTCTCGTTTGGCCCTGTAGTTCACCAAGGAACCTCTCTAGGTATCTTTGCTACTTGTTAGCATCGGTATTTGGGGATTTCTCGACGTAGCCGTCTATCTACGTTCGGGACTTGGTTTTTGAGGGGCAAACTTGTGCCGGTGCTTTTGGGGTTTGGTTTGCTATCGTTTTGTGGTGCTCCGCTGTGACCCTAGGGATCATCCACCCTCTTCCAAGGGTCGTGAGCATCACATTTTGAGTCCGTGTTTCTTGGGGTTGATTTTGGGACATTTGGCTAAAGTTTCGGAAGAAATTTGATTGGCTCCCATTCACCCTCTGGTCGCCTTGGTTGTGCTTTCTTGGTCCTTCAATTGGTATCAGAGCGGGTTAAGGATCTTTCACCTTAGCCGGTTCTAGATCCACAGAAGGCGACATGGATCGTGGCGTGGGCAAACCGCCGTTTTTCGATGGGACGAACTATGCGTATTGGAAGATACGCATGTCGGCCTATCTGCAGAGTTTGGGTGCTTCCATTTGGGATATTTGCAACTCTACCGATTACGTGGTCTTGGCTGCTCGTGTCACTCAGCTTCAGATCGATGAACACAATGCCAATAGCCGAGCCCGTAATGCTCTCTTTTCGTGTTTGAGCATGGTAGAGTTTGATCGCGTTTCTCACTTCTCTACGGCTCGGGAGATTTGGGCCACCCTCATGCGTTTTCATGAGGGCACCTCTCAAGTCAAAACCTGACTCTACGAGTCGTTCAAGAGAGAGTATGAGAACTTTCGACATCAGCCTGGCGAGAGCTTAGAAAGTTTATTCGCTCGCTTTCAGGTGATTGTCAACAGGATGAGGGCTAACAAGGAGCAGTTGCCTTTTGACGATCATGAGCGTGCTTTGAAGCTTTTGCACACTCTCGATCAGTCGGTGTGGGACTCAAAGGTCCAGGCGATCATCGAATCGCCTAACTATGAGACCCTCACTTGCGACGAGCTCTTCAGTAAGCTCAAGTCCAGTGAGATTGACGCCATGTCGAGGGCTTCTTATGCGAATCCTTCTGGCCCGACTATGGTTTTGGTTTCTGGCTCTTCTGCTAACCCCTCTGGTGGCTTTGCTCTTTCATCTCTTTTTTCTGTCACAGAGCACCAGCTGGAGTCTTTGGGAGAAGAGGAGTTGGCTTTGCTTGCCAACCGGTTCACGCGGTTCCACAACAACCGCATGAACCGTCGCCGCGGTGGAGGACGCTCAGGATGCTATGAGTGCGGTGACCCCGACCACTTCATCGCCAACTGCCCCAAGAAGAACAAGCATTCGGGGAAGGGCGATCATGGGCACAAGTACGACTCCGGCAAGCGCAAGGAGAAGTACGTCCCTGCGAGGCACAAGCGGAGGGGCGGCTTCGACAAGGAGTACATCAAGAAGAAGTACTTGGAGAAGGCCCAGGCTGAGCAGCGCGCGTTCTTCGCCACGCTCAGCGACGTTGACGGCTCGGATGACGACTCCGCTTGCTCAAGCGACGACGAGTCCGAGAAGAAGAAGAGGATCAAGGACAAGCTGAACGGTCTCTGCTTCTTCGCCACCGACGACGGCTTCTGCACCATGGCCCTTGATGATGAGGTCGACGGCAAGCTGGAGCACTCCCCTCGGAACGACGACGACGACGACGACAACACCTCCCAGGTATCTCTCACCTACGATGATCTCTCTGCCGAGGTTGAGAAACTTACTGCTGCTCTCCTTAGCCAAGATAAACTGCTTAGGCGTGCTGCTAGAGAGCGCAAGGAGTTTAGGTAGAAGTGGGAGGACACGGTGAAGGAGCTTGAGTTCGCTCGGTCCACCGTGGTTGTGTTGGAGGAGGTTGAGTGTGAGTCGTGCACCACGCACATGACTGACCTTCTCACTTTGAGAGGAAAGTATGCTGCGTTGGTTGGAGAGGTGGATGAGCTCCGTGCTAGGCCGCAGCTGTTGGGTGCGTGCAAGACTTGTCCGGTCTTGCAATTCGAGTTGGCAGAGAAGAATGCCAAGATAGAGTCTTTAGAGAATGCCAGCTCAGATAGCACTTGTGTCACGAGGTGTGTTTTGTGTGAGAGCTTGGAGATGGAGATTGCCAACGTGAAGCATGGCAAGATGCAAACCGAGGAGGAAAACACATACCTTCGAACTATCTTGTCATGGGTCTCTTGTAGTGAGCCGCAGCTCGGGATGATGATCTCCCAATTTAAGCGAGCTGCTGGAGGTCCTGGTGTTGGTTTTGCTCAGGGTGTTGATCTTTCTGCTTTTGGGAAGATTGGAGAGTCGAGTGGTGTGAACCCTAGTGAGAAGCCCAACTCCACCACTACTCCCAAACTTGCCAAGCTTCCACCCAAAGAGCCTGCCGAGCCTACCACCAAGGATGGGGTGTTTGAGGAACCTCCGAGAGCTCCACCCAAGAACCAAGTGTGGGCACCCAAGCCAAACCACCTCAAGAATAAGCTTGACACAATGCCACCCATTCAGGAGGAGTGCTTGCCTCAGAAGGGCAAAGTGAGCCATACCCACAACCCTGCGTACCAACAACCCCCTTTGCGTGCGGTGAGGTACCAGTGTGACTTTTGTGGGAGAGATGGTCACTTGAGCGAATTCTGCTTTCGGCACAAGAGAGAGGCGCGCCGTGCTCGGGAGATGGACAACCCGGACATGTACCACCCTTTCCATGGTGTGCATGTGCCGAACGTCCAGAGGAGAGCTGCTAGGCCCAGAGGTCCAGAACCTCAAGTTTCCAGGCCTAGGCAGAGGAGAGCTCCGAGGAGAGAGGCTAGGCCTAGAGGTTCTGAACCTCAAGTTCCTAGGCGTAGGCCTCGTAGAGAGCGTGCCCGGTGGGAGCCTGCAGTTGTAGGCTATGGACCCCGTGGCGGAGGCTTTGTAGTTGAGCGCTTTCCCCCACCGCGTTTTGAGTATCGCAGTGAGCGCTCCTTCCCTAGCGGACCACGTTTTCCTGTGCGTGGTGATCGCTACCCCCGTAGACGTGCTAGGAATGGTTTTTCTGCTAACCGTTCTTTTGAGCAGCCGGCCCAACACTGGTATTCCCCTTTCTTCACTAACCCCAGTGTTGGACCGTATGCTCACCCTATGTCTTTCTATTGATGTAGGTAAGACGGTTGGAGGACATTTGGATGGTGGATTCCGGTTGTTCGAGGCACATGACCGGAAACGCCAAGTGGTTCTCCAGCCTTAGCCCTGTTGCCGGAAAGGAGTACATTACCTTCGGCGACAATAGTAAAGGTAAGGTTTTGTCTCGAGGGTCGGTGCGGGTTAATGAGCACTTTGTGTTGCACGATGTTGCTCTTGTTTCTAACTTGCATTTTAACCTTCTTTCTGTTTCGCAACTTTTTGACGACGACTATGAGATTTGTTTTAAACCGAACCTCAGTCGTATTTTGGACCCTCAAGGCAATCTTGTATGTTTGATTTCGCCCTTTGGGAAAGTCTTTCGTGCGAATTTCTCGGAGTCGTTTGGCATTTCCCGCTGTCTTTTGGCTAGTCCTTCCTCCTCTGATCTTTGGAAGTGGCATAGGAGGCTCGGTCATTTAAGCTTCGACTTGCTTGCAAGACTTAGCTCACTTGGCCTAATCCGAGGATTGCCCAAGCTTTCGATGGAGAAGGATCTAGTTTGTCATTCTTGTAGACATGGGAAGATAGTTGCGCTCCCCACCATCCAGTGACTAAGGTCATGACCTCGCACCCTGGAGAGCTTTTACACATGGACCTTGTTGGTCCTGCTCGGGTGAGCTCGGTTGGTGGCAAGTGGTATGTTTTAGTTGTTGTTGACGACTTTTCGAGGTATTCGTGGATTTTCTTTTTGACTAAGAAGACTGAGACTTTCTCTTTTGCTCGCAATCTGATTTTGCGTCTTCAGAACGAGTTCCCTTTGAACTCGATGCGAGCTATTAGAAGTGATAATGGTTCCGAGTTTAAAAATTCGGATTTTGAGAAGTTTTGTAACCGCCTTGGTTTGGAGCATCAGTATTCTTCCCCCTACACACCGCCCCAAAATGGTGTTGTAGAGAGGAAGAATCGGACCCTTGTTGAGATGGCCAGGACGATGCTCGATGAGCATAGGACTCCTAGGCGCTATTGGGCCGAAGCTATGAACACTGCATGCTACATTTCAAATCGCATTTTTCTAAGAGCCTTTTGAAGAAGACCTCTTATGAGTTGCGTTTTGGTCGCCTGCCCAAGGTGAGTTATTTTAGAGTCTTCGGTTGCCACTGTTTTATTTTGAAAAAGGGCAACCTGGACAAGTTTGAGTCTCGTTCTTCGGACGGTGTGTTTTTGGATTATGGCACTCACACTCGAGCTTATCGTGTACTTAACCTTGACACTAACCGAGTCATGGAGACATCAGATGTCACCTTCGACGAGACTCTTGTATGTCCTTCTTCTCGTTTTGAGCATGCAGGTGATCATGAGGTTGGTGAGCCTCTTTTCGATGATGAGGAAGAGGGTGCTGAAGGTATAGATGATCCAGCACCCCCTCCACCTGCCGTGCCGCAAAGAGCGGCCTCGACGACGACTCACGGCCCCGACACCTCTTCTTCCTGGGGGCCGTGGGATCCGCCACCCCGAGCAGTACCTTTTGTACCCGGGGAGGCACCAGCTACTGTTGAGGGGGAGGCTACTTCAGCTCGGGAGGCGCCACGACACATCCAGCGCCAGCACCCGCCTCAGCAGATGATCGGCAGGCGGCAACATCGACGAACGGGTTACTCGGTCCAGGTCACAGCACATCTCTCACTTCGCTCATTCTGCTTTTGTTGCTAATTTTGAGCCCCGAGATGTTGGACACGCCTTGACGGATCCGGATTGGGTCAATGCCATGCATGAGGTGTTAGAATTATATGGGCTTGGCCCATTAACAAATTCTGAAATTCATAATAAATCTCAAAGGCCCATTCATGTGTGAGCAAAGAGGGGAAGTGGAACTCTTTAGTCCCACCTTGCTAGTGGAAGGGGAGGAGGACTTGCTTAAATATGGAAGTCCTCTCCACTTCCTCAAGTCTAGTGTGAGAAGGAGAAAGAGAAACCCACACGCGCGCGCCCGCTCGCCTCGCCTCGCCGGGCCGGGCGGGGCGGGGCGGGGCGTGGCGTGGCGACTTGCGCGGGTGCGCGGCACCTGCGTGAATGGTCCGCCGAAATCCGGCTCCTCGCCTTGTGGGAGCGCGGTCTCCTTTTGCAGTTTTAGTTTTTGGTTTCTTGGCCTTCAAGTTGCAGAGTCCTAAACAGTTACGACTCAAGAGTCCTAAACCGATTTAGATTGTGATCGCGACACGAGGTCGGTTCAATAGGGCTATATAAGCAGCCTATCGGCCACGCCAAAACGTATCTCAACACCTCTCGAGCTAGGGTTTGCCTCGTATCGCTTTTGCGCTACCGTGTAGTCATCTTCAGTCCGTTCGCTTGCGTGCACCAGCGACCGGGCGAGCAGGTCTCCGGAACTCTCGGCTTTGTGATCCTGCACCGGGAGAAGGCGAATAAGGTTTTTGGGAAGCGCTCGTCGCGCGACTGCTCTCGTCTTCAACAACGGGTCGTCTACCGTCCAAGTCAGGCGGCGCTGCTTCAAGACGTACTCGTCGTCAACTGCTCCGAGCTCTTCCTCCAGCGCTCATCGAGGATCGTCCAGCGCCGACTCCGCCACCGTCTTCTCCAGCATCAGAAAGGTACGCCGTTCGTGATCTAATCTCTATGCTTATATCAGATCTTATGCCTTTGTTCTTGCTTTTTAATCTATCTGGTGTACCAGCTATGTTTACACCGGTTGTCATGTATGAGATCATGTTATGCATGTTTTGCTATGCTAGTAAACAATACAATCTGAGATATCTAGATCACCAATTTATCATGATTTATTTTCTGGTTTTAATCTGGAAATTGCTTATTCTCTTAACAATCCAAAAACCTTATTTTAGGTTTCCAGAATTAACTATGACTAGTTCTGTTGATGCGCTGAAGCCAGAAAAATTTTCTGGAGAGCACTTTAAGAGATGGCAAGTTAAGGTCACCAATTGGTTGACGGCCATGAAAGTGTTCTAGGTGAGTGCTGGTATGCCGGAGGGAAATATCTCTGAAGAGGATCAGAGAGCTTTCCAGGATGCCAACCAAATCTTTGTGGGAGTTGTGCAGAATGTCCTTGCTGATCATATCTTTGATACAATTCTGCACATTAAAGACGCAAAGACTTTGTGGGATCATCTGTCAGCTACCTTTGGTGCTTCAGATGCTGGCAAAGAGTTGTACATCATGGAGACTTTTCATGACTACAAGATTGTTGCAAAACAAATCTATGTCGAACAAGCTCATCAGATACATCGTCTGGCAAAAGAGCTTGAACTCCTTAACTGTGTTATACCCGATGAGTTTGTGGCTGGATGCATTATTGCAAAGCTACCTTCCTCGTGGAGGAATTTCACCACAAGCCTTAAACACAAGAGACAAAAAATATCAGTTGAAAACCTGATAGCATCTCTTGATGTTGAAGAGCAGGCTCGGCTAAAGATAACACTGAGAAGGGGAACGAGGAAAGAGCTAGCGCCCACTTCGTCCAGAAAAACCATGGCAAGTACAAAGGAAAGCCTAAGTCTTTCAATGCCAAAACTACTACTACATTTAAGAAGAAGAAGAAGAACAAAGCAGGTTGCCGTGCTTCACTTGTGGAGAGCTTGGGCATTTTTCCAAAGAGTGTCCGGAGCGAGCGGACCGCAAAGGGAAAAGAAGAATGTCAACCTTGTGACTACTAGCGATGCTGATGACGGGTATGGTAATTTTCCTACTGTACTATCAGTATTTCAATCACCAAATTGGTGGGTTGATACAGGTGCTAATATTCACGTGTGTGCTGATATCTCTCTGTTTTCTTCTTATAAGGGTCTCCAAGTTCCTCCGTCCTAATGGGGAATGGATCACATGCTTCTGTTCGTGGTGTTGGCACGGTAGATCTGAAGTTTACTTCGGGGAAGATCGTGCAACTGAAGAACGTGCAGCATGTCCCTACTATACGCAAGAACCTTGTTAGCGTATCTCTTCTTTTGAGAGATGGTTTTAAAGTAGTTTTAGAGTCCAATAAAGTAGTTATGTCTAAGCATGGACAATTTATTGGTAAAGGCTATGATTGCGGAGGCTTGTTCCGTCTATCTTTGGCAGATTTTTGTAATAAGTCAGTAAATCATATTTGTGGCACAATTAATGATAGTTCTAATATTTGACATTTCGTTTATGTCATGTGAACTTTGGTTTAATGTCACGTTTGTCTAGCCTGAGTTTAATTCCAGATTTCACTATTGCCAAAGGTTCTAAGTGCCATAGTTGTGTGCAATCAAAGCAACCTCGAAAGCCTCACAAGGCAGCGGAGGAGAGAAACTTGGCACCTCTAGAAACTCATACATTCTGATCTTTGTGAGATGAATGGTGTGTTGACAAAAGGTGGAAAGAGATATTTCATGACTTTAATTGATGATGCAACTAGATATTGTTATGTTTACTTGCTTAAAACTAAAGATGAAATGCTAGACTACTTTAAAATCTATAAGGCTGAAGTTGAGAATCAACTAGAGAGAAAGATTAAACGTCTAAGGTCAGATCATGGTGGTGAGTATTTTCCTATGCTTTTTAATGAATTCTGTATGGAACATGGTATTTTATGAGAGGACAGCTCCCTATTCTCCTGAATCAAACGGGATTGCCGAGAGGAAAAACCGCACGTTAACTGACTTGGTGAACGCCATGTTAGATACTGCTGGTCTTTCTAAGGCATGGTGGGGGAGGCTTTATTGACTGCGAGTCATGTCCTGAATAGAGTTCCAAACAGAAATAAAGAGACAACTCCATACGAGTATTGGGTTGGAAGGAAACCTTCGCTTACATACTTACGCACGTGGGGATGTTGGCGAAAGTCAATGTTCCAATTTCTAAGAAGCGTAAGCTTGGACCAAAGACTGTGGATTGCATCTTTCTAGGATATGCACATCATAGCATTGCCTATAGATTTTTAGTAGTAAAATCTGAAGTACCTGATATGCATGTGGATACGATCTTTGAATCTCGTGATGCAACATTCTTGAGAACATTTTTCCTATGAAAGATATGAGTAGCAATGCTAAGTTTTCCTCTGAATTAACTCCTGATTTTACTACACCTATTGAGTCCGCTAAGTTAAGTCATTTGAACAACCACTTAATGAAGTTTCTTGAGGAGGATGACAATGAAATTCCTGTGAGGAACAAGAGACAAAGGATTACAAAATCCTTTGGTGATGATTTCATTGTGTACCTTGTGGATGATACTCCTACTTTTATTACAGAAGCATATGCATCACCAGATGCAGATGATTGGAAAGAAGTTGTTCGTAGTGAGATGGACTCGATTCTTTCTAATGGTACCTGGGAGTTATCTGATTTGCCTTTTGGTTGTAAACCAGTGGGTTGTAAGTGGGTGTTCAAGAAAAAGCTTAGACCTGATGGTACTATTGACAAGTACAAGGCTCGGCTTGTGGCTAAGGGTTATACTCAAAAAGAAGGCGAGGATTTTTTCGATACTTATTCACCTGTTGCTAGATTAACCACTATTCGAGTATTACTTTCCCTGGCTGCCTCATATGGTTTTCTCATTCATCAAATGGATGTGAAGACAGCTTTTCTTAATGGAGAGTTGGATGAGGAAATCTATATGGATCAGCCTGATGGGTTTGTAGTAAAAGGTGAAGAGCAAAAAGTGTGTAAGTTATTGAAATCTTTGTTTGGCTTGAAACAAGCACCTAAACAATGGCATGAGAAGTTTGACACTACTTTAATTAGTGCAGGCTTTGCTGTTAATGAAGCTGATAGGTGTGTGTATTATCAACATGGTGGGGGTCAATCTGTTATATTATGTTTATATGTTGATGATATTCTTATTTTTGGAACAAATATTGATGTTATTAATGAGGTCAAGTCTTTCTTATCAAAAGCTTTGATATGAAAGATCTGGGTGAAGCTAATGTTATTTTGAACATTAAGCTGATTAAGGATGAGAGTGGGATTACTTTATTGCAATATCACTATGTTGAGAAGGTTTTGAGTCGCTTTGGCTTTATGGATAGTAAACCTTCTCCAACACCTTATGATCCCAGTGTGACTTTGAGAAAGAACAGAAAGATTGCTAGAGACCAACTGAGATACTCTCAGATTATTGGTTCACTCATGTATCTAGCGAGCGCAACTAGACCAGATGTCTCATTTGCTGTGAGCAAGTTGAGTAGGTACATGTCCAACCCGGGTGATAATCATTGGCATGCACTTGAAAGAGTTTTGCGTTATCTCAAAGGTACAATGAGTTTTGGAATTCACTATTCTGGGCACCCAGCGGTGCTAGAGGGATATAGTGATGCAAACTGGATTTCTGATATTGATCAGATCTACGCCACTAGTGGGTATGTTTTTACCCTTGGAGGTGGTGCGGTGTCATGGAGGTCTTGTAAACAGACTATATGACTAAATCAACCATGGAAGCAGAACTTGCTGCTTTGGATACAGCTTCTACAGAGGCAGAGTGGCTGCGTGAGCTCTTGTCTGACTTAGCGGTGGTTGAAAAACCAATACCGGCTATCCTTATGAACTGTGATAATCAACAGTGATCACTAAAGTGAATAGTACTAAGGATAATGCGAAGTCAACAAGACATGTTAAAAGACGTTTGAAGTCTATCAGGAAGTTGAGAAACTCCGGAGTAATAGCTGTGACTTATGTGCAAACAGACAAAAACCTGGCAGATCCCTTTACAAAAGGGTTATCACGGAATGTGATAGAAATCGCATCAAGGGAGATGGGTATGAGACTCATATGAGTTTACAGTAGTAGCAACCCAACCTTTTTGATCGGAGATCCCGTGACTAAGGATCTGGGAAGAACAAGCTATTGGTAAACTGAGGAGAGTAACCTCTAAACCTCTCTATGTGAAAGATGCAATACTCTCATTGCTATGAGGCACTGTATGGAAGGTTGGCAAAGGCCTAATATGTTCTATTTGCTTTTAAAAGCAAAGATGTTGTCCTACAGAGTATTCTTGAAAGAACATACCTATATGAGCCATGACTGTTAAACGTCGCAGTCTATGAGATTAGGGTGATCTCTAGTAAACTCATGAAGAGACCATGGAGTATGACGTATATGCTCCACCCACGGAGAAAGGCTATTGGTAGCTAGGTACTAGTTTAACCTTGAGTAAAACTTGCTACACGCAAAACTTGCAATTCAAGGCATAGTCCATTGTTCAAGTTGTGAATAAGTGTAACTTAAGGTTATAGGCGGAAGTTCAACTTAACAGTCTCTGCTAAACACTAGTATATCAAACAGTAGCGGGAACAGGCAAAACTCTAAATGGGAATTTTGAGATCTGGTGGGGGATTGTTAGAATTATATGGGCTTGGCCCATTAACAAATTCTGAAATTCATAATAAATCTCAAAGGCCCATTCATGTCTGAGCAAAGAGGGGAAGTGGAACTATTTAGTCTCACCTTGCTAGTGGAAGGGGAGGAGGACTTGCTTAAATATGGAAGTCCTCTCCACTTCCTCAAGTCTAGTGTGAGAAGGAGAAAGAGAAACCCACACGCGCGCGCTCGCTCGCCTCGCCTCGCCGGGCCGGGCGGGGCGGGGCATGGCGTGGCGACTTGCACGGGTGCGCGGCACCTGCGTGAATGGTCCGCCGAAATCCGGCTCCTCGCCTTGCGGGAGCGCGGTCTCCTTTTGCAGTTTTAGTTTTTGGTTTCTTGGCCTTCAAGTTGTAGAGTCCTAAACAGTTACAACTCAAGAGTCCTAAACCGATTTAGATCGTGATCGCGACACGAGGTCGGTTCAACAGGGCTATATAAGCAGCCTATCGGCCACGCCAAAACGTATCTCAACACCTCTCAAGCTAGGGTTTGCCTCGTATCGCTTTTGCGCTGCCGTATAGTCGTCTCCAGTCCGTTCGCTTGCGTGCACCAGCGACCGGGCGAGCAGGTCTCCGGAACTCTCGTCTTTGTGATCCTGCACCGGGAGAAGGCGAATAAGGTTTTTGGGAAGCGCTCGTCGCGCGACTGCTCTCGTCTTCAACAATGGGTCGTCTACCGTCCAAGTCAGGCGGCGCTGCGTCAAGACGTACTCGTCGTCAACTGCTCCGAGCTCTTCCTCCAGCGCTCATCGAGGATCGTCCAGCGCCGACTCCGCCACCGTCTTCTCCAGCATCAGAAAGGTACGCCGTTCGTGATCTAATCTCTATGCTTATATCAGATCTTATGCCTTTGTTCTTGCTTTTTAATCTATCTGGTGTACGAGCTATGTTTACACCGGTTGTCATGTATGAGATCATGTTATGCATGTTTTGCTATGCTAGTAAACAATACAATCAGAGATATCTAGATCATCAATTTATCATGATTTATTTTCTGGTTTTAATCTGGAAATTGCTTATTCTCTTAACATGAGGAGTTAGAAAACTTTGAGAGAAATCGGGTTTGGGTTCTAGTTCCTCCTCCTCCTAACTGTAATCCTATTGGGACAAAATGGGTTTTCAAAAATAAACAAGGAGAGGATGGCCCATTGTGAGGAACAAAGCGCGTCTTGTGGCCAAGGGTTATAGTCAGAAGGAGGGGATAGATTTTGAGGAGACTTTTGCTCCTGTAGCTCGTTTGGAGGCTATTAGGATACTCTTGGCTTTTGGTGCATCCAAAGGTTTTAAACTCTTTCAAATGGATGTCAAGAGTGCCTTCTTAAACGGCTACATAGAAGAGGAAGTATATGTTGAGCAAACCCCCGGTTTTGAAAATCCCAAGTTTCCAAACCATGTTTTAAACTTCATAAAGCTTTATATGGTTTGAAACAAGCCCCTAGAGCCTGGTATGATAGATTGAAAACCTTTTTGCTTGCTAAGGTTTTAAAATGGGATGTGTAGATAAAACACTCTTTCTCCTCAAGCAAGGCAAAGACACTCTCTTGGTCCAGATTTACGTGGATGATATCATTTTCGGTGGTTCTTCTCACGCTTTGGTTGCCAAGTTTGCAGATACTATGAGCAGGGAGTTCGAGATGAGCATGATGGGCGAGCTGACCTTCTTTCTCGGGTTAAAAATCAAGCAATCCCGAGAGGGGACGTTTGTGCACCAGGGCAAGTACACCAAGGACTTGCTGTGTAACAGAACCGACCAATTTGCACCAGATTAAGCACTGAAAACCTCCGCTCTCGCAGAAATCATCGAGTACTTAAGCTCGTACAAACCCGGTAGTCCGGAAATCTCGAAGGATTTCAAATCATTCAACAACATCCAGCCAAGATCGTACTTGTTCCACGAACATGCTCACGGGTTACACACAGTTGCATAAAGTTCAAATTACATCGGAGTACGAAATAATATTACAAACCATAGTTTGATAGTAGTAGCGGAAGCAACATAGTCTTTAAACATAAGTTTGGGTTGATCGTAAATACGGTGCCATCAGTTGACCGGGTCCACAAAAGCAACAGATGAGATAAGTGTTGACCATGCCCTTGGTCTAGTCAACCGGGTACAAGCAGTTCTCGCAGTAGCCATAAAAGCACTGGCCATCTGCAACAACAAGGGAAATAAACCCTGAGTACGAGAAGGTACTCAGCTAGACTTACCCGACAAAACCAGAAATAATGAGACACCAAGGATCATGTGGGCTGTATATGTGGGTTGGCTGTACATACTCCTTTGCATGAAAGCTTTAGTAATAAAACTCAGTTTCAGTTGTTGGCAATTGCTTTTAGTCATTAACTCTACCTTACTAGATTTGCACCTGTACTAAACAAGCACTTGCTAATTAATCAATCAAGAGTGACTATTTCATCAATAGCCTTTCAGATTCTATAACCATTTTAGTTCCATAAGTTCTACGGGAGATGATCTAAAGTCAACTGCTCACTGTCCAGGAGCGATGGCGATTATAATCGATTCCTACCCAGCTGGGGATAAAATGTCTCACACTCGCCCGGCACGTCCGGCTACGGCAGTCGTAAGCTGCCAGTCAGGAGATTCGAGAACACAAAGCGCGGGACGGCCATGGGCCCTTCTACACCGGGGTTATCTCAGTGCCAGGTCGCTCAATCTATAACTGCCCACGGTCATGCCAGGTCGATCAGGCCCTGCCTGCCCTCGGACCATGCCAGGTTGATCAGAATAGTTGCCCACGGTACAGCTGAGGCCCTGGGTGTTAGGCGTCAACATCTCCATCACCGGCTCGAATAACCTTACTCGGCTTCGCGGGAGGTACTCAGACCTACTCCGTTAAGTGATCGACGCGTTCAATTTGACTGAAGGGACATTCCCGAACGGGTACTATGCGACACAGACGGGAGACTACTAGCACTCAGAACCCATGTTCTGCTGCTCTTACATCCCGCCTCCGTCTCAAATTAATTATCACATGGTTATCTCATGATAGCACAGGCTAAACATGATCAGTATCCACCTATTGCGGGAGACAGGAAATCACCCGACTTTTACCGGTCTAAGCAGGGCTAAGCATATAACGAGCCTAGACCTAAACAGGGATAATAAGATATATTGCAGGTGGACAAGGATAAGTAATAATGCATCAACGGTAGCAATCAATTCCTATAACCTAATGCAACATCCATCATCAGGTTAATTGTAAAACATTTGCAAACCGTAGGAGTTTGAATGCTCCGGGGCTTGCCTTTCTCAAAGTCCGACGGACGGTGATCGCGACACTCGGGTAACTCGTCGGCGTCGGTCCTTCCGGCTTCCTCGCTCAGGTTCTCCTCCTGGTACTGCTCCTCGGTGACGGGTCCTGAACTTCCACTACCGATCCTGCATGATGCGGTACATGAATGAATAACGCGAATGCATGCGGAATGCATGGTGATGCAACATGGAACAAGGCTTTTCAGGAGATAAGCACATGTCATCTACTGATATTCAACTTGTTAAGTTATGTTGTCACCTCATCAAAGTATACTTAATGAGTTTATTACCCTCTAATTACTTGCTGAAATAAATCTAATTAAACTAGCCTATAACAGCAACCTATCTTAGATAGCTTCAGAAAAATCTACAGAAATTACTGGAAGTTAACAATATGTAATCTAGTCTCTGGTCCAAATTTCATTCCATTTGGACATAGACTTCATCCTCTATGAAAAAGACAAATTTTATCCTGAAAAGGTGCTTTGAACTACACACCCTAGCAAAAAGTGTCAAACGACAGATCTCTTATTTTTCTACTGAACTCTTAGCATAAGATAGTGTGCATAAATTCTCAGGTTCATATTCCCATATTTTAATTACTACTAAATAAACAAGAAAACAACATTTAACCATTTTAAAAGTTACTGCTAACATAAATCACAGAACAACCTCATATTATATTTTTCTCTGAAACTACACATCCATACAAACCTAACAAAACTGGAATCATATTTTTCTGACTTATACATAATTAGTTATGCATTTTCCAAGTTATCAGCACTTTTCTAACTTAAATAAATCTACACAAAAAAGTATTACCAACAATGCAATCAACATCCTTCACAGGTAGATCTAATCATGCTTGACCTAACAAAATTTGTTTCACAGATTTGGACTTAAAATGAGCCTTGTATGAATTTTTGAAGCTTTTACATGGATTCTGCAAAACAAACTAAAAAGGAAAACTCAATCCTACACGCTACGGACTTCGGCCGAGGCACAAGACAAGCGCTCAGCACACCCGACGCGATTCGGCTGAGGCCGAGGCAAGGCTTCGGCACAAGGCGCGATTCGGCTGAGGCCCGAGGCTCAGACACATTTTAACCGATTCGCCGAGGCTCAAACCTATTCGGCCGAGGCTACTGACCCAACCGAGACTTGACTTGGCTCGACTCGACCGAGGCTTACACAACCGACCGGTCGAGGCTCGAGGCGAAGGCTCGGCGCACGGTTCCGAGGCCTACGGCACCCAAGCTCTTCCCTTTCTCTTTCTTACTGCCAGTCGGGGCCCGCTGGTCAGGGCGACCAAGCTTCCGAGGCCAAGCTCGGCACGTTACCGCGCGAGGCCAGGCTCGGCAGTCAACGGCGGAGTTTGCGCCGTGGTCGTTGAGTCCCTAGCTCGCGGCGACGCTTCCGGCGACACTGAGACCATCACTGGGTGCGGGTTTGCGAGGCGAACACAACTAACCGACTCGCTGAGCCAGAGGGATACCGGAGCAAGCTCGACGGCGGCCATGGCGGAGCGGCGGCTCTGACTCGGCGGCGGAACTCTTCCCGGCGGCTTGCGACTCGGCGAGGTTAGCACTAGCCCAAGCAAGACCTAAGCGACCTATTGGAGCAACTCTCGGGCTTCGCATCCCCGGCATTGCTCGGAGCTATGCACGGCGGCGGTCCATGGCGGACACGGCGACGACGGCTCGGTTCCGGCTGAAACACGGCGAAAGAGAGGTCTCCAACTAACTCTAAGCTACTACGGAGGTAGAGAAGACTAGAACATGGCTCGGTTTGGGTGGCTTGGCCGGAGATGACCGGTCCACGTGAAGGTCACGGTGGCGGCCATGGCGGGAGCTTGCGGATGGCATCCGCTGTTCCGGCGGCTAGAGAGGAGGAGAGAAACCAACCCTTACCGAGAAAGAGGAGTAGGCGGAGAAACTGGCGAGGAATCGAACGGTGGTGAGCGGTGGAGCGAGTAATCGCTCGCCGGAGTTCGGCGGGCGGCGGCGGCGCGGAGCTCTGGTGAAGATGGAGTGGAGTGGAGCGAGGGAGAGAGTGAGCAATGGAATGCTCCTCTGGTTGCAAGCACGGGGCGGAGCGAAGGCAAAAGGAACGAAGTGCTAGGTGCATTGCACCTGGCCGGTTCCCGTCGGGGGAACTCCCGACCGGACGCGGCGGCGTCAGGCGTCGCGCGACACGCGGCGGGCGAGGACGCGGTGCATGGGCGACGTGGCGAGTTCGGGCGCAAACCACGGGCGGCGGTGCGGTGGTTTGGCCGGCCGGCGAGGCGGTCTCGCGGCTGCGGGCGGATTCTGCCGGCGCGGAGGGAGCGGCGCGCCGCGAAGGAGAAGAAGAGAGACTGACAGGCGGGGTCCACTGGGGTTAAACTAATGAAGTTTGGTTAAAACTTTGATGCTCTATAACTCCTAAACTAAGCCGAATTAGGAGAGGTCCTAAAAGCAAAGTTGCTTAGAATTTTGTAAGGAACAAATCATCTTTAAGGCTCAAGTCCAAATTCTGTTTAAAAGAAATTTAGTCTAACCATTTTTCTAATGCAAGAAATCACATTTTAAAAGCTTTTTCTGAGAAAGTGCTGTAAAGCAAAGTTGTTCCCTTCATCAAGATCTACAACTTTGTTATAAGGCACTTGGTCAGAAACAGAAAGCATAACAAGGTTACACTAGAGACCAAACAAGGACTTAAGCACTTCAACAAACATATGCACATGAAATGATGGATGCTATGCTTATGCCATGCCAAATTATGCATTTAGGGATTGCTTAACACCGGGGTGTTACAGCCTCCCCTCCTTAAAAGAAATCTCGTCCCGAGATTTGGATTACGAACCATTTCTTATAAAAGTGTGGGTATACTCCTTTAGATAGTCATCCGTCTCCCAGGTAGATCCCGGTCATCTTGCTCACTCCAAGATACCTTATATTGCTTCACGATTCTTCCGCGGGTCGCTCTTCTTTTTTCATCGAGCACTCGACATGGTGTATTGAGTAAGTGAGATCAGATTGCAATTTTGATACGAGCTGGTCTTGTACCTCTTCTTCTGGTACTCGAAGACAATTTCTTCAGTTGAGAGACATGGAACACTGGAAAAATAGCCTTCAAATGCTCTGGCAATTGCAGTTGATAAGCCACTTCTCCCTTCTTTTGTACAATTCTATAAGGTCCCACGAATCTTGGTGCTAACTTCCTTTTGACTCCAAAACGTTTTACACCCTTCATTGGTGAAACCTTCAAATAGACATAGTCACCAACTTGAACTCAAGCGGTTTCCTCCGCTTATCAGCATAGCTTTTCTGGCGAGATTGTTGCAGACGCGATATGTTGTTGAATCGTTCTAACTTGTTCTTCTGCTTCTTTTACAAAGTCAATACCATAGTACCGATGTTCCCCTGGTTCTACACAAGTTTATCGGCGTCCTGCATCTTCTTCCATATAGAGCTTCAAAAGGAGCCATCTGTATACTTTCTTGATAACTGTTGTTGTAGGCAAACTCTGCCAATGGTAACCATTTTCCCAAGAACCTTTTGCTGATAAAACACAGGCTCTTAACATATCCTCTAGAACTTGATTCACTCTCTCTGTCTGTCCTGATGTTTGCGGATGATAGGCTGAGCTTCGGACTAAATCCGTGCCTAACATCCTTCTGCAACTTTTCCCAAAACGGTTGCAGTAAACTGTGGTCCGCGATCAGAGACTATAACCTTTGGTACACCGTGCAGTCGCACAATCTGACTTATGTAGATCTCTGCATAATCTGGGGCCTTATAGTGGTCTTGACTGGAATGAAATGTGCGGTCTTTGTGAGACGATCCACAATTACCCAAATTGAATCATTACCCTTCTGAGTAGTGGGTAAACCAACGATGAAATCCATGCTTACTTCTTCCCACTTCCATTCTGGTATGGCTAATGGCTGAAGCATTCCAGCTGGTTTCAAATGAATAGCCTTTTACTCGACAACACGTGTCGCATCTGGCTACATATGCGGCAATTTCCTTCTTCATTTTGGTCCACCAAAATCTCGGACGCAATCTGGTACATCTTAGTGCTTCCAGGATGAATAGATAATTTGGACAAATGTGCTTCATCCATGATCCGATTCCTGAGTTCTCTATCTTAGGCACCACTAATCGCTGGTTTAAACCATAGAACTCCATTTTCGTCAACTCGAAAATGCTTATCGGCCTCTTTTCCATCCTTGAGCCTTTCCTTAATATGACAAATCCCTTTATCGGTTTTCTGGCCTTCTATAATTTGGTCAACCAACACATTGCGCAACTTTAAATCATGTAGTACTGCAGCATGTGTTAAGCTGAACTCATCCTCTGGTAGAAGCTTCATAGCATTACAGTGGGATTTCCGACTCAGAGCATCGGCCACAACATTCGCCTTGCCTGGATGATAGTGAATTTGAAGATTATAATCTTTAATCAATTCCAGCCATCTTCTTTGCCTCATATTCAATTCTGCTTGCGTGAAAATATATTTAAGACTCTTGTGGTCGGTGTACATATTGCAGACATTTCCCAAGCAGATAATGTCTCCAAATCTTTAAAGCATGCCACAACTGCAGCTAATTCCAAATCATGGGTCGGATAATTCACTTCATGCTTTCGCAATTGCCGAGAAGCATAAGCGATCACTCTACCCTCCTGCATCAGAACACAACCTAGGCCTATCTTTGATGCATCACAAAAGACATCGAAAGGTTTCTCGACATCCGGTTGAGCTAAAACAGGAGCAGTGGTCAACAGTTTCCGCAAGGTACGGAAAGCAGTTTCGCACTTCTCTGTCCATTCAAATTTCTGATTCTTTTGCAACAAAGTGGTCATTGGCTTTGCAATCTTTGAGAATCTGGAATAAAACGGCGGTAATATCCTGCTAAGCCCAAGAAACTACGAATCTCACCAACTGAAGTAGGAGCTTCCCAGTCCATTACTTCTTGTACTTTACTAGGGTCCACAGAGATTCCTTCTTCTGACAGGATGTGACCAAGGAATTGTACTTTCTTCATCCAAAACTCACAATTGCTGAATTTAGCATAGAGCTTGTGTTCCCTGAGTCTAGATAAGACAACTCTCAAATGTTCTGCATGATCTTCTGCATTTTCCGAGTAAACCAGAATATCATCAATGAACACTACCACAAACTTGTCTAATTCTGGCATGAACACGGAGTTCATCAAACTCATAAAATATGCTGGAGCATTTGTTAATCCAAAGGACATGACAAGATACTCATATAACCCGTATCTGGTTAAGAAAGCGGTCTTTGGAATATCCTGTGGTCTGATTCGAATCTGATGATACCCTGACCTTAGATCAATCTTAGAAAACACCTTGGCCCTGGATAACTGATCAAAAAGGATGTCTATCCTAGGTAACGGATACTTATTCTTAACAGTCACGGCATTGAGTGGACGATAATCCACACACATGCGCAAGGACTTATCCTTCTTTTTAACAAACAAAGCTGGGCAACCCCATTCTGATACACTAGGTTGAATGAATCCCTTGTCCAAAAGTTCCTTGATCTGGGTCTTGAGCTCTGCCAGCTCATTGGGCGGCATTCGATATGGTCTCCTAGAGATTGGTGCAGTTCCTGGTAACAACTCTATCACAAACTCCACTGCTCTCTTTGGTGGTAACCCTGGTAACTCATCTGGAAAAACGTCCGAGAAATCCCTAACAACTGGAATTTTGGAGAGGTCTTCTATAGCAAAAGTACAAGATAAGTCGACAGAATCGGCACCTCGAGGAAGAGATACGCGAAGCTTGTTACCTGTCCGACTATCAGATAAGGTAAGAGTCCTGTTTGCAGTGTCTAACACCGCACTCCACATGGTCATCCAACTCATGCCTAAGACTACATCCATACTTAGTCCCGGCAAAATTACTAGTTGCTCCAAATTTATGCCCTCCAATATCGATGGTCACATTACACACCATCTGTCTAGATAACACGCTACTCCCTACGGAGCTCACGCGAAACCCATAATCCATTTCAGAGATTTCTTGATTATGCTTTTGTGCAAATGCCTTGCTCATGAAAGAATGCGATGATCCAGTATCAAATAAAACAACTGCAGGATGATGGTTCACGAGACACATACCGGCAGTCACAGGTTCTCCTGCACGAGCTTCTTCTGCAGTCATATTATGTAGACGCGCTGGGTAATTAGCCTGCTGCTTCTTGGGATGTGGGCAATACCTTGCAAAGTGCCCATCTTGGTTACAATTGAAGCACGGTCCCCGAACTATCGGCTTGATCCCAGTTGAGCTGCCTTGTCCTGCTCGAGCTTGACTTGCTGCCACCTTGTATGGTCGTTGACCACGCTGAGCTTGTTGCTGACCCTTCTTCTGAGGCGGCCTGAAACGAGCCCCAGGTGCTGGTGGTCGGTATTGAGAACGCTGGGCTGGTGGTCCTCTAAACTGAGATGGTCCAGATTCCAGGGTCCTCTTCCTAGCCTTGCTTGCAACATGCTTATTGTTGTGATTCTCCTGGATCAGGCAGTCACTGATGAAGTCATTGAAAACTGTGCGGGATGAAGTACCCACTGATTTTCCCATCTTGGTATTTAGCCCTCTCTTGAAACTAGCTATCTTCTTAGCATCAGTATCCACGAAGTCTGGTGCATAGCGAGATAAGGAATTGAACAAATGATGATACTCGGTCACAGATCGAGTTCCTTGTGTCAAGCTCATAAACTCAGCCATCTTCATTTGAGTCAAGCCTGGCGGAATATAGTGTCCACGAACAGCGTCGGTGAACACTCTCCATGTGATGGGAACATTGGCAGGATAGGTGGTACGGTGATGTCCCCACCAAATTCCGGCTGGCCCCTGTAGCTGATGTGCGGCATATTCTGCCTTCAACTCCTCTGTAAGCCTGAGTAGCCGAAACTTCTGCTCCATTGTATGCAACCACTCTTCTGCTTCTAGAGGTTCTGTGGCTTCCTTGTAAATTGGCGGCCTTGTGTCCAGAAATCATTGAACGAGTTGTACTGATTCGGCTCAGGGCGTGGATTGCCATGCGCCAAATTCTCTCGCAGAAGCGCCTCAATGTTGCGTTGACTTCCCAAGAACTGAGCGAAGAGTTGCTCGGCTGTGGGTGGTGGAGGAGGTGGTGGATTGCGGTTGTCCCTGCTATCATCATTACCACCACTACCACCCGCTCCACTGCGAGTCATCGTCATCTGCATGTAGTGATAGCAATATTTATTAAATGACGTTGCCATTATTGCGGAGAACAATAAATCGTGCCAATGGAAATTATTCGGAAATAACGAATTTGCCAAACAATTGCAGAGGCATAATAAATTTCGATCCACATTGCATCATCACATGATAAAAAGCGCTCATCACATAACATACAAAAGTCAACATAACATCCATAGGTGCCCATACATACGGGACTTTCAAAGGTTTTGCGCCACACGCGCATAGGTCCAACACACATTCTTACATCCACATGTTACCCAAAAGATCAAGCGCTACGATATGAGATAAGATCACTACTCGCTAACACTAACTAGTCTACTCCCTAATGGCACCCTCGTCATCATCGTCGTTGTCATCATCATCACTCGAGATGTTCGAAGAACCACTGGGCGAAGCATGAGAATCCGAATCCTCCTGAGGAAGGATAGGGTTCCTCTCATTCTCACGGCGATGAATCTCCTCATGTAGGCGATCATTATAGTCCTGGAGATGATGAAGTTGCAGCTCCAAATCTCCCACCTGTAGCCTGAGAAGCCTGTTCTGCTCCGTCGCACGCATACCCTCAAGACAAACACGACGTAGCGACTCCTCAGTCTTGGCCATGATGGTGGATAAGAAGGTCGTCATACCCTGCTGGTCACTAAGCTGCTGTGCCGTCTCCTGCTCTTTCTGACGAGCCTCGTCCCTCTCAACGGTCATGTGAGCTAACTGGGTGGTGAGAAGGTCAATCTCTGTAGCATGCGCCTCCTGATCCTGGTGATGTGCAGCTATCTCCTCACTGAGGATGTGGTCCAGGTGGTCGTAGCTACGCGATAGACACCCGTAGGTAGCCATAAGTGCAGCCATCGCACTCCCAGCTGGTCCTGTGCAGTGCTCACGCTCTGAAGAACTGGTCCCCAACACAGTGGTACCCGGCTGACGCCACACGGACTGGTACAGATCTGCTGTAGGGAAGACACCGGCTGTGGCCTGGGCAACTACCTCTGGATGATCCTCCATGATGTCCCGAAGAACAGTGTAAGCAACCTGGTTGGCTCCATCCCAAGGAGTCCTACCCTGAAGAGCAAACACCCTGCGGCACCACACATGATCCTGCGGATCACGGCTGGGCACGTCCACCTCAACTGTGTACATGTAGCGATCCTCTGAGAACTGAACTCGATGCCACTCATACTGCGGCTCCTGGCCCTCCTGGTATCCAACTAAGTGCAGCACCCTCCACAAAAGAGTAGGCATGCCGAACTCCTCCAGAAAATCCTCGGATCCCTCCTCGGTCCAAGGACCCAGCATGTAATTGGGCCTCCTGCCTCCAGTCGACTTGCGGGCGGTACGCTTAGTGCGGGCCATCTGAAAGAAGTGTATCCACACAGTTTTTAATTAGTTGAGAACAACTTTTATTTAAGATCGGGACGGATAACATAAGGAAGGAAGTAAATTAATGCAGGATTATATGATCATGATGCATGAACGTAACATACGTCCTCACTGCCTAACAATCTAACGGCTAGACGGTGGCATACAACGTTCGCTCATAGCGTTAACTAGCGTACTACACGTTCGCAAGTTAGCGTACCTGCAGAAAGATTCATTCCAGCCCTGCCCACAATATGAATATCATGCATTGCTGAAAATTAAATCTAATACTGGCTTAGGTGCACACCCAGTATACACGTAAGCAGTATATGCACCCATCAGAAAAATATTACTCCCACGATCAATACTTTCACATATACTTGTGTGCAACAGGTATACATGTCAGCATCATTCAAGCACTCCCCTAGATTGGCGGTTGTCCAATCACGCTCTCACAACTCACTTATTACCTTGGCGTAGAGGCAATTGATCCATACATTACTATTCCGAGGAATAGCACCCATACAATTTCACCCTTGCCGTATGGACGACAGAATTAACAGAATTTAAATATGATGCACAACCCCCAAGTTAGTACTTAAATAGCCACCTAATTTCCTATTGGGCATAAGGACTTGGTCACTGGCACACCTTAGCTTCAATTCTTAAGGTTTTCCAAATCCTAACAAAACTATAAGTTGGCAAATATAGCTTTATCCTTTATAAAATATTGCTTTTAAAATACACCCATGAACATTAACGCAGAACTTGCTCCGATGCCAGCTGTAACAGAACCGACCAATTTGCACCAGATTAAGCACTGAAAACCTCCGCTCTCGCAGAAATCATCGAGTACTTAAGCTCGTACAAACCCGGTAGTCCGGAAATCTCGAAGGATTTCAAATCATTCAACGACATCCAGCCAAGATCGTACTTGTTCCACGAACATGCTCACGGGTTACACACAGTTGCATAAAGTTCAAATTACATCGGAGTACGAAATAATATTACAAACCATAGTTTGATAGTAGTAGCGGAAGCAACATAGTCTTTAAACATAAGTTTGGGTTGATCGTAAATACGGTGCCATCAGTTGACCGGGTCCACAAAAGCAACAGATGAGATAAGTGTTGACCATGCCCTTGGTCTAGTCAACCGGGTACAAGCAGTTCTCGCAGTAGCCATAAAAGCACTGGCCATCTGCAACAACAAGGGAAATAAACCCTGAGTACGAGAAGGTACTCAGCTAGACTTACCCGACAAAACCAGAAATAATGAGACACCAAGGATCATGTGGGCTGTATATGTGGAGTTGGCTGTACATACTCCTTTGCATGAAAGCTTTAGTAATAAAACTCAGTTTCAGTTGTTGGCAATTGCTTTTAGTCATTAACTCTACCTTACTAGATTTGCACCTGTACTAAACAAGCACTTGCTAATTAATCAATCAAGAGTGACTATTTCATCAATAGCCTTTCAGATTCCATAACCATTTTAGTTCCATAAGTTCTACGGGAGATGATCTAAAGTCAACTGCTCACTGTCCAGGAGCGATGGCGATTATAATCGATTCCTACCCAGCTGGGGATAAAATGTCTCACACTCGCCCGGCACGTCCGGCTACGGCAGTCGTAAGCTGCCAGTCAGGAGATTCGAGAACACAAAGCGCGGGACGGCCATGGGCCCTTCTACACCAGGGGTTATCTCAGTGCCAGGTCGCTCAATCTATAACTGCCCACGGTCATGCCAGGTCGATCAGGCCCTGCCTGCCCTCGGACCATGCCAGGTTGATCAGAATAGTTGCCCACGGTACAGCTGAGGCCCTGGGTGTTAGGCGTCAACATCTCCATCACCGGCTCGAATAACCTTACTCGGCTTCGCGGGAGGTACTCAGACCTACTCCGTTAAGTGATCGACGCGTTCAATTTGACTGAAGGGACATTCCCGAACGGGTCCTATGCGACACAGACGGGAGACTACTAGCACTCAGAACCCATGTTCTGCTGCTCTTACATCCCGCCTCCGTCTCAAATTAATTATCACATGGTTATCTCATGATAGCACAGGCTAAACATGATCAGTATCCACCTATTGCGGGAGACAGGAAATCACCCGACTTTTACCGGTCTAAGCAGGGCTAAGCATATAACGAGCCTAGACCTAAACAGGGATAATAAGATATATTGCAGGTGGACAAGGATAAGTAATAATGCATCAACGGTAGCAATCAATTCCTATAACCTAATGCAACATCCATCATCAGGTTAATTGTAAAACATTTGCAAACCGTAGGAGTTAGAATGCTCCGGGGCTTGCCTTTCTCAAAGTCCGACGGACGGGGATCGCGACACTCGGGTAACTCGTCGGCGTCGGTCCTTCCGGCTTCCTCGCTCAGGTTCTCCTCCTGGTACTGCTCCTCGGGTGACGGGTCCTGAACTTCCGCTACCGATCCTGCATGATGCGGTACATGAATGAATAACGCGAATGCATGCGGAATGCATGGTGATGCAACATGGAACAAGGCTTTTCAGGAGATAAGCACATGTCATCTACTGATATTCAACTTGTTAAGTTATGTTGTCACCTCATCAAAGTATACTTAATGAGTTTATTACCCTCTAATTACTTGCTGAAATAAATCTAATTAAACTAGCCTATAACAGCAACCTATCTTAGATAGCTTCAGAAAAATCTACAGAAATTACTGGAAGTTAACAATATGTAATCTAGTCTCTGGTCCAAATTTCATTCCATTTGGACATAGACTTCATCCTCTATGAAAAAGACAAATTTTATCCTGAAAAGGTGCTTTGAACTACACACCCTAGCAAAAAGTGTCAAACGACAGATCTCTTATTTTTCTACTGAACTCCTTAGCATAAGAATAGTGTGCATAAATTCTCAGGTTCATATTCCCCATATTTTAATTACTACTAAATAAACAAGAAAACAACATTTAACCATTTTAAAAGTTACTGCTAACATAAATCACAGAACAACCTCATATTATATTTTTCTCTGAAACTACACATCCATACAAACCTAACAAAACTGGAATCATATTTTTCTGACTTATACATAATTAGTTATGCATTTTCCAAGTTATCAGCACTTTTCTAACTTAAATAAATCTACACATAAAAGTATTACCAACAATGCAATCAACATCCTTCACAGGTAGATCTAATCATGCTTGACCTAACAAAATTTGTTTCACCAGATTTGGACTTAAAATGAGCCTTGTATGAATTTTTGAAGCTTTTACATGGATTCTGCAAAACAAACTAAAAAGGAAAACTCAATCCTACACGCTACGGACTTCGGCCGAGGCACAAGACAAGCGCTCAGCACACCCGGCGCGATTCGGCTGAGGCCCGAGGCAAGGCTTCGGCACATCCGGCGCGATTCGGCTGAGGCCCGAGGCTCAGACACATTTTACCGATTCGCCCGAGGCTCAACCTATTCGGCCGAGGCTACTGACCCAACCGAGACTAACTGACTTGGCTCGACTCGACCGAGGCTTACACAACCGACCCGGTCGAGGCTCGAGGCGAAGGCTCGGCGCATCCGACTTACCGAGGCCTACGGCACTCAAGCTCTTCCCTTTCTCTCTTCCTTACTGCCAGTCGGGGCCCACTGGTCAGGGTGACCAAGCTTCCGAGGCCAAGCTCGGCACGTTACCGCGCGAGGCCAGGCTCGGCGGTCAACGGCGGAGAATTGCGCCGTGGTCGTTGACCGGCCCTAGCTCACCGGCGGCGAGGCTTCCGGCGACACTGAGACCATCACTGGGTGCGGGTTTGCGAGGCGAACACAACTAACCGACTCGCTGAGACAGAGGGATACCGGAGCAAGCTCGACGGCGGCCATGGCGGAGCGGCGGCTCGGTGACTCGGCGGCGGAACTCTTCCCGGCAGCTTGCGACTCGGCGAGGATAGCACTAGCCCAAGCAAGACCTAAGCGACCTATTGGAGCAACGCTCGGGCTTCGACATCCCCGGCATTGCTCGAAGCTATGCACGGCGGCGGTCCATGGCGGACACAGCGACGACACGGCTCGGTTCCGGCTGAAACACGGCGAAAGAGAGGTCTGCAACTAACTCTAAGCTACTACGGAGGTAGAGAAGACTAGAACATGGCTCGGTTTGGGGTGGTTTGGCCGGAGATGGCCGGTCCACGTGAAGGTCACGGTGGCGGCCATGGCGGGAGCTTGCGGATTGCATCCGCTGTTCCGGCGACCAGAGAGGAAGGATGCGAAAACCAACCCTTGCCGAAGAAAGAGGAGATTAGGGCGGAGAAACTGGCAAGAGGAATCGAACGGTGGTGAGCGGTGGAGCGAGTAATCGCTCGCCGGAGTTCGGCGGGCGGCGGCGGCGCGGAGCTCTGGTGAAGATGGAGTGGAGTGGAGCGAGGGAGAGAGTGAGCAATGGAATGCTCCTCTGGTTGCAAGCACGGGGCGGAGCGAAGGCAAAAGGAACGAAGTGCTAGGTGCATTGCACCTGGCCGGTTCCCGTCGGGGGAACTCCCGACCGGACGCGGCGGCGTCAGGCGTCGCGCGACACGCGGCGGGCGAGGACGCGGTGCATGGAGCGACGTGGCGACTTCGGGCGCAAACCACGGGCGGCGGTGCTGGTGGTTTGGCCGGCCGGCGAGGCGGTCTCGCGGCTGCGGGCGGATTCTGCCGGCGCGGAGGGAGCGGCGCGAGCGCGAGGAAGAAGAAAGAGAGACTGACAGGCGGGGTCCACTGGGGTTAAACTAATGAAGTTTGGTTACAAACTTTGGTGCTCTATAACTCCTAAACTAGACTGAATTAGGAGAAGGTCCTAAAAGCAAAGTTGCTTAGAATTTTGTAAGGAACAAATCATCCTTAAGGCTTAAGTCCAAATTCTGTTGTTTTAAAAGAAATTTAGTGCTAAACCATTTTTCTAATGCAAGAAATCACATTTTAAAAGCTTTTTCTGAGAAAGTGCTGTAAAGCAAAGTTGTTCCCTTCATCGAGATCTACAACTTTGTTATAAGGCACTTGGTCAGAAACAGAAAGCATAACAAGGTTACACTAGAGACCAAACAAGGACTTAAGCACTTCAACAAACATATGCACATGAAATGATGGGATGCTATGCTTATGCCATGCCAAATTATGCATTTAGGGATTGCTTAACACCTGGGGTGTTACATGCTGAAGCGGTTCGATATGGGTGAGGCCAAGCCTCTTCCAACACCCATGTCGACGACGACTGCCCTGGATGCGGATGTGGATGGAGAAGCAGTGGACCAGAAGGAGTACCAAAGCATGATCGGGTCGCTCCTCTATCTGACGGCGACACGCCCGGATATTCAGTTCGCGGTGTGTCTGTGTGCGCGCTTTCAGGCGTCACCGCACACTTCTCACCGTCAGGCGGTGAAGCGGATTTTCAGGTACCTTCGTTTCACACCTGAGCTCGGGATTTGGTATTCTGCTTCCTCCACCCTCTCCCTTTGCGGTTATTCGGATGCCGATTTTGCTGGTTTCCGTATTGAGCGCAAGTCCACTTCTGGGACTTGCCAGTTTATTGGTTCTTCTCTTGTTTCATGGTCTTCTCGCAAGCAGTCTAGTGTCGCTCAGTCCACTACACAGGCTGAATATGTTGCTGCGGCTAGCTGCTGTTCCCAGTTGCATTGGATGATGGCCACTTTGCGTGATTTTGGTCTGAGCTTTACTCGTGTTCCTTTGCTTTGTGACAGCACGAGTGCTATTAGCGTTGCTAAGAACCCCATGCTTCACTCGAAGACCAAACACATTGATGTGCGCTTTCATTTCTTGCGAGACCACCAGGAGAAGGGTGATATCGACCTTCGCCATGTCGATACTCATCATCAACTGGCTGATATTTTCACCAAGCCTTTAGACGAATCAACCTTTAATCGGTTGAGGGGTAAGCTTGGTGTGTGTTTCCCCTTTTAGATGGGGGAAACATTTTGGATCATGTATAGCAGACTGACTCGTTTTCGTTTGTCTTTCTTCTTTTTTGCATTTTAGCATACGCATTCACATTCTGAGCTTCATGTTTATAATCACTAGCATGTAACTATGCCCTATGTAGTATGCTTCGATGCTCATGTTGATGCTTGTAGCTTATGCTCTTTCTGATCACTAGTACATGTTGTGAGCTGAGCTATTTTGAAATGGTGACTTTGCTTATTGTAAATAAAATCTAAAAATGTTCACCATTGAGATATGCAACTAGCATGTGTAGGATGTGTTGAGTTCATTCATGCTTTTCATATATGCTAGCTTGCTATGTCTCTAGTTCTGAGTCATTCACTTGCTTGGTCTGTTCATATCATGTTTAAAATTTGAACCAAGTTTTAGTGAATTGAAAAGATCGAGATGGGATTGCTTGTCAACACCTCACGGTATCGAGACTGTTTCTCATTGCACTTTGAGTTAAACTTGAGCCGTGTAGTGTATGACCGAAACCGCAGCTTTAAGCTTCTGATTGCTTCGGCATAGGCTTCGCTCGGTTGAAAAGTTAGGCAAAGACAAGCTTTCAACCTCTCGCAATCACATACTGAATTTGAACTTGTGAATTCTTTACCGCTGCAACTCTGATATAAAACTGAAATCACAAGTATATGCATCATTCCTATGCATGATGATTGAACTTTGCTAGGGGTAGTTCACCTTGTATACATGTTTAGCACTCGTTTGGATTCCTGTCTATACATGTGTAGTGCTATTCTGATGGTGACTATCTTTTTGGCTAAAAACTGCTCACATGCTCATATGTTCATATTTCGTATGTGTGATCAGCTTGAGCCTTTGCTAAGCTGTGCTTACTTTGAGTCATTGGAGTTCTACTGTTTAGAGCATTTTTGCACTCTTTTGATTATATGCCTGAAGCTGCTAACTTGCATTTCTGACCTCATATGCATGTTGGAAGGGGGAGTTTCTTGCCTTGATGCCTTTTTCTTGATTAGTGCATTTTCAACTAAGGGGGAGAAATTGCAAATCATATGCTCCTGGACGTTCAACTAAGGGGAGTTTTCCTAGTTGCTTGCACTTGTCGAGGGGGAGTTTGCTAGTTGTGTTGAGCCTTGCCTCTGTCTTGCGGAACTAGCAAACATTTTCAGGGTTTTTCTATCTCGATTGGTTCCCTTTTGGTTTGGAGTCATTCCAATTGGTTCGGAGCTTGTTTGGCCGAAAGAATTTGGTATCGAGCTTTCTTTGCTAGTTGTGTTGAGCCTCTGTGCCTCTATCTTGAGGGACTAGCTTTTTGCTTCGATATTTTCGATTGGGTTTTGCTAGCGGTGTTGAGCCTGTTCTACCTCTTCTTGAGGGCTAGCTTTGCTTTGCTTGGTCGCGTCGAGCCGTTGCCCATGTCTTTGGGGACCAAGTTGTCTTGCTCTTTCCACTTGACCTTCTTCGGCTTTGCTATGCTTTTGGGTCATTTGGTCGAGTTCTCTCTTCTCCTTCCTCCTTCTTCTCTTTCTACTATGATTTGTGTTGGTAGTTGACAATGCATTCATCAAGGGGAAGATTGCGGATACATGGGTGTATGCCGGGTCTCTGAGTGATGAGTGATTGTCAACTGGTATGATGCGCATGTCCTTTGGCTTGTGTTGTGCAGGTGTCGAGCACGAATGCAGTGATCGAGGGCAAGGTGAAGGTCAAGTTGAGACGTGCCGTGCTGACGGACCGGGTGCGATGAAGGATGGGCGTGCCGTGCGGCGGACGTGCCATGCCGATGGATCGAGCGGTGAAGGGCGGACGTGAGGCTTGGACTGAGGGACCAGAGTGCCTGAGGATCAGCTGTGGTGGCTGACAGCCTGGGACAGCGACGAGCGAAGACTTGCAGGGCACGGTGTTGCTCGGGTCGAGGACCTTGGGACACGTGTCGGTGGACGGGGTGCACGGGTGGTGCATCCCCTCTATAGCTCCGGTTTGGTGGTTGAGCCACAGAAAAACCACCGGTGGACGGTTTCCAGGTTTGGGCCTCAAAACCTGGGTGCTGAGGGTTTCTGAGTTTGGCCACAAAACTCGGGCTGAGGACGGTTTCCAGGTTTGGGCCTCAAAACCTGGGCTCTGAGGGTTTGCTGAGTTTGGCCTCAAAACTCAGACGCTGGTGGGCTGGTTTCCCGGTTTGGGCCTCAAAACCGGGGGTTGGCTGGAAAGGCTGGTTTCCCGGTTTGGGCCACAAAACCGGGGGTGCAGAGCGAGGGCGGCACGTGGCGGCGATCTGGAGGTTGCGTCGAGGCAACGCTTCGAGTCGAGCGGGCGTGGCCGTCGGATACACCTACCACTTGAGTTGGTCCAGAATAACCCTAGGGTTTGACTGGCTCGCTCTGTAATTAGAATAGAGAGGGGTAGATTAGGAATTAGACTTAGGCTAGAATTAGGATAAGTAGTAGGGAGACACCCTCCTCCCCTTTATCTCAGTCATTTGCTCTTCGCACTTAGGGTTTCCTGCTCTCCCATCCCCTGCTGTAGCTAGCTTAGATCCGCAGAGAGACTTGCCTCTGTGTACTGTTGATTTGAGGAAGTGAGGCCGTATCCTCACCTTTGCAGTGCAGATCGATGACTTGATTCGTGTTTTGATTCGTGTTCTTCGCGTTCTTCGTTTCCTCACGATTTTCCCGTCACTCGATCTCCCTCTCTAGTGCGTCTTTGCAAAATCCGTTTGAATCATTTTGTTCGTATCATTGAGGAGGTCATTTCGACCAAAGGAATTCATCAAACTCCTCATGATCGAATAGATCGGGATGATTTCGTTTTTGTCGCGCTTTTTCCGTTCATCCACCTTCCCTTTTGATTTCCCGGTGATTTGGTTGATTTGAGCGGATGATTTCTTGGGGATAGTCTCCTAACTACCCCGTGATCATCTACTCCAAGTTTGGGAACTTGGGATTTTGAGTTGGATTGGATTTGGAGGGATTTGAGAGAGGGGCGACCAAAATTGCCCTCTCTGTTCATCCACGGACAGTCCGCCGGTGAACCACGGACAGTCCGCGTGTCGGGGTCGGCCGGACCAGTGGCCTGACTCCGCGCTGTTGGAGCTGTGCTTTTTGAACGACGGACAGTCCATCGGTGTTCCTCGCGGACAGTCCGGGAACCATCCAGGGAGCTTGCAGCAGCGTTGCTGTTTTTCATATTTTGCCAGCGGACAGTCCGCCACCCAGGCGCGGACAGTCCGGCCTTGGGCGAACAGTCCGGGACTCCAGGTTCGGACAGTCCGGGATCCTGCTGAGTCTACCGGTTTAGTGCGTTTGCCCTCCCGGCTTGTTGGCTTGGTTTCCGGACTTCTCATTTGGCCCTGTAGTTCACCAAGGAACCTCTCTAGGTATCTTTGCTACTTGTTAGCATTGGTATTTGGGGATTTCTCGACGTAGCCGTCTATCTACGTTCGAGACTTGGTTTTTGAGGGGCAAACTTGTGCCGGTGCTTTTGGGGTTTGGTTTGCTATCGTTTTGTGGTGCTCCGCTGTGATCCTAGGGATCATCCACCCTCTTCCAAGGGTCGTGAGCATCACGTTTTGAGTCCGTGTTTCTTGGGGTTGATTTTGGGACATTTGGCTAAAGTTTCGGAAGAAATTTGATTGGCTCCCATTCACCCCCCCCTCTGGTCGCCTTGGTTGTGCTTTCTCGGTCCTTCACTTTTCTCTTGCTAGCTTAAAATCTGAGATTGATTTGTTGAAATCCAATGCTTCCGAACCATGTCTAGTTTGCATTGACTTGCGCAAGGACCTTGATTGTGCTAAAACTGAAATAACCTTGCTAAAGTCAAATGCTTTGTCACCATGTGATTCTTGTGAATCTTTTGTTGCTAGACTTAGAGAATTAAGTTTGATTCACAGGACATGTGTAGATGAACTCGAGCACGCTAGGGCTGAAATTGTAGAGTTAAATGCTAGGCCTTGTAGCTTGTGCTCCTTGAATAAAGATGCTTGCCTTACTTCTTGTGCTGATCATGATTCTTTGCTTGATGTGAATGGTGATGTCTCTTCCACCAATTTCATTTGCACATCATGCATTGATTTGGAAAAAGAAGTTTTGGCATTGAAGGTTTTGCGCAATGATATGAGCGCTAAGTTGGTTGAGCACAATGATATGAGTGCCAACCTTGAGAAAGAAGTTGAACTCTTGCGTACCACATATGCCAAGTGCATTAGAGAGGAGATGGAAAACCTTAAAAATGCTCCTTGTGGTACTTGTGATTGCCTCATGTTTGAAAATGAGGTTTTATCCAAAAGATGCAAGAGTCTTTGTGCTATGTCTCTTGATTCACGCATTTCTTCCAACTCCAATGTTGATGTTTCCAAATCTGCATTCTTTCAACCGGAGTTGAGTTCTTATGTTGCGCGTGAGTCTTTTGAAGATAGCAATTGTGCCAAGGTTTTGGATAGCACTTCCATAGCTACTCCTAACCTTGCTGTTTCTTCGAGTGATGTCCAAGGGACTTCTCTTGACAAGGGTGCTTCTCATATTTTTGGGACTCGTGCTCCCAATCCGGTTTTTCATTGCACCTTTTGCAAGAAGGAGGGACATTCGCTCGATTTTTGTTTTCGCCGTGTCAAGCACGAGCGGCGAATTCGAGCTAAGGCTTTTAGGAAGCCGCGTAGCCTTTCCCATGGCACGTGTGCTCCTAGCATTGGCACCAAGTTGGTGGTTGATGCTTCTTGTTCTAAGTCCCAAGGGACTTCTCACTTGTCGGAGAATGGTGTGCCTTCCGATAGGCCTTTGTACCATTGCTCTTTTTGTGAGAAAGATGGGCATCAAGAAAGCTTTTGCTATCGGCATGCCAAACGCTTGCGCCAAACTCGCTCTTCTAGGAACTCGGTGGTTCATAGCCCTTCTCATGGCATGAACGCTTGTGCTCCTAGTAAGAAGCCCATTTTTGTCGATGGGTTTTATGACTCCTTTTCTAGTGGGATAGGTCATGGTCGTGGACATGCTTCTAGTGCTTCTTCCCTTGGTCCACGTCATGCTTTTCATGATGCTTCTATTGGTTCTTCTACAAAAACCTTGGAAGATGTTTGCCTCTTTTCCCGTGGTATGACTCGTTCTTCTCCTCGAGTTGTCCTTTTGAGGAATGCTTCCATGGGTGTTTCACAATTGCATTTGAACCAACATTTGCATCATGCTAACCCACAAGATAAGTTGAGTTTTGTGACCAAGTCTTGGGTTCCCAAGTATATGCTTGCTAACCCTTCGGGATCCAAGACTCGGGATACTTTGTCCTCTTGTGTGTAGATCTGAGGACGCGGGGTGGAGAACATGCGCCTAATGGAACTTGATCTTTTAGATTTGATCAAGATTTGATGGTTCTCTACCCCCCTCTTAGATTTGCCTCCAAAGAGGCTTTTGTTATCTGGTGAGCTTTCTTATACACTCATACCCTGTACATCCATGATTTATGTCTTGTGGTATGAGATGGTTCTTCATGTGCTCACTTGTATAGTTCTTGCATGTACATTTTCTTTTGTATCATGTTTTGATTAGTCTAGCATGTGCTATCTTCTGTATCATATGTCATGCTAGCTTTGTGTATAGCTTTTGTGGATTATCCACTTTTCATGCTAGTCTGTGATCCTCATGAACATTATGCCATGTTTTACCATACTTCTCCATGAGCTTTACTTGTAGAGGTATGATGTTCATTAGGTATCACTTTTCAGGTGCTAGTTTTTATTAGCTACATGCATCCTGTTGATATGATTAGTTTGAGCACTAGCCTTTCCATGATTTTATCATGTTACATGCTTTTGGATCTATTGCTATCATTATCTTGCATTGTAGCATGTGTTGAGGTTTAGGCTGTGTTTGGGTTGATCATGTCTCTAGGCTGCATTTTGCTATACAGTGCTTTATCCTGCTGCATGGTAGTCTTAACTAGTATGAGTTCAGTTCTCCTTGCGGTATCATTCATAGGTAGATCTCTTTTGTTGAGAGTTCACCTTATGCTTATTATGTGACTAACCATTTTTGTGGAGACCTTGAGGTCACACTGGACGAGACAACGCCTTGTGTTTCTTCTGCCTTTGAGTGTGCAGGAGAACAGGAGCCTAGAGAGAGCATTTCAGCTCACGGACCCGATCCCACTTCTGCCACGACTTGGGGATCCGTTGGAGCAGCTCACTAGCGAGCACTAGCTGCACCTGTGGGAGCGACAGCATCAGGCGAGGGGGAGACCACTTCGGCGAGGCAGGCGCCCCGGATTTCAGCACGTTCAGGCGTCCCCTTGGGTATCACACCAGCAGGAGGTCATGCGCTTCAGGAGGTACGTCTGACACACTTCTGAGTTCGGTTTTTGGTACTCTTCTTCGTCGACCTCTTTCTGCTGTGTGGTCTTTCCGATGTGGTTTTTGCTGGCTGTTGCTTGAGCATTTCTTGGCTCTTCTCTTATGAGTCTGGTGTGTGTTTCCCTTTTTAGTTGGGGAAGCATTTTGCTTGTTGTATCTTAGTTGGGCTTCTCCGATACCCTTTTGTTTTGGGTTTTCCTTATAGGCTAGCTTTGCATGCATTTCATCATGTACATCTTGCATTTTAGAGCTTCATGTCTAGAGCAATGAGAATGAGATTATGCTCTTTTTGGTATGCCCTGTTTATTCATGATGATGCTTGTAGCTTAGGCTCTTTTTGATCACTTGATACATGTTATGAGCTAAGCTATTTTTGCAAATGGTGAACTTGACTATTTAATTATGGAACTTTAATTTGTTCACCATTGAGATTGGCAACTAGCATGGGTAGGATGTGTTGAGATCACTTGTGCTATCTTTTGTATGCTAGGTTGCTATGTCTCTTACATTGAGTCATTCACTTGCTTGGATTCTTCATATTTTCCTTGTGCTTAAAATTTGATCCAAGTCTAAGTGAATTGAAAAGATCGAGACGGGATTGCATGTGTCAGCACATTACGGTATCGAGACTGTTTCTCATTGCACATTTGAGTTAAACTTGAGCCGTGCAGTGTAAGACCGAAACCGGTGCTTTAAGCTTCCGATTGCTTTTCCTGCATAGGCTTAGCCCGGTTGAAAAGTTAGGCAATGACCATGCTTTCAACCTCTCGCAATCACATGCTTTTAATTGGAACTTGTGTTAATACCGCTGCAAATCTCTGTTCAAATTTGAAAATAACACAAGTATATGCTTCATTCTATTGCATGATGATTGAACTTTGTTAGGGGTAGTTCACCTTGTATACTTGAGTTAGCACTTGCTCGATTTCCTGTCAATCCATGCTAAGTGCTATTTTAGTAGTGAACTCCTTTTCAAATGGCTTAAAACTGCTCATATGCTTAATTATTCATATTTCGTATTCATTTGATCAGTTTGAGCCTTTGCTAGCATTTGTTTTAATTGCTACACATTCAGGGCAGCACCCTATTGAGCATCTTTTCATTCTGATTGCTATACACTTGAAGCTGTTGCATTGTCCATATCATGCATTTTTAGCTTAGTGTACATAGCCCCAGCTCCGATATACTTTGTGGTCACTTTCAGTGCTTTTCTTAGCCCCCATATGC
Organism: Coix lacryma-jobi var. lacryma-jobi; assembly: GCA_009763385.1. Classification (NCBI taxonomy): domain Eukaryota; kingdom Viridiplantae; phylum Streptophyta; class Magnoliopsida; order Poales; family Poaceae; genus Coix; species Coix lacryma-jobi. The sequence continues at coordinate 72,648,968 of CM019822.1, forward strand.
TTTTGGTTGATGACTTGTCTTTTGTTTGGGTCAACTTTGTATTGAAATTTCAAAACCCCTCAGCATGTTCCCTATTGTCAAGGGGGAGAAGCTGTTTGCAAGGGGGAGCTTGAGTGTTGGCACAAAGGGGAGAGTCATGCATTTTGGGGAGAGCTTTGAGCTAGGGGGAGTATAGCTCTTTTATGTCTTTCTTCACTCGGCATAGCTATTTTATGTGTCTCAATTGGTATCCATCTTTTGGTATGGAATGCAATTGGTGTCATGAGCTTTGTTGCATAGCCTTTGTATGTAGGTTTGCTTTCAGGGGGAGTCGCTTTTGTCTTGCTGCTTCTCCGCGTGCTCTGAGTGTTTGAGCTCCATTTAGTGTTGAGCTTCTCTTGTGGTTTTTCTCAGTCGGTATCGAGCCTGCTAGTCGTGTTGAGCCGTTTTTGCCTCTGTCTAGAGGGACTAGCAGTTTTTGCTTGGTATTTTCGATTGGTATGAACCTTTCAGCTAGTTGTGTCGAGCCTATGTGCCTCTGTCTTGAGGAACTAGCTGTTTTCACCAATTCTTGGTTGTCTGTGATCAGTTTTGCATTCTTATGCGTTGATTCAGCCTCAATTGGTATTGAGCCTTGAGCTAGTGGTGTTGAGCCATTTTCTGCCTCTTCTTGAGGGCTAGCTCATCTTTGACTTGGTTGCGTCGAGCCGTTGCCCATGTCTTTGGGAACCAAGTCTTTTGCTCTATGTGATCGAGTTTTGCTCATTGTTGAGTTGTTGCTCCGATCCCTTACTTGGTTGCGTTGAGCCGTTGCCCATGTCTTTGGGGACCAAGTTATGTCTCTTGACAAGTGATTTTGTTCTTTGCCCTTCGATGGCTTTTGATCACTTGAATGAGATTTTCGGTTATGGTATCTCAAACCATCTCTTGTGCCTAGTTTTGTCAATTCAATCATCAAGGGGGAGAAAGAGAAAGAGAAAGAAAAAGGGGGAGAAATTGACCCAAAACCAAGTGGATAAGTACCTTGGTCTCTCTTTTGGTGATGATTGTTTGACAATTTATTTGAGATTGGCTTTCAAGTGCCTTTTGGGTTTCATGAAACTCTTGTTTCTCTTGACTCTTCGGTTGTGTGGAGGCTTTGCCCGCTTTTCCCGTTTCCTTCGGGACCGAGAGCTTTTATTTGAGTTTTCATGATCCTTCCTCATCTCAAGTAGCCTTGTGTTTGCTTTTGCTTGGCTTTTGGGCACTTGGATGAGGCTTGCCTTCAAACCCTTCCTTTGTGGTTTATTTTTGGTCAATGCATTCATCAAGGGGGAGATTGAGAACATATATGATGAATGATTGACATTGATAAGGAAGGTTTGAGGCTTTTACCCGGTTGAGTCTATATTTAGCTATGCGCTTATTGTTTATGACTAACCGGTGGAGTGAGTTGTGTGGTGTTTCTGTGTTGGTGTGCGTGTGCGACATGTGTCTCTTGGCTGTGTTGATGTGCAGGTGTGGAGCTCGGATACAGTTGTCTATGGCGAGGTGAAGGTCAAGTAGAGACGTGCCGTGCCGATGGATCGGGAGTGGTGAAGGATGGGCGTGCCGTGCGGCGGACGTGCCATGCCGATGTACCCAGAGCGATGAAGGGCGGACGTGAGGCTTGGACTGACGGACTAGAGGGCCAGAGGACCAGCTGTGGTAGCTGGCACGTGGCATCGGCGAGCGAGAGCACATGGGGATGTGCGGTGCATCGGTCGAGTCGGGAGGAAGGTGCTGGAGTCGTGTCACTTGGCGGGAGGTCAGACACGGGCTTGCGTGCGGCGCAAGTGCCGTCGGCCAAGTCAAGAAGGAAGGCGAAGGCGTTGTGCCCGGCGTGGAGGCTGGACATGCATCGGCATCGGTGCCGGTGGTCGGGGTGTGAGAACCACATCACGTCTTCGGTGCGGGTTTGGTAGCTGAGCCTCAAAAAGCTACCATCGACGGTTTTCGAGTTTGGGCCTCAAAACTCGGGGTGGCCGGTTTCCGAGTTTGGGCCTCAAAACTCGGCGAGGACGGTTTCCAGGTTTGGGCCTCAAAACCTGGGCGTGCGGGTTTCCGAGTTTGGGCCTCAAAACTCGGGGTGGACGGTTTCCCGGTTTGGGCCTCAAAACCGGGGGTTGGTCCGAAAGGACGGTCGACGCGTGGCGGCACCGAGAGGCTTGCGTTGCGGCAAAGCTATCGGTGAGAAGGCGCGGCGGTCGACGATGACGGCACGTGGCGGCATCAGGGAGGTCGCGTCAAGGCGAAGCTACCGGATGTGCGGGCGTGGCCGTCAGATCGAAACTGTCAAGTCTGGACGGTTTTACCCCTGGGGGGTATTTGGGTTGAGTGCTTAATGTAAGGGCATTTTGGTCTTCGGATGTGCGCCTATATATATGAGGGGGGCGGCTAGGGCAGTCGCATCCTTGGATTGTTGGACGGTGTCTCTCTCATTTTGTGCTTGTGAGAGAAGGCTAGGGTTAGAGGAGAGTTGGCTCTTGTTCTTGAGCTTTTCACCATCCAAGCTTTGTGTTGCTAGGATTGGCTTGTAGCCCGACACCGAGTGCTTAATCAATCATCCATTCTGCAGAATCCAAGGATCAAATTCGTGCTTTAATTTGTCTTGCGATTTTGTTCTTCGCGTTTGCACGTTTCCCCTCTTTCGTTCTTCACGAGAATTCTTGTTTGGAGGGAAGATTCGCAAATTCGTTTGTACCATCTTGTGTAGCTTCGTGAGAGTCTTCTTTCTACTGAAGGAATTTCTCTAATACCTCACGAACTCACAGATCGGTAGGATTTAGTTTTGGAATCGAGTTCTTGCCCGTTCTTCGTTTTTTTCTTCGATTCACCGATTTGGAGTTAGGTTTGAGCCATGATCTCTTAGGAGTAGCTCACTAACATCCTTGTGACCCCTCATACGAAATTTGAGCCCTAGTGCTTTTGATTTGAGGGAGATCGGGTCGATTCGGTGGATGAACAGTGGGCTGGTCGGGGTGACCGGACGCTGCCTCATAGCGACCGGACGCACCGAGCCAGAGTTCGGTCGTTGAACACCCATGCTGTCCAGTTCGCGCGAGGTGACCGGACGCACGCCTCGTATCGACCGGACGCTATCTCGTGTGTCCGATCGTTGAAGGCCGAGCGTTCCACTCTAGGCGAACATGACCGGACGCTCAAAGAACGCGTAACCGGACTCATCGAGCACACTGTTCATTGTGCCTGTTTTCTTGTGACCGGACGCTTGAGGTGTGACCGGACGCTCACCACCAGTGAGTCCGGTCGTGAACAGAGAGCTCCCAGAACGCTGATCAGCTGACCGGACGCGTTCGGTGCCTGCTGATCGGACGCACCTCAGAGTCAGTCAGTGCAGACAGCGCGTGTTTTTGTCCGTGTCTTTTGCGTTCGAGCCCCGATTGGAGATCCGCTTTTTGCGTTGGATTCCCGACTCTGTCCTCTACAGAAACCGGGCTTCCCGCTTTGCGAAAAAGCCTGAATCCCCCTCGTGTTGCTTGGGGGAGGTTGAGGTTACCCAAACTCCATCTTGTCACTAGTTGACTCAAGTGGATTTGGGCGAGGAAGCTTTTTTGGTGTCCCGCTGTGTTCCTAAGGAACATCCACCCATTCTCTTGGGTTGTGGACATCACGCGTGTTGGCTTTGCTCTTGGGGTTGATTTTGTTGGGACAGAGGCCTTAATTTCGGAAGAAATTTTTAGGCTCCCATTCACGCCCCCTCTGGTCGCCTTGCTTTAGCATCTTCAGTCCTGCAATGCATCATACAGGATCGGTAGTGGAGGTCCAGAACCCGCAACCATCGGAGGAGCCGTGCCCGGAGGAGACCCAGGACGAGAGGACCGAAGAAGGAGACGTTGAGGACTTGCCTGAGTGCCGTGACCATCGACCCTCCGACTTTGAACGAGGCAAGCCCCAGAGCATCCCACTCATATGGTTTGCAGTTACCATTTACAAAGATCACCCGATATGTTTGCTGCATTAGGTTATAGGAGTTGAGTGACACCGTTGCTGCATTATTTACTTATCCTTGTCCACCTACAATTATTGTCTTAATATCCCTGTTAAGTCTAGACTCATTTCTGCTTAGTCTGCTTAACCGGTAAAAGTCGGGTGATTTCCTGTCTCCCGCATATAGGTGGATACTGATCATGATTAGCCTTGTGCTATCATTGAGATAACCATGTGATAATTAATTTGAGATCGGGTGGGATGTAGGAGCAGTAGGACATGGGTTCTGTGTGCTAGTAATCTCCTGTCTGTGTCGATTAGGACCCAACGAAGGCACACCTCAGTTATTTTGAACGCGTCAATCACTTAACGGAGTAGGTCGGAGTACCTCCCGTGAAGCCGAGTAAGGCTATTCGAGCCGGTGATGGAGATGTTGACGCCTAACACCCAGGGCCTTATATGTACCATGGGCAACTATTCTGAGCAACCTGGCATGGTTCGTGGACAGGCGGGGCCTGATTAACCTGGCATGATCGTGAGCAGTTATAGCTTGAGCGACCTAGCATGGAGATAACCCCCGGTGTAGAAGGGCCCATGACCATCCCGTGTGTTGTGTTCTCGAATTTCCTGAAGTGGTTGCCGATGGCTGCCTGGCAAGGTGTGATCGGGCGAGTGTGCGACATTTTATCCCCAGCTGGGTAGGAATCGATTATATCGCCATCGCTCCTGGTTAGTGAGTAACTTGACTGGGCATGTGTTACCGTAGTAATTTATGGAATTAAAGATGGTTATGGTAATGAATCTGAAAGGCTATTGATGAAATAGTCACTCTTGCTTGATTAATTAGCCAAGTGATTGCTCTAGATCAGGTGCAAATCTAGTTAATCAGGCTAATTATATAAAAGTGACTGCTAATACTCTAATGATGATTATCTAATAATGAAAATGCTTTTATGAAAAAAGGTAAGTATGGCCAACCCCAGATACAGCCTTGCATACTCCTTGGTGTCACCTTTATTTCTGGTTTATGACGGGTAAGTCTAGCTGAGTACCTTCTCGTACTCAGGGTTTATCCCTTGTTGTTGCAGATGGGCAATGCTTCTACGGCTATTGCGAGAACTGTCTGTACCCCGTCGCGGGTGATGATTAGACCATGGGCATGGTCAACTCTTAGTCTCTCCTGATGCTTTTGGTGGACTGATCAGGCAATGACACCGTATTGTGAACTGAACTTATGTTTGAAACTATGTTGCTTCCGCTTTTGAATTCCGAACTATGGTTTGTAATAACTGTTAAACTCTGATGTATTTTAAACTATGTGCGAACTGAATGTACCTCGTGGACATGTACGCTAATCTATTACGATCTTGGCTAAAGTTGAATGTTTGAAATCCTTTGAGATTTCAGGACTACCGGGTTTGTACGAGCTTAAGTACCTGTCAATCTCTGTGAAAACGGGGGTTTGTTGACGGTCCTTAAACACCTGTTTTACCATCAACATTTGACCCTAAAGTCCACCAAAAAGGCATGAAATGTAGTCAAATAGGTTTCAAACTAACCAAATTCCACATGTCCATAGAATTCTATTTGAATGCAGGATTTGAATCAAATTTGGACATATGGACCCACCAGGAGACAAGCCCACTCAGCAGGTCCCAAATGGGCCTAAGAGGGGTGGCGCCCGCCACTTGGGTTGGCCCAAGTTCCACCCCTGCCACGTCACCGATCCGTGTGACCTCCCCGAGGCCAAATCTTGGCCCTTTGTCACTAGGCCAGTGGCATCGGACGGCTGAGGGAGGAGTGGCGTGGATCAAGGCTGAATGTCGGTTGCTAGGACATGCAACCGACCTCCAAACCGCCTTGGACAACCACCTGGATGCCGTTGAAGCCAAGGCGGTGCATCCAACGGTGAGGGAGGTAGCGGCCGCCACCTAGGGCTGGCGCCCGCCACTAGGGTTAGCCCTAGGTCGGCTGGCTGCCTCCTATAAGTACCCCCCTCACTCATTTGGGCTATAAATACCCCCCTGAGGCATCACTTCATTCGTACCATCACACATTTACCATCCCAGAGAAACACAAGCAAGAGAAGCAAGTGAGAGTTAGGTTAGAAGCTTAGAGAGCTTAGGCAAGTAGGTAGCTAGTAGAGCAAGGCATCTTCGCCCTCGCGGTAGCGCTGCTCAAGGCTTAGCTCAAGAGTAGAGGCATGCGAGTGATCGGTCCTAGAGCTGGGAAGAGTCTTCCTTCATCTCTAGTTCAGGTTTTGCTCTTGTTACTCAAGCATTTACTATATTCTAGTTCATCATTTCAAGTATTACTTTATTCTACTTATCAGTATTGAGTGGTATACTTGATTGATTGCTTGAGTGCCTAGCTATCCTACAGATCAATTCACTTAGCCATAGTAGTTAATCTCTAGTGAGCTTAGTGTTTGATCTTTGCCAATAGGTTGCTTTAGTGTTTATCTTATTAAGTCAAGTGTTTGCTCTGACGTCCGCAAGGGTGTCTCTATTCAACGCTAGGGTAGAGATAGTTAGAATATAGTTAAGCGTGGTGCTTAGTTATAGACTTACCTTCAGATACGGCTGGACCCCCGGATAGCTATGGTAGAAAGCAGGTGGTGACAGCCCTGTGCGCCTTGAATTCCACCACGTAGTTGGCCCAATTTAACAGTAAGGCTCGTTGTGCTAGCGTTCAACCTAAGTAAGTGGTAAAGGCTAGTACGCCTCGATACTTGATAAGATAGGAATAAAACTATTCTCAACTTAGTTGCTTTATTGTCTTTTGCCTGCCTTGCTTCGTAACTGTCTCGTTTCGTAGTTATCTTGCTTTGCAGTTATCTAGGAGTAGTTATTATTTACTAGTTAGTTATCTTAGTTACCCATAGTTATCCTAATCTATATATCTAGTTATCCACCTTACCTTAGCCATCCATTTCATCCTTACCTAGCCATCCACATATTCTTTCTAGCCTTTCATATTCCCTTCTCCCCTTTTCCTTTTTTCTTATTTCTTCGACTCTCATCCCCTCCTTGACACGACTCATACACCACCCTAGCCTTCCCTTGGGATCAAATAAATCGACACCTGGTACTCCCAAGCGAAGTGCTACTACGATAGTTCTGTGCGCTTGCAGAATCTCCTCCTGGTAGATTGCATTCTCTCTAGCTAGCTCCTACTAGTGTCGGGATTGACAACCCCGCTTGACATTAGTAGATAGCTGCTTTAGCTACCCTATCCTAGGTGTAGCTAAGAACTACCAACAAGCATTTCTGGCGCCGTTGCCAGGGACGGCAATCGGTGTATCGGTTGAGTCCGTGTTGAATTTATCTTCGCTTAAGCTGCCGCTTAGCGAATCCCATCTTACCCCATTGTTTCTTTCCTTAACTCTTCTTATCTTTTTCCTTCATCTTCTTTAACTTCTTTCTTTCTTATCTCGTTCTATCTTCACAATGGCCAACAAAGCCATTCGTGAATTTTCTGCTCCTTCTGCCACTAATATAGCGATAGGACCAGACGTGATCGATGCCAACCTCAATTTTGAGTTGAAACCGGCTCTGATCACGATGGTCCAAGCTAGCCCGTTCTGTGGCAAGGCTCATGAGGATGCCAATGCTCACCTCCAACAATTTTTGGAGATTTGCGGCACCTTCACCATTAAGGGGATAACCCAAGAAGCCATCCGTCTTCGTCTCTTTCCTTTCTCTTTGCTAGGAAAAGCGAAGCAATGGTTCTATACCGATCACAACGCTGTAGACACATGGGACAAGTGTTCCAATGCTTTTCTCGCCAAATTCTTTCCTTTGGGCAAGACGAATGCTCTGCGCAACAAAATCTCCAGCTTTACGCAACAAGCCGAGGAATCTATTCCTGAGGCTTGGGAGAGGTTGCAAGAGTATGTCGCTGCTTGTCCGCACCATGGTATGGAGGACTGGCTATTGTTCCAGAACTTCTACCATGGCCTAACCCCAGTCTCTAGAAGCCATTTGGATGCTGCCTCCGGCGATGCATTCTTTTCTCTGAATGTTGCAGATGCTAAGGCTCTCATAGAGAAGATGGTGTCAAACCAAGGATGGAATGACGAAAGACTACAGCCCCGCAAGCGAGGTATACATTCCCTTAAGGAGGCCGACATGATCATGGCCAAGATGGACCTGCTGGCAAAGAAGCTAGACAGCTGTGAGAAGAAGAACCAACAGGAGAGTGTCCAATCTCTGGAATCCTACATGACTTGTGAAGTCTGTGGAGAAACCGGACATTCTAGGAACCACTGCCCCGAGTTACATGAAGATTTGAACTTCATCAACAACAACAACAACGGTTTCCGTCAACAGAATCAAGGATGGAATCAACACTCCAATTCTCAAGGTAACAATTCATTCCCTCACTCTAATTTTCATAATTCTGATGATTTCTCGTTCTTAAAGAATTTAGTTTACTCACAAGGTAGAACTACTGAATTTTTGAATAAGAAATTAATGTTGAATGATAAAGCCCTTGAGAATATAAATGCTAAATTGGAAGATTTCTCATCTGCTCTGAAAAATCAACTTAGCTTTAATAAGATGTTAGAAACCCAATTAGCTCAGCTTGCTGCTATCATACCATCTTTTGAAACTGGCAAAATTCCTGCTAAACCTGACATGAAAACTGCTAATATGGTTGAAATAAAATATTTTAACTATTATGAAGATCATACCATGATTGTTAAAAAGGTGATCCTGGTAATCCCATAATTAGATGCTCAATCTTTGGTAAAGTCTTTAAAAATGCCATGTGTGATTTAGGATCGAGTGTAAACATTCTATCTAAAGATTTTTATGAAAACTCGTTCTTTCCACCAATGTCATCCACATCTGCCTATGTTGTGCTAGCTGATCAATCCACTTGCTATGTAGAAGGAATAGTTAATGACTTACCTGTTCATATTAGAGGCTCCTATGTTCCTGCTGATTTCATAATACTAGATATGGGAAATAGGAAAGATGTGCCTCTAATCTTAGGTAGACCCTTCTTGAATACTGTTAATGCTTGCATATATGTGGGAAGTGGTAAAATTCAAATGACATTAGGAGGGAAGAAGGAAATTGTTGACAATGAGCTGAAGGCTAGACCCTCGCTGTTGGGTGCGTGCAAGACTTGTCCTGTCTTGCAATCTGAGTTGGCAGAGAAAAATGCCAAGATTGTGTCTCTTGAAGAGGCCAACTCAGGTAGCACATGTGTGGCTAGGTGTGTTCTTTGTGAGGGTTTGGAGATGGAGATTGCGAACGTGAAGCATGACAATATGCAAACCGAGGAGGAAAACACATACCTTCGGACCATCTTGTCATGGGTGTCTAGTGGTGAGCCACAGCTCAGGATGATGATCTCCCAATTCAAGCGAGCTGCTGGAGGTCCTGCTATAGGTTTTGCTCTGGGTGTTGATGGTTCATCTTTTGGGAAGATTGGAGAGTCGAGTGGTCTTAACCCATGTGAGAAGCCCAACTCCACCACTACTCTCAAGCTTACCAAGATTCCACCCAAAGAGCCACTCAAGCCTAACACCAAGGATGGGGTCTTTGTTGAGCCTCCGAGAGCTCCACCCAAGAAACAATCATTGGCTCCCAAACCAAACCACCTCAAGAACAAACTTGACACCATGCCACCCATCCAGGAGGAGCTTATGCCACAGAAGGGCAAAGTGATCCACACCCACTACCGTGAGTACCAACAACCCCCTTTGAGAGCGGTGAGGTACCATTGTGAGCACTGTGGGAGAGATGGACACTTGAGTGAGTTCTGCTTTCGGCGAAAGAGAGAGGCGCGTCGTGCTAGGGAGATGAACAACCCGGACATGTACCATCCTTTCCATGATGTACATGTGCCGAATGTTCAGAGGAGAGCTCCAAGGAGAGCTGCTAGGCCTAGAGGTCCAGAACCTCAAGTTCCCAGGCCTAGGCACCAAAGAGGACATGCCCGGCGGGAGCCTGTAGTTGTAGGTTATGCACCCCGTGGCGGTGGTTTTGTTGTAGAGCGTTTTCCCCCACCGCGTTTTGAGTATCGCGATGGACGCTCTTCCCTTAGCGGACCATGTATTCCTCAACGTGGTGATCGCTTCCCCCGTAGACGTACTAGGAAAGGTTTTTCTACTAACCGTTCTTTTGAGCAACCGGCCTAACACTGGTATTCATCCTACTTCACTAACCCCAGTGTTGGACCGTATGCTCACCCTATGTCTTTTTATTGATGTAGGTAAAACGATTGGAGAACGTTTGGTTGGTGGATTCCGGTTGCTCGAGGCACATGACCGGAAACGCCAAGTGGTTCTCCAGTCTTAGTCCGGTCGCCGGAAAGGAGTTTATCACCTTCGGCGACAATAGCAAAGGTAAGGTATTGTCTCACGGGTCGGTGTGAGTTAATGAGCACTTTGTGTTGTGCGATGTTGCTCTTTTTTCTAACTTGCATTTTAACCTTCTTTCTGTTTCACAACTCTTTGATGACGACTATGAGATTCGTTTTAAACCGAATCTCAGTCGTATTTTGGATCCTCAGGGCAATCTTGTTTGTATGATTTCACCCTTTGGAAAAGTCTTTTGTGTGAACTTCTCGGAGTCTTTTGGCATTTCTCGTTGTCTTGTGGCTGGACCTTCCTCCTCTGATCTTTGGAAGTGGCATAGGAGACATGGACATTTGAGCTTCGACTTGCTTGCAAGACTTAGTTCACTTGGCCTAATCTGAGGATTGCCCAAGTTATCCATGGAGAAGGATCTTGTTTGCCATTCTTGTAGATATGGGAAGATGGTTGTCGCTCCCCACCATCCAGTTACTCAGGTCATGACCAAGCACCCTGGAGAGCTTTTGCACATGGACCTTGTTGGTCCGGCTCGGGTGAGCTCGGTTGGGGGGAAGTGGTATGTGCTTGTCGTTGTTGATGATTTTTCGAGATATTCGTGGGTCTTCTTTTTAGCTGAGAAGACCGAGACTTTCTCCCTTACTCGCAATCTGATTTTGCGTCTTCAGAACGAGTTCCCTTTGAACTCGATGCGAGCTATTAGGAGTGATAATGGTTCCGAATTCAAGAATTCGGATTTTGAGAAGTTTTGTAACTCTTTGGGTTTAGAGCATCAATTTTCTTCCCCCTACACACCGCCTCAAAATGGTGTTGTATTGAGGAAGAATCGGACCCTTGTAGAGATGGCCAGGACGATGCTCGATGAGCATAGGACTCCTAGGCAATATTGGGCCGAAGCTATGAGCACTGCTTGCTACATTTCCAATCGCATTTTTCTCCGAGCTTTCTTGAAAAAGACTTCTTATGAGTTGCATTTTGGAAAACTGCGCAAGGTGAGTTATTTTCGAGTTTTTGGTTGCCATTGTTTTATACTCAAAAAGGGCAACTTGGACAAGTTTGAGTCTCATTCTTCTGACGGTGTGTTTTTGGGTTATGGCACTCACACTCGAGCTTATCGTGTACTTAACCTTGACACTAACCGAGTCTTGGAGACATCTGATGTCACCTTCGACGAGACCATGGTTTGTCCTTCTTCTCGTTTTGAGCGTGCAGGTGATCATGAGGTTGGTGAGCCTCTTTTTGATGACGAGGACGAGGGTGCTGAAGGTATGGATGATCCAGCACCCCCTCCACCTGCTGTGCCGCAAGGAGCGGCTTCTACGACGACTCACGGCCCCGACACGTCTTCTTCCTGGGGGCGGTGGGATCCGCCACCCTGAGCGGTACCTTTTGTACCCGGGGAGGCACCAGCTGCTGTTGAGGGGGAGATCACCTCTGCACGGGAGGCGCCACGACACATCCAGCGCCAACACGCCCCTCAGCAGATGATCGGCAACATTGATGAACGTGTCACTCGGTCTAGGTCACAAATCTCTCACTTTGCTCATTCTGCATTTGTTGCTGATTTTGAGCCCCGAGATGTTGGACACGCTTTGATGGATCCGGATTGGGTCAATGCCATGCATGAGGAGTTAGAAAAGTTTGAGCGAAATCGGGTTTGGGTTTTAGTTCCACCTCCTCCAGACTGTAAGCCTATTGGGACAAAATGGGTTTTCAAAAACAAGCAAGGAGGGATGGCCACGTTGTTAGAAACAAGGCCAGGCTTCTAGCGAAGGGCTATAGTCAGAAGGAGGGGATAGACTATGAGGAGACTGCGGATACATGGGTGTATGCCGGGTCTCTGAGTGATGAGTGATTGTCAACTGGGATGATGCGCTTGTTCTTTGGCTTGTGTTGTGCAGGTGTCGAGCACGGATGCAGTGATCAAAGGCAAGGTGAAGGTCAAGTAGAGACGTGCCGTGCCGATGGACCGAGAGTGGCGAAGGGCGGACGTGAGGCTTGGACTGAGGGACCAGAGGCCCGAGGAACAGCTGTGGTGGCTGGCAGCCTGTGATGACAACAAGTGAAGAAGTGCGGTCATGTGTTGCCTGAGTCGTGGACTTGGGGACACGTGTCGGTGGACGGGGTGCACGGGAGGTGCATCCCATCTACGGCGTCGGTTTGGTGGTAGAGCCAGGGAAAAACCATCGGGTGGACGGTTTCCAGGTTTGGGCCTCAAAACCTGGGTGCGGATGGTTTCCGAGTTTGGCCTCAAAACTCGGGCTGAGGGTTTCCGAGTTTGGCCTTAAAACTTGGGCTGAGGACGGTTTCCAGGTTTGGGCCTCAAAACCTGGGCGCTGAGGGTTTGCTGAGTTTGGCCTCAAAACTCAGAAGCTGGTGGGCTGGTTTCCCGGTTTGGGCCTCAAAACCGGGGGTTGCCTGGAAAGGCTGGTTTCCCGGTTTGGGCCACAAAACCGGGGGTGCAGAGCGAGGGCGGCGCGTGGCGGCAATCGGGAGGTTGCGTCGAGGCAACGCTACGACTTGTGCGGGCGTGGCCGTCGGATTCACCTACCACCGAGTTGGTCCAGAATAACCCTAGGGTTTAGCTGGTTCGCTCTGTAATTAGTTGAGGGGTAGAGTAGGAATTAGAAATTAGGATAAGTAGAGGGAGACACCCTTCTCCCTTCCTATCTCAGTCATTTGCTCTTTGCCTCTAGGGTTTCCTGCTCTCCCAATCCCCTGCTGTAGCTAGCTGAGATCCGCAGAGAATCATACCTCTGTGTACTGGAGATTTTGAGGAAGTGAGGCCGTAACCTCACTGTTGTAGCGTGTGGTAGCCACACGGTTGCAGATCGATGTGTTGATTCGTGTTTTGGTTCGTGTTCTTCGCGTTCTTCGTTTCTCCGCGATTTTCCCATCACTCGATCTCTCTCTCCCGTGCGTCTTTGCGAAATCCATTTGAAGCAACTTGTTCGTATTTGAAAGGAGATCATTTCCACCAAAGGAATTTATCTATCTCCCTACGAACAAGTAGATCGGGTTGATTTTGTTTTCGTGGCGCTTTTCGGTTCATCCTTCTCCCCTTTCGATTTCCCGGAGTTTGAGTTGATTTGAGCGGATGATTTCTTGGGGATAGTCTCCTAACTACCCCATGATCATCTCCTCCAAGTTTGGGAACGTGGGATCTTGAGTTGAATCGATTTGGAGAAGTTTTGGGAGAAGGGTGATTAAAATCGCCCTCCCTGAGTGACCGCGGACAGTCTGCCACTCAGGGTGCGGACAGTCCGCGTGTCGGGGACGAGCCACACCAGTGGCACTGTCCTTCGGCTGATTTGGCTTTTGGTTGAACGGCGGACAGTCCGCAGTTCAAAGCCGCGGACAGTCCGGGACTGTCTAGGGGACTTGTAGCAACACTTCGGTTTTGCTCATTTGGCCGGCGGACAGTCCACGACCTGGGCCCGGACAGTCTGCCACTGGGCAGACAGTCCGCGACCGTACCGGCGGATAGTCCGGGACTTGGCTGTTTGCTCCGGTTTAGAGCGTTTGCTCTCCTGGCTTGTTCGCTTGGTTTCTGGACTTCTCGTTTGGCCCTAGAGTTGACCAAGGAACCATTCTAGGTATCTTTGTTACTTGTTAGCATAGGTATTTAGGAGTTTCTCGACTTAGCCGTTAATCTACGTTTGGGACTTGGTTTTTGGGGTTGTGTTCGAGCCGGTGCTTTTGCCGTTTGGTTTGCTTTCTCTTTGTGGTGCTCCGCAGTGATCCTAGGGATCATCCACCCTCTTCCAAGGGTCGTGAGCATCACGGTTTCGGTCGCCGTCTCTCGGGGTTGATTTTGGGACATTTGGCCAAAGTTTCTGAAGGAAATTTTTGAGCTCCCATTCACCCCCCCTCTAGTCGCCTTGCTAGTGCTTTCTCGGTCCTTCAATTGGTATCGGAGCGGGTTGAGGATCTTCCACCTTAGCCGGTTCCAGATCCACAGAAGGCGACATGGATCGCGGCGTGGGCAAACCACCATTTTTCGATGGGACGAACTATGCGTATTGGAAGATACGCATGTCGGCCTATCTGCAGAGTTTGGGTGCTTCCATCTGGGATATTTGCAACTCTGCCGATTACGTGGTCTTGGCTGCACGTGTGACTCAGCGTCAGGTTGACGATCATGATGCCAATAGCCGAGCTCGTAATGCTCTTTTCTCTTGTTTGAGCATGTCCGAGTTTGATCGCGTTTCTCACCTCGCTACGGCTCAGGAGATTTGGGCTACCCTCATGCGTTTCCATGAGGGAACCACTCAAGTCAAAACCCGTCTCTACGAGTCGTTCAAGCGAGAGTATGAGAACTTTCGACATATGCCTGGCGAGAGCATATAAAGTTTATTCGCTCGCTTTCAGGTGATTGTCAACAGGATGAGGGCGAACAAGGAGCTGTTGCCTTTCGACGATCATGAGAGATCTTTGAAGCTTTTGCATACTCTTGATCGGTCGGTGTGGGATTCCAAGGATCAAGCGATCATCGAATCGCCGAACTATGAGACCCTCAAGTGCGACGAGCTCTTCAGTAAGCTCAAGTCCAGTGAGATTGACGCCATGGCGAGGGCTTCTTATGAGAATCCTTCTGGCCTGTCTATGGATTTTGTTTCTGGCTCTTCTGCTAACCCCTCTGGAGGCTTTGCACTCTCTTCGCTCTTTTCTGTCACAGAGGACCAGCTTGAGTCTTTGGGGGATGACGAGCTAGCCTTGCTCGTCAACCGGTTCTCGCGGTTTCACAAGAACCGCATGAACCGTCGCCGCGGAGGAGGACGCTCGGGATGCTACGAGTGCGGCGACCCCAACCACTTCATCGCCAACTGTCCCAAGAAGAAGAACACATCTGGGAAGGGCGATCATGGGCACAAGTATGACTCCGGCAAGCGCAAGGAGAAGTATGTCCCCGCAAGGCACAAGCGGAGGGGCGGCTTTGACAAGGAGTACATCAAGAAGAAGTACTTGGAGAAGGCCCAAGTTGAGCAGCGTGCGTTCTTCGCCATGCTCAGCGACGTCGACGGCTCGGATGACGACTCCGCTTGCCCAAGCGACGACGAGTCCGAGAAGAAGAAGAGGATCGAGGACAAGCTGAACGGCCTCTGCTTCTTCACCAACGACGATGGCCTCTGCACCATGGCCCTCGATGGCGAGCTGGTGAACTCCCCTCGGAACAACGATGACGACGACGACACCTCCCAGGTATCTCTCACCCACGATGAACTTTCTGCCGAGGTTGAGAAGCTTACTGCCACGCTCCTTAGTCAGGACAAGTTGCTTAGGCGTGCCGCTAGAGAGCGCAAGGAGTTTAGGCAGAAGTGGGAGGATACGGTGAAGGAGCTTGATTCAGTCAAGTCCACTGTGGTTGTCACTGATGAGGAGGAGTGCGAGGCGTGCACCACGCACATGACTGACCTTCTCACTTTGAGAAGTAAGTATGTTTTGTTGGTAGGAGAGGTGGATGAGCTCCGTGCTAGGCCCATGCTGTTGGGTGCTTGCAAGACTTGTCCTGTCTTGCAATCCGAGTTGGCAGAGAAGAATGCCAAGATTGTGTCTCTTGAGGAGGCCAGCTCGGGTAGCACATGTGTGACTAGGTGCGTTTTGTGCGAGGGTTTGGAGATGGAGATAGCCAATGTGAAGCATGACAAGATGCAAACCGAGGAGGAAAACACATACCTTCGGACCATCTTGTCATGGGTGTCTTGTGGTGAGCCACAGCTTGGGATGATGATCTCCCAATTCAAGCGAGCTGCTGGAGGTCCCGGTGTAGGCTTTGTTTAGGGTGTTGATCTTTCTGCTTTTGGAAAGATTGGAGAGTCTAGTGGTCTAAACCCGAGTGAGAAGCCCAACTCCACCACTACTCCCAAACTTACCAAGCTTCCACCCAAAGAGCCTTTCAAGCCTAACACCAAGGATGGAGTGTTTGAGGAACCTCCGAGAGCTCTACCCAAGAACTAGCAATGGGCTCCCAAACCCAACCACCTAAAGAACAAGTTGGACACAATGCCACCTATCCAGGAGGAGTTGCCACAGAAGGGCAAGGTGATCCACACCCACCACCGTGAGTACCAACAACCCCCTTTGAGAGCGGTGAGGTACCATTGTGAGTATTGGGGGAGAGATGGACACCTGAGTGAGTTCTGCTTTAGGCGCAAGAGAGATGCGCGCCGTGCAAAGGAGATGAACAACACGGACATGTACCATCCTTTCCATGATGTACATGTGCCGAATGTTCAGAGGAGAGCACCGAGACGTGCTGCTAGGCCTAGAGGTCCAGAACCTCAAGTTGCCAGGCCTAGGCAGGAGAGAGCTCCGAGGAGAGACGCTAGGCCTAGAGTTGTTGAGCCTCAAGTCCCTAGGCGTAGGCCTCGTAGAGAGCGTGCCCGGCGGGAGCCTGCATTTGTAGGCTATGGACCCCGTGGCGGTGGCTTTGTAGTTGAGCATTTTTCCCCACCGCGTTTTGAGTATCGCGATGGACGCTCCTCCCTTAGCGGACCACGTTTTCCTCAATGTGGTGATCGCTCCTCTCGTAGGCGTGCTAGGAATGGTTTTTCTGCTAACCGTTCTTTTGAGCAGGCGGCCCAACACTAGTATTCCCCTTACTTCACTAACCCCAGTGTTGGCCCGTATGCTCACCCTATGTCTTTTTATTGATGTAGGTAAAACGATTGGAGAACGTTTGGTTGGTGGATTCCGGGTGTTCGAGGCACATGACCGGAAACGCCAAGTGGTTCTCCAGTCTTAGTCCGGTCGCCGGAAAGGAGTACATAACCTTCTGCGACAACAGCAAAGGTAAGGTGCTGTCTCGTGGGTCTGTGCGAGTTAATGAGCACTTTGTGTTGCGCGATATTGCTCTTGTTTCTAACTTGCATTTTAACCTTCTTTCTGTTTCGCAACTTTTCGATGATGACTATGAGATTCGTTTTAAACCGAATCTCAGTCGCATTTTAGATCCTCAGGGCAATCTTGTTTGTGTGATTTTGCCCTTTGGAAAAGTCTTTCGTGCGGATTTCCCGGAGTCGTTCGGAATTTCTCGTTGTCTTTTGGCTGGACCTTCCTCCTCTGATCTTTGGAAGTGGCATAGGAGACTTGGTCATTTGAGCATCGACTTGCTTGCAAGGCTTAGTTCACTTGGCTTAATCCGAGGATTGCCCAAGTTAACCATGGAGAAGGATCTTGTTTGCCATTCTTTTAGACATGGGAAGATGGTTGCCGCTCCCCACCATCCAGTGACTCAGGTCATGACCAATCGCCCTAGAGAGCTTTTACATATGGACCTTGTTGGTCCGGCTCGGGTGAGCTCGGTTGGGGGGAAGTGGTATGTGCTTGTTGTTGTCGATGATTTTTCGAGATATTTGTGGGCTTTCTTTTTAGCTGAGAAAACCAAGACTTTCTCCCTTGCTCGCAATTTGATTCTGCGTCTTCAGAATGAGATCCCTTTGAACTCAACGCGAGCAATTCGGAGTGATAATGGTTCCGAATTCAAGAATTCGGATTTTGAGAAGTTTTGTGACTCTTTTGGGTTAGAGCATCAGTTTTCTTCCCCCTACACACTGCCTCAGAATGGTGTTGTAGAAAGGAAGAATCGGACCCTTGTAGAGATGGCCAGGACGATGCTCGATGAGCATAGGACTCCTAGGCGATATTGGGCCGAAGCGATGAGCACTGCTTGCTACATTTCCAACCGCATTTTTCTTCGAGCTTTCTTGAAAAAGACCTCTTATGAGTTGTGTTTTGGAAAACTGCCCAAAGTGAGTTATTTTCGAGTTTTCGGTTGCCACTGTTTCATACTCGAAAAGGGCAACTTGGACAAATTTGAGTCTCGTTCTTCTGACGGTGTGTTTTTGGGTTATGGCACTCATACTCGAGCTTATCGCGTACTTAACCTTGACACTAACCGAGTCATGGAGACATCCGATGTCACCTTCGACGAGACCATGGTTTGTCCTTCTTCTCGTTTTGAGCGTGCAGGTGATCATGAGGTTGGCGAACATCTTTTCGATGATGATGAAGAAGGTGCTGAAGGGATAGATGACCCAGCACCTCCTCCACCTGCTGTGCCGCAAAGAGCGGCTTCTACGACGACTCACGGCCCTGAGACGTTGTCTTCCTAGGGGCCGTGGGATCCGCCACCTCGAGCGGTACCCTTTGTACCCGAGGAGGCACCAGCTACTGTTGAGGGGGCGGCCACTTCGGCTAGGGAGGCGCCACGATACATTCAGCGCCAGCACCCGCCTCAACAGATGATCGGCAGCATCGACGAACGCGTCACCCGGTCAAGGCAAATCTCTCACTTTGCTCATTCTGCATTTGTTGCTGATTTTGAACCCCGGGATGTTGGACACGCTCTGACGGATCCGGATTCGGTCAATGCCATGCATGAGGAGTTAGAAAACTTTGAGAGAAATCGGGTTTGGGTTCTAGTGTCTCCACCTTCTAAGTGTCATCCAATTGGGACAAAATGGGTTTTCAAAAACAAACATGCAGACGATGGCCATGTTGTGAGAAACAAGGCCAGACTCGTAGCCCAGGGATATAGTCAGAAGGAGGGGATAGACTATGAGGAGACATTTGCTCCTGTAGGCTGTAGCACGTTTGGAGGCTATTAGGATACTCTTGGCTTTTGCTGCATCCAAAGGTTTCAAACTTTTTCAAATGGATGTCAAGAGTGCCTTCTTAAACGGCTACATAGAAGAGGAGGTGTATGTTAGACAACCCCCCGGTTTCGAAAATCCCAAGTTTCCAAACCATGTCTTTAAACTTCACAAAGCTTTGTATGGTTTGAAACAAGCCCCTAGAGCCTGGTATGATAGGTTGAAAACCTTTTTGCTTGCTAAGGGTTTTAAAATGGGATGTGTAGATAAGACGCTCTTTCTCCTCAAGCAAGGCATTGATACTCTCTTGGTCCAAATTCACGTGGATGATATCATTTTTGGTGGTTCTTCTCATGCTTTGGTTGCCAAGTTTGCAGACACTATGAGCAGGGAGTTCGAGATGAGCATGATGGGTGAGTTGACGTTTTTCCTCGGACTGCAAATCAAGCAGTCTCGAGAAGAAACGTTCGTGCACCAGGGCAAGTACACCAGAGATGTCCTGAAGAAGTTCGACATGGGTGAGGCCAAGCCTCTTCCAACACCCATGGCGACCACGACGGCCCTGGATGCGGACAAGGAAGGAGAAGCAGTGGACCAGAAGTAGTACCGGAGTATGATCGGCTCGCTGCTGTAACTGACGGCGACACGCCCGGACATCCAGTTCACGGTGTGCCTGTGCGCACATTTTTAGTCTTCGCCGCGCACTTCTCACCGACAGGCGGTTAAGTGCATTATGAGGTACTTATCCTTCTCTCCATAGTTCGGGATTTGGTATTCTGCTTCCTCCGACCTTTCCCTTTGCGGTTATTTCGATGCCGATTTTGCTGGTTGCCGTATTGATCGCAAGTCCACTTCTGGGACATGCCAGTTTATTGGTTGTTCTCTTGTATCGTGGTCCTCTCGCAAGAAGTCTAGTGTCGCTCAGTCTACCACGGAGGCTGAGTATGTTGCTGCGGCTAGCTGCTGTTCCCAGTTACTCTGGATGATGGCCACTTTGCGTGATTTTGGTGTGAGCTTTTCTCGTGTTCCATTGCTTTGTGACAGCACGAGTGCGATTAGCGTTGCTAAGAACCCCGTGCTGCACTCGAAGACCAAACACATTGATGTGCGCTTTCATTTTCTGCGAGACCACTTTGAGAAGGGTGATATCGACCTTCGCCATGTTGATACTCATCATCAGCTTGCTGATATTTTCACCAAGCCTTTGGACCAATCGACCATTAATCGGTTGAGAGGTGAGCTTGGTGTGTGTTTCCCCTTTTAGATGGGGGAAACATTTTGCCTCTTGTATAATACACTGACTTTGTGTTCAGTTGTTTTTGCTTCTTTTTGATTTCTTCATGCATCTTTGCATTTTAGCATACGCTTTTATATTCTGAGCTTCATGAATATAGTCTGAAGAATGTAACTATGCTCTATGTAGTCTTTGTTCCGATGCTTTATGTTGATGCTGTAGCTTATGCTCCTTCTGATCACTGATGTATACTATGAGCTGAGCTATTTTTGAATGGTGAATTTGATAATGAACTTAAAACTTGAAAATATTCACCATTGAGATATGCAACTAGCATGTGTAGGATGTGTTGAAGTCATTCTTGCTTTTCATATATGCTAGGTACGTTGCTATGTCTCAAGTGTTGAGTCCTTCACTTGCTTGGTATGTCATAATCTGTCTAAAATCTGAACCAAGTTAAGTGAAATGGAAAGATCGAGATGGGTTTGCTTGTTAGCACCTCACAATTTCGAGACTGTTTCCCATTGCACTTTTGGGTTAAACTTGAGCTGTGTAGTGTATGACCAAAACTGTAGCTTTAAGCTTCTGATTGCTTATGCATAGGCTTCGCACAGTTGGAAAGTTAGGCAATAACAAGCATTCAACCTCTCGCAGTCACATGTTGTTTTTTGAACTTGTGTAATTTCACCGCTGCAACTCCGATTAAAATTTGAAATCACAAGTATATGCCTGAATTGGTATCAGCATGATGATTGAACTGTGCAAGGGGTAGTTCACCTTGTATACATGTTTAGCACTTGTTTTGACTTTCTGTCTATACATGTCTGTGCTATTTTGATGGTGAATACC
Organism: Coix lacryma-jobi var. lacryma-jobi; assembly: GCA_009763385.1. Taxonomy (NCBI): domain Eukaryota; kingdom Viridiplantae; phylum Streptophyta; class Magnoliopsida; order Poales; family Poaceae; genus Coix; species Coix lacryma-jobi. The sequence continues at coordinate 72,669,918 of CM019822.1, forward strand.
TTTTTCGGCTACAAACTGCTCTTTGTGCTCTCATTTCAGACTTAGTGATCAGTTTGAGCCTTTGCTAGCATTCTGTGCATTTTCTCCATCATCGGATCCAAACTCCGTAGAGCATCTTTGCACTCTTTCGAGTATACTCCTGAAGATCCTAACTTGCATTTTTGACTCACTTGCATTTTGGAAGTGGAGATTTCTGCGTGGTGGCACTTTTTGATGGTGCATTTTCCCAGGGGGAGACATGATTCTTGACTAGTGCATTTTCAACTAAGGGGGAGAAATTCCAAATCATTTTCCTGGTTGTTTGCACTATTCAATGGGGAGCCTGCTTGCTCCGGATGAGTTTTTGACACTTTCAATTGGTTTGGAGCGATTTGCTAGTTGTGTTGAGCCTTAGCCTCTTTCTTGAGGGACTAGCATTTGCCTTTCAGATTTTCAATTGGTGTCAAACTCTTTGTGATAACAGTTGGTATCAAGCTTTCGTTGCTAGTTGTGTTGAGCCTCTGTGCCTCTTTCTTGAGGGACTAGCATTTTGCTTTGATATTTTCAATTGGTTTTTGCTAGTGGTGTTGAGCCTGTTCTACCTCTTCTTGAGGGCTAGCTTTGCTTTGTTTGGTTGCGTCCAGCCGTTGCCCATGTCTTTGGGAACCAAGTTGTTTTGCTCTTTCCACTTGACCTTCTTCGGCTTTGCTTTGCTTTTGGGTCATTTGGTTGAGTTCCTTCTCCTTCTCCTTCTTCCTTCTTCTATTTCCATTATGATTTGTGTTGTTCGTTGACAATGCACTCATCAAGGGTGAGATTGCGGATACATGGGTGTATGCCGGGTCTCTGAGTGATGAGTGATTGTCAACTGGGATGATGCGCTTGTTCTTTGGCTTGTGTTGTGCAGGTGTCGAGCACGGATGCAGTGATCAAAGGCAAGGTGAAGGTCAAGTAGAGACGTGCCGTGCCGATGGACCGAGAGTGGCGAAGGGCGGACGTGAGGCTTGGACTGAGGGACCAGAGGCCCGAGGAACAGCTGTGGTGGCTGGTAGCCTGTGATGACAACAAGTGAAGAAGTGCGGTCATGTGTTGCCTGAGTCGTGGACTTGGGGACACGTGTCGGTGGACGGGGTGCACGGGAGGTGCATCCCATCTACGGCGTCGGTTTGGTGGTAGAGCCAGGGAAAAACCATCGGGTGGACGGTTTCCAGGTTTGGGCCTCAAAACCTGGGTGCGGATGGTTTCCGAGTTTGGCCTCAAAACTCGGGCTGAGGGTTTCCGTGTTTGGCCTTAAAACTTGGGCTGAGGACGGTTTCCAGGTTTGGGCCTCAAAACCTGGGCGCTGAGGGTTTGCTGAGTTTGGATTCAAAACTCAGAAGCTGGTGGGCTGGTTTCCCGGTTTGGGCCTCAAAACCGGGGGTTGCCTGGAAAGGCTGGTTTCCCGGTTTGGGCCACAAAACCGGGGGTGCAGAGCGAGGGCGGCGCGTGGCGGCAATCGGGAGGTTGCGTCGAGGCAACGCTACGACTTGTGCGGGCGTGGCCGTCGGATTCACCTACCACCGAGTTGGTCCAGAATAACCCTAGGGTTTAGCTGGTTCGCTCTGTAATTAGTTGAGGGGTAGAGTAGGAATTAGAAATTAGGATAAGTAGAGGGAGACACCCTTCTCCCTTCCTATCTCAGTCATTTGCTCTTTGCCTCTAGGGTTTCCTGCTCTCCCAATCCCCTGCTGTAGCTAGCTGAGATCCGCAGAGAATCATACCTCTGTGTACTGGAGATTTTGAGGAAGTGAGGCCGTAACCTCACTGTTGTAGCGTGTGGTAGCCACACGGTTGCAGATCGATGTGTTGATTCGTGTTTTGGTTCGTGTTCTTCGCGTTCTTCGTTTCTCCGCGATTTTCCCATCACTCGATCTCTCTCTCCCGTGCGTCTTTGCGAAATCCGTTTGAAGCAACTTATTCGTATTTGAAAGGAGATCATTTCCACCAAAGGAATTTATCTATCTCCCTACGAACAAGTAGATCGGGTTGATTTCGTTTTCGTGGCGCTTTTCGGTTCATCCTTCTCCCCTTTCGATTTCCCGGAGTTTGAGTTGATTTGAGCAGATGATTTCTTGGGGATAGTCTCCTAACTACCCCGTGATCATCTCCTCCAAGTTTGGGAACGTGGGATCTTGAGTTGAATCGATTTGGAGAAGTTTTGGGAGAAGGGCGACTAAAATCGCCCTCCCTGAGTGACCGCGGACAGTCCGCCACTCAGGGCGCGGACAGTCCGCGCGTCGGGGACGAGCCAGAGCAGTGGCACTGTCCTTCGGCTGATTTGGCTTTTGGTTGAACGGCGGACAGTCTGCAGTTCAAAGCCGTGGACAGTCTGGGACTGTCCAGGGGACTTGCAGCAACACTTTGGTTTTGCTCATTTGGCGGCGGACAGTCCGCGAGCTGAGCCCGGATAGTCCGCCACTGGGCAGACAGTCCGCGACCATACCGGCGGACAGTCCGGGACTTGGCTGTTTGCTCCGGTTTAGTGCGTTTGCTCTCTAGGCTTGTTCGCTTGGTTTCCGGACTTCTCGTTTGGCCCTAGAGTTGACCAAGGAACCTCTCTAGGTATCTTTGCTACTTGTTAGCATAGGTATTTAGGAGTTTCTCGACGTAGCCGTTAATCTACGTTTGGGACTTGGTTTTTGGGGTTGTGTTCAAGCTGGTGCTTTTGCCGTTTGGTTTGCTTTCTCTTTGTGGTGCTCCGCTATGATCCTAGGGATCATCCACCCTCTTCCAAGGGTCGTGAGCATCACGGTTTCGGTCGCCGTCTCTCGGGGTTGATTTTGGGACATTTGGCCAAAGTTTCTGAAGGAAATTTTTGAGATCCCATTCACCCCCCCTCTGGTCGCCTTGCTAGTGCTTTCTCGGTCCTTCAGAGACTTTTGCTCCTGTAGCTCGTTTGGAGGCTATTAGGATACTCTTGGCTTTTGCAACATCCAAAGGTTTCAAACTTTTTCAAATGGATGTCAAGAGTGCCTTCTTAAACGGCTACATAGAAGAAGAGGTTTATGTTGAACAACCCCCTAGTTTTGAAAATCCCAAGTTTCCAAACCATGTTTTCAAACTCCACAAAGCTTTATATGGTTTGAATCAAGCCCCTAGAGCCTGGTATGATAGGTTGAAAACCTTTTTGCTTGCTAAAGGTTTTAAAATGGGATGTGTGGATAAAACGCTCTTTCTCCTCAAGCAAGGCAAAGACACTCTCTTGGTCCAGATTTACGTGGATGATATCATTTTCGGTGGTTCCTCTCACGCTTTGGTTGCCAAGTTTGCAGATACTATGAGCAGGGAGTTCGAGATGAGTATGATGGGCGAGCTGACTTTCTTTCTCGGATTGCAAATTAAGCAATCCCGAGAAGGGACGTTTGTGCACCAGGGCAAGTATACCAAGGACTTGCTGAAGAGGTTCGATATGGGTGAGGCCAAGCCTCTTCCAACACCCATGTCGACCACGGCGGCCCTGGATGCAGACAAGGATGGAGAAGCTGTGAACCAGAAGGAGTACCGAAGCATGATCGGGTCGCTGCTCTACCTGACGGCGACACGCCCGGACATCTAGTTCGCGGTGTGTCTGTGTGCGCGCTTTCAGGCGTCGCCGCACACTTCTCACCGTCAGGCGGTCAAGCGCATTTTCTGGTACCTTCATTTCACACCTGAGTACGGGATTTGGTATTCAGCTTCCTCCACCCTCTCCCTTTGCGGCTATTCCGATGCCGATTTTGCTGGTTGTCGCATTGAGCGCAAGTCCACTTCTGGGACTTGCCAGTTTATTGGTTCTTCTCTTGTATCGTGGTCTTCTCGCAAGCAATCTAGTGTCGCCCAGTCTACCACGGAGGCTGAGTATGTCGTTGCGGCTAGCTATTGTTCCCAGTTGCTTTGGATGGTGGCCACTTTGCATGATTTTGGTCTGAGCTTTTCTCATGTTCCTTTGCTTTGTGACAGCATGAGTGCGATTAGCGTTGCTAAGAAACCCGTGCTTCACTCGAAGACCAAACACATTGATGTGCGCTTTCACTTTTTGCGAGACCACTATGAGAAGGGTGATATCGACCTTCGCCATGTCAATACTCATCATCAGTTGGCAGATATTCTCACCAAGCCTTTGGACGAATCTACCTTTAATCGGTTGAGGGGTGAGCTTGGTGTGTGTTTCCCCTTTTAGATGTGGGAAACATTTTGGATCTTGTATCATAAACTGACTTTTCGTTTCTCTTTGTTTCTTCAATTGGTATCTTTTTTGAGTTCAGCATTTCTTCATGCATTTCATCTTGCATATTTACATTCAGAGCTTCATGTATATAATCTTTAGAATGTAACTATGATCTGTGTAGTGTATGCTCCGATGCTTTATGTTGATATGTGTAGCTTATGCTCTTACTGATCACTAATACATGCTATGAGCTGAGCTATTTTAAATGGTGAACTTGTTTAATGAACTTAAAACCAGAAAATGTTCACCATCGAGATGTGCAACTAGTATGTGTAGAATGTGTTGAAATCACTTGTGCTTCTCATATATGCTAGGTTGCTATGTCTCTAGTTCTGAGTCATTTACTTGCTTGGTCTGTTCATATATGGCTTTAAATTTGAACAAAGTCAAGTAATTTGGAAAGATCGAGATGGGATTGCTTGTCAACACATCACAGTTTCAAGACTGTTTCTCTTTGCACCTTGAGTTAAACTTGAGCTGTGTAGTGTATGACCGAAACTGTTGCTTTAAGCTTCTAATTGCTTCTGCATAGGCTTCACACAGTTGAAAAGTTAGGCAAGACAAGCTTTCAACCTCTCGCACTCACTTGCTGAAATTTACACTTGTGTAGTTTAACCGCTGCAACTCCGATAAAATCTGGATACACAAGTCTATGTTTCATTCTATAGCATGATGATTGAACTTTGCTAGGGGTAGTTCACCTTGTATACATGATTAGCACTTGTCTGATTTCCTGTCTATACATGTATAGTGCTATTTTGATGGTGAATACCTTTTTGGCTAAAAACTGCTCACTTTGCTCATTTGTTCATAATTCATATTTGGTGATCAGTTTGAGCCTTCGCTAGCTTGTATGCTTTCCAGTGAGTCGTTGGAGCTATACTATTTAGAGCATCTTTGCATTTTCTTGACTATATTCCTGAAGCTGCTAACTTGCATCTTGACTCATATGCATTTTGGACGGGGGAGAACTTCTCTTGTTGGCACTTTTGATGGTGCACTTTCTGAGGGCGAGAAAATTGCTTTCAGTTCCTTTTGCTTGATGGTGCATTTTCAACTAAGGGGGAGAATTTGGACAAATCATGCCTCTCATGTTCAAAGGGGAGAAGATTCGGTTGTGTGCACCATGCAAGGGGGAATTTGCTCGTGCTGATTTTTTGAAATTTCCAATTGGTTCGGAGCGCTTTTGCTAGTTGTGTTGAGCTTTTGCCTCTATCTTGAGGAACTAGCAGCCGCATCTTTGCTTCAGTTGGGTTCAGTTGGTATCGAGCTTTTCAGTCAATGTTGAGCTTTCTTGCTAGTTGTGTTGAGCCTCTATGCCTCTATTTTGTGGGACTAGCATTTTGCTTCGATTTTTCATTTGGCATTTGCTAGCGGTGTTGAGCCTGTTCTACCTCTTCTTGAGGGCTAGCTTTGCTTTGCTTGGTTGCGTCGAGCCATTGCCCATGTCTTTGGGACCCAGGTTGTTTTGCTCTTTCCACTTGACCTTCTTTGGTTTTGCTATGCTTTTGGGTCATTTGGTCGAGTTCTCTCTTCTCCTTCTTCCTTCCTCCCTCCTTTCAATTATGATTTGTGTTGGTAGTTGACAATGCACTCATCAAGGGGGAGATTGTGGATACATGGGTGTATGCCGAGTCTCTGAGTGATGAGTGATTGTCAATTGGGATAATGCGCATGTTCTTTGGCTTGTGTTGTGCAGGTGTCGAGCACGGATACAGTGATCAGAGGCAAGGTGAAGGTCAAGTAGAGACGTGCCGTGCCGAGGGACCGAGAGTGGCGAAGGGCGGACATGAGGCTTGGACTGAGGGACCGGTGGCCCGAGGATGAGCTGTGGTGGCTGGCAGCCCGGGACAACGACGAGCGAAGACATGCGGACATGGTGGGCGGTGCATCCCCTCTACAGCTTCGGTTTGGTGGTAGAGCCAGAGAAAAACCATCGGGTGGACGGTTTCCAGGTTTGGGCCTCAAAACCTGGGCGCTGATGGTTTCTGAGTTTGGCCACAAAACTCGGGCTGAGGACGGTTTCCAGGTTTGGGCCTCAAAACCTGGGTGCTGCGGGTTTGCTGAGTTTGTGCCACAAAACTCAGACTACGGTGGGCTGGTTTCCCGATTTGGGCCTGAAGGACCGAGAAAGCACTAGCAAGGCGACCAGAGGTGGGGGTGAATGGGAGCTCAAAAATTTCCTTCAATAACTTTGGCCAAATGTTCCAAATTCAACGCCGAGAAACGGCGACCGAAACCGTGATGCTCACGACCCTTGGAAGAGGGTGGATGATCCCTAGGATCACTGCGGAGCACCACAAGGAAGTAGCAAACCAAGCTCCAAAAGCTCCGGCTCCAACACGACCTCAAAAACCAAGTCCCTAACGTAGATAGACGGCTACGTAGAGAAATCCCCAAATACCGATGCTAACGAGTAGCAAAGATACCTAGAGAGGTTCCTTGGACAACTACAAGGCCAAACGAGAAGTCCGGAACAAAGCGAACAAGCCAGGAGAGCAAACTCACTAAACAGGAGCAAACAGCCAAGTCCCGGACTGTCCGCCGGTACGGTCGCGGACTGTCTGCCCAGTGGCGGACTGTCCGGGCTCAGGTCGCGGACTGTCCGCCGGCCAAATGAGCAAAACCGAAGTGCTGCTGCAAGTCCCCTAGACAATCTCGGACTGTCCGCGGCTTTGAACTGTGGACTGTCCGCCGTTCAACAAAAAGCCAAAACAGCCGAAGGACAGTGCCACTGCTCTGGCTCGTCCCCGACGCGCGGACTGTCCGCGCCCTGAGTGGCGGACTGTCCGCGGTCACTCAGGGAGGGCGATTTTAGTCGCCCTTCTTCCAAATCTTCTCCAAATCGATTCAACTCAAGATCCCACGTTCCCAAACTTGGAGGAGATGATCACGGGGTAGTTGGGAGACTATCCCCAAGAAATCATCTGCTCAAATCAACTCAAACTCCGGGAAATCGAAAGGGGAGAAGGATGAACCGAAAAGCACCACGAAAACGAAATAAACCCGATCAACTTGTTCGTAGGGAGATAGATAAATTCCTTCGGTGGAAATGATCTCCTTTCAAATACGAACAAGTTGATTCAAACGGATTTCGCAAAGACGCACGGGAGAGAGAGATCGAGTGACGGGAAAATCGCGGAGAAACGAAGAACACAAAGAACTCGAATCAAAACGCGAATTAACACATCGATCTGCAACCGTGTGGCTACCACACGCTACAACAGTGAGGATACGGCCTCACTTCCTCAAAATCTCCAGTACACAGAGGTATTGTTCTCTGCGGATCTCAGCTAGCTACAGCAGGGGATTGGGAGAGCAGGAAACCCTAGAAGCAAAGAGCAAATGACTGAGATTCGAAGTGAGGAGGGTGTCTCCCTCTACTTATCCTAATTTCTATTCCTACTCTACCCCTCTCTAATTACAGAGCGAACCAGCTAAACCCTAGGGTTATTCTGGACCAACTCGGTGGTAGGTGTATCCGACGGCCACGCCCGCACAAGTCGTAGCGTTGCCTCGACGCAACCTCCCGATTGCCGCCACGTGCCGCCCTCGCTCTGCACCCCTGGTTTTGTGGCCCAAACTGGGAAACCAGCCTTTCCAGGCAACCCCCGGTTTTGAGGCCCAAACCGGGAAACCAGCCCACCAGCTTCTGAGTTTTGAGGCCAAACTCAGCAAACCCTCTGCGCCCAGGTTTTGAGGCCCAAACCTGGAAACCGTCCTCAGCCCGAGTTTTGAGGCCAAACTCGGAAACCATCAGCCCGAGTTTTGAGGCCAAACTCGGAAACCATCCGCACCCAGGTTTTGAGGCCCAAACCTGGAAACCGTCCACCCGATGGTTTTTCCCTGGCTCTACCACCAAATCGACGTCGTAGAGGGGATGCGCCACCCGTGCACCCCGTCCACCGACACATGTCCCCAAGTCCACGACTCAGGCAACACATGACCGCACTTCTTCACTTGTTGTCATCACAGGCTGCCAGCCACCACAGCTGATCCTCGGGCCTCTGGTCCCTCAGTCCAAGCCTCACGTCCGCCCTTCGCCACTCTCGGTCCATCGGCACGGCACGTCTCTACTTGACCTTCACCTCGCCTTTGATCACTGCATCCGGGCTCGACACCTGCACAACACAAGCCAAAGAACATGCGCATCATCCCAGTTGACAATCACTCATCACTCAGAGACCCAGCATACACCCATGTATCCGCAATCTCCCCCTTGATGAGTGCATTGTCAACTAACAACACAAATCATAATGGAAATAGAAGAAGGAAGAAGGAGAAGAGAGAACTCGACGAAATGACCCAAAAGCATAGCAAAGCTGAAGAAGGTCAAGTGGAAAGAGCAAAACAACTTGGTTCCCAAAGACATGGGCAATGGCTCGACGCAACCAAGCAAAGCAAAGCTAGCCCTCAAGAAGAGGTAGAACAGTCTCAACACCGCTAGCAAAAGCCAATTGAAAATATCAAAGCAAAATGTTAGTCCCTCAAGAAAGAGGCACAGAGGCTCAACACAACTAGCAACAAAAGCTTGATACCAACTGTTACCCCAAAGAGTTTGACACCAATTGGAAATCTGAAAGGCAAATGCTAGTCCCTCAAGAAAGAGGCTAAGGCTCAACACAACTAGCAAATCGCTCCAAACCAACTGAAAATGTCAAAAACTCATCCAGAGCAAGCAAGCTCCCCCTCAAATAGTGCAATCAACTAGGAATATGATTTGGAAATTTCTCCCCCTTAGTTGAAAATGCACTTGTCAAGAACCATTTCCCCCTGGGAAAATGCACCATCAAAAAGTGTCAACACCCAAAATTCCCCCCCTTCCAAAATGCAAATGAGTCAAGAATGCAAGTTAGGAGCTTCAGGAGTATACTCGAAAGAGTGCAAAGATGCTCTACGGAGTTGGAATCTGATGATGGAAAAAAGGCACCAAATGCTAGCAAAGGCTCAAACTGATCACTAAGTCTGAAATGAGAGCACAAAGAGCAGTTTGTAGCCAAAAAAGGTATTCACCATCAAAATAGCACAGACATGTACAGACAGGAAGCCAAAAGTGCTATGCATGTATACTAAGTGAACTACCCCTAGCATAGTTCAGACATCATGCTGATACCAATTTAGGCATATACTTGTGATTTCAAATTTTAATCGGAGTTGGAGTGGTGAAATTACACAAGTTCAGAAAACAGCATGTGACTGCGAGAGGTTGAATGCTTGTTATTGCCTAACTTTTCAACTGTGCGAAGCCTATGCAGAAGCAATCAGAAGCTTAAAGCAAACAGTTTCGGTCATACACTACACAGCTCAAGTTTAACCCAAAAGTGCAATGGGAAACAGTCTTGAAACTGTGAGGTGCTAACAAGCAAACCCATCTCGATCTTTCCAATTCACTTAACTTGATTTAGATTTTAAACAGAATAGAAACAGACCAAGCAAGTGAATGACTCAACACTAGAGACATAGCAATCTAGCATATATGAAAAGCAGGAATGACCTCAACATATCCTACACATGCTAGTTGCATATCTTAATGGTGAACATTTTCAAGTTTTATGTTCATTTTAACAGGTTCACCATTCAAAAATAGCTCAACTCAACAACATGTATTAGTGATCAGAAAGAGCATAAGCTATAGCATCAACATAAAGCATCGGAGTAAAGACTACACAGAGCATAGTTACATTCTTCAGATTATACACATGAAGCTCAGAATGTAAAAGCGTATGCTAAAATGCAAAGATGCATGAAGAAATCAAAAAGAACCAGAAATAACTGAAAAACGCAAAGTCAGTGTATCATACAAGAGGCAAAATGTTTCCCCCATCTAAAAGGGGAAACAGACACCAAGCTCACCTCTCAACCGATTAAAGGTCGATTGGTCCAAAGGCTTGGTAAAAATATCAGCAAGCTGATGATGAGTATCGACATGGCGAAGGTCGATATCACCCTTCTCATAGTGGTCTCGCAGAAAATGAAAGCGCACATCAATGTGTTTGGTCTTCGAGTGAAGCACGGGGTTCTTAGCAACGCTAATTGCACTCGTGCTGTCACAAAGCAATGGAACACGAGAAAAGCTCAGACCGAAATCACGCAAAGTGGCCATCATCCAGAGTAACTGGGAACCGCAGCTAGCCGCAGCAACATACTCAGCCTCCGTGGTAGACTGGGCGACACTAGACTGCTTGCGAGAAGACCACGATACAAGAGAAGAACCAATAAACTGGCAAGTCCCAGAAGTGGACTTGCGATCAATACGGCAACCAGCAAAATCGGCATCAGAATAACCACAAAGGGAAAGGTTGGAGGAAGCAGAATACCAAATCCCAAAATCTGGAGAGAAGGATAAGTACCTCATAATGCGCTTGACCGCCTGACGGTGAGAAGTGCGCGGCGAAGACTGAAAACGCGCGCAAAGACACACCGCGAACTGGATGTCCGGGCGCGTCGCCGTCAGGTACAACAGTGAACCGATCATACTCCGGTACTCCTTCTGGTCCACTGCTTCTCCTTCCTTGTCCGCATCCAGGGCCGTCGTAGTCGCCATGGGTGTTGGAAGAGGCTTGGCCTCACCCATGTCGAACTTCTTCAAAATGTCACGCGTGTACTTGCCCTAGTGCACGAACGTCCCTTCCCGGGTTTGCTTGATTTGCAACCCGAGGAAAAACGTCAACTCACCCATCATGCTCATCTCGAACTCTCTGCTCATAGTATCGGCAAACATGGCAACCAAAGCGTGAGAAGAACCACCGAAAATGATATCATCCACGTAAATTTGGACCAAGAGAGTATCAGTGCCTTGCTTGAGGAGAAAGAGCGTTTTATCTACACATCCCATTTTAAAACCCTTAGCAAGCAAAAAGGTTTTCAATCTATCATACCAGGCTCTAGGGGCTTCTTTCAAACCATACAAAGCTTTGTGAAGTTTAAAGACATGGTTTGGAAACTTGGGATTTTCGAAACCGGGGGGTTGTCTAACATACACCTCCTCTTCTATGTAGCCATTTAAGAAGGCACTCTTGACATCCATTTGAAAAAGTTTGAAACCTTTGGATGCAGCAAAAGCCAAGAGTATCCTAATGGCCTCCAAACGTGCTACAGGAGCAAATGTCCCCTCATAGTCTATCCCCTCCTTCTCACTATATCCCTAGGCTACGAGTCTGGCCTTGTTTCTCACAACATGGCCATCTTCTCCCTGTTTGTTTTTGAAAACCCATTTTGTCCCAATTGGATGACACTCAGAAGGTGGAGACACTAGAACCCAAACCCGATTTCTCTCAAAGTTCTCAAGCTCCTCATGCATGGCATTGACCCAATCAGGATTCGTCAAAGCGTGTCCAACATCTCGAAGTTCAAAATCAGCAACAAATGCAGAATGAGCAAAGTGAGAGATTTGTCTTGACCGGGTGACGCGTTCGTTGATGCTGCCGATCATCTGCTAAGGTGGGTGCTGGCACTGAATGTGTCGTGGCACCTCCCTAGCCAAAGTGGCCTCCCACTCAATAGCAGCTGGTGCCTCCTCGGGTACAAACGGTACCGCTCGAGGTGGCGGATCCCACGGCCCCCAGGAAGACGAAGTGTCGAGGCCACGAGTCGTCGTAGAAGCCGCTCTTTGCGGCACAGCAGGTGGAGGAGGTGTTGGGTCATCTATTCCTTTAGCACCTTCTTCATCATCATCGAAAAGAGGTTCGCCAACCTCATGATCACCTGCACGCTCAAAACGAGAAGAAGGACAAACCATGGTCGCGTCGAAGGTGACATCGGATGTCTCCAAGACTCGGTTAGTGTCAAGGTTAAGTACACGATAAGCTCGAGTGTGAGTGCCATAACCCAAAAACACACCGTCAGAAGAATGAGACTCAAACTTGTCCAGGTTGCCCTTTTTGAGTATAAAACAATGGCAACCAAAAACTCGAAAATAACTCACTTTGGGCTGTCTACCAAAACGCAACTCATAAGAAGTCTTCTTCAAGAAAGCTCTCAGAAAAATGTGATTGGAAATATAGCATGCAGTGTTCATAGCTTTGGCCCAATATCGCCTAGGAGTCCTATGCTCATCGAGCATCGTCCTGGCCATCTCTACAAGGGTCCGATTCTTCCTCTCCACAACACCATTCTGAGGCGGTGTGTAGGGGGAAGAAAACTGATGCTCTAACCCAAAAGAGTCACAAAACTTCTCAAAATCCGAATTCTTGAATTCGGAACCATTATCACTCTGAATTGCTCGCATAGAGTTCAAAGGGAACTCATTCTGAAGATGCAAAATCAGATTGCGAGCAAAGGAGAAAGTCTCGGTTTTCTCAGCTAAAAAGAAAACCCACGAATATCTCGAAAAATCGTCGACAACAACAAGCACATACCACTTCCCCCAAACCGAGCTCACCCGAGCCGAACCAACAAGGTCCATATGCAAAAGCTCTCCAGGGCGCTTAGTCATGACCTGAGTCACTGGATGGTGGGGAGCAGCAACCATCTTCCCATGTCTACAAGAATGGCAAACAAGATCCTTCTCCATGGATAACTTGGGCAATCCTCAGATTAAGCCAAGTGAACTAAGCCTTGCAAGCAAGTCAAAGCTCAGGTGACCTAGTCTCCTATGCCACTTCCAAAGATCAGAGGAGGAAGGTCCAGCCAAAAGACAACGAGAAATACCGAACGACTCCGAGAAATCCGCACGAAAGACTTTTCCAAAGGGCGAAATCACACAAACAAGATTGCCCTGAGGATCCAAAATGCGACTGAGATTCGGTTTAAAACGAATCTCATAGTCATCATCGAAAAGTTGCGAAACAGAAAGAAGGTTAAAATGCAAGTTAGAAACAACAGCAACATCGCGCAACACAAAGTGCTCATTAACTCGCACAGACCCACGAGACAGCACCTTACCTTTGTTGTTGTCGCCGAAGGTTATGTACTCCTTTCCGGCGACCGGACTAAGACTGGAGAACCACTTGGCGTTTCCGATCATGTGCCTCGAACATCCGGAATCCACCAACCAAACGTTCTCCAATCGTTTTACCTACATCAATAAAAAGACATAGGGTGAGCATACGGGCCAACACTGGGGTTAGTGAAGTAAGGAGAATACCAGTGTTGGGCCGGCTGCTCAAAAGAACGGTTAGCAGAAAAACCATTCCTAGCACGCCTACGGGAGGAGCGATCACCACATAGAGGAAAACGTGGTCCGCTAAGGAAGGAGCGTCCATCGCGATACTCAAAACGCGGTGGGGGAAAACGCTCACGAACAAAGCCACCGCCACGGGGTCCAAATCCTGCAACAGCAGGCTCCCGCCGGGCATGCTCTCTACGAGGCCTACGCCTAGGAACTTGAGGCTCAACACCTCTAGGCCTAGCGTCTCTCCTCGGAGCTCTCTCCTGCCTAGACCTGGCAACTTGAGGTTTTGGACCTCTGGGCCTAGCAGCATGTCTCGGGGCTCTCCTCTAAACAATCGGCACATGTACATCATGGAAAGGATGGTACATGTCCGGGTTGTTCATCTCCCAAGCACGACGCGCCTCTCGCTTGCGCCGAAAACAGAACTCAAGTAAGTGCCCATCTCTCCCACAAAACTCACAGTGGTACCTCACCGCTCTCAAAGGTGGTTGTTGGTACTCACGGTGGTGGGTGTGGATCACCTTGCCCTTCTGTGGCAACTCCTCCTGGATAGGTGGCATTGTATCCAGCTTGTTCTTTAGGTGGTTGGGTTTGGGATGTCACACTTGGTTCTTGGGTGGAGCTCTTGGAGGTTCCTCAAACACTCCATCCTTGGTGTTAGGCTTGAGAGGCTCTTTGGGTGGAAGCTTGGTCAGTTTGGGAGTAGTGGTGGTGTTGGGCTTCTCACTCGGGTTTAGACCACTAGACTCTCCAATCTTCCCAAAAGCAGAAAGATCAACACCCTAAGCAAAACCTACACCCGGACCTCCAGCAGCTCGCTTGAATTGGGAGATCATCATCCCGAGCTGTGGCTGACCACAAGACACCCATGACAAGATGGTCCGAAGGTATGTGTTTTCCTCCTCGGTTTGCATCTTGTCATGCTTCACGTTAGCAATCTCCATCTCCAAACCCTCGCACAAAGCGCACCTAGTCACACAAGTGCTACCCGGGCTGGCCTCCTCAAGACACACAATCTTGGCATTCTTCTCTGCCAGCTCGGATTGCTAGACAGGACAAATCTTGCACGCACCCAATAACGAAGGTCTAGCCTTCAGCTCATCCACCTCTCCTACCAACGCAACATACTTACTTCTCAAAGTGAGAAGATCAGTCATGTGCGTGGTGCACCCCTCACACTCCTCATCTGTGACAACTACGGTGGACTTGATAGAATCAAGTTCCTTCACCGTATCCTCCCACTTCTGCCTAAACTCCTTGCGCTCTCTAGCGGCACGCCTAAGCAGCTTATCCTGACTAAGCAAGGCGGCAGTAAGCTTCTCAACCTCAGCAGAAAGCTCGTCGTGGGTGAGAGATACCTGGGAGGTGTCGTCGTCGTCATCGTTTCGAGGGGAGTTCACCAGCTCGCCGTCGAGCGCCATGGTGCAGAGGCTGTCGTCGTTGGCGAAGAAGCAGAGGACATTCAGCTTTTCCTTGATCCTCTTCTTCTTCTCGGATTCGTCATCGCTTGAGCAAGCGGAGTCGTCATCCGAGCCGTCGACGTCGCTGAGCGTGGTGAAGAACGCACGCTGCTCAGCTTGGGCCTTCTCCAAGTACTTCTTCTTGATGTACTCCTTGTCGAAGCCGCCCCTCCGCTTGTGCCTCGCGGGGACGTACTTCTCCTTGCGCTTGCCGGAGTCGTACTTGTGTCCATGATTGCCCTTCCCAGATGAGTTCTTCTTCTTGGGACAGTTGGCGATGAAGTGGTCGGGGTCACCGCACTCATAGCATCCTGAGCGTCCTCCTCCACAGCGACGGTTCATGCGGTTTTTGTGAAACCGCGAGAACCGGTTGACGAGCAAAGCCAACTCGTCATCCCCCAAAGACTCAAGCTGGTCCTCTGTGATAGAAAAGACAGAAGAGAGTGCAAATCCTACAGAGGGGTTAGCAGAAGAGCCAGAAACCAAAGCCATCGACGGGCCAGAAGGATTTTCATAAGAAGCCCTTGCCATGGCGTCAATCTCACTGGACTTGAGCTTACTAAAGAGCTCGTCGCACGTGAGGGTCTCATAGATAGGTGATTCGATGATCGCCTGAACTTTGGAGTCCCACACCGATCGATCAAGAGTATGCAAAAGCTTGAAAGCTCTCTCATGATCGTCGAAAGGCAACAGCTCCTTGTTAGCCCTCATCCTGTTGACAATCACCTGAAAGCGAGCGAATAAACTTTCTATGCTCTCGCCAGGCATGTGTCGAAAGTTCTCATACTCTCGCTTGAACGACTCGTAGAGTCGGGTTTTGACTTGAGAGGTTCCCTCATGGAAACGCATGAGGGTAGCCCAAATCTCCCGAGCCGTAGCGAGGTGAGAAATGCGATCAAACTCACTCATGCTCAAACATGAGAAAAGAGCATTACGGGCTCGGCTATTGGCATCGTGATCATCGATCTGACGCTGAGTCACACGAGCAGCCAAGACTACGTAATCAGCAGAGTTGCAAATATCCCAGATGGAAGCACCAATACTCTGCAGATAGGCCGACATGCGTATCTTCCAATATGCATAGTTCGTCCCATCGAAAAACGGTGGTTTGCCCACACCGCGATCCATGTCGCCTTCTGTGGATCTGGAACCGGCTAAGGTGGAAGATCCTTAACCCGCTCCGATACCAAATGAAGTACCGAGAAAGCACTAGCAAGGCGACATGAGGGGGGGGGGGGGTGAATGGGAGCTCAAAAATTTCCTTCAATAACTTTGGCCAAATGTTCCAAATTCAACCCCGAGAAACGGCGACCGAAACCGTGATGCTCACGACCCTTGGAAGAGGGTGGATGATCCCTAGGATCACTGCGGAGCACCACAAGGAAGTAGCAAACCAAGCTCCAAAAGCTCCGGCTCGAACACGACCTCAAAAACCAAGTCCCTAACGTAGATAGACGGCTACGTAGAGAAAGCCCCAAATACCGATGCTAACGAGTAGCAAAGATACCTAGAGAGGTTCCTTGGTCAACTACAAGGCCAAACGAGAAGTCCGGAAACAAAGCGAACAAGACAGGAGAGCAAACGCACTAAACCGGAGCAAACAGCCAAGTCCCGGACTGTCCGCCGGTACGGTCGCGGACTGTCTGCCCAGTGGCGGACTGTCTGGGCTCAGGTCGCGGACTGTCCACCAGCCAAATGAGCAAAACCGAAGTGCTGCTGCAAGTCCCCTGGACAATCCCAGACTGTCCGCGGCTTTGAACTGTGGACTGTCCGCCGTTCAACCAAAAGCCCAAACAGCCGAAGGACAGTGCCACTGCTCTGGCTCGTCCCCGACGCGCGGACTATCCGCGCCCTGAGTGGCGGACAGTCCGCGGTCACTCAGGGAGGGCGATTTTAGTCGCCCTTCTTCCAAATCTTCTCCAAATCGATTCAACTCAAGATCCCACGTTCCCAAACTTGGAGGAGATGATCACGGGGTAGTTGGGAGACTATCCCCAAGAAATCATCCGCTCAAATCAACTCAAACTCCGGGAAATCGAAAGGGGAGAAGGATGAACCGAAAAGTGCCACGAAAACAAAATCAACCCGATCAACTTGTTCGTAGGGAGATAGATAAATTCCTTTGGTGGAAATGATCTCCTTTCAAATACGAACAAGTTGATTCAAACGGATTTCGCAAAGACGCACGGGAGAGAGAGATCGAGTGACGGGAAAATCGCAGAGAAATGAAGAACACGAATCAAAACGCGAATTGACACATCGATCTGCAACCGTGTGGCTACCACACGCTACAACAGTGAGGATACAGCCTCACTTCCTCAAAATCTCCAGTACACAGAGGTATTGTTCTCTGCGGATCTCAGCTAGCTACAGCAGGGGATTGGGAGAGCAGGAAACCCTAGAAGCAAAGAGCAAATGACTGAGATTCCAAGGGAGGAGGGTGTCTCCCTCTACTTATCCTAATTTCTATTCCTACTCTACCCCTCTCTAATTACAGAGCGAACCAGCTAAACCCTAGGGTTGTTCTGGACCAACTCGGTGGTAGGTGTATCCGACGGCCACGCCCGCACAAGTCATAGTGTTGCCTCGATGCAACCTCCCGATTGCCGCCACGTGCCGCCCTCGCTCTGCACCCCCGGTTTTGTGACCCAAACTGGAAAACCAGCCTTTCCAGGCAACCCCCGGTTTTGAGGCCCAAACCGGGAAACCAGCCCACCAGCTTCTGAGTTTTGAGGCCAAACTCAGCAAACCCTCAGCGCCCAGGTTTTGAGGCCCAAACATGGAAATCGTCCTCAGCCCGAGTTTTGAGGCCAAACTCGGAAACCATCATCCCGTGTTTTGAGGCCAAATTCGGAAACCATCCGCACCCAGGTTTTGAGGCCCAAACCTGGAAACCGTCCACCCGATGGTTTTTCCCTGGCTCTACCACCAAACCGACATCGTAGAGGGGATGCACCACCCGTGCACCCCGTCCACCGACACATGTCCCCAAGTCCACGACTCAGCCAACACATGACCGCACTTCTTCACTTGTTGTCGTCACAGGCTGCCAGCCACCACAGCTAATCCTCGGGCCTCTGGTCCCTCAGTCCAAGCCTCACGTCCGCCCTTCGCCACTCTCGGTCCATCGGCACGACACGTCTCTACTTGACCTTCACCTCGCCTTTGATCACTGCATCCGGGCTCGACACCTGCACAACACAAGCCAAAGAACATGTGCATCGTCCCAGTTGAAAATCACTCATCACTCAGAAACCCGGCATACACCCATGTATCCGCAGGGCCTCAAAACCGGGGGTTGGTCTTGAAGGCTGGTTTCCCGGTTTAGGCTTCAAAACTGGGGGTGCGACGTCCTGGAAAAGGACGCAGAGCGGTGGCGCCACGTGGCGGCAATCGGTGAGGTTGCGACGAGGTAACGCTACCAGATGTGCGGGCATGGCCGTCGGATCCACCTACCACTGAGTTGGTCTAGAATAACCTTAGGGTTTAGCTGGTTCGCTCTGTAAGTAGTTAGGGGTAGAGTGGGAATTAGGAATAGTTAGAATTAGGATAAGTAGGGGGAGACACCCACCTCCCCATCAATCTTAGTCATTTGCTCTTTGCTTCTAGGGTTTCCTGCTCTCCCAATCCCATGCTGTAGCTAGATGAGATCCGCAGAGAACCATACCTCTGTGTACTGGAGATTTTGAGGAAGTGAGGCCGTAACCTCACTGTTGTAGCGTGTGGTTGCCACACGGTTACAGATCGATGTGTTGATTCGCGTTTTGTTCATGTTCTTCGCGTTCTTCGTTTCTCCACGATTTTCTCATCACTCGATCTCTCTCTCTACTGCATCTTTGCGAAATCCATTTCAATCAACATGTTCTTTATAGTGAGGAGATCATTTCCACCGAAGGAATTCATCTAACTCCTCACGAACAAGTAGATCAGATCGATTTCGTTTTCATGGCGCTTTTTCGGTTCATACTCCTCTCCTTCCGATTTCCCGGTGTTTGAGTTTATTTGAGCGGATGATTTCTTGGGGATAGTCTCCTAACTACCTCGTGATCATCCTCTCCCAGTTTGGGATCAAGGGATTTTGGTTTGAATCGATTTAGAGAAGATTTGAGTTTTGGGCGACCAAAATCGCCCTTTCTGGACACTCGCGGACAGTCCGCCAAAGCGACCGCGGACAGTCCGTGCATCGGGGAAACGCCAGATCAGTGGCTGTGTTCTTCGGGTGCTACACTGTTCATTGACCGGCGGCCAGTCCGCCGTTGAAGTTTGCGGACAGTCCGGGAGACGTCCAGCAAGACTTCAGCAGCACTGCGGTTTTGCTCTTTTGGCCGACGGACAGTCCGCGACCTGAGCCTGGACAGTCCGCCACTAGGCAGACAGTCCGCGACCGTACCGGCGGATAGTCCGGGATCCTGCTGAAGCTTCCGGTTTTGTGCGTTTGCTCTCCCGGCTTCCTCGCTTGGTTTTCGGACTTCTCGTTTGGCCTTGTAGTTGACCAAGGAACCTCTCTAGGTATCTTTGCTACTTGTTAGCATCGGTATTTGGAGATTTCTCGACGTAGCCATCTATCTACGTTCGGGACTCAGTTCTCAAGGGTCGATCTTGAAGGACCGAGAAAGCACTAGCAAGGCGACCAGAGGGGGGGGGGGTGAATGGGAGCCAATCAAAATTCTCTCGAAACTTTAGCCAAGTGTCCCAAAATCAACCCCGAGAAACGGCGACCGAAACCGTGATGCTCACGACCCTTGGAAGAGGGTGGATGATCCCTAAGATCACAGCGGAGCACCACCAAGAAGAAGCAAACCAAACTCCAAAAGTTCCGGCTCGAACGCATCCCCAAAAACCAAGTCCCGAACGTAGATGGACGGCTACGTCAAGAAGTCCCCAAATACCGATACTAACAAGTAGCAAAAATATCAAGAGAGGTTCCTTGGTCAACTACAGGGCCAAACGAGAAGTCCGGAAACCAAGCCAACAAGCCGGGAGGGCAAACGCACTAAACCGGAAGACTCAGCAGGATCCCGGACTGTCCGGACCTGGAGTCCCGGACTATCCGCCCAAGGCCGGACTGTCCGCGCCTGGATGGCGAACTATCCGCCGGCAAAATATGAAAAACAGCAACGCTGCTGCAAGCTCCCTGGATGATTCCCGGACTGTCCGTGAGGAACACCGGCGGACTGTCCACCGTTCAAAAAGCACAGCTCCAACAGCGCGGAGTCAGGCCACTGGTCCGGCCAACCCCGACGCGCGGACTGTCCGCGGTTCACCGGCGGACTGTCCGCGGATGAACAGAGAGGGCGATTTTGGTCGCCCCTCTCCCAAATCCCTCCAAATCCGATCCAACTCAAAATCCCAAGTTCCCAAAATTGGAGTGGATGATCACGGAGTAGTTAGGAGACTATCCCCAAGAAATCATCCGCTCAAAACAACCAAATCACCGGGAAATCAAAAGGGAAGGTGGATGAACGGAAAAAGCGCCATGAAAACGAAATCGTCTCGATCTATTCGATCATGAGGAGTTAGATGAATTCCTTTGGTCGAAATGACCTCCTCAATGATACGAACAAGATGATTCAAACGGATTTCGCAAAGACGCACTAGAGAGGGAGATCGAGTGACGGGAAAATAGTGAGGAAACGAAGAACGCGAAGAACACGAATCAAAACACGAATCAAGTCATCGATCTGCACTGCAAAGGTGAGGATATGGCCTCACTTCCTCAAATCAACAGTACACAGAGGCAAGTCTCTCTGCGGATCTCAGCTAGCTACAGCAGGGGATGGGAGAGCAGGAAACCGTAAGTGCAAAAGAGCAAATGACTGAGATTAAAGGGGAGGAGGGTGTCTCCCTACTACTTATCCTAATTCTAGCCTAAGTCTAATTCCTACTCTACCCCTCTCTATTCTAATTACAGAGCGAGCCAGTCAAACCCTAGGGTTATTCTGGACCAACTCAAGAGGTAGGTGTATCCGACAGCCACGCCCGCTCGACTCGAAGCGTTGCCTCGACGCAACCTCCAGATCGCCGCCACGTGCCGCCCTCGCTCTGCACCCCCGGTTTTGTGGCCCAAACCGGGAAACCAGCCTTTTCCAGCTATCCCCCGGTTTTGAGGCCCAAACCGGGAAACCAGCCCACCAGCATCTGAGTTTTGAGGCCAAACTCAGCAAACCCGCAGCACCCAGGTTTTGAGGCCCAAACCTGGAAACCGTCCTCAGCCTGAATTTTGTGGCCAAACTCGGAAACCCTCAGCCCGAGTTTTGTGGCCAAACTCGGAAACCGTCCACGCCCAGGTTTTGAGGCCCAAACCTGGAAACCGTCCATCCGATGGTTTTTCCCTGGCTCTACCACCAAACCGAAGCTGTAGAGGGGATGCACCACCCGTGCACCCCGTCCACCGACACGTGTCCCCTGGTCCTCGACCCGAGCAACACCGTGCCCCGCAAGTCTTGGCTCGTCGCTGTCCCAGGCTGTCAGCCACCACAGCTGATCCTCAGGCACTCTGGTCCCTCAGTCCAAGCCTCACGTCCGCCCTTCGCCACTCTCGGTCCATCGGCACGGCACGTCTCTACTTGACCTTCACCTCGCCTTTGATCACTGCATCCGGGCTTGACACCTGCACAACACAAGCCAAAGAACATGTGCATCATCCCAGTTGACAATCACTCATCACTCAGAGACCCGGCATACACCCATGTATCCGCAGGGCCTCAAAACCGGGGGTTGGTCTTGAAGGCTGGTTTCCCGGTTTAGGCCTCAAAACCGGGGGTGTGACGTCCTGGAAAAGGACGCAGAGCGGTGGCGCCACGTGGCGGCAATCGGTGAGGTTGCGACGAGGTAACGCTACCAGATGTGCGGGCATGGCCGTCAGATCCACCTACCACTGGGTTGGTCTAGAATAACCTTAGGGTTTAGCTGGTTCGCTCTGTAAGTAGTTAGGGGTAGAGTGGGAATTAGGAATAGTTAGAATTAGGATAAGTAGGGGGAGACACCCACCTCCCCATCAATCTTAGTCATTTGCTCTTTGCTTCTAGGGTTTCCTGCTCTCCCAATCCCCTGCTGTAGCTAGATGAGATCCGCAGAGAACCATACCTCTGTGTACTGGAGATTTTGAGGAAGTGAGGCCGTAACCTCACCGTTGTAGCGTGTGGTTGCCACACGGTTACAGATCGATGTGTTGATTCGCGTTTTGTTCATGTTCTTCGCGTTCTTCGTTTCTCCACGATTTTCTCGTCACTCGATCTCTCTCTCTACTGCATCTTTGCGAAATCCGTTTCAATCAACATGTTCTTTATAGTGAGGAGATCATTTCCACTGAAGGAATTCATCTAACTCCTCACGAACAAGTAGATCAGATCGATTTCGTTTTCGTGGCGCTTTTTCGGTTCATACTCCTCTCCTTCCGATTTCCCGGTGTTTGAGTTTATTTGAGCGGATGATTTCTTGGGGATAGTCTCCTAACTACCTCGTGATCATCCTCTCCTAGTTTGGGATCAAGGGATTTTGGTTTGAATCGATTTAGAGAAGATTTGAGTTTTGGGCGACCAAAATCGCCCTTTCTGGACACTCGCGGACAGTCCGCCAAAGCGACCGCGGACAGTCCGTGCATCGGGGAAACGCCAGATCAGTGGCTGTGTTCTTCGGGTGCTGCACTGTTCATTGACCGGCGGCCAGTCCGCCGTTGAAGTTTGCGGACAGTCCGGGAGACGTCCAGCAAGGCTTCAGCAGCACTGCGGTTTTGCTCTTTTGGCCGACGGACAGTCCGCGACCTGAGCCTGGACAGTCCGCCACTAGGCAGACAGTCCGCGACCGTACCGGCGGATAGTCCGGGATCCTGCTGAAGCTTCCGGTTTTGTGCGTTTGCTCTCCCGGCTTCCTCGCTTGGTTTTCGGACTTCTCGTTTGGCCTTGTAGTTGACCAAGGAACCTCTCTAGGTATCTTTGCTACTTGTTAGCATCGTTGGAGATTTCTCGACGTAGCCATCTATCTACGTTCGGGACTCAGTTCTCAAGGGTCGATCTTGAAGGACCGAGAAAGCACTAGCAAGGCGACCAGAGGGGGGGGTGAATGGGAGCCAATCAAAATTCTCTCGAAACTTTGGCCAAGTGTCCCAAAATCAACCCCGAGAAACGGTGACCGAAACCGTGATGCTCACGACCCTTGGAAGAGGGTGGATGATCCCTAAGATCACAGCGGAGCACCACCAAGAAGAAGCAAACCAAACTCCAAAGTTCCGGCTCGAACGCAACCCCAAAAACCAAGTCCCGAACGTAGATGGACGGCTACGTCGAGAAGTCCCCAAATACCGATACTAACAAGTAGCAAAGATATTAAGAGAGGTTCCTTGGTCAACTACAGGGCCAAACGAGAAGTCCGGAAACCAAGCCAACAAGCCGGGAGGGCAAACGCACTAAACCGGAAGACTCAGCAGGATCCCGGACTGTCCGGACCTGGAGTCCCGGACTGTCCGCCCAAGGCCGTACTGTCCACGCCTGGATGGCGGACTGTCCGTCGGCAAAATATGAAAAACAGCAACGCTGCTGCAAGCTCCCTGGATGATTCCCGGACTGTCCTCGAGGAACACCGGCGGACTGTCCACCGTTCAAAAAGCACAGCTCCAACAGCGCGGAGTCAGGCCACTGGTCCGGCCAACCCCGACGCGCGGACTATCCGCGGTTCACCGGCGGACTGTCCGCGGATGAACAGAGAGGGCGATTTTGGTCGCCCCTCTCCCAAATCCCTCCAAATCCGATCCAACTCAAAATCCCAAGTTCCCAAAATTGGAGTGGATGATCACGGAGTAGTTAGGAGACTATCCCCAAGAAATCATCCTCTCAAAACAACCAAATCACCGGGAAATCAAAAGGGAAGGTGGATGAACAGAAAAAGCGCCACGAAAACGAAATCGTCCCGATCTATTCGATCATGAGGAGTTAGATGAATTCCTTTGGTCAAAATGACCTCCTCAATGATACGAACAAGATGATTCAAATGGATTTCGCAAAGACGCACTAGAGAGGGAGATCGAGTGACGGGAAAATCGTGAGGAAACGAAGAACGCGAAGAACACGAATCAAGTCATCGATCTGCACTGCAAAGGTGAGGATATGGCCTCACTTCTTCAAATCAACAGTACACAGAGGCAAGTCTCTCTACGGATCTCAGCTAGCTACAGCAGGGGATGGGAGAGCAGGAAACCCTAAGTGCAAAAGAGCAAATGACTGAGATTAAAGGGGAGGAGGGTGTCTCCCTACTAATTATCCTAATTCTAGCCTAAGTCTAATTCCTACTCTACCCCTCTCTATTCTAATTACAGAGCGAGCCAGTCAAACCCTAGGGTTATTCTGGACCAACTCAAGAGGTAGGTGTATTCGACGGCCACGCCCGCTCGACTCGAAGCGTTGCCTCGATGCAACCTCCAGATCGCCGCCACGTGCCGCCCTCGCTCTGCACCCCCGGTTTTGTGGCCCAAACCGGGAAACCAGCCTTTTCCAGCTATCCCCCGGTTTTAAGGCCCAAACCGGGAAACCAGCCCACCAGCATCTGAGTTTTGAGGCCAAACTCAGCAAACCCGCAGCACCCAGGTTTTGAGGCCCAAACCTGGAAACCGTCCTCAGCCTAAATTTTGTGGCCAAACTCGGAAACCCTCAGCCCGAGTTTTGTGGCCAAACTCGGAAACCGTCCATGCCCAGGTTTTGAGGCCCAAACCTGGAAACCGTCCATCCGATGGTTTTTCCCTGGCTCTACCACCAAACCGAAGCTGTAGAGGGGATGCACCACCCGTGCACCCCGTCCACCGACACGTGTCCCCTGGTCCTCGACCCGAGCAACACCGTGCCCCGCAAGTCTTCGCTCGTCGCTGTCCCAGGCTGTCAGCCACCACAGCTGATCCTCAGGCACTCTGGTCCCTCAGTCCAAGCCTCACGTCCGCCCTTCACCGCTCGATCCATCGGCATGGCACGTCCGCCGCACGGCACGCCCATCCTTCATCGCACCCGGTCCGTCAGCACGACACGTCTCAACTTGACCTTCACCTTGACCTCGATCACTACATCCGTGCTCGACACCTGCACAACACAAGCCAAAGAACATGCGCATCATACCAGTTGACAATCACTCATCACTCAGAGACCCGGCATACACTCATGTATCCGCAATCTCCCCCTTGATGAGTGCATTGTCAACTACCAACACAAATCATAGTAGAAAGAGAAGAAGGAGGAAGGAGAAGAGAGAACTCGACCAAATGACCCAAAAGCATGGCAAAACCGAAGAAGGTCAAGTGGAAAGAGCAAGACAACTTGGTCCCCAAAGACATGGGCAACGGCTCGACGCGACCAAGCAAAGCAAAGCTAGCCCTCAAGAAGAGGTAAAACAGGCTCAACACCGCTAGCAAAAGCCAATCGAAAATATCAAAGCAAAATGCTAGTCCCTCAAGATAGAGGCACAGAGGCTCAACACAACTAGCAAAGAAAGCTCGATACCAAATCCTTTCGGCCAAACATGCTCCGAACCAATTGGAATGACTCCAAAACAAAAGAGAACCAATCGAGATCGGAAAGCCCTGAAAATGTTTGCTAGTTCCTCAAGACAGAGGCAAGGCTCAACACAACTAGCAAACTCCCCCTCGACAAGTGGCTAGTTCCTCAAGACAGAGGCAAGGCTCAACACAACTAGCAAACTCCCCCTCGACAAGTGCAAGCAACTAGGAAAACCCCACTTAGTTGAACGTCCAGGAGTATATCATTTGCAATTTCTCCCCCTTAGTTGAAAATGCACTAATCAAGAAAAAGGCATCAAGGCAAGAAACTCCCCCTTCCAACATGCATATGAAGTCAGAAATGCAGGTTAGCAGCTTCAGGCATATAGTCAAAAGAGTGCAAAGATGCTCTAAACAGTATAGCTCTAATGACAAAACTAAGCACTCAAATAGTAAGGGCTCAAACTGATCACCATACCAAATATGAAGCATATGAGCAACAAAGCAGTTTATAACTAAAAAGATAGTCACCATCAAAATAGCACTACACATGTATAGACAGGAATCCAAACAAATGCTAAACATGTATACAAGGTGAACTACCCCTAGCAAAGTTCAATCATCATGCATAGGAATGAAGCATATACTTGTGATTTCAGTTTTATATCGGAGTTGCAGCGGTGAAAATTCACAAGTTCAATTATTTGCATGTGATTGCAAGTGGTTGAAAGCTTGTCTTTGCCTAACTTTTCAACCGAGCGAAGCCTATGCCGAGGCAATCAGAAGCTTAAAGCTGCGGTTTCGGTCATACACTACACGGCTCAAGTTTAACTCAAAGTGCAATGAGAAACAGTCTCGATACCGTGAGGTGTTGACAAGCAATCCCATCTCGATCTTTTCAATTTACTAAAGCTTGGTTCAAATTTTAAACATGATATGAACAGACCAAGCAAGTGAATGACTCAGAACTAGAGACATAGCAACCTAGCATATATGAAAAGCATGAATGGACTCAACACATCCTACACATGCTAGTTGCATATCTCAATGGTGAATATTTTCAGATTTTATGTACATTCACCAATCCAAAATAGCTCAGCTCATAACATGTACTAGTGATCAGAAAGAGCATAAGCTACAAGCATCAAAATAAGCATCAGACCATACTACATAGAGCATAGTTACATTCTAGTGATTATAAACATGAAGCTCAGAATGTAAATGCGTATGCTAAAAAAATGCAAAGAAAAAGAAAGACAAATGAAAAGAGTCAGTCTATTATACAAGATCCAAAATGTTTCCCCCATCTAAAAGGGGAAACACACACCAAGCTCACCCCTCAACCGATTAAAGGTTGATTCGTCTAAAGGCTTGGTGAAAATATCAGCCAGTTGATGATGAGTATCGACATGGCGAAGGTCGATATCACCCTTCTCCTGGTGGTCTCGCAAAAAATGAAAGCGCACATCAATGTGTTTGGTCTTTGAGTGAAGCACGGGGTTCTTAGCAACACTAATAGCACTCGTGTTGTCACAAAGCAAAGGAACACGAGTAAAGCACTGACCAAAATCACGCAAAGTGGCCATCATCCAAAGCAACTGGGAACAGCAGCTAGCCGCAGCAACATATTCAGCCTCTGTAGTGGACTGAGCGACACTAGACTGCTTGCGAGAAGACCACGAAACAAGAGAAGAACCAATAAACTGGCAAGTCCCAGAAGTGGACTTGCGCTCAATACGGCAACCAGCAAAATCGGCATCCGAATAACCGCAAAGGGAGAGGGTGGAGGAAGCAGAATACCAAATCCCGAGCTCAGGTGTGAAACGAAGGTACCTGAAAATCCGCTTCACCGCCTGACGGTGAGAAGTGCGCGACGACGTCTGAAAGCGCGCACACAGACACACCGCGAACTGAATGTCCAGGCGTGTCGCCGTCAGGTAGAGGAGCGACCCGATCATGCTTCGGTACTCCTTCTGGTCCACTGCTTCTCCATCCACATCCGCATCCAGGGCAGTCGTCGTCGACATGGGTGTTGGAAGAGGCTTGGCCTCACCCATATCGAACCGCTTCAGCAAGTCCTTGGTGTACTTGCCCTGGTGCACAAACGTCCCCTCTCGGGATTGCTTGATTTGCAACCCGAGAAAGAAGGTCAGCTCGCCCATCATGCTCATCTCGAACTCCCTGCTCATAGTATCTGCAAACTTGGCAACCAAAGCATGAGAAGAACCACCGAAAATGATATCATCCACGTAAATCTGGACCAAGAGAGTGTCTTTGCCTTGCTTGAGGAGAAAGAGCATTTTATCTACAAATCCCATTTTAAAACCCTTAGCAAGCAAAAAGGTTTTCAATCTATCATACCAGGCTCTAGGGACTTGTTTCAAACCATATAAAGCTTTATGAAGTTTAAAAACATGGTTTGGAAACTTGGGATTTTCAAAACCGGGGGGTTGCTCAACATATACTTCCTCTTCTATGTAGCCGTTTAAGAAGGCACTCTTGACATCCATTTGAAAGAGTTTAAAACCTTTGGATGCAGCAAAAGCCAAGAGTATCCTAATAGCCTCCACACGAGCTACAGGAGCAAAAGTCTCCTCAAAATCTATCCCCTCCTTCTGACTATAACCCTTGGCCACAAGACGCGCTTTGTTCCACACAATGTGGCCACCCTCTCCTTGTTTATTTTTGAAAACCCATTTTGTCCCAATAGGATTACAGTTAGAAGGAGGAGGAACTAGAACCCAAACCCGATTTCTCTCAAAGTTTTCTAACTCCTCATGCATGGCATTGACCCAATCCGGATCCGTCAAGGCGTGTCCAACATCTCGGGGCTCAAAATTAGCAACAAAAGCAGAATGAGCGAAGTGAGAGATGTGCTATGACTTGGACCGAGTAACCCGTTCGTCGATGCTGCCGATCATCTGCTGAGGCGGGTGCTGGCGCTGGATGTGTCGTGGCGCCTCCCGAGCTGAAGTAGCCTCCCCCTCAATAGCAGCTGGTGCCTCCTCGGGTACAAAAGGTACCGCTCGGGGTGGCGGATCCCACGGCCCCCAGGAAGAAGAGGTGTCGGGGCCGTGAGTCGTCGTCGAGGCCGCTCTTTGCGGCACGGCAGGTGGAGGGGGTGCTGGATCATCTATACCTTCAGCACCCTCTTCCTCGTCATCGAAAAGAGGCTCACCAACCTCATGATCACCTGCACGCTCAAAACGAGAAGAAGGACATACAAGAGTCTCATCGAAGGTGACATATGATGTCTCCATGACTCGGTTAGTGTCAAGGTTAAGTACACGATAAGCTCGAGTGTGAGTGCCATAACCCAAAAACACACCGTCCGAAGAACGAGACTCAAACTTGTCCAGGTTGACCTTTTTCAAAATAAAATAGTGGCAACCGAAGACTCTAAAATAACTCACCTTGGGCAGGCGACCAAAACGCAACTCATAAGAGGTCTTCTTCAAAAAGGCTCTCAGAAAAATGTGATTTGAAATGTAGCATGCAGTGTTCATAGCTTCGGCCCAATAGCGCCTAGGAGTCCTATGCTCATCGAGCATCGTCCTGGCCATCTCAACAAGGGTCCGATTCTTCCTCTCCACAACACCATTTTGGGGCGGTGTGTAGGGGGAAGAAAACTGATGCTCCAAACCAAGGCGGTTACAAAACTTCTCAAAATCTGAATTTTTAAACTCGGAACCATTATCACTTCTAATAGCTCGCATCGAGTTCAAAGGGAACTCGTTCTAAAGACGCAAAATCATATTGCGAGCAAAAGAGAACGTCTTAGTCTTCTCAGTCAAGAAGAAAACCCATGAATACCTCAAAAAGTCGACAACAACAACTAAAACATACCACTTGCCACCAACCGAGCTCACCCGAGCAGGACCAACAAGGTCCATATGTAAAAGCTCTCCAGGGTGCGAGGTCATGACCTTAGTCACTGGATGGTGGGGAGCGGCAACCATCTTCCCATGTCTACAAGAATGAC
The DNA here is from genome assembly GCA_009763385.1 of Coix lacryma-jobi var. lacryma-jobi. Classification (NCBI taxonomy): domain Eukaryota; kingdom Viridiplantae; phylum Streptophyta; class Magnoliopsida; order Poales; family Poaceae; genus Coix; species Coix lacryma-jobi. The sequence continues at coordinate 72,699,171 of CM019822.1, forward strand.
AGACTAGATCCTTCTCCATCGAAAGCTTGGGCAATCCTCGGATTAGGCCAAGTGAGCTAAGTCTTGCAAGCAAGTCGAAGCTTAAATGACCGAGCCTCCTATGCCAGTTCCAAAGATCAGAGGAGGAAGGACTAGCCAAAAGACAGCGGGAAATGCCAAACGACTCTGAGAAATTCGCACGAAAGACTTTCCCAAAGGGCGAAATCAAACATACAAGATTGCCATGAGGGTCCAAAATACGACTGAGGTTCGGTTTAAAACGAATCTCATAGTCATCGTCAAAAAGTTGCGAAACAGAGAGAAGGTTAAAATGCAAGTTAGAAACAAGAGCAACATCGCGCAACACAAAGTGCTCATTAACCCGCACCGACCCGCGAGACAAAACCTTACCTTCACTATTGTCGCCGAAGGTAATGTACTCCTTTCCGGCAACAGGGCTAAGGCTGGAGAACCACTTGGCGTTTCCGGTCATGTGCCTCGAACAACCGGAATCCACCAACCAAATGTCCTCCAACCGTCTTACCTACATCAATAGAAAGACATAGGGTGAGCATATGGTCCAACACTGGGGTTAGTGAAGAAAAGGGAATACCAGTGTTGGGCCGGCTGCTCAAAAGAACGGTTAGCAGAAAAACCATTCCTAGCACGTATACGGGGGTAGCGATCACCACGCACAGGAAAACGTGGTCCGCTAGGGAAGGAGCGCTCACCGCGATACTCAAAACGCGGTGGGGGGAAAGCGCTCAACTACAAAGCCTCCGCCACGGGGTCCATAGCCTACAACTGCAGGCTCCCGCCGGGCACGCTCTCTACGAGGCCTACGCCTAGGAACTTGAGGTTCAGGACCTCTAGGCCTAGCCTCTCTCCTCGGAGCTCTCCTCTGCCTAGGCCTAGAAACTTGAGGTTCTGGACCTCTGGGCCTAGCAGCTCTCCTCTAGACATTCGGCACATGCACACCTTGGAAAGGGTGGTACATGTCCGGGTTGTCCATCTCCCGAGCACGGCGCGCCTCTCTCTTGCGCCGGAAACAGAACTCACTCAAGTGACCATCTCTCCCACAGAAGTCACACTGGTACCTCACCGCACGCAAAGGGGGTTGTTGGTACTCATGGCTATGGGTATGGCTCACTTTGCCCTTCAGTGGCAACTCCTCCTGGATAGGTGGCATTGTATCCAGCTTGTTCTTTAGGTGGTTGGGTTTGGGATGCCACACTTGGTTCTTGGGTGGAGCTCTCGGAGGTTCTTCAAACACCCCATCCTTGGTGGTAGGCTTGAGAGGCTCTTTGGGTGGAAGCTTGGTAAGTTTGGGAGTAGTGGTGGAGTTGGGCTTCTCACTCGGATTCATACCACTCGACTCTCCAATCTTCCCAAAAGCAGAAATATCAACACCCTGAGCAAAACCTACACCAGGACCTCCAGCAGCCCGCTTGAATTGGGAGATCATCATCCCGAGCCGCGGCTCACTTCAAGATACCCATGACAAGATAGTCCGAAGGTATGTGTTTTCTTCCTCGGTTTGCATCTTGCCATGCTTCACATTGGCAATCTCCATCTCCAAACCCTCGCACAAAGCGCACCTAGTCACACAAGTGCTACCCGAGTTGGCCTTCTCAAGAGACTCAATCTTGGCATTCTTCTCTGCCAACTCGGTTTGCAAGCCAGGACAGGTCTTGCAAGCACCTAGCAAAGAGGGTCTGGCCCTCAGCTCATCCAGCTCTCCCACCAGCGCAGCATACTTTCCTCTCAAAGTGAGAAGATCAGTCATGTGCGTGGTACACGACTCACACTCAACCTCTTCTGACACGACCACGGTGGACTTGGCAAACTCAAGCTCCCTCACCGTGTCCTCCCACTTCTGCCTAAACTCCTTTCGCTCTCTAGCAGCACGCCTAAGCAGTTTATCTTGGCTAAGGAGAGCAGCAGTAAGTCTCTCAACCTCGGCAGAGAGATCGTCGTAGGTGAGGGATACCTGGGAGGTGTCGTCGTCGTCGTCGTCGTTCCAAGGGGAGTGCTCCAGCTTGCCGTCGACCTCATCACCAAGGGCCATGGTGCAGAAGCCGTCATCGTCGGCGAAGAAGCAGAGACCGTTCAGCTTGTCCTCGATCCTCTTCTTCTTCTCAGACTCGTCGTCGCTTGAACAAGCGGAGTCATCATCCGAGCCATCGACGTCGCTGAGCGTGGCGAAGAACGCACGCTGCTCAGCCTGGGCCTTCTCCAAGTACTTCTTCTTAATGTACTCCTTGTCGAAGCCGCCCCTCCGCTTGTGCCTCGCGGGGACGTACTTCTCCTTGCGCTTGCCGGAGTCGTACTTGTGCCCATGATCGCCCTTCCCTGAATGCTTGTTCTTCTTGGGGCAGTTGGCGATGAAGTGGTCGGGGTCGCCGCACTCATAGCATCCTGAGCGTCCTCCTCCGCGGCGACGGTTCATGCGGTTGTTGTGGAACCGCGTGAACCGCTTGGCGAGCATTGCCAACTCATCATCCCCCAACGACTCAAGCTGGTCCTTTGTGACAGAAAAGAGAGATGAAAGAGCAAAGCCACCAGAGGGGTTAGCAGAAGAGCCAGAAACCAAAGCCATAGTCGGGCCAGAAGGATTCGCATAAGAAGCCCTCGACATGGCGTCAATCTCACTGGACTTGAGCTTACTGAAGAGCTCGTCGCAAGTGAGGGTCTTATAGTTAGGCGATTCGATGATCGCCTGGACCTTTGAGTCCCACACCGACTGATCGAGAGTGTGCAAAAGCTTCAAAGCTCTCTCATGATCGTCCAAAGGCAACTGCTCCTTGTTAGCCCTCATCCTGTTGACAATCACCTGAAAGTGAGCGAATAAACTCTCTATGCTCTCACCAGGTTGATGTCGAAAGTTCTCATACTCTCTCTTGAATGACTCGTAGAGTCGGGTTTTGACTTGAGAGGTGCCCTCATGAAAACGCATGAGGGTGGCCCAAATCTCCCGAGCCGTAGAGAGGTGAGAAACGCGATCAAACTCTCCCATGCTCAAACACGAAAAGAGAGCATTACGGGCTCGGCTATTGGCATTGTGTTCATCGATCTGAAGCTGAGTGACACGAGCAGCCAAGACCACGTAATCGGCAGAGTTGTAAATATCCCAAATGGAAGCACCCAAACTCTGCAGATAGGCCGACATGCGTATCTTCCAATACGCATAGTTCGTCCCATCGAAAAACGGCGGTTTGCCCACGCCGCGATCCATGTCGCCTTCTGTGGATCTGGAACCGGCTAAGGTGAAAGATCCTTAACCTGCTCCGATACCAATTGAAGGACCGAGAAAGCACTAGCAAGGCGACCAGATGGGGGGTGAATGGGAGCCAATCAAAATTCTCTCGAAACTTTGGCCAAGTGTCCCAAAATCAACCCCGAGAAACGGCGACCGAAACCGTGATGCTCACGACCCTTGGAAGAGGGTGGATGATCCCTAAGATCACAGCGGAGCACCACCAAGAAGAAGCAAACCAAACTCCAAAAGTTCCAGCTCGAACGCAACCCCAAAAACCAAGTCCCGAACCTAGATGGACGGCTACGTCGAGAAGTCCCCAAATACCGATACTAACAAGTAGCAAAGATATCAAGAGAGGTTCCTTGGTCAACTACAGGGCCAAACGAGAAGTCCGGAAACCAAGCCAACAAGCCGGGAGGGCAAACGCACTAAACCGGAAGACTCAGCAGGATCCCGGACTGTCCGGACCTGGAGTCCCGGACTGTCCGCCCAAGGCCGTACTGTCCGCGCCTGGATGGCAGACTGTCCGTCGGCAAAATATGAAAAACAGCAACGCTGCTGCAAGCTCCCTGGATGATTCCCGGACTGTCCGCGAGGAACACCGGCGGACTGTCCACCGTTCAAAAAGCACAGCTCCAACAGCGCGGAGTCAGGCCACTGGTCCGGCCAACCCCGATGCGCGGACTGTCCGCGGTTCACCGGCGGACTGTCCGCGGATGAACAGAGAGGGCGATTTTGGTTGCCCCTCTCCCAAATCCCTCCAAATCCGATCCAACTCAAAATCCCAAGTTCCCAAAATTGGAGTGGATGATCACAGAGTAGTTAGGAGACTATCCCCAAGAAATCATCCTCTCAAAACAACCAAATCACCGGGAAATCAAAAGGGAAGGTGGATGAACGGAAAAAGCGCCACGAAAACAAAATCGTCCCGATCTATTCGATCATGAGGAGTTAGATGAATTCCTTTGGTCGAAATGACCTCCTCAATGATACGAACAAGATGATTCAAATGGATTTCGCAAAGACGCACTAGAGAGGGAGATCGAGTGACGGGAAAATCGTGAGGAAATGAAGAACGCGAAGAACACGAATCAAAACACGAATCAAGTCATCGATCTGCACTGCAAAGGTGAGGATATGGCCTCACTTCCTCAAATCAACAGTACACAAAGGCAAGTCTCTCTGCGGATCTCAGCTAGCTACAGCAGGGGATGGGAGAGCAGGAAACCCTAAGTGCAAAAGAGCAAATGACTGAGATTAAAGGGGAGGAGGGTGTCTCCCTACTACTTATCCTAATTCTAGCCTAAGTCTAATTCCTACTCTACCCCTCTCTATTCTAATTACAGAGCGAGCCAGTCAAACCCTAGGGTTATTCTGGACCAACTCAAGTGGTAGGTGTATCCGACGGCCACGCCCGCTCGACTCGAAGCGTTGCCTCGACGCAACCTCCAGATCGCCGCCACGTGCCGCCCTCGCTCTGCACCCCTGGTTTTGTGGCCCAAACCGGGAAACCAGCATTTTCCCGCTATCCCCCGGTTTTGAGGCCCAAACCGGGAAACCAGCCCACCAGCATCTGAGTTTTGAGGCCAAACTCAGCAAACCAGCAGCACCCAGGTTTTGAGGCCCAAACCTGGAAACCGTCCTCAGCCTGAATTTTGTGGCCAAACTCGGAAACCCTCAGCCCGAGTTTTGTGGCCAAACTCGGAAACCGTCCATGCCCAGGTTTTGAGGCCCAAACCTGGAAACCGTCCATCCGATGGTTTTTCCCTGGCTCTACCACCAAACCGAAGCTGTAGATGGGATGCACCACCCGTGCACCCCGTCCACCGACACGTGTCCCCTGGTCCTCGACCCGAGCAACACCGTGCCCCGCAAGTCTTCGCTCGTCGCTGTCCCAGGCTGTCAGCCACCACAGCTGATCCTCAGGCACTCTGGTCCCTCAGTCCAAGCCTCACGTCCGCCCTTCACCGCTCGATCCATCGGCATGGCACGTCCGCCGCACGGCACGCCCATCCTTCATCGCACCCGGTCCGTCAGCACGGCACGTCTCAACTTGACCTTCACCTTGACCTCGATCACTGCATCCGTGCTCGACACCTGCACAACATAAGCCAAAGAACATGCACATCATACCAGTTGACAATCACTCATCACTCAGAGACCCGGCATACACTCATGTATCCGCAATCGCCCCCTTGATGAGTGCATTGTCAACTACCAACACAAATCATAGTAGAAAGAGAAGAAGGAGGAAGGAGAAGAGAGAACTCGACCAAATGACCCAAAAGCATGGCAAAACCGAAGAAGGTCAAGTGGAAAGAGCAAGACAACTTGGTCCCCAAAGACATGGGCAACAGCTCGACGCGACCAAGCAAAGCAAAGCTAGCCCTCAAGAAGAGGTAAAACAGGCTCAACACCGCTAGCAAAAGCCAATCGAAAATATCGAAGCAAAATGCTAGTCCCTCAAGATAGAGGCACAGAGGCTCAACACAACTAGCAAAGAAAGCTCGATAACAAATCCTTTCGGCCAAACATGCTCCGAACCAATTGGAATGACTCCAAAACAAAAGAGAACCAATCGAGATCGGAAAGCCCTGAAAATGTTTGCTAGTTCCTCAAGACAGAGGCAAGGCTCAACACAACTAGCAAACTCCCCCTCGACAAGTGGCTAGTTCCTCAATACAGAGGCAAGGCTCAACACAACTAGCAAACTCCCCCTCGACAAGTGCAAGCAACTAGGAAAACTCCCCTTAGTTGAACGTCCAGGAGTATATCATTTGCAATTTCTCCCCCTTAGTTGAAAATGCACTAATCAAGAAAAAGGCATCAAGGCAAGAAACTCCCCCTTCCAACATGCATATGAAGTCAGAAATGCAGGTTAGCAGCTTCAGGCATATAGTCAAAAGAGTGCAAAGATGCTCTAAATAGTATAGCTCTAATGACAAAACTAAGCACTCAAATAGTAAGGGCTCAAACTGATCACCATACCAAATATGAAGCATATGAGCAACAAAGCAGTTTATAACTAAAAAGATAGTCACCATCAAAATAGCACTACACATGTATAGACAGGAATCCAAACAAGTGCTAAACATGTATACAAGGTGAGCTACCCCTAGCAAAGTTCAATCATCATGCATAGGAATGAAGCATATACTTGTGATTTCAGTTTTATATCGGAGTTGCAGCGGTGAAAATTCACAAGTTCAATTATTTGCATGTGATTGCGAGAGGTTGAAAGCTTGTCTTTGCCTAACTTTTCAACCGAGCGAAGCCTATGCCGAAGCAATCAGAAGCTTAAAGCTGCGGTTTCGGTCATACACTACACGGCTCAAGTTTAACTCAAAGTGCAATGAGAAACAGTCTCGATACCATGAGGTGTTGACAAGCAATCCCATCTCGATCTTTTCAATTTACTAAAGCTTGGTTCAAATTTTAAACATGATATGAACAGACCAAGCAAGTGAATGACTCAGAACTAGAGACATAGCAACCTAGCATATATGAAAAGCATGAATGGACTCAACACATCCTACACATGCTAGTTGCATATCTCAATGGTGAATATTTTCAGATTTTATGTACATTCACCAATCCAAAATAGCTCAGCTCATAACATGTACTAGTGATCAGAAAGAGCATAAGCTACAAGCATCAAAATAAGCATCAGAGCATACTACATAGAGCATAGTTACATTCTAGAGATTATAAACATGAAGCTCAGAATGCAAATGCGTATGCTAAAAAAATGCAAAGAAAAGAAAGACAAACGAAAAGAGTCAGTCTATTATACAAGATCCAAAATGTTTCCCCCATCTAAAAGGGGAAACACACACCAAGCTCACCCCTCAACCGATTAAAGGTTGATTTGTCTAAAGGCTTGGTGAAAATATCAGCTAGTTGATGATGAGTATCGACATGGCGAAGGTCGATATCACCCTTCTCCTGGTGGTCTCGCAAAAAATGAAAGCGCACATCAATGTGTTTGGTCTTCGAGTGAAGCACGGGGTTCTTAGCAACGCTAATAGCACTCGTGCTGTCACAAAGCAAAGGAACACGAGTAAAGCTCAGACCAAAATCATGCAAAGTGGCCATCATCCAAAGCAACTGGGAACAGCAGCTAGCCGCAGCAACATATTCAGCCTCTGTAGTGGACTGAGCGACACTAGACTGCTTGCGAGAAGACCACGAAACAAGAGAAGAACCAATAAACTGGCAAGTCCCAGAAGTGGACTTGCGCTCAATACGGCAACCAGCAAAATCGGCATCCGAATAACCGCAAAGGGAGAGGGTGGAGGAAGCAGAATACCAAATCCCGAGCTCAGGTGTGAAACGAAGGTACCTGAAAATCCGCTTCACCGCCTGACGGTGAGAAGTGCGCGGCGACGCCTGAAAGCGCGCACACAGACACAACGCGAACTGAATGTCCGGGCGTGTCGCCGTCAGGTAGAGGAGCGACCCGATCATGCTTCGGTACTCCTTTTGGTCCACTGCTTCTCCATCCACATCCGTCTCTTTCCTTTCTCTTTGCTAGGAAAAGCGAAGCAATGGTTCTATACCGATCGCAGCGCTGTAGACACATGGGACAAGTGTTCCGGTGCTTTTCTCGCCAAATTCTTTCCGATGGGCAAGACGAACGCTCTTCGCAACAAAATCTCCAGCTTTACGCAACAAGCCGAGGAATCTATTCCCGAGGCTTGGGAGAGAATGCAAGAGTACGTCACTGCTTGTCCACACCATGGTATGGAGGACTGGCTATTGATCCAGAACTTCTACCATGGCCTAACCCTACTCTCTAGAAACCATTTGGATGCCGGCGCCGGCTGTGCATTCTTTTCTCTGAATGTTGCAGATGCTAAGGCTCTCATAGAGAAGATGGTGTCAAACCAACGATGCAATGACGAGAGACTGCAACCCCGTAAGCGAGGTATACATTCCCTTAAGGAGGACGACATGATCGTGGCCAAGATGGACCTGCTGGCAAAGAAGCTGGACAGGTGTGAGAAGATGAACCAACAAGAGAGTGTCCAATCTCTGGAATCCTACATGACTTGTGAAGTCTGTGGAGAAACAAGACATTCTGGGAACCACTGCCCGAGTTACATGAAGATTTGAACTTCATCATCAACAACAACAACGATTTCCGTCAACAGAATCAAGGATGGAATCAGCCTGCAAATTCTCAAGGTAACAATTTATTCCCCCGCTCTAATTTTTAGAATTCTGATAATTTCTCATTCTTGAAGAATTTAGTTTACTCACAAGGTAGAACTACTGATTTCTTGAATAAGAGATTAATGTCAAATGATAAAACCCTTGAGAATATAAATGCTAAATTGGAAGATTTCTCATCTGCTCTAAAAAATCAATTAAGTTTTAATAAGATGTTAGAATCCCAATTAGCTCAACTTGCTGCTATCATACCATCTTTTGAAACTGGCAAAATTGCTGCTAAACCTGACATGGAAACTGCAAATATGGTTGAAATGAAATATTTTAACTATTATGAAGATCAAACCATGACTGTTAAAAAGGGCGATCTTGGTAGTCCCATAATTAGATGCTCAATCTTTGGTGAAGTCTTTAAAAATGTCATATGTGATTTAGGATCGAGTGTGAACATTTTATCTAAAGATTTTTATGAAAACTCGTTCTTTCCACCCATGTCATCCACATCTTCCTATGTTGTGCTAGCTGATCAATCCACTTGCTATATAGAAGGGATAGTAACTGATTTACCTGTTCAAATTAGAGGCTCCTATGTTCCTGCTGATTTCATGATTCTAAATATGGGAAATAGGAAAGATGTCCTTCTAATCTTAGGTAGACCTTTATTGAACACTGTTGATGCTTGCATATATGTGGGGAGTGGTAAAATGCAAATGACATTAGGAGGGAGGAAGGAAATATTCTCCTTTTCCCGTGGTCCTGCATATGCCGCCAACATGCAGGAAGCAAAACCCGTTCGTACCAAGAAGAGATGCGTAAGAACAAGGTGGAACAGAAAGAAAGAACCACCTTCTCCTGAGTTGTGTATTTCACATGACAAAGGAGAGGTGCCAAAAGAAGAAGAACCCGATGAAGTACTTAAAGAAGAAGCACCCAAGGAAGAAGATCCACCCGATAAAGGATGAAATTCCATGGATCTAAGGTATGGATTTACTTTTTAAATTTCCCTTCAAATTTCCCTTTTTCAAATAAATAACATATGTCATGCATGTAACTAAAAAAATCAGTTATCATTAGTTATATGCATAAGTATATGTTAACTTAGCTAGAATAATAAAATATCATAATAGGATAGTTTCCCTTTTTCACAACATTACATAGTTTCCCTTTTAATAAAATGAGAACAAGAGCTCCGACTGAGAAGAAGAAGATCCTTCACCAAGCAAGAAGCCAGCTTGGGGGAGATCCTCCCGCCAAGAAGGTATGTTTCAACCTTACTCTTTATGTTCGGTTCTTAAATTATATATCTTTTGAATGTTACATGCTTGCCTAAGTAACCATTCCATGAATAAAATTGATGAAATCTGCTTAAACAAGTTGAAACCTGAATAAGATTTGAAATATGTCATGCAAATGCTATTGTTATGGTTTGAATGACTGGTCTTATCTAAGTTGTAGCTTTTGTGGGTTGCACATGCTTTAACTGAAATCATGCTTAGTGAATAAAGTTAGTAAGAAATGGAGTAATTCTTTAAACTTGCTAAGGTGAAATTAGGACCTAATCTGGAGGATTTCGTTTAAAAATCTTGAAAACCTTGCTAAAAGTTCCTCCTGGATTTTATCACATCCCACCACTAGCCACATATTTGTTAGTCAAAACCACAAAGAGCTTTGTCTGTGTTGAGCTTTGTTAGACCTCATAGATCTTAGTAGAGAAGCTTATCATATCTTTTGATCAAGATACACACACCCACCATATTGCTTACTATCCACTTTGGGAGTTTGCAACCACCAAATAAATTGCTCATTCTCTACACTTGAGATATGCAATACCTTGCCAAACGTCCCATTGCTAGCCTTAAGCTATTCCTACACTAGGAATAAGCATTTCTATCTGTTCCCCCTTTTTCATTTCTAAAATCCTTTCCTACAGACAATCTGGGGAAATCTAGAGCTAAAAAAAAGAGAGATATGAAAAAAGGTGAGCAAAGTAGCTCAAGAGCGGACAATGTCCTGAGAAAATGTGAGGACACATTTTTGTCTACTCACTATGTATCGAAAAAAAGAAAAAGAGAGAGAGAGTTATCATTAGCTCTAGACCCCAGAAATTAACTAGGAAGGCTTATGAAATATCTCTCTATACACTTCCACATAACCACACATGCACATCTTGATCAATTTTTATGATTTGCTGCTCCTTAAGAACTGAGTGTCTAGCTTAGCATTAAACATTAGGCAATTTGCTCATGATTCTTAGCCTACCTATAACTCCACATATCATTCTTTAGAAATAGGAGAGGCTACATTTCGGCCTAAGTGAGGATTTAAACACCATTGAGTGATTGAGTGAATCTTGGAGGACTTAAGCAAGTTTTTTATCTTTTGAAAACCTTAAAAAACCTCCAGACAGAATCCTAGTCAAACCTAAGCAAGATAAAAGTTTCCTATCTACTACTTTATTTCACTATTGCATGTTTGAAGTGAAAAGCTATAAGCCCCACATTGCTATGATTAATGATATATACTAAGTTATTTCTCACTATACAATATGCACTTGTATACATCTTAAGTTGCTATCTATTTCATGCTTAATGCTTAAACCGCATTGTTGCTCGAGGACGAGCAACAGGTTAGCTTGGGGGAGCTTGTTGATGGTCCTTAAACACCTGTTTTACCATCAACATGTTACCCTAAAATTTACCAAAAAGGCATGAAATGTAGTCAAATAGGTTTCAAACTAACCGAATTCCACATGTCATTAGATTTTGATTTGAATGCAGGATTTGAACAAAATTTGGATATTTGAACCACCAAAGGCTGAGCCCACTCAACAGGGCCCAATTGGGCCTTAGGGGGGTGGCGCCCGCCACTTGAGTTGGCCCAACTTTCCCCCCTGCCACGTCATTGATCTGTGTGACCAACCCAGGGCCAAATCTTGGCCCTTGGTCACTAGGTCAGTGGCATCGGAGGGCTCAAGAGGGGAGTGACATGGATCATAACCAAATGACGGTCATCTGGACATGCAACCGACCTTGGAACCGTCTCTCTGGAGCTCCTGGATGTCGTTGAAGCAATGACGGTGAAGGACCGAAAGAGCTAACAAAAAGCGACCAGAGGGGGGTGAATGGGAGCTACAGAAATTCTTTTCAGAAACTTGTTGCGACTGTCCCGAGAATCACCCCCAAGAGCAAAGTCGACACAGGTGATGTCCATGACCCAAGAGATTGGGTGGATGTTCCCTAGGAACATAGCGGGACACCACAAAAACTTCCTCGTCCAAGTCCACGCAGATCAAGTAGTGACAGGATGGACTTTGGGTTACCTCAACCTCCCCCAAGCAACGCGAGGGAGATTCAGGCTATTTTGCAAAGCGAGAAGACCGATTTCTGTAGTGCACAGAGTCGAGAATCCAATGCAAAAAGCGGATCTCAAATCGGAAGTCAAACGAACGAACCGCGGACAAAAACGTGCGAAACTGCACTGATCGGACTCTGGCCAGCGTCCAGTCGATTCAGAACCAATTTCGGAACTCCCTGAGTTGGACCGGACTCACTGTCACTGAGCGTCCGGTCACACCTCGAGCGTCCGGTCACACGAAGACGCAAACTATGAACAGTGGAAGTGTTGCGTCCGGTCTGGGCTAGGTCGAGCGTCCGGTCGGAAACAGCGCAGAGCACAATACGTACATTCAACGACCGGACTCTGACCCTAGCGTCTGATCAGCCCGATGAGAGCGTCCGGTCACCCCGAAATTGAACTGTTCGTCCACCGATTCAACTCAATCTCACCCAAAACGAATCCTCTAAGGATCAAACTTGGTGAGAGGAGTCATAAGGAGGATAGTGAGCTACTCCTAGGAGATCATGGCTCGAACCTATCTCCAAATCGATGAACCGAAGGGATTTAGAGCAAAGGGGACAAAAAAAACTAATACGAAACAAAAATCGATCGATCTACTAGCTCGTGAGGTTAGAAGTGAATTCCTTCAGTTGAAAGATGTGCCTCACAATCTAGAATGACTCAGTTCAAACGGAATCGCGAAAGACTCAACGAGGAGGGAGAACGAGTGATGGGAAATTCGTGGAGAAAATGAGGAACATGAAGAACAAGTTCAAAACGTGAATCGAACCACGAATTGCCAGCTGAAATTCATCCCCACGAGGACACAACGAGATTACGGTCTCGTTTCCTAAAAAAGCTAATACACATAGGTATTGTTCATCGTCTCTGCGGATCTCAGTAGCTATAGCAGGGATGTGGGAGAGTAGGAAACCCTAGACTGAAAATAGCAAATGACTGAGATAATTTCGAGGGAGGGACTGCCTCTCCTTATATAGCCTAATACAATTATTCCCCTTCGACCCCTACTGCTAATGAGCGAGCAGGCTAACCCTAAGGGTATTCCTGACCAACTCGAAGTTGATGCTGATCCAACGACCACGCCCGCACAACTGGTAGCGTTGCCTCGACGCAACCTCACCGATTGCCGCCACGTGCTACCACCGCTCCGCTCGTCCTTTTCCCGGACTTCGCCCCCAGTTTTGAGGCCCAAACCGGGAAACCAGCCTTCACGACCAACCCCCGGTTTTGAGGCCCAAACCGGGAAACCAGCCGTCCATCGCCTGAGTTTTGTGGCCCAAACTCAGAAACCCGCAGCACCCAGGTTTTGAGGCCCAAACCTGGAAACCGTCCTCAGCCCGAGTTTTGTGGCCAAACTCGGAAACTGTCACTGCCCAGGTTTTGAGGCCTAAACCTGGAAACCGTCCACTCGGTGGTTTTCTATGGCTCAACCACCAAACCGAGCCGTAGAAGGGATGCACCGCCCGTGCACCCCGTCCACCGACGCGTGTCCCTAGGTCCTTGACCCAAGCAACACCGTGTCTGCATGTCTTCGCTCGTCGCTGTCCCAGGCTGTCAGCCACCACATCTGATCCTTAGGCCACCGGTCCTTCAGTCCAAGCCTCACGTCCGCCCTTCGCCACTCTCGGTCCATCGGCACGGCACGTCTGTACTTGACCTTCATCTTGCCTTAGATCACTGTATCCGTGCTCGACACCTGCACAACATAAGCCAAAGAACATGCGCATTATCCCAGTTGACAATCACTCATCACTCGAGACTCGGCATACACCCATATATCCGCAATCTCCCCCTTGATGAGTGCATTGTCAACTACCAACACAAATCATAATGTAGAAGGAGGAAGAAAGAGAAGTAGAGAACTCGTCCAAATGACCCAAAAGCATATCAAGGCCGAAGAAGGTCAAGTAGAAAGAGCAAGGCAACTTGGTCCCCAAAGACATGGGCAACGGCTCGACGCAACCAAGCAAAGCAAAGCTCGCCCTCAAGAAGAGGTAGAACAGGCTCAACACCGCTAGCGAGAAAGCTCGATTCCAACTGGAAAAGCACAAGGCAAAGGCACTAGTCCTTCAAGAAAGAGGCAAAGGCTCAACACAACTAGCTACGAAAAATGCTCCGAACCAATTGGAAAAATGCAAAACCGAGTCAGCTCAGACTCCCCCTCCAATAGTGCAAACAACTAGGAAATCTCCCCCTTAGTTGATCTTATGATTTGAGAGAATTTCTCCCCCTTAGTTGAAAATGCACTATCAAGTATCTCCCCTCCAAATGCATATGTGTTAAAATGCAAGTTAGCAGCTTCTGGAATATAGTCGATAGAATATGAAGATGCTCGGCAAAGTGCTGATCCGATGACTCAATAATAAGCACAAAAAGCTAGCAAAGGCTCAAACTGATCACCAAATACGAAATATGAACATTTGAGCAAAGGGAGCAGTTTTTAGCAAAAAAGGTAGTCACCATCAAAATAGCACTAAACATGTATGTTGGGAACACACTTGCCGTGCCTCCGCACTTGTGCAGGGGAGAGGCGAAGGTGACCAAGTGTTGGAAGCGGTAGCGAAGGTAAGGCGGAAGTGGTAAATGCTCAATTCCCTAAAAGGTTGTTCTATTACACTGTTCACCCCTTGGTATTTATAGGGAATACCAAGGGACACGGGCCAAATTACTAAAGGGTACAGGAAAGATTCCTCACCTCCACGTAGGGAGGAAGGGCAAAAGCGTAAACACACAGCTGAAGCGGAAACCCTAATCGACCCCCCTCCAATGCGCCGCCACCTGGTTCTGTTCACCTCCGGGAGAGAGGGGCGGAGGTTTTGACCTTCGGCCGTGCTCGCCCTTGGGCCCGCGCTCCTTCGCCGTCTGCTGGACCTTCGGCTTTACTTGCCTTCAGGAGAGAAGATCGAAGGTTTGACCTTCAGCCGAGCTCGCCGGACCTTCGACTTCGCTTGCCTTCGGGCCAACCCACACTCGTTGCTTGCTTGATCCTTCGCTCCAAGCGAGGTGGCTTTGTGAGCCAGCGAGAGTTGCCTGCAGTGCGGCTGTCGACTTAGACCTGCATGGAATGCAACAAGGCGACGAGGGTTGAACCCGCGTCCGGAGGTCAGGGTAACGATCCCGAAGGGGAGAGGGACCTCGCAAGGACACATAGAGTTCGTGAGGGTTATTTCTTTGGACACCAGCTCGAGCGGCGCCTCTGCCGAGGGTCCTTTTCCCCAACAGTAGCCCCTCGTTGTCTTGGATCTAAAAAACCGTGTTTAGGCCCAAGCAGCGCCTTTCAATCGGGGACAATAAACAGGACCCTCGGCAGCGACGCCCGTGACTACTTTGGGCTGGGCCGTTGTAGTGTTGTTTGTACTGTTGAAGCCCATTTCATTTTTTTGCGCCGCGTTTTTCGATTGTTGTGCCGATTTTGTCGGGTGTGGAGGCTCGTTTCTCGGCCTATAAATAGAAAGGGTGGGTGAAGAGGTTGGATTGTGCTTTCCTCTGCTATAGTTGTCCTGTTGTTGCGGTTTGCTTGCAGCGAAGGTTTGTTTTGGCTTGTGCGAGAGGGTAGGGGCGGGCATTTGTTGTTTGATAGTGTTGGTAGCTGAAGGGATGGCCAGATTGAAGCAGACTGCTCGGGCTGGTTCTCCCGCTGTCGCGGATGAGGGGATTACCTTCGAGTTTGGTCTCAGCCGTGTTTGCGCCAGTGAGATCGCATCTTATGTGAGGTGGGGCTGGATTGAGGAAGGCAAAGCAAGGACCAGTGTTGGGGAGACCGTGCCGAGGCCGGATGCGGATGAAGTTGTTGTGTTTGAGGAGTTCCTTTCGGCTGGTCTTCGCTTCCCTGCTGATTCTTTTGTGACTTCGGTCCTGCGAAGGTTTAACTTGCGCTTTCATCAGCTTACACCTTCTTGCTTCACGAAGATGTCAGTTTATGTCTGGGCCTGCAGATCTCAGGGGATTGTCCCTAATGTCGAGGGGTTTGTTCGCACTCATCGCGTTCATATGCAACCTCGCAAGATTACGGACGGCGAGGGTAAAGCCAGTCTTGGTCAGTTTGCAGTGTACACTTTCTGTCATCGCGCTGGCGCGGAGCTGCCGGTGCAGGCACAGAAGAACAAGTGGAGCAGCGGGTGGCCGGAGTTTTGGTTTTATTACAAGCTCAGTGATAGCTCCGAGCTTTGCGGTGAGCTTCCGATACTTGGAGATGTGAGCGCCGAAGCTAGGATGAGCGTCGAGGCTCACGCTGTTGTTGACTACCTGAGAGTCGTTGCGCGCTCTCAGTGTGCGCGTGATTTGGTGGAGGAGTATTGCTGTGCCAAGATTTGGCCTCTTGGCCGGAGGCGGGCATGGTTCACGGCGGAGAATGACCCTAGGTACGAAGGTAGGGGCTTGAAAAGGCCGAATTTGGATCTGGAGAAGGTTTGGGAGAAAACTCTTAAGAAGTTTCCAAGGCGCGAGGATGGGAACAAAGTTATCTATTAGCGGGTTCAGCAGTGGGCAGAGGAGCTTGTTGGGAAACTGTCCACATTGGAGGTCAAGGCTATCCACAGCTCTGTTGGTAGCGAAGGTCGAGTGAACAGGATGTTTGATATTCTTGGCATTCGTTATGCTGATTGGCCTGCCCCGTCAAGTGATGATGCACCCAAAAAGAGGAAACAGGTTGCTGCTGATAAAGAGATTGTCTCGCGGCCGAAGAGAGGTCGTGGCCGTGGCCATGGCGGCGTTGGCGGCCGAGCGAAGGTGCTTGCGATGAAGGTCGCTGCCGGTTTTGGTGCTGCCGGTACTTCTTCCTCCTTGGCCGTAGCTCCAAGCGGCCGAGGTGCCAGTATAGTTGGGGGGCGCGTGCCTCGCGTTGGAGGGATCAGCGCTTTAATTCAGATTTCGGGCGACGAGGATGAGTCTGATGATGATGAGGTGGGGGAGGAGAAAGATGGAAAGGAGGGGGAGACGGACGAGGGTTCGTCTGATGAAAGCAGCGAGAGCTCCAGTGAAGGTCATGACACTGATGAAGAGGTGTCCATTGGAGGTGCAGCCTCGCCGAGTGCTGATGCGATGGTTGCCCAGAGCGCGGACGACATCGCTCAAGACATTGAGCCAGGTAGCCCTCGACGAGGGTCGATTTCCAGTTTTGCGGGCTCGCACCTGTGGGTAGAGGGTTTGGAGTTTAGTGGAGAACTTGAGTCCGACCGAGTCCGGGGAAAGAGACCGTTCGGCGAGGCGAGTCGGTCGAGCCTCCCGGAGTATGCTAAGAGGCTTGGGATTTCTGATCCGGCAATGGAGCTGTTTACTAGTCCGGACCTTCGGGAATGTCACTTGCAGTGCGGCCCGGAGGAAAGGCGTTTTTTAGGCCGAATCTTCGGCCGCATTTGTGTGCCGGAGGCAGAGGTTCGATTTGCGGACCAGGCGGTTGGTGATACTTTTGCCGACGTGGACGTCAAGTTGGCGGAGCTAATGCTTTTGAACCGTGCGGCGAGGCGGAAGGTTGGCTCCGACATGGAATTTATGAGAAGCCAAATTAATGAGCTTGAGAAGGAGAATAGCAGACTTGCGCGAGGCCTGGAAAATAAAGAAATTGAACTGAAGAATGCTTCGGAGAAAGCCGCGAAGGCTCGTGAGGAGGCAGTTGAGCTGGCGAAGCGTAATGCTGATTTGATTGCCGAGGGAAAGGCGAAGGACAAGGCGTTGGCCGATGTCGAGGGTCGCTTGGCGGATTTGGGCGAATCCTAGCGGAAAAGTATGGAAAATGTCCAGCGTAAGCTTGATTGCTGCCTGACTGAGGCCGGAGGCTCTCCCGGAGAGCCGTTGCCTGCTGCTAGTGCGGAAGCCATCGAGGGTTGGCTAAGTAATGAACTTGATGTATTTAGTTCGCTAGTTGTCAATGCAGCCGACTTTGGGGGCTACGCTGGGGCTTTGGCGATGGCGAGCATGCTTCGGCTGGCGGGTTGTGATCATCTTCGCAAAGTCAAGAGGCCGAACCATGCCTTTCCGTCGGTCGATGAGGTGCGCCGTATGAAGGTTGACGATTCTGAAGTTCGGAACTGCGCGATGCGCCTGCTCCACAGGTTTTGGATCTCCGGCGGTGGCCGAGCTCTTGCCTTCGAGGAAGCTGCCGAGGCTACGCATCAGGTTTGCGTACTTATTCGGACTTCTCGATTTTGTCGATCTGTTTCAGAGGGATTATTATTGATCTTGGTGAGGTTTGCCTTTTGTTTTGCTTATAGGCTCGACAAGATGCGGTGCCCTCGCCGCCCACGGAAGTTGCAGCGGGAGGTGGCTCCGAAGCCGCCCCTGAGTCAAATGTTGCGGGGGTTACGCTCGCCGAGATCGAGGCGTTGACTGGGGACGTCACGATCGCTGAAGAAAACGCGGTGCAGAAAGCGGCGATGGAAGAGGATCCTGCTTCGATCGTCGAGGCAGCTGTGGAGGAATCCACGGCGGGGGAGGCGTCTGCTGGGGCCTCGACTGTCGCCGTTGGCAAGGGTTCGGAGGCTATTGATAGGGAAGCTGGTCAGGTGTGATCCCTGGGATTGTTGTGGCGGGGTAGCCCTTTTGTAGAGATTGTGGTTGTAAAGACTTGATGAGGCTGAAACAACTTTGTATTTTTGTGAAACGTGCAGGTTCCTGACGGACCCGTGCTAGATGTATTCGACGTCACTCTGCTGATGTTAAATTACCAAGATGTTTTTATAACTGGTGAATCATGGGCTCGCGCTAAGTTTAAACATCCTTCGCTTTCCTTTGAATGCTTTTGGTGGTCAATGGTGCGAAGGTATGATTTAAAGAATAGTAGGTCGAATCATTTTTGGCGTGAAGCAGATTATACTGACCGTCAAGCCGACCGTTATTTGTTTGGATCTTCTCCGATCTCGCAAGCTGGCGGAGATGATGATATTGACGAGAACACAGCTTTGGAATATTTGTTTGGGCAAAGGGAGCTTGGTATCGGTTCGGATGGGGCGCTTTTGATTCCGAAGGAAGAACCTTCGGAAGTTAGCGAGACGAGGCACAGATATATGTATAGGGCGAGGGTTTTACCCGGGGAACTGCCAATTGTCCCTGCGGCTCCTTTGCTGTGGGGACCCCTGGTTCCAGTGGTGGGGGGGTTGAGGAGGGGGCCGGGGGTTCCGGTGATTTGATGTTGATTGAGGGGAGCAATTGTTCCTTGTAAAAATTTTCATTTTTCCGATATGTTTATCGTTATGTTGTTACTTTGTAAAAGCATGAGAATGATGTATGGGTTGTGTGCCATGTTTAATGCGCTATTTATTGTTCTTGCGTTGCTTAATGGCGACGCCCCCTTTTACTTTTAGCGAGGCTCGCGCATTGCTCTCGTGAGCTTGTTTTGAAAAAACAGCGACGCCCCCCTTTTACTTTTAGCGAGGCTCGCGCATTGCTCTTCGTGAGCTTGTTTTGAAGAAACAGCGACGCCCCCCTTTACTTTTAGCGAGGCTCGCGCATTGCTCTCGTGAGCTTGTTTTGAAAAAACATTGACGCCCCCCTTTACTTTTAGCGAGGCTCGCGCATTGCTCTTCGTGAGCTTGTTTTGAAGAAACAACGACGCCCCCCTTTACTTTTAGCGAGGCTCGCGCATTGCTCTTCGTGAGCTTGTTTTGAAGAAACAGCGACGCCCCCCTTTACTTTTAGCGAGGCTCGCGCATTGCTCTCGTGAGCTTGTTTTGAAAAAACAGCGACGCCCCCCTTTACTTTTAGCGAGGCTCGCGCATTGCTCTTCGTGAGCTTGTTTTGAAAAAACAGCGACGCCCCCGTTACTTTTAGTGAGGCTCGCGCATTGCTCTTCGTGAGCTTGTTTTGAAAAAACAGCGACGCCCCCCTTTACTTTTAGCGAGGCTCGCGCATTGCTCTTCGTGAGCTTGTTTTGAAAAAACAGCTACGCCCCCCTTTACTTTTAGCGAGGCTCGCGCATTGCTCTTCGATGATAGGCTCCTGTTGTGCTTTGCGGTGTGCTTGACTTTTTTGGACTTCGCGCCTCCCCCGTTGGGTGGAGGTGAAGTTTGCTTCTTGCGAGCCCCTGGCACGTTTGCGAGGGTGCTTGACATTTTGTACTCCGTGCCTCCCTCATTGGGTGGAGGTGAAGTTTGCTTTTTGCGAGCCCCTGGCACGTTTGCGAGGGTGCTTGGTATTTTGTGCTTCGCGCCTCCCCCGTTGGGTGGAGGTGAAGTTGCTTCTTGCGAGCCCCTGGCGCGTTTGCGAGGGTGCTTGGCATTTTGTGCTTCGCGCCTCCCCCGTTGGGTGGAGGTGAAGTTTGCTTCTTGCGAGCCCCTGTCGTTTGTGCCAGGGTGCTCAACTTTTTTGGACTTCGCGCCTCCCCTTATCTTAGGTGGAGGTGAAGTTTGCTTTTTTGCGAGCCCCTGTCGTTTGTGCTAGGGTGCTCGACTTTTTTTGGACTTCGCGCCTCCCCTTATCTTAGGTGGAGGTGAAGTTTGCTTTTTTGCGAGCCCCTGTCGTTTGTGCCCGGGTGCTCGA
This sequence comes from Coix lacryma-jobi var. lacryma-jobi, assembly GCA_009763385.1. Classification (NCBI taxonomy): domain Eukaryota; kingdom Viridiplantae; phylum Streptophyta; class Magnoliopsida; order Poales; family Poaceae; genus Coix; species Coix lacryma-jobi. Next base: position 72,719,410 of record CM019822.1, read on the forward strand.
CTTTTTTGGACTTCGCGCCTCCCCTTATCTTAGGTGGAGGTGAAGTTTGCTTTTTTGCGAGCCCCTGTCGTTTGTGCCAGGGTGCTTGACTTTTTTGGACTTCGCGCCTCCCCTTATCTTAGGTGGAGGTGAAGTTTGCTTTGAAAAGAAAAAAGATTGTTTTTCGAAGCAATCTTGGTGGGTTTCATCGAATGTAGCGCTCTTGAAAGAGATCCGCTTTTTCGATGTTTGGGAGTAGAGGGTTGGAGATTTTACTTTTTTGGGGGTTCTAGCCTGTATTAATGGTTTGGATACTGCCTCGTTAAAAAACCTTACGCCCCTTCGTAAGGAAAAAGAGTGCAGCTCATGTCGTTTGGTTACATTCATAGGAATAGAAGGAAACATGAATGCGCAGATAAATTACATCTTGCGAGGGCTCGCTAGGGCTCCGCTATGGGTAGTATTTGCCAAGGTCGTCGATGTTCCAGGTGTGAGGCAAGATGTTTCCCTCGCTATCGGAGAGGTGGAAAGAGCCAGGGCGATTGCTTTCAACAATCAAGTCTGGACCTGTCCACATGGGCTGAAATTTTCCCGCCAAGCTGGCGTTTTGTTTTCTGATGAGGACGAGGTCACCCTTCTGCAGATGTTTGATTCTGATCTTTTTGTCTCTCCATTTTTTGGTTTCTTCTTGGTACTTGCGAAGGTTGTACACTGCGTTGCATCTGGCTTCTTCGAGTAGGTCTTTATCAAGCGGTTGGGCTTGCTCGTCAGATGCGAGGGTTGTCCTGAGCGACCCATATTTTAGCTCTTCTGGAAGCACCGCTTCTTCGCCGAACAAAAGTTTGAAAGGAGTGAATTTTGTTGCTCTGCACTCCGAGGTGTTGTGAGACCAGGTGATCGAAGGTAGTTCATCGGCCCATTTGCCCTTAGGTCTACCCTGCAACTTTTTGGATATAGCTTGGAATATTGTCGCATTGGCTCTTTCAACCAGGTCGTTGGATTGTGGGTGCCGGACGGAGGCGAAGCATAACATTGTCCCAATTTGCGCACAGAATTCTTTGAAGACCTCGCTGTCAAACTGAGTGCCATTATCGACGGTTAGATGCTGAGGAACTCCAAAGCGACAGACTATTTGTTGCCAGAAAAACTTTTTTACTGCGAGGGAAGTGATGGAGGACAGTGGCCTTATTTCAATCCACTTTGTGAAGTATTCCACAGCTACCACCGCATAGCGAAGGTTCCCTGGAGCTGTCGGTAATGGGCCTACAAGGTCCATCGCCCACCTTTGCAGAGGCCAAGTTGGGCATATGAGGGTTGTGGGTGCCCCTGGAGCGTTTTGGTTTTTTGCCATCAGTTGACATCCCTCGCAATGCTTGACGATGGTTTCTGCATCTCTTAATGCTGTTGGCCAGTAGAAGCCTTGCCGGAACGCTTTGCCGACTACAGCCCTTGGGCCGTTGTGAGAACCACAGATGCCCTCGTGGATTAGCCTGAGAATGTCATCGCCTTCGGACTGAGACACACATTTGAGCCATGGCGAGGTTACCGAGGCTTTGTACAAGGTGTTGTCAACGATCTTGTATCCTCGCACTCTTTGCTTTAGTCTGTTTTCTTCTTCTCTATTGCTTGATTCATGGAGCCCCTTGATGTAGGCCATGATAGGTGCTCTCCAATCCTCGCACTGAATTGCGCTGATCAGCTTGATGCTGGTTTCAAAAGCTTCGAAGGCTGATCGAGTGGTAACGTCGTAGAACACATCTGGTGGAAGCTGTAACTGTTGTGCGGCTGCTTTGGCTAAGCAATCTGCCTCGCTGTTTTCAGTCCTTGATATAGCTTTTACAGTTATGCCGAGGAAGAAAGATTCTAACCTTCGGACATATTGAAAATACTTTTGAAGCTCTGGATCTTTTGCTTTGTAGTTCTTTTCAATGTGCCCCGCAATGACTTGAGAGTCTGTGTTGATAAGTGCCCTTCGGACTGATAACGATCGTAGTATTGAAAGTGCCAGAATCATAGCTTCGTACTCTGCAGAGTTGTTTGTGCACTTGAAGTCAAGCCTTCTTGCGTATCTCAGCATCGACCCGGAGGGCGAGATTAGAATGGTCGAGGCACCGGCTCCAGTTGCACCCCAGGCCCCGTCGACATAAACGATCCAAAACTGGTCATGCTGCAGCTCACCGGGGCGAGGGTCGGGTGTCCATTCTGCTATGAAATCATCCAGCACTTGTGATTTGACTGCTGTTCTGCCGACGAAGGTCACAGCATAACTGTTAAGCTCGACTGCCCATTTTGCTATTCTTCCAACTGCTTCGTTGTTTTTGAAAATGTTCTCGAGAAGGTACGACGAAGGTACATGGATCTCGTGCGCCTGGAAATAGTGCTTGAGCTTTCTTGATGCCATAACGACGGCGTATGCTATTTTCTCAAGCTCCGAATAATTTCTCTTTGGGCCATCGAGGGTTTCTGAAACATAGTAGATTGGGGCTTGTCTGGTCTTGTTGTTTTCACGGAGCTCCTTGATGAGGACTGCGCTTGCTGCGTGTGGCGAGGCTGCGACGTAGAGTAACAATAAATCTCCCTTGCTTGGGCTGGTTAGGGCAGTCAAGCTGGTCAGATATTTTTTAACTCCTCGAAGGCCTTTTGTTGCTGGGGACCCCAATTGAATGGAGCGTTGCTTCTGAGTGTTTCAAAGAAGGGTAACCCTCGCTCTGCGGATCTTGAGATGAATCTGCTAAGTGCTGCTAAACGACCAGTCAGACGCTGAGCTGCTTTCTTGGTCGCCAGAGGTTCCATGTTCATGATGGCATCAATCTTCTCAGGGTTAGCTTCGATTCCTCTGGCTGAGACGATGCAACCTAGCAATTTACCTTCGCTTACCCCGAAAACACATTTTTCTGGGTTTAGTTTCAGTCCGGCGGACCGGAGGTTGCTGAACACCCTCGATAAGTCTGATATGTGGTTTTCTTTTAGTTCACTCTGGACAACTAGGTCATCGACATAAGCAGAGACAACGTGTTCATCCTTGAAAACTTCAGAGGTCATGCGAGCGAAGGTTGAGCCTGCATTTTTCAAGCCTTCTGGCATTCTTCAGAAGCAAAAGGTGCCCGAGGGTGTGATAAAACTTGTTTTTTCCTCGTCTTCTTCATGCATCCAAATCTGGTGATAGCCTGAAAAGCAATCGAGGAGGGATAGCATTTGGCAACCTGCCGCTCTGTCGACCAGGGTGCTTATGTTTGGGAGAGGGAAGTCATCCTTCGGACAGGCTTTGTTCAAGCAAGTGAAATCCACGCACATTCGCCATTTTTTGTTCTTCTTTTGGACTAGGACCACATTTGAGAGCCAAGTTGGGTATTTGACTGGGCGAATGACGCCTGCGTCCAAAAGCCTTTTTACCTCAGCCTTCGCTGCCTCCTTTCTTTCTTCTGACATCTTGCGAAGCTTTTGTTTGATTGGGCGATAGCCTGTTTTGATGTTCAGGCTATGCTCGATCATTGATCTGTTGACTCTTTTAGGTCTTCTGCGGACCAAGCGAAGGTGTCGGAATTTTCTCTGAGGAAGGTGACGAGGTTGCCTTCTGGTTGAGGGTCTAGATTGGCTGAGATGATCACCTTTCTTTCGGTGTTACCCTCGAAGAGTTGGACTTGTTTGGTTTCCTCCTTTGGTGCTGCCTTCACTCTGTCATTGCAGACTTCACCCTCGTCGCTGATACCGGGGGTTTGAGGTTTTGACAAGTTGTGTACATTACGTTGCCCCGGGGCTACGTTCCCTTCAGCTGCCCCTGCAATGTCTTCGTCCCCAAATACTGCGACCACACCCTTCGGAGCGGGAAGCTTCATGCATAGGTAAGCGGGATGGATGACAGCATTGAATGCGTTTGTGACCCCTCGGCCAAAAATGGCATTGTATGGGTAGAACATGTCGACGACATCAAATGTTATGTGCTCAGTCCTGCAGTTGATTTGGTCGCCGAAGGTCACGGGCAGAGAAATTTTTCCGACGGCTCTCACTTGTTGACCACCGAAGCCGTATAGGGGGATGTCAGCAGGTTGCAGAAGGTTCCTGTCAAGCTTCATGCTGTCGAAGGTTGAAGCGAACAAGATGTCAGCGGAGCTTCCTGTATCGACCAGTATTTTGGTGACAGTCCACCCAGCGAGGTTGGTTTCGATCACCATAGCATCGGTGTGAGGGTAATCTCTTAGCTTCATGTCACTGGAATCGAAGGTTATGGGGATGTGAGACCAACGACCGAATCTATCTGGTCCTTCGACGGCCACGTGGTGAACTCGTCTGGCATGTTCCTTCCTCTGCCGTTTGTTTCCATGGTCCTCATTTGAACCTCCGGTGATAGCTAGAATCACACCGAAGGTTGAAGTTGGATTGTTGATGGTCGTTTGGCTCGGGGCTTCGGCTTTGACAGGTTGTGGTGCTGGTAACGCGGGGATCGGCGGTGGTGGTGGCAGAGCGTTGGTGGCTTGGTGGGTTGTTGGAATTTGGTTTTGGGGGGTTGTTGGGTATGTGACTGTGTAAGGTGGGTTTTGGCGTTGTGGGATGGTGGTTCGCTGATAAGAGGTTTGGTTGTAGAGTGGGTGATGAGTGTAAGTGGGTTGTTGCGAAGGTAGGCCGTAGTTTATGGGGGTATAGTGGTATGGGGGATTTGGTGGGTGGAAACTTGGTTTCCTGGTGTGGTTGATGATTCGGGTGTCTGACGAAGCAGCTTTCCTGGATTCCTGGTATTCTTTTCCCTTGGCGAAGCATTCGCATTGCTTTGTTGTGTGTCCCTTTCCCATTCCACAGAAGTGACAATACATTTTGGCGGGATCTCGCTGCTGGTTCCACTGATTCGGCAGAGGTGGCAAACCCTGCGGGGCTTGGTGGCTCAGAGGTTGAGCGTCCCGTCTTTGATCCTCGTAATTTGTTGCTTTGCTGATTGCACCGATGTTGCTTTGCTCTTGGCGAAGGTTGCTTTCTCTCGGTTGAGGCCTCGTTTGTGGCTTCTGGTATGACCTCCGAGCATCGGACTTCGCTCGGAAGTCCATGTCTGCTCTACAGTATCTTTCCATTGTCTCGTGCAATTCTTCGATTGTATTCGCCGGCTTCCGAGCAAATTTCGAAGAGCACGGGCCGGGGCGAAGGCCGCTGACTGCAGCGAGGATGATAGCCTCGTCGGATATCCCCGGGGTTCTTGCTCTGATTTGAATGAACCTCCGCCAGTAATCTTGAAGTGGTTCGCGCTCTTCTTGTTTGCAGTTAAACAACTCAATGGGCTTTGATGGAGCTGGCATGATGCCTTTGAAATTTGTGCAAAGCCTGTCTCTGATGTTGGCCCAGGAATCTACAGTTCTGGGGCAGAGGTTGCTATACCAGGTTTGTGCGATGTCTCGCAGGATAATGACAAAAGACTTTGCCATTGTTGATTGATCTCCGCCTGCCGCGGCAACTGCTGCTTCGTAGCTCATGATGAATTGACGAGGGTCAGAAAGCCCGTCGTAGCGAGGTAGGTTTTGTGGGTTGTAGCATGGTGGCCAGGGTTGGGTTTGGAGTATTTGGGAGAGTGGAGACTTTGGGTCGTAGGGCATTTGGTGTTGTTGAGGCCTTCGTTGGTTGCGAGGGTTTAGCTCTCTCTCATCCGGGTAGAGGTGGCGGAAGTTTGGTGGCCTTATAGGATGTGGTTGCGGGTTTATTGGTGGTGGTGGGGGTGGTGGATGGTGGCGAAGGTTGTCTTGATCCTGCTCATTCCCCTCCTGCAGCGGGGGCATCTCATCATTCTAGCCTTCGGCCTCGGCTTCTGCCGCAGCGAGGGATTCCTCCATTCGTCGAAGCTGCTCTATGGCTTCATCTGCCCTTTGTCTGATCGAGCGTAATCGGTTATGCCTCTCGAGTTGATCCAGGTGCCTCTTCTTCTCTTGCAGTTGAGCTTCAAGCCTCTCGAGGGCCTCGAGGCCCAACTCCTCCTCATCTCCTTCCTCTCCCTCTCCTGAAGTGTGAGGGTGTGGCTGCGTTGCCACTCGGGCTTGGGGGCTTTGGACCTGAGGTTCCGGGGTAACATTCTCCGCCCCCGAGGGTTGCACAATTTCCTCAGCAGGGGGAACTACTGCCGCCGTCTCTCTAGCGACGCGCTGGTCCCTCGCCAAAGGTGCTCTTCTGTTTCCTGCCATTTCAAACTTCGAGGTCCCCATAGACGGTGCCAAACTGTTGGGAACACACTTGCCGCGCCTCCGCACTTGTGCAGGGGAGAGGCGAAGGTGACCAAGTGTCGGAAGCGGTAGCGAAGGTAAGGCAGAAGTGGTAAATGCTCAATTCCCCAAAAGGTTGTTCTATTACACTATTCACCCCTTGGTATTTATAGGGAATACCAAGGGACACGGGCCAAATTACTAAAGGGTACAGGAAAGATTCCTCACCTCCACGCAGGGAGGAAGGGCAAAAGCGTAAACACACAGCTGAAGCGGAAACCCTAATCGACCCCCCTCCAATGCGCCGCCACCTGGTTCTGTTCACCTCCGGGAGAGAGGGGCGGAGGTTTTGACCTTCGGCCGTGCTCGCCCTTGGGCCCGTGCTCCTTCGCCGTCTGCCGGACCTTCAGCTCTACTTGCCTTCAGGAGAGAAGACCGAAGGTTTGACCTTCGGCCGAGCTCGTCGGACCTTCGACTTCGCTTGCCTTCGGGCCAACGCACACTCGTCGCTTGCTTGAACCTTTGCTCCAAGCGAGGTGGCTTTGTGAGCCAGCGAGAGTTGCCTGCAGTGCGGCTGTCGACTTAGACCTGCATGGAATGCAACAAGGCGATGAGGGTTGAACCCGCGTTCGGAGGTCAGGGTAACGATCCCGAAGGGGAGAGGGACCTCGCAAGGACACATAGAGTTCGCGAGGGTTATTTCTTTGGACACCAGCTCGAGCGGCGCCTCTGCCGAGGGTCCTTTTCCCCAACAATGTATAGACAAGAAATCAAACAAGTGCTAAACATGTATAAAAGGTGAACTACCCCTAGCAAGGTTCAATCATCATGCTATCGAATGAAACATAGACTTGTGTATTCAAGTTTTATCGGAGTTGCAGCGGTTAAATTACACAAGTTCAAATTTCAGCATGTGATTGCGAGAGGTTGAAAGCTTGTCATTGCCTAACTTTTCAACTGTGCGAAGCCTATGCAGGAGCAATCAGAAGCTTAAAGCAACAGTTTCGATCATACACTACACAGCTCAAGTTTAACTCAAAGTGCAATGAGAAAGAGTCTCGATACTGTGATGTGCTGACAAACAATCAGTTGACATCTATTAACTATCATTATTTACTGTCCACAATACATGAATAAATGTCAAAAAGGATTGCCAACTTAGAAATAGGAGGTTTAAACTAACAAATTCCACGAGTTTTGGTGATTCTACATTTTCCAGGGATTAAATAGGAAAACCAACCACATTGCTTCCCCAAGAAGGAACCCAACGCAGATTTCTTCATCGCCACGTCGGGATATTTCTAGAAGACTCCAGAGGACATCACCAGACACCACGAGGTAGGGCACCACAGGAGGCTAACCTGTGGGACCGACCGGTCCCACAGGGCCCACCGGTCGGTCGGCCACAGAGCTCCCACGCCTCCGTCTTCTGCAAGCTACCCCCACCAACCTCTAGGATGCATCTCGACCGTACCCCGGGTCGGTTTGATCCAACGATCGCGATTCCTCGCTCAGGGCTATATAACCAGACCCCTGACCCCCCTCGAGATCATCAGGCAGATCAAGATCAGAAGACAAGACAGAAATTAGGGTTTCTAGAGAGAGAGAGTTAGAGCTCTACATCAAGATTAGAGTTGAGTCTAGTTAGATTCAAGTAGAGGCACGCGACTTCGTCGGCATATCCGGCTAGAAGCTTCGTCTGAGTCTCCGGATCATTATCGAAGACTCGGTAATTTGTATCTTTATTCGACTTTATGCTACTTTAATATATTTCAGTTTATTCAGTTTTGGAGTTTATTCTAGTTATATATTTAATATAGATCTGATTATGATAGAGTTTATGATCATGTTCGTAAAGTACTTAGCTTTATTCCCGATAGAGTTAAGTGGTCAAACTGGTGTAAACATGGTGTTTGGGCTAACTTTACCTGCGAATACATCCTATGCTCCGGGTCGAGAGGTAGATTGCAGGAGTGACAGTCCTGTTGAGTCCTATGTAGTCCTCCCCCCGAGTGTAGATCTTAGTAGGACGCGGTTGCAAGTTAGAATTCATTACTCTCTTCTTGATTCTAATTTAGTAATGTTCCTTGATCATGGATGATAGATTAATTAGCTATAAATGATTGTATATTAACTAGAGTAATCGCTAGACTTGTAAATGTGAAGTAACTTAGGTTTCGAATCTCTTAATTAATCTCCTGACTCTCTGCTTGATCTATGTAGTTCGCTTTATCTCTAGAATTCACGTTTTTATCAATTATTATCTTTACCTTGTTTTACCCCTGCTTAGACATGTGAGTGATGAATGAATGATAATCTCTGCTAGTTCCCAGCTTCGTTACTATCTTCGGTAAAATATAAATAACGATACCTAGATAACCTGGGTGAAATGCTGCTACAACAGGTATATTTATCTGTGCGCTTGCGGATAAATATTTGTTTATATCTTCTGAGCTAGTGTCACATATAATTTACATTTCTAGTATCATGTTAGGGATGACAACTTGACTTTAAGTGATGCTAGGAGTGCCCTGTACATTTCTGAAGGCTTTTGTAAGAATCAGTTCATCAAAGTTTATTAAAAGCAATTGCATTATGAAGTGTCAACAAGCATTTCTGGCGCCGTTGCCGGGGATATGTATCTAAGTAACGGAAGCCACCGGGAACTAAACAAAACTTATTTAACAAAGGAGATTATTTATTCATTTGTACCTCTGTCTTGGCAGGCTTACCCTTGTCTTTCTCTATTTATATCATATACAGGGTAACACAGGTTCAGTTGTAATCTATCACTTGCAAATCAGAAATCAACTAGATCGTGTGGAAGATCTACCTCAGTAGTCAAGCCATGGCCAACAAGACTCTGCTAGAGTTCTCTACTCCAAGTGTCACGAACATTCGCACCGGACCTACACTCCAGACAAACAATCTTGAGTTTGAACTCAAGCCAAGTCTTATCAACATGGTACAAGCTACTACATTTGGTGGAAAGGAAGAAGAAGATGCAACCGCTCATCTACAAGATTTCTTGAAGATTGGAATCACCATCATCATCAAGGACGTTCCCCAGGACATTATACTTCTTCGTTTTTTCCCTTCTCACTGAAAGGAAAAGCGAAGCAGTGGTTCTATTCAAACATGGACAACATCAAGACATGGGAGAAGTGTTCAGAGACCTTTCTATCAAGATTTTTCCCAATTAGCAAAGTCAATATCTTAAGGGAAAAGATATACAACTTTCAGCAAACAGCAACAAAAAGGAGAAACCATTCCAGAAACTTGGGAGCGTTTTCAGGAACAAATCTTAAGATGCCCACATCATGGAATAAGGAACGAATTGCTCATGCAACTGTTTTATCACGGATTATTACCAAGGGCAAGAGAGCAACTTGATGCTACTGCGGAAGGATCATTTATGTCACTCACTCACGAAAAAGCAGAATGTCTAATGGACAAGATAGCTGAAAATCAAAGCTAGAAACAAGTTACTACTCAACGGTGTCGCCAAATTGAAGAATTTCCAGAAGAAGTGTGTGCACTGTCAACTGAGATGGATGTACTTATGGATCGACTTATTCAGAGAACCAACTACAAGGAAGAACTTCAAACTATTCAAGACGCATTTGATGCCCAGAATAGAAGTGGAGAATATTTAGGAATAGAATTTCCCGAAGATCGAGAAGAAGTTAACACCATCAACAACTCCACCACTCTACACAAGCAAGGATTGCGTCAACAACAACCTTCCAAACCAGATAAGTACACCAGTAAATTCAGTTCCTCCGATTCTATGCAACCTACTTTAAGCGATTTAATTTTAGAACAAGCCAGGATAAATGCTAGCATTACTAAAAGACTTGTTTTAAATGATAAGACTCTTGAAAACATAAATGCTAAGATGGATGAATTTTCTTCTGCCATTAAAGATCAACTCAATTATAATAAAAGAATAGAAACCCGAATATCACAATTGGTTGCTGTTTTGCCTGTTGCCACTAACCATGAGCAGATTAAGGGGATCACCACTAGACATGGGAGGACCACTCGAGATCCGCCATACCCACACGGAGCACAAAGAAAACAGACAGCACCAGTAACACCTCCAAGGGCAGAAGAGAGAGATGATGAAGTTCAAGAAACTCAAGTACAAAATGAAGAAAGACCAATAGATTTTCAAGACACCAACGTTCTACCATCCCCACGCAGAAATCGGAACACCAAGCTAGATGCGCAGTTCAGTAAGTTTGTTGAAGTAATTTAGAAACTATATATCAATATTCCTCTGCTAGATGCATTGCAGGTACCTACCTATGCCAAGTATGTGAGGGATATACTTAACAACAAATGACCACTGCCAACTACTGAAGTAATCGAGCTGACAGAAGAATGTAGTGCGGCTATCCTCAATCAAATACCAGAAAAGAAGAAGGACCCAGGATGCCCCACTATTGAATGCTAAGTTGGAAATCAACGGTTTAGCAATGCACTGTGCGATCTTGGAGCTAGTGTTAGTGTGATGCCCACATCAGTCTACTATAAGCTCAACCATTCAGCACTTGTGTCAACACCAATGTGTCTTCAGCTAGCTGATTAATCACTCAGATATCCAATAGGCATTGCTGAGAACATCCCAGTCAAGATTAGAGAGTTTTTCGTACCAGTGGACTTCGTGGTACTAGAAATGCATCCAGATTCAAAAGTATCACTCATTCTCGGAAGACCATTTTTGAGCACCGCCAAGGCCCATATTGATGTCGGAGCTGGAGAAATCAAATTCACCATAAATGGAAAGGAAGAAAAGTTCTCATTCAATCCACGGCCCAAACAATGCTCAACTTTAGTAAACAATAAAGTTCAAGAAACGGAACTGTTGTCTCCGGTAATGGAGACCCATCAAGAAGAATGAAGAAGATTGGAGAGTCCAATTCGGTGGACTTAAAACCCCGAACCTTCGCCGGAGGTAACTCGGTAGTTATCAGCATTTACTTTTTGCATATAAAAATATATATTAGTATCATTATTGCATCATAAAATTGGCCTCACATAATTAATATTTACGAATCCCGTAAGTGTTATTTACTATGGCAACAAAAACATTTGAGAATTTCATCATTAGAATCCCCATTTTCTATAGTTTCATAAAAGCAATTTTCTTTTATACTTACATTGTACAAATACGGGAGACATACAGACCCACAAACGCCTGGGACCCACATCATATCACTTCATATTATCACATGCACCCACAACCACTCATCCCACCTACCACCACATGCAACCGTCGGCATATACTCCAAAGAGTGGGAACTTGAGCAAGGTAGGTAAGGGAGCAAGATGGAAGAAAGTGGGCCCCATAGGGGACCGGTCGGTCCCACCACTAGACCGACCGGCCATCCCCTTCTCCCTCTATAAATTGGCAAGCTCTCTTCACACTCTTCACACAACCCACTCTCCAAAAACACTAGCCTCACTTCGGAATTCAGAATTCCAATTTCGAGTTCACTTAGCACTTCATTTTCGGTAGTAAAGATATGGGGAAGTTTTGAGCAAATAGCAAGTTGGAAAGGGAGAGTGGGAGCAAGCAAGAAAAATCAATGAGAGAGGGAAAGCGCTGCCCATTTAGTTAATAAACTAGAAGAAGTTGAAATAAAAATTGTCAACTTGAACGACTGACTCCTAGACTAGTGACTTTTGGACCGCTAACTCTCTGATATTTATTTGCTCTAACCCTCACTTGTTCCACTAGTTTTGTTTGTATGTTCTCTTGTTTTTGCAGCAAAGATGAGCAACTTCTTGAGAAAGGCAAATAACACGCTCACTTTTCGATCAACAAAAAGTCGTTCGCAAGCTGGCTCATCACAGGGAGGCTCGGACATGGATACTTCATCTCTGCCTCGATCCTCTACTACAAGCCGGTCCCAGCCACGTGATCTTCTTCATGAAAGGCACATCAAGCTCCAAACAACCTACGAGAAGGACCTGTTTAGGCATTACCGCGATAAAGAGTACACCCACACTCCTACCTTCGATTCACAATTTCTCCGAGACACAGGTATGGACTCTGAGTTTGATCTAGTCTTCCATAATATTGGGTGGGAGAACACTTGGGAGCTCTCTGAAGAGGGTTGTAGATTGCTCACTCTTGAATTTCTATGCACTCTTACTTCGGATGACACATATGTCTATTTTAGGCTATACAATGAACCTTTCACTCTCACATGGAAACACTTCAGTCTAAATCTGGGTTTTCCTGAAACCTGCACTGTAGATTTAGATGTAGCCTTAAGAAACTTTGACAGAAATAACTTTTGGGAGGACATCACTGGTAAAAGAACAGATCATCACCCTTGCACCAATGATATACACAACCCCACATTAAGGGTGATGCACAAGTGGCTAGGCTTTACTCTCTTCCCTAGGCAAGAAGGTCGTATTATTAGAACTGAGGACTTAAAGATTATGTACGCAATGGTTAAGAAAACTAAAATATCACCTGTAAAACTCCTGGTAGAATACTGGCCTTATATTCACACTCTCCAAGGTCCTATATCCATCACTTCTTGGGTTACTCGTCTTGCTGGAAATCTGAACTTAAATGGAAATATTGTATACATCTCCACTCCACGACCAGTCGTAGGTTTCTACTTCTTCAGCCAAGCACATATTATTAAGAAGAGAAATAACAAACTCAATATGCAATATAAAGGATATGCAAATGAATATGAGTTGCCAAACAGATCACTTGGTCTGTATGTCGTGGAAACCTTTTTGCTTAACATACAGAGACCTGGCGCGGGAGTAGGAAGAAGCCCCTCCGCAAGATTCACTAGAAATGCTGCCCCGAGATATCAAGGAGAAGACGCTACACCAGCCAGACCAGCCTATACTCACTATCAAGGATTTGAACGAGCCGGACCATCTTCACACCATCAAGCCTGGGAACATACTACTGCCAATGAGCCACATACACCGCAAGATTCATGGGGACAAGGGAACTTTCGCAACTACACTCCACCACATCGCGAGGAGGATACGATGTACAACTTCCAGGGAGGACGAATGTCTTTCTCTGGAAGAGGCGTTCATGATGCCACTCATCATCCATACTCTTACCATGCCACCCATGGTTACCCAGAACACCAGCCACACCACCAGTTCCCGTACCACAGAGACCCTTACTTTCAGGGCATCGACACTCGTCTTACTCATCTTGAGACGGGTCAAGAAGATATGCGCCACACTCTTGAAGAAATACATCATCAAGGCGCCCAGACAAACGAGAATTTCTGCTACCTCTGCGGGCAAATGGGAATCAATCCACCTCAGCCGCCACCACCGTATGAATAAAACTAGCTTGGGGGAGGACCCCCTATTCCCGAGGTAAGTATGCTATACCCCTATGTTTGCTTTTTGTTTAATATTGTTAGTTAGTGTTTGTTTAGTATTCAAATAAAATAATCTTGATGTAGAATATTCAAAGAAAAGAACCGCCTTACATAGCCTCAACTGCAAGATATTTCCTTTCAAACTTTCAATTAAAAATCTTATAATCTTAACCAAAGTTTGGATAATTGAGAATTAGAAACGAAAAGGTTTAAGCTGTTGTTTATCTTGTTCTGAGTTTCAATGAATCTCAGGAAATTTAACTTTGAAAACCTCAAACATATGATGAGAACCTGTACGACATAAGCCTGATAATAAATAATTCATACTTTGAGGCTGCTTGCTCTGTTTTTAAGTTTTAGCTATGGTAGAGAGGTTTATCATGCTCTAAAGATCAAGCTTCTATAAATATAAAAAATTCACCCTTCCAAAGTAGTATTGTGTTAGAGGCATGGGCTATGCAAAAATATGATAAGGAGGAAAGAAAAAGGGACAAGTGTCTGACTACCTCAGAAAAGAAAAGAAAAATGTGTGACAAAAATATGAGAAAAAGAATGATAGCCCATGGTTCCTCCAATTACAATATGCCAGTAAGAGTTGACAAATTTAAAAGTTTCAAATGCTTGATCTAAAGGTATGACATTTCTCTCCCTAAGCTCTGAACTTTGATTGAGTATAGTGTGCTTTTTAATCTTAAAAATATATTTCAAAGATGTCATACAAAGGTTCTCTGAGCTTTTATTATAAAAACCTTGCAAAACTCCGGAGTAAAGTTGAAATGAAGAATCTGAGACATAGTGCCTAACTTGATTGCTTCTAACTTTCAATTATTCTAAACTAAGGTAAAAGATTGGCAGAAGGAATGAAAATTCTTCCACATTCTTTTCAAGAAAGTTTTCAGTTGATGGCTTGTATATTAAAGCAGTTTACAGTTGTACTCCCAGAACCCTATGTTTGCTAAGGGACTAGCAACAGTTTAGCTTGGGGGAGTTTGTTGACATCTATTAACTATCATTATTTACTGTCAACAATACTTGAATAAATGTCCAAAAGGATTGCCAACTTAGAAATAGGAGGTTTAAACTAACAAATTCCACGAGTTTTGGTGATTCTACATTTTCCAGGGATTAAACAGGAAAACCAACCACATTGCTTCCCCAAGAAGGAACCCGATGCAGATTTCTTCATCGCCACGTCGGGATATTTCTAGAAGACTCCAGAGGACATCACCAGACACCACGAGGCAGGGCACCACAGGAGGCTGACCTGTGGGACCGACCATTCCCACTAGGCCCAACGGTCGGTCGGCCACAGAGCTCCCACGCCTCCGTCTTCTGCAAGCTACCCCCACCGACCACTAGGATGCATCTCGACCGTACCCCGAGTCGGTTTGATCCAACGATCGCGATTCCTCGCTCAGGGCTATATAACCAGACCCCTGACCCCCTCCAGATCATCAGGCAGATCAAGATTAGAAGATAAGAAAGAGATTAGGGTTTCTAGAGAGAGAGAGACTTAGAGCTCTACATCAAGATTAGAGTTTAGTCTAGTTAGATTCAAGTACAGGCAGGCGACTTCGTTGGCATATCCGGCTAGAAGCTTCGTCAGAGTCTCCGGAGATTGCGGATACATGGGTGTATGCCGGGTCTCTGAGTGATGAGTGATTGTCAACTGGGATGATGCGCATGTTCTTTGGCTTGTGTTGTGCAGGTGTCGAGCACGGATGCAGTGATCGAAGGCGAGGTGAAGGTCAAGTAGAGACGTGCCGTGCCGATGGACCGGGAGTGGTGAAGGGCGGACGTGGCTTGGACTGAGGGACCAGAGGCCCGAGGATCAGCTGTGGTGGCTGGCAGCCTGTGGCAGCTACAAGCGAAGACTTGCGGTCATGTGTTGCCTGAGTCGTGGACTCGGGGACACGTGTCGCTGGACGGGGTGCACGGGAGGTGCATCCCCTCTACGACGTCGGTTTGGTGGTAGAGCCTGAGAAAAACCATCGGATGGACGATTTCCAGGTTTGGGCCTCAAAACCTGGGCGTGGACGGTTTCCGAGTTTGGCCACAAAACTCGGGCTGATGGTTTCCGAGTTTGGCCACAAAACTCGGGCTGAGGACGGTTTCCAGGTTTGGGCCTCAAAACCTGGGTGCTAAGGGTTTGCTGAGTTTGGCCTCAAAACTCAGAAGCTGGTGGGCTGGTTTCCCAGTTTGGGCCTCAAAACCGGGGTTGGCTGGAAAAGGCTGGTTTCCCGGTTTGGGCCACAAAACCGGGGGTGCAGAGCGAGGGCGGCACGTGGCGGCAATCTGGAGGTTGCGTCGAGGCAATGCTTCGAATTGTGCGGGCGTGGCCGTTGGATACACCTACCACCGAGTTGGTCCAGAATAACCCTAGGGTTTGGCTGGTTCGCTCTGTAATTAGAATAGAGAGGGGTAGAGTAGGAATTAGACTTTGGATAGAATTAGGATAAGTAGTAGGGAGACACTCTCCTCTCCTTGATCTCAGTCATTTGCTCTTTTGCACTTAGGGTTTCCTGCTCTCCCATTCCCTGCTGTAGCTAGCTGAGATCCGCAGAGAGACTTGCCTCTGTGTACTGTTGATTTTGAGGAAGTGAGGCCCTAACCTCACGGTTGTAGCGTGTGTTTGCGCTACGGCTGCAGATCGATGACTTGATTCGCGTTTTGATTCATGTTCTTCGCGTTCTTCGTTTCTCCGTGATTTTCCCGTCACTCGATCTCCCTCTCCAGTGCATCTTTGCGAAATCTGTTTGAATCATTTTGTTCGTATCATTGAGGAGGTCATTTCGACCAAAGGAATTCATCTAACTCCTCATGATCGAATAGATCGGGACGATTTCGTTTTCGTGGCGCTTTTTCCGTTCATCCACTTTCCCTTTTGATTTCCCGGAGATTTAGTCGATTTGAGCGGATGATTTCTTGGGGATAGTCTCCTAACTACCTTGTGATCATCTTCTCCAAGTTTGGGAACTTGGGATTTTGAGTTAGATCGGATTTGGAGAGATTTGGAGAGAAGGCGACCAAAATCGCCCTCTCTGCAAGGTCGCGGACAGTCCGCGGTTTTGACCGGCGGACAGTCCGAGCGTCGGGGGAGCAGCCTGTTCAGTGGCTGAGTTCCTCGGTCGGGTCACTGTTCACTGACCGGCGGATAGTCCGCCGTTGTGATTGGCGGACAGTCCGGGACTCGTCCAGCAAGGGTTCAGCAACCTTGCTGTTTTGGTGTTTCTGTCGGCGGACAGTCCGGGAGTTTTTCGCGGACAGTCCGCAGTAGGGGCGGACTGTCCGGGACTTGGGGTCCGGACAGTCCGGGAACCTGCTGTGTTCTCCGCTTTAGTGCGTTTGCTCTCCCGGCTTGTTCGCTTGGTTTCCGGACTTCTCGTTTGGCCCTGTAGTTGACCAAGGAACCTCTCTTGGTATCTTTTCTACTTGTTAGCATTGGTATTTGGGGACTTCTCGACGTAGCCGTCTATCTACATTCGGGACTTGGTTTTTGGGCTTGTGTTCGAGCCGGAACTTTTGGAGTTTGGTTTGCTTCTTCTTGGTGGTGCTCCGCTGTGATCCTAGGGATCATCCACCCTTTTCCAAGGGTCGTGAGCACCACGGTTTCGATCGCCGTTTCTCAGGATTGATTTTAGGACATTTGGCCAAAGTATCGAGAGAAATTTGATTGGCTCCCATTCACCCCCCCTCTGGTCGCCTTGCTAGTGCTTTCTCAGTCCTTCAATTGGTATCGGAGTGGGTTAAGGATCTTCCACCTTAGCCGGTTCCAGATCCACAGAAGGCGACATGGATCACGGCGTGGGCAAACCGCCGTTCTTTGATGGGACGAACTATGCATATTGGAAGATACGCATGTCGGCCTATCTCCAGAGCATGGGCTCTTCTGTTTGAGAGATTTGCAACAGGGATGATTACGTTGTCTTGGCTGCTCGTGTTACTCAGCTTCAGATAGATGAGCACGATGCCAATAGCCGAGCGCGTAACGCTCTCTTCTCCTGCTTGAGCATGTCTGAGTTTGATCGAGTTTCTCACCTCCCCACGGCTCGTGAGATTTGGGCTACCCTCATGCGCTTCCATGAGGGAACCACTCAAGTCAAATCTCGCCTCTATGAGTCGCACAAGCGGGAGTATGAGAACTTTCGACATATGCCTGGCGAGAGCATAGAAAGTTTATTCGCTCGCTTTCAGGTTATTGTCAACAAGATGAGAGCGAACAAGGAGCTGTTACCTTTTGACGATCATGAGAGGGCTTTGAAGCTTTTGCACACTATTGATCGGTCGGTGTGGGACTCAAAGGTCCAGGCGATCATCGAATCGTCTAACTATGAGACCCTCACTTGCGACGAGCTCTTTAGTAAGCTCAAGTCTAGTGAGATTGACGCCATGTCGAGGGCTTCTTATGAGAATCCTTCTGGCCCGACTATGGCTTTGGTTTCTGGCACTTCTAACCCCTCTGGAGGTTTTGCTCTTTCATCTCTCGTTTCTGTCACAGTGGACCAGCTTGAGTCTTTGGGGGATGACGAGTTGGATTTGCTTGCCAACCGGTTCTCGCGGTTTCACAACAATCGCATGAACCGTCGCCGCGGAGGAGGACGCTCAGGATGCTATGAGTGCGGCGACCCCGACCACTTCATCGCCAACTGCCCCAAGAAGAAGCATTCATCTGGGAAGGGCGATCATGGGCACAAGTACGACTCCGGCAAGCGCAAGGAGAAGTACGTCCCCGTGAGGCACAAGCGGAGGGGCGGCTTCGACAAGGAGTACATCAAGAAGAAGTACTTGGAGAAGGCCCAGGTTGAGCAGCGTGCATTCTTCGCCACGCTCAGCGACATCGATGGCTCGGATGACGACTCTGCTTGCTCAAGCGATGACGAGTCCGAGAAGAAGAAGAGGATCGAGGACAAGCTGAACGGTCTCTGCTTCTTCGCCGACGACGACGACTTCTGCACCATGGCGCTTGGTGATGAGGTCGACGGCAAGCTGGAGCACACTCCTCGGGACGACGACGATGACACCTCCCAGGTATCCATGACCCACGATGAGCTCTTTGCTGAGAATGAGAAGCTTACTGCCGCATTGCTTAGTCAGGATAAACTGCTTAGGCGTGCCGCTAGAGAGCGCAAGGAGTTTATGCAGAAGTGGGAGGACACGGTGAGGGAGCTTGAGTTTGCCAAGTCCACCATGGTCGTGTCTGAGGAGGCCGAGTGTGAGATGTGCACCACGCACATGACTGACCTTCTCACTTTGAGAGGCAAGTATGCTGCGTTGGTAGGAGAGGTGGATGAGCTGAAGGCTAGACCCTCGCTGTTAGGTGCATGCAAGACTTGTCCTATCTTACAATCCGAGTTGGCAGAGAAGAATGCCAAGATTGAGTCTCTTGAGAAGGCCAGCTCGGGTAGCACTTGTTTGTCCAGGTGCGCTTTGTGTGAGGGTTTGGAGATGGAGATTGCCAATGTCAAGCATGGCAAGATGCAAACCGAGGAGGAAAACACATACCTTCGGACCATCTTGTCATGGGTCTCTTGTAGTGAGCCGCAGCTCGGGATGATGATCTCCCAATTTAAGCGAGCTGCTGGAGGTCCTGGTATAGGCTTTGCCCCGGGTGTTGATCTTTCTGCTTTTGGGAAGATTGGAGAGTCGAGTGGTCTGAACCCATGTGAGAAACCCAACTCCACCACTACTCCCAAACTGACCAAGCTTCCACCCAAAGAACCGGTCAAGCCTACCACCAAGGATGGGGTGGTTGAGGAACCCCCGAGAGCTCCACCCAAGAACTAAGTGTGGCATCCCAAACCTAACCACCTAAAGAACAAGCTGGACACAATGCCACCTATCCAGGAGGAGTTGCCATAGAAGGGCAAAGTGATCCATACCCACAGCCATGAGTACCAACAACCCCCTTTGCGTGCGGTGAGGTATCATTGTGACTTCTGTGGGAGAGATGGACACTTGAACGAGTTCTACTTTAGGCGCAAGAGAGAGGCGCGTCGTGCTAGGGAGATGAACAACCCGGACATGTACCATCCTTTCCATGATGTACATGTGCCGAATGTTCAGAGGAGAGCATCGAGACGTGCTGCTAGGCCCAGAGGTCCAGAACTTCAAGTTCCCAGGCTTAGGCAGCAGAGAGCTCCGAGGAGAGATGCTAGGCCTAGAGGCGCAGTTGAAGGACAGAGAAGCTACCCGAAAGCGACCAGAGGGGGGGTGAATGGGAGCTTCAAAAATTTCCTTTCGGAAACTAGATGCCACTGTCCCAAGATCAACCCCAAAAGCGAAACCTAGAGCTTGCTAATGTCCACGACCCTAGATGTAGGGTGGATGCTTCCTAGAAGCACAGCGGGACACTAGACAACCCTAGAAAGCCAACCCAAAAGACGGAACTCAAATCCGATCAAGAACGAACGAACCGCGAACGAAGACGCGCGAAACTGCAGCGACCGGACTCTGGCCTGCGTCCGGTCAGCAGGGACCGGACGCGTCCGGTCGTCAGAAAACAGCTCTGGGAGCTCTCTGTTCGCGACCGGACGCACGGAGCTCAAGCGTCCGGTCGTTCACTGAGCGTCCGGTCAGATGAGACAATGACACGGGAACAGTGCGAGCAGCGCGTCCGATCAGTTCCAAAAACCAGCGTCCGGTCGAGCAAAACGAAACACCGAAAAACGATCGGACTCACCAGAGGGTCCGGTCACTGGGCATCGGACGCGTCCGGTCACAGAAAAACGTTTCTGGAACCTTTCTGTTTCTGACCGGACTCACTGAAGGGAGCGTCCGGTCGATTTGAACAGAGCGTCCGGTCAAGCAAAAGAACTCAGACAGAGTTCAACCACCGGACGCACTGTAGCAGCGTCCGGTCGTTGAATGAAGCGTCCGGTCACCCTGCGAATTCACTGTTCGTCCACCGATTCGACTAGAACTCACCCAAAACATATCCTCCAGGGATCAAACTTGGTGAGTGAAGTCACAAGGAGGTTAGTGAGCTATCTCTAAGAGATCATGGCTCGAACCTAACTCCAAATCGGTGAATCGAAGAATTTCGGGGGAAGGGAAGAAAAGTGACCCGAAACGAAAAATCGATCGATCTCCTAGACCGTGAGGTTAGAGGATGATTCCTTCGGTGGAAAGAAGTGCCTCACGATCTAGAACAACTTGGTTCAAACGGAATTGCAAAAGATGAACCGAGCAAAGAGATCAAGCGACGGGAAAATCGTGGAGCAAAAAGGATTCCGCGAAGAACACAAGCAAAACGGAAATCACAGCCACGAACTCGAATCAAGGACGCAAATCAAGCCATCGATCAGTGCTCCAAGATGAGGATACGGCCTCACTTCCTCAAATCAACAGTACACAGAGTGGAGTCTCTCTGCGGATCTCAACTAGCTAAAGCAGGGGATGGGAGAGTGGAAACCCTAGGTGCTAGGAAGCAAAAGACTGCGCTAACTGAGATTGAGATCGGGAGGAGGGTGTCTCCCCTAGACTACTTATACTAACCTAGCCTAAGTCTATTTCCTACTCTACCCCTCTCTACTCTAATTACAGAGCGGACCAGCCTAACCCTAAGGCTATTCTAGTCCACCCGCTGGTGGTAGGTAGATCCGACGGCCACGCCCGCACGGTCTTCCGCGTCGCCTCCACGCAACCTTCAGATCGCCGCCACGTGCCGCCACCACTCTGCACCCCCGGTTTTGCGGCCCAAACCGGGAAACCAGCCTTTTCCATCAGCCCCCGGTTTTGAGGCCCAAACCGGGAAACCAGCCTCCAGCCCGAGTTTTGTGGCCCAAACTCGGAAACCCTCAGCGCCCGAGTTTTGAGGCCCAAACTCGGAAACCGGCCCACTCCCAGGTTTTGAGGCTCAACCTGGAAACCCAGCACCCAGGTTTTGAGGCCCAAACCTGGAAACCGTCCACCGTTGGTTTTTCCCGGGCTCTACCAACAAACCGGCGTCGTAGAAGGGATGCACCGCCTGTGCACCCCTTCCACCGACATGATCGCACTTCTCCGCTTGTCGCTGTCGCAGGCTGCCAGCCACCACAGCTGATCCTCCGGCCTCCAGTCCATCAGTCCAAGTCCACGTCCGCCCTTCACCGTCCGATACATCGGCATGGCACGTCCGCCGCACGGCACGCCCATCCTTCATCGCGCCCGGTCCGTCGGCACGACACGTCGCAACTTGACCTTCACCCGCCATCGACCACTGTCTCCGTGCTCGATGTGACGTAACGGCCCTAATCCCATGGCCCACTGATCACTATCAACCACTGACAGTCGATCCGTACAGCCAAGAGATTAAGACCGGGTTCGCCACTGGGCTACATCAGTGCCCGATGTCCGCAGGATCATCTCACAATTCAGTTACAATCTCTTGAACATTTTGACAAAAACATCGGAGTAAATAGCGGAAGACTTAAATAACAATAGTTTTACAAACCAGTGTTCAACATAAACTTAAAGTGAAGTTATTACAGACCATAGTTCAAATAGAGTTGGCAGGGTAGCAGATGACAACAACTAAAAGATAAAGATACATCACCCAGCCCGAGGGTGAATAATCACTCATCGGCCTCATCGGCCTCTTCCTGAACAACAGTCACACAGCAGGGTCCGAGGCATACTGAGGAGTCTGCCATACCTGCAACATGGGTAAAATAACCCTGAGTACAAAGGTACTCAACAAGACTTACCCGACTAAAGAAAAGGGAGAAGACTCAGGAATGCAGGCTTAGGGTAGTCAAGGTAAGGCTTAAGCAAGTTCAAGTATTTTGCAGAAAAGCATTTTTGGTAAACCTCATTTTTATTTTGAAAGGTTCGGTATTCCTTGTTCCATCATAATCATTCATGATTCATTTTATATTTCAAAACAGACCTAGTTGAGAACCACTCCCTGTTGACAGTCAGTGACTAAGTCTCCATAACCGAGGAGCAGCGTTAATCCGGATAAATAATACTCAGCTGAGGGTCCCTATCCACACTGCATATGTAGCACCAAAGCTTGCATATGCCAACTCGTCTACCACGATTCCTCCAAGATTGGGCCCGGTCCTACGCCACCCGGAGGCACAGTACACCACTCCAATCCGGGCCTCTAACCCACGTGGGTACATGCTACTTCCGCCATCTCTCCACTCCCAGTGCGCGGTTGTCGGTCCAATCAAGGATTCCTCGGAGCCGAAGCTTTCCGTAGTATGTGAATAGTTGCAAGTCTTAGTCAAACAGGCCCCCATACAGGTGGTCCCTAAATTTTCCAGCCAGCGACAAGCACCTCGGGACTCTAACCCAAGAGTACAGGTCCTGTCAGTTTTTCAACCCTGTCCCGGTCGGTGTCAACTGTTGAGTCCCGGACTACAACATGACGGCACCGTACGCAAGGACAACCTCTCCTTCCCATTGACTAGGTACGGATCAGATACTTAGCCAATGGTGGGAGTAAACCAGAAATTCCCATAAATATTCTTAAAGTGATCACACTCTTGAACTTGGCATTTTTATTGCAAATCTATCATATAGCATTGCTAAGCATTTTTCAAATAGTTTTTGAAAAGCAGGTATCGGGTGTATCATTGGTCAAGGTAGATAATGCATCAGATAGGATTTCACTCAACTCCTATCAACCTAATGCAATAATTTAACTCAAAACATTTAAAGAAAGCATTTATAAAAGCAAGGTAGGGTTAAATGCACCGGGGCTTGCCTTGGATGGCAAAAAGAGCAGAGTCGGGGTAGGTATAAGCGTCGGAGCTTGGGGTTGCCTCGGGGACAGATCCTTCGGCGGCTACCTCGACTTCAGGGCCTTCTTCGTCAACTATACGGATGCAATGATGAATGCTCATGAGAATGATGACATGGACTTCAGGTGCAAGACAAAACCACAGATTCAAGATTACTCTAAGGCAAGGCATAATCGAAATCTAGGTTGAGCATAAAAGTTAGCCATTTCTTCCTTAAGCAAAATTGATTAAACTAGACTTTATCATAACTATCCTAACATCAATCAAACATAGCATCACAAACATCATAGACCAAAGGGTAGGGGTCTATGAACATCAAGCAATCCCAAAAGTCACATCACAGGTCAATCAACGCTAACCCTAATCACCCTTTTCTATTTTTCTTAATTATTTAAAAAGGTCATTTTATGAAGGTGCTCCAAAAATTACCAAATTAATCACACAAGTTAATTAGAGTACAACTATATGGCAAAACAAATTTCATAATTTTTGGAGGTCATTAAGGTGCTCAATTAAATCTAGACATTTAATTAACAAAAGGCACTATTCCTTAATTAAAATAAAGCTCAAAAATCAACTTGTTCCAAATGACTTCAAAATTTCACCAGAGACTTGTCATGGCATAACTAGCTCACAAAAAGTGATCTCATAAATTTTGGAGTTATAAAACATTTTCTAAAAATCCAAAACCATCATTTATTAATTAAAAGGGAGATTTTTCATTTTAAAATTTGTGCAGAAAAGTCAAGTTTCATATTTTTATAAAATACTTCAGAGCATAAAGAGTCTACCACAAAAATTTCAGAATTTTTGGATCAACACAGAAAATCACACAAAAATATGAAATCTCAGCACTATTCACATGTATGAGAAAAATAGAAAAGAGCACTGTTCTTCTCCCTCGCTCACCGGCGGCCGGCCGACGGCGGCGGCGCTGCTGCGCCGGCCACTGCGGGCTCTCCGCGGCGAAACCGAGGGTAGGGACGGCATCAGGAGCTCACCGTGAGTCGATTAAGCGGCTCGGCGAGGGAAGGGGATGAACGGAGGGAGGTGGTCGACGGTGGCCGGCGGAAAGCTCACGGCGGCGATCGTCGTCCCGATGATCCTGCGCGATACAAGTGACCGCAAGGGGTCTGTCAGAGGCGCAAAGGAGCAAGGAAGGTGATGCGGGGGTCGGAGGGAGATGGTCAAGGCCGGAGAGGGAGTATTTCACGATCCCGACCTCGACGGGCTTCTCGCCGGAGATGGGAACGGCGAGTTACGCCGGGCAACCAGGGACGGTAGAGACCAAATTGAGGGGTGGTGAAGCTGCACAAGGACACGGCGGAGCTCCTGAGCTAGATGGTTGAGCTCGGGAGGCGCTGGTGTGAGCTGGCGACGGTGGCGGAGGCGGTGAGGGCTTCGGCTCACCGGCGGGGAGGTTTTATAGGCGCGCTCGGGGGCGGAGAGGTGTCACGGGCAGGCGGGTAAGCTTCACGGAGGCGTGCGCACTCGATTGTGCGCTGGCAGCAGGGTTGACGCGCGCTCGGGGCCTGGGCGTGAGCTCGCCGACGTTGAACACGCGGCGGCGGTGTCGGGGAGCAGTGGGGGACGGGTGCGAGGGTCAGCGGTTGCGCGTGCGGGTGCGGCGTGCTGTCGCGGTTGCAGGCGGCTGGTCGGGAGCAGGCGGACAGCAGCCAGGCGCGTGGCGCACGCGGCGACGGCGAGGCGGCCATGGCCGGACCCCCCCCCCCCTACCGGAGAAGATGAACAGGGTCTAGGCTAGGGTTTGACTTTTGGCTGGTTTCTGTATTTTGCAAAATACTTCAAAAACTTGAACTGAGCGACAAAAACTCAAAACACCAAAGTTGCTCAGAAAAACGAGATCTACAACTTTGTCAATATGAACATTTTCAAATTCCAAATAGTTTTTGAACAATACTTGAAAACAGTAAAGGGGACACTTTTTCAAACTTGATTCAAATCAAAATTACTCTGGATTTCAAACTGAAACTTGAAAATCTGTAAACATGAAAGTTGTTCCTTTTATCAAAACCTACAACTTTGCTATTATACACTTTTCCAGAAACTCATTAGTTTTTGAACTCATTTTGAAAACTGAAAAGGGGACAAAAACTGGAGTTTGATTGAATTTGAAATAACTCAAAACTTTGTACTGCAACTTGAAAATTTGTAAATACCAAAGTTGTTTCTCTTTGACAGATCTACAACTTTGCTTTTTGGACCAATCCCAAATTTTGAATAATTTTTGAATCACAACAAGAGGGATAAAATCCAGGATTTGGAAATCAGGGTTTTGCAAAGAGTTTTGAAATCAAATTCTGATTTTTGAACTTTGGCCAACACAACAACACTTCAAGACACCAAAGGAATAAGAATTACACAAAGCTAATCACAGAGATGAAATTACCATTTTGCCCTAGTAGAGAGAAGTGGGCTAAATAGGGTTTTTGCAATAGAGATAAATCACATAAAATGATACACTTAGCAAAATGCATACACATGAAATCATGATCAAGATGCTTAATGATGATATGTCAAGTTAATTACATGCTAAACACCAGAGGTGTTACAGCCTCCCCCCCTTAAAGAAATCTCGCCCCGAGATTCCACGTATTACAAAAGGACAAAGAAGGGATAAAGGCAAAACTTTACATTGACAGAGATTCGAGAATGAAGGACCGAGAAGCTACCCGAAAGCGACCAGAGGGGGGGTGAATGGGAGCTTCAAAAATTTCCTTTCGGAAACTAGATGCCACTGTCCCAAGATCAACCCCAAAATCGAAACCTAGAGCTTGCTAATGTCCACGACCCTAGATGTAGGGTGGATGCTTCCTAGAAGCACAGCGGGACACTAGACAACCCTAGAAAGCCAACCCAAAAGACGGAACTCAAATCCGATCAAGAACGAACGAACCGCGAACGAAGACGCGCGAAACTGCAGCGACCGGACTCTGGCCTGCGTCCGGTCAGCAGGGACCGGACGCGTCCGGTCGTCAGAAAACAGCTCTGGGAGCTCTCTGTTCGCGACCGGACGCACGGAGCTCAAGCGTCCGGTCGTTCACTGAGCGTCCGGTCAGATGAGACAATGACACGGGAACAGTGCAAGCGTAGCGTCCGGTCGAAATGCAAACAGAGCGTCCGGTCGAGAGCGTCCGGTCAGTACGCAGAAAAGCTTGGCGCCGTGCTCAACGACCGGACTCTGAAAGCGTGCGTCCGGTCAGCCCGACAGAGCGTCCGGTCACCCCGCGACTGCACTGAAACTCCGGCGATTCAACCCGATCTCCTCCGAATCAAGTGCTCTAGGCTTGGGATTCGATCTGAGGAGTCACAAGGAGGTTAGTGAGCTATCTCTAAGAGATCATGGCTCGAACCTAACTCCAAATCGGTGAATCGAAGGAATTCGGGGGAAAGAAGAAAAAGAGACCCGAAACTAAAACTTGATCGATCTCCTAGACCGTGAGGTTAGAGATGATTTCTTTCGGTGGAAAGAAGTGCCTCACGATCTAGAGCAACTCAGTTCAAACGGAATCGTGAAAGATGGACCGAGCACAAAGATCAAGCGACGGGAAAACTCAAGGCACAAAGCAATCCGCGAAGAACATGATGAACATGAAATCAAAACGCGAATTGACACCAAGAGATGGGATCCAAGGTGAGGATACGGCCTCACTTCCTCGAATCAACAGTACACAGAGTGGAGTCTCTCTGCGGATCTCAACTAGCTAAAGCAGGGGTGTGGGAGAGTGGAAACCCTAGGAAATGAAAGCTCTAACTGAGATTGAGATAGGGAGGAGGGTGTCTCCCCTAGACTACTTATACTAACCTAGCCTAAGTCTATTTCCTACTCTACCCCTCTCTACTCTAATTTACAGAGCGGACCAGCCTAACCCTAAGGCTATTCTAGTCCACCCGCTGGTGGTAGGTAGATCCGACGGCCACGCCCGCACGGTCTTCCGCGTCGCCTCCACGCAACCTTTAGATCGCCGCCACGTGCCGCCACCACTCTGCACCCCCGGTTTTGCGGCCCAAACCGGGAAACCAGCCTTTTCCATCAGCCCCCGGTTTTGAGGCCCAAACCGGGAAACCAGCCTCCAGCCCGAGTTTTGTGGCCAAACTCGGAAACCGTCCGCGCCCGAGTTTTGAGGCCCAAACTCGGAAACCGGCCCACGCCCAGGTTTTGAGGCTCAACCTGGAAACCGTCGCGCCCAGGTTTTGTGGCTCAACCTGGAAACCCAGCACCCAGGTTTTGAGGCCCAAACCTGGAAACCGTCCACCGTTGGTTTTTCCCGGGCTCTACCAACAAACCGGCGTCGTAGAGGGGATGCACCGCCTGTGCACCCCTTCCACCGACATGATCGCACTTCTCCGCCTGTCGCTGTCGCAGGCTGCCAGCCACCACAGCTGATCCTCCGGCCTCCAGTCCATCAGTCCAAGTCCACGTCCGCCCTTCACCGTCCGATACATCGGCATGGCACGTCCGCCGCACGGCACGCCCATCCTTCATCGCGCCCGGTCCGTCGGCACGGCACGTCGCAACTTGACCTTCACCCGCCATCGATCACTGTCTCCGTGCTCGACACCTGCACAACACAAGCCAAAGAACATGCGCATCATCTCCATTGACAATCACTCATCACACAGAGACTCGGCATACACCCATGTATCCGCAATCTCCCCCTTGATGAGTGCATTGTCAACTCCACAACAAATCATGAATAAGAAGAAGGAGGTAGGAAGGAGTGGGAAGAGAAAACCCAACCAAATGACCCAGAAGCCTTAACAAAAGCCGAAGAAGGTCAAGTGGATGAAGCAAAAACTTGGTCCCCAAAGACATGGGCAACGGCTTGACGCAACCAAGCAAAGCAAAGCTAGCCCTCAAGAAGAGGTAGAACAGGCTCAACACCGCTAGCAGATAGCAATTGAAGATCGGAGGACAACAGAAGCAAAATGCTAGTCCCTCAAGATAGAGGCACAGAGGCTCAACACAACTAGCAAGAAAATCACTCCGAACCAATTGAAAATCAACCCAAACCAAATGGGAAAGCACACCAGACGATACCAATTGAAAGCCAAAATGAAAAAACTTATGAAAGCTCATGAGAAGCTAGGAACGTTTGCTAGTCCCTCAAGACAGAGGCAACGGCTCAACACAACTAGCAAACTCCCCCTCGACAAATGCAAGCAACTAGGACAAAAGATTTTCAGGGCATATGATTTGCGTAAATTTCTCCCCCTAGTTGAAAATGCACTTATCAAGGCCAAAAGGTATCGGAGAAGCAACTCTCTTCGCATAAACTCCCTCTGAACACAAGATCTCCTTCCACAATGCATATGAAGTCAAAATGCAAGTTAGGAGCTTCAAGTATATAGTCAAAAGAGTGCAAAGATGCTCTAATCAGTATAGCTCCAACATCTCAATTAAGCACTCAAATAGCAAAGGCTCAAACTGATCACTTATACGAAATATGAAGCATATGAGCATGTGAGCAGTTTTAAGCCAAAAGGATAGTCACCATCAACATAGCACTAGACATGTATAGAAGGAATCCAAACAAGTGCTAAGCATATATACAAGGTGAACTACCCCTAGCAAAGTTCAATCATCATG
This sequence comes from Coix lacryma-jobi var. lacryma-jobi, assembly GCA_009763385.1. Classification (NCBI taxonomy): domain Eukaryota; kingdom Viridiplantae; phylum Streptophyta; class Magnoliopsida; order Poales; family Poaceae; genus Coix; species Coix lacryma-jobi. The sequence continues at coordinate 72,748,286 of CM019822.1, forward strand.
CATAGGAATGAAGCATATACTTGTGATTTCAAATTCATATCGGAGTTGCAGCGGTAAAAGAATTCACAAGTTCATTTTTAGCATGTGATTGCGAGAGGTTGAAAGCTTGTCATCGCCTAACTTTTCAACCGTGCGAAGCCTATGCCGAAGCAATCAGAAGCTTAAAGCAACGGTTTCGGTCATACACTACATGGCTCAAGTTTAACTCAAAGTGCAATGAGAAACAGTCTCAATACCATGAGGTGTTGACAAGCAATCCCATCTCGATCTTTTCAATTCAACAATACTTGGTTCAGATTTTAAGCAAGTTATGAACAACCAAGCAAGTGAATGACTCAGAACTAGAGACATAGCAACCTAGCATATATGAAAAGCAGGAATGGACTCAACACACCCTACACATGCTAGTTGCATATCTCAATGGTGAACATTTTCAGATTTATATACATTAGGCATAATTCACCATTCCAAAAAATAGCTCGCTCATAACATGTAACAGTGATCAGAAAGAGCATCAGCTACAAGCATCATCATAAGTATCGGAGCAATACTAACAAGAGCATAATTACATTCTAGTGAATATAGACATGAAGCTCAGAATGTAAATGCGTATGCCCGACACAAAACTGAAGGAAAGAAGATACCAAAAGGAGAGACTCAAGAAACTCAAAAGAAAAGAGCCTCACAATAAAAGAGTCAGTCTGTACATCTCAAAATGCTTCCCCCATCTAAAAGGGGAAACACACACCAAGCTCACCCCTCAACCTATTAAAGGTTGATTCGTCTAAAGGCTTGGTGAAAATATCAGCCAATTGGTGATGAGTATCGACATGGCGAAGGTCGATATCACCCTTCTCCTGGTGGTCTCGCAAGAAATGAAAGCGCACATCAATGTGTTTGGTTTTCGAGTGAAGCACAGGGTTCTTAGCAACGCTAATGGCACTCGTGCTGTCACAAAGCAAAGGAACTCGAGTAAAGCTCAAACCAAAATCACGCAAAGTGGCCATCATCCAGAGTAACTGGGAACAGCAGCTAGCCGCAGCAACATATTCAGCCTCCGTGGTAGACTGAGCGACACTAGACTGCTTGCGAGAAGACCACGACACCAGAGAAGATCCAATAAACTGGCAAGTCCCAGAAGTGGACTTGCGCTCAATGCGACAACCAGCAAAATCAGCATCAGAAAAACCACAAAGCGAGAGGGTGGAGGAAGCAGAATACCAAATCCCGAGCTCGGGCGTGAAACGAAGGTACCTGAAGATGCGCTTCACCGCCTGACGGTGAGAAATGCGTGGCGAAGCCTGAAAGCGCGCGCACAAGCACACGGCGAACTGAATGTCCGGCCGTGTCGCCGTCAGGTAGAGCAGCGATCCAATCATGCTGCGGTACTCCTTCTGGTCCACTGCTTCTCCATCCGTGTCGGCATCCAGGGCAGTCGTCGTCGACATGGGCGTCGGAAGAGGCTTAGCCTCACCCATGTCGAACCGCTTCAGCAAGTCCCTTGTGTACTTGCCCTGGTGCACAAACGTCCCCTCTCGGGATTGCTTAATTTGCAACCCGAGAAAGAAAGTCAGCTCGCCCATCATGCTCATCTCGAACTCCCTGCTCATAGTATCTGCAAACTTGGCAACCAAAGCGTGAGAAGAACCACCGAAAATGATATCATCCACGTAAATTTGGACCAAGAGAGTATCTTTGCCTTGCTTGAGGAGAAAGAGCGTTTTATCTACACATCCCATTTTAAAACCCTTAGCTAGCAAAAAGGTTTTTAATCTCTCATACCAGGCTCTAGGGGCTTGTTTCAAACCATACAAAGCTTTGTGGAGTTTAAAGACATGGTTTGGAAACTTGGGATTTTCAAAACCGGGGGGTTGCTGGACATAGACCTCCTCCTCAATATAGCCGTTTAAGAAGGCACTCTTGACATCCATTTGAAAAAGTTTGAAACCCATGGATGCAGCATAAGCCAAGAGTATCCTAATAGCCTCCAAACGAGCTACAGGAGCGAAGGTCTCCTCATAATCTATTCCCTCCTTCTGACTATAACCCTTCGCTACAAGCCGGGCCTTGTTTCTCACAATGTGGCCCTCCTCTCCTTGCTTGTTTTTAAAAACCCATTTTGTCCCAATAGGTTTACAGTCAGGAGGTGGTGGCACTAGAACCCAAACCCGATTTCGCTCAAAGTTCTCTAGCTCCTCATGCATGGCATTGACCCAATCCGGATCCGTCAATGCGTGTCCAACATCTCGGGGCTCAAAAGACGCAACAAAAGCAGAATGAGCAAAGTGCGAGATGTGCTGTGACCTGGAGCGAGTAACTCGCTCGTCGATGTCTCCGATCATCTGTTCAGGGGGGTGCTGGCGCTGGATGTGTCGTGGCGCCTCCCGGGAAGAAGTAACCTCCCCCTCAACAGTAGCTGGTTCCACCCCGGGTACAAAAGGTACCGCGCGAGGTGGATTCCACGGCCCCCAGGAAGAAGACGTCTCGGGGCCACGGGTCGTCGTCGAAGCCGCTCCCGGCGGCGCGGCAGGCGGAGGGGGTGCTGGATCATCTATACCTTCAGCACCCTCTTCCTCGTCATCGAAAAGAGGCTCTCCAACCTCGTGATCACCTGCACGCTCAAAACGAGAAGAAGGAGAAACAAGAGTCTCGTCGAAGGTGACATCTGATGTCTCCATGACTCGGTTAGTGTCAAGGTTAAGTACACGATAAGCTCGAGTGTGAGTGCCATAACCCAAAAACACACCGTCAGAAGAACGAGACTCAAACTTGTCTAGGTTGCCTTTTTTCAATATAAAACAGTGGCAACCAAAGACTCTAAAATAACTCACCTTGGGCTGGCGACCAAAACGCAACTCATAAGAGGTCTTCTTCAAAAACACTCTCAGAAAAATGCGATTCGAAATATAGCATGCAGTGTTCATAGCTTCGGCCCAATAGCGCCTAGGAGTCCTATGCTCATCAAGCATCGTCCTGGCCATCTCAACAAGGGTCCGATTCTTCCTCTCTACAACACCATTTTGGGGTGGTGTATAGGGAGAAGAAAACTGATGCTCCAAACCAAGGCATTTACAAAACTTCTCAAAATCCGAATTTTTAAACTCGGAACCATTATCACTTCTAATCGCTCGCATCGAGTTCAAAGGGAACTCGTTCTGAAGACGCAAAATCAGATCGCGAGCGAAGGAGAATGTCTCGGACTTCTCAACTAAAAAGAAGACCCACGAATACCTCGAAAAGTCGTCAACAATAACAAGCACATACCACTTCCCACCAACCGAGCTCACCCGAGCCGGACCAACAAGGTCCATATGCAAAAGCTCTCCGGGGTGCGAGGTCATAACCTTGGTCAAAGGATGGTGGGGAGCAGCAACCATCTTTCCATGCCGGCAAGCATGGCAAACTAGATCCTTCTCCAACGAAAGCTTGGGCAATCCTCGGATTAAGCCAAGTGAGCTAAGTCTTGCAAGCAAGTCAAAACTCAGGTGACCGAGCCTCCTATGCCACTTCCAAAGATCAGAAGAAGAAGGACTAGCCAAAAGACAGCGAGAAGATCCAAACGACTTTGAGAAATTCGCGCGAAAGACATTCCCAAAGGGTGAAATCAGACATACAAGATCACCCTGAGGATCTAAGATCCGGCTAAGGTTCGGTTTGAAACGAATCTCATAGCCTTCACGAAAAAGTTGCGAAACAGAAAGCAAGTTGAAATGCAGGTTAGAAACAAGAGCAACCTCGCGCAACACAAAGTGCTCATTAACCCGCACTGCACCAACGGACAATACCTTGCCCTTACCTTTGTCGCCGAAGGTTATGTACTCTTTTCCGGCGACCGGACTATGGCTGGAGAACCATTTGGCATTTCCGGTCATGTGCCTCGAGCAACCGGAATCCACAAGCCAAATGTCCTCCAACCGCTCCTCCTACATCAATAAAAAGACATAGGGTGAACATACGGTCCAACACTGGGGTTAGTAAGATAAGAAGGAAACCAGTGTTGGGCCGGCTGCTCAAAAGAACGGTCAGTGTAAAAACCATCCTGTCTAGGGGGATAGCGATCACCACGCACAGGAAAACGTGGTCCGCTGGGGAAGAAGCGCTTACCGCGAAACTCTACCTGCGGTGGGACAAGGCGCTCAACAAAGCCTCCGCCACGGGGTCCGTTACCTGCAAAAACAGGACCTCGTCGGGCACGCTCTCTACGAGGTCTACGCCTAGGAGCCTGCTGCTCAACTCTAGCGTCTCTCCTCGGAGCTCTCTCCTGCCTAGGCCTCACAAACTGAGGTGCTCTACCTCTAGGCCTAGTCTCCCTCCTAGGGGCTCTCTCCTGCTGCCTAGGCTGGGTATGCTTCCCTCCAGACCTAGCAGCTCTCCCCTGAGGCTTCGGAGCATGTCCACCACGAGCTGGGTGAAACATGTCCGGGTTCTGCATCTCCCTAGCTCGGCGCGCCTCTCTCCTGCGCCTAAAGCAGAACTCACTCAGGTGACCATCCCGCCCACAAAAGTCACACTGAAACCTCACCGCGCGCAAAGGGGGTTGTTGGTTTGCAGGGATGTGGGTATGGTTCACCTTGCCCTTGCCCTTCTGTGGCAACTCCTCTCGGATGGGTGGCATTGTGTCAAGCTTGTTCTTTAGGTGATTGGGCTTGGGTTGCCATTGTGGATTCTTGGGTGGAGCCTTGGGGGGTTCAACTACAACTCCATCCTTGGTGACAGGCTTGGCAGGCTCTTTGGGTGGAAGCTTGGTTAGTTTGGGAGTAGTGGTGGAGTTGGGCTTCTCACAGGGGTTCAGACCACTAGACTCTCCAATCTTACCAAAAGCTGAAAGATCAACACTCTGGCCAAGACCTACACCAGGAGCCCCAGCAGCTCGCTTGAATTGGGAGATCATCATCCCGAGCTGAGGCTCACCACAAGACACCCATGACAAGACGGTCCGAAGGTATGTGTTTTCCTCCTCGGTACGCACCTTGTCATGCCTCACATTGGCCATCTCCTGCTCCAGGCCCTCACACAAAGCACACCTCTTGACACAAGTGCTATCCGAGCCGGCCTTCTCAAAAGACTCAAGCTTGGCATTCTTCTCTGCCAACTCGGATTGCAAGACAGGACAAGTCTTGCACGCACCCAACAGCTGCGGTCTAGCTCGGAGCTCATCCACCTCATCTACCAGCGCAGCATACTTACTCCTCAGAGTGAGAAGATCCGTCATGTGCGCGGCGCAACTCTCGCACTCCAACTCCTCCGACACAACCACGGTGGACCGAGCGAACTCAAGCTCCTTCACCGTGTCCTCCCACTTCTGCCTAAACTCCTTGCGCTCTCTAGCGGCACGCCTAAGCAACTTGTCTTGACTAAGGAGGGCAGCAGTCAACTTCTCAACCTCGGAGGAAAGCTCGTCGTAGGTGAGAGATACCTGGGAGGTGTCGTCGTCGTCGTCGTTCCGAGGGGTACGCTCCGGCTCGCCGTCGACCTCATCTCCGAGCGCCATGGTACACAGGCCTTCGTCGCCGGCGAAGAAGCACAAGCCGTTGAACGTGTCCTCCAGCTTCTTCTTCTCGGACTCGTCATCACTCGATCGAGCGGAGTCGTCATCCGAGCCGTCGACATCGCTGAGCGTGGCGAAGAACGCTCGCTGCTCAGCCTGCTGCTTCTCCAAGTACTTCTTCTTGATGTACTCTTTGTTGAAGCCGCCCCGCTTCTTGTGCCTTGGGGGAACGTGCTTCTCCTTGTACTTGGAGTCGCGCCTGTGGCCGTGATCGCCCTTCCCAAGATGCTTGTTCTTCTTCTTGGGGCAGTCGGCGATGAAGTGGTCGGGGTCGCCGCACTCGTAGCATCCGGTGCGTCCTCCTCCGCGACGACGGTTCATGCGGTTGTTGTGGAACCGCGAGAACCGGTTGGCAAGCAAAGCCAACTCGTCGTCTCCCAAAGACTCCAGCTGGTCCTCTGTCACAGAAAAGAGAGAAGAAAGCGCAAAGCCAGCTGAGGGGTTAGAGGAAGAGCCGGAAACCAAAGCCATGGACGGGCGAGAAGGATTTTCAAAAGAAGCCCTCGCCATAGCATCAATCTCACTGGACTTGAGCTTACTGAAGAGCTCGTCGCAGGTGAGAGTCTCATAGTTCGGCGATTCGATGATTGCCTGAACCTTGGAGTCCCACATCGAACGGTCAAGAGTGTGCAAAAGCTTCAAAGCACGCTCATGATCGTCAAATGGCAACTGCTCTCTGTTAGCCCTCATCCTGTTGACAATCACCTGAAAGCGAGCGAATAAACTTTCTATGCTCTCGCCAGGTTGATGTCTAAAGTTCTCATACTCTCGCTTGAACGACTCGTAGAGTCGGGTTTTGACTTGAGAGGTGCCCTCATGAAAACGCATGAGAGTGTCCCAGATCTCCCGAGCCGTAGCGAGGTGAGAAACACGATCAAACTCACCCATGCTCAAACAAGAGAAAAGAGCATTACGGGCTCGGCTATTGGCATCGTGCTCATCGACCTGCTGTTGAGTCACACGAGCAGCCAAGACCACGTAATCAGGGGAGTTGCAAATATCCCAGATCGAAGCGCCCAAGCTCTGCAAATAGGCCGACATACGTATCTTCCAATACGCATAGTTCGTCCCATCGAAAAACGGCGGTTTGCCCACGCCGCGATCCATGTCGCCTTCGGTGGATCTGGAACCGGCTAAGGTGGAAGATCCTTAACCCGCTCCGATACCAATTGAAGGACCGAGAAGCTACCCGAAAGCGACCAGAGGGGGGGTGAATGGGAGCTTCAAAAATTTCCTTTCGGAAACTAGATGCCACTGTCCCAAGATCAACCCCAAAATCGAAACCTAGAGCTTGCTAATGTCCACGACCCTAGATGTAGGGTGGATGCTTCCTAGAAGCACAGCGGGACACTAGACAACCCTAGAAAGCCAACCCAAAAGACGGAACTCAAATCCGATCAAGAACGAACGAACCGCGAACGAAGACGCGCGAAACTGCAGCGACCGGACTCTGGCCTGCGTCCGGTCAGCAGGGACCGGACGCGTCCGGTCGTCAGAAAACAGCTCTGGGAGCTCTCTGTTCGCGACCGGACGCACGGAGCTCAAGCGTCCGGTCGTTCACTGAGCGTCCGGTCAGATGAGACAATGACACGGGAACAGTGCAAGCGTAGCGTCCGGTCGAAATGCAAACAGAGCGTCCGGTCGAGAGCGTCCGGTCAGTACGCAGAAAAGCTTGGCGCCGTGCTCAACGACCGGACTCTGAAAGCGTGCGTCCGGTCAGCCCGACAGAGCGTCCGGTCACCCCGCGACTGCACTGAAACTCCGGCGATTCAACCCGATCTCCTCCGAATCAAGTGCTCTAGGCTTGGGATTCGATCTGAGGAGTCACAAGGAGGTTAGTGAGCTATCTCTAAGAGATCATGGCTCGAACCTAACTCCAAATCGGTGAATCGAAGGAATTCGGGGGAAAGAAGAAAAAGAGACCCGAAACTAAAACTTGATCGATCTCCTAGACCGTGAGGTTAGAGATGATTTCTTTCGGTGGAAAGAAGTGCCTCACGATCTAGAGCAACTCAGTTCAAACGGAATCGTGAAAGATGGACCGAGCACAAAGATCAAGCGACGGGAAAACTCAAGGCACAAAGCAATCCGCGAAGAACATGATGAACATGAAATCAAAACGCGAATTGACACCAAGAGATGGGATCCAAGGTGAGGATACGGCCTCACTTCCTCGAATCAACAGTACACAGAGTGGAGTCTCTCTGCGGATCTCAACTAGCTAAAGCAGGGGTGTGGGAGAGTGGAAACCCTAGGAAATGAAAGCTCTAACTGAGATTGAGATAGGGAGGAGGGTGTCTCCCCTAGACTACTTATACTAACCTAGCCTAAGTCTATTTCCTACTCTACCCCTCTCTACTCTAATTTACAGAGCGGACCAGCCTAACCCTAAGGCTATTCTAGTCCACCCGCTGGTGGTAGGTAGATCCGACGGCCACGCCCGCACGGTCTTCCGCGTCGCCTCCACGCAACCTTTAGATCGCCGCCACGTGCCGCCACCACTCTGCACCCCCGGTTTTGCGGCCCAAACCGGGAAACCAGCCTTTTCCATCAGCCCCCGGTTTTGAGGCCCAAACCGGGAAACCAGCCTCCAGCCCGAGTTTTGTGGCCAAACTCGGAAACCGTCCGCGCCCGAGTTTTGAGGCCCAAACTCGGAAACCGGCCCACGCCCAGGTTTTGAGGCTCAACCTGGAAACCGTCGCGCCCAGGTTTTGTGGCTCAACCTGGAAACCCAGCACCCAGGTTTTGAGGCCCAAACCTGGAAACCGTCCACCGTTGGTTTTTCCCGGGCTCTACCAACAAACCGGCGTCGTAGAGGGGATGCACCGCCTGTGCACCCCTTCCACCGACATGATCGCACTTCTCCGCCTGTCGCTGTCGCAGGCTGCCAGCCACCACAGCTGATCCTCCGGCCTCCAGTCCATCAGTCCAAGTCCACGTCCGCCCTTCACCGTCCGATACATCGGCATGGCACGTCCGCCGCACGGCACGCCCATCCTTCATCGCGCCCGGTCCGTCGGCACGGCACGTCGCAACTTGACCTTCACCCGCCATCGATCACTGTCTCCGTGCTCGACACCTGCACAACACAAGCCAAAGAACATGCGCATCATCTCCATTGACAATCACTCATCACACAGAGACTCGGCATACACCCATGTATCCGCAGAGAAAGTCGGGGTGGTTCTTTGCTAAGAAGTCTTCAGATTCCCAAGTAGCTTCTTCTTCAGAGTGCTGGTTCCACTGGATTTTGTACCATCTTGTGGTGGTTCTTCGGGTAACGCGATCCTTGTGGTCCAACACGCGAACTGGGTATTCTGAGTAGGACAGATCAGGCTCTAGCTCGACACCTTCAACTTCCACGACATGTTCTGGTACTCTGAGACACTTCTTGAGTTGGGAGACATGGAAAACATTGTGGACAGCGGAGAGATGATCAGGCAACTTCAGCTTGTAAGCTACCTTGCCACAACATTCCAAAATCTCAAACGGACCAATGTAGCGAGGTGCTAACTTTCCTTTGACTCCAAAACGAGTGACTCCTTTGGTTGGTGAGACCTTGAGATATACATAATCTCCAACTTGAAACTTCAAAGGTCGACGTCTCTTGTCTGCGTAGCTCTTCTGTCGAGATTGGGCAATCTTCATATTTTCCTGTATCTGCTTGACTTTCTCTTCCATATCTTTAACCAGGTCAACTCCGAAGAATTCTCTTTCTCCGGGCTCAGACCAACTGAGGGGTGTACGACAACGACGACCGTACAGTGCTTCAAAGGGTGCCATTTTGATGCTCTCTTGGTAGCTGTTATTATACGAGAACTCTGCCAAAGGCAAACAGTCATCCCAAGTATCTGCGAAGGTAAGAATACAGGCTCTCAACATGTCTTCCAGCACTTGGTTGACTCGCTCTGTTTGTCCATCAGTTTGAGGATGATAAGCTGTACTATGCAAGAGCTTGGTTCCAAGTGAGGCATGGAACGCTTTCCAAAACTTAGCGACAAACTGGGTACCACGGTCAGAGACAATGCTCTTGGGTATGCCATGAAGCTTCACTATGTTGTTCTTGTACAAGGTGGCATACATGGGGACAGTGTAACTGGTCTTGACTGGCAAAAAGTGAGCTTGCTTAGTGAGTCGGTCCACGATTACCCAAATGGAATCAAAACCTTTCTGGGTTCTGGGTAGTCCATTAACAAAATCCATACTAATGTCGTCCCATTTCCAAGCGGGTACTGACAAAGGTTGCAATTCTCCTCCAGGCTTCATGTGTACTGCCTTGACTCTTTGGCAGGTATCACACTGAGCGACATACCGAGCAATCTCAATCTTCATTTTAGTCCACCAGAATCTCTGCTTTAAGTCTTGGTACATCTTATTACTGCCGGGGTGAATAGAGAATCTGGTCAAGTGTGCTTCATCAAGGATTAACTGTCTCAATTCAGGCACCTTGGGAACGACTAGACGGTTCTTGAACCAAACAACTCCTACATCATCGATCCTGAAACAATCAGTCTTTCTAGTCTGGACCTTTTCGATGATGTGCTTGATTCCAGGGTTATCCTTCTGAGCAGCAATGACTTGATCCTTGATGGATGTTTCTATGCTGACATTATTCAGGCTTCCTTGCGGGATCATTTCGATACCCATCCTTTCAAGTTCATGGCACAAGGAAAGATCATAGGGCTTTGTCGTCAGACAGTTGCAGTGTGACTTGCGACTGAGGGCATCGGCAACTACATTTGCCTTACCAGGATGGTAATGTACCTTGAGATCATAATCTTTAATCAGCTCAAGCCATCTTCTCTGCCTCATATTCAATTCTTCTTGAGTGAATATATACTTTAGGCTCTTGTGATCCGTATACATATTGCAGGTACTGCCTAACAGATAGTGACGCCAAATCTTCAAGGCATGCACGACTGCTGCTAGCTCAAGATCATGGGTGGGGTAGTTTTCCTCATGTCGCTTAAGCTGTCGTGAGGCATAAGCGATTACTCGTCCTTCTTGCATCAAAACACAGCCCAAACCAGTACCAGATGCATCACAGTATATATCGAAGGGTTTCTCGATATCTGGTTGAGCTAGGACTGGTGAGGTAGTTAGCAGTTTCTTCAAGGCTTGAAAGGCTTGCTCACAGGCTGGTGACCAAACGAAATCCACGGAATTCTTCAACAACTCTGTGATAGGCTTGGCGACTCTGGAGAAATCTGGGATGAATCGACGATAGTATCCAGCCATTCCCATGAAGCTGCGAACTTCGCGGACAGTGGTAGGTGGCTTCCAATCCAAGATATCTGCCACTTTTTCAGGGTCAACTGACACACCTTCAGCGGACAGGACATGACCAAGGAATTGAATTTGATCTAGCCAGAATTCGCATTTACTGAACTTGGCATACAGCTGGTGATCTCTAAGACGAGAGAGAACGATTCGAAGATGCTTGGCGTGATCTTCAGGAGTTCTTGAATAGACAAGGATGTCGTCAATGAACACGACTACAAATTTATCGAGCTCTGGCATGAACACAGAGTTCATGAGATACATGAAATGAGCGGGGGCATTGGTCAAGCCAAAGGACATGACCAAATACTCATAGAGGCCGTATCTGGTGGTGAAAGCTGTTTTAGGAATGTCTTCTGGACGGATTTTTATCTGGTGGTAGCCAGATCTGAGATCAATTTTGGAGAACACTCTGGCTCCAGATAACTGGTCAAAAAGGAGGTCAATGCGGGGCAAGGGATATTTATTTTTGATGGTAACCTCGTTGAGCGGGCGATAGTCAACGCACAGACGAAGACTTTTGTCCTTCTTTTTCACAAAAATAGCAGGACAGCCCCAAGGAGATGAACTTGGGCGAATGAGACCCTTGTCCAATAGCTCTTGCAATTGGATCTTCAGCTCTGCCAACTCTCTGGGAGGCATTCGATAAGCTCTGCGGGATATAGGAGCAGTCCCGGGCTTTAGCTCTATGGCAAACTCAACATCACGGTCAGGAGGCAGACCGGGTAGATCTTCTGGAAAGACATCAGGGAACTCACAGACCACGGGAATATCCCTGACTTCCGGAACACAGGCGGTATTCAACTGGGTGGTTGCTGGTTTTTGAGGCATAGGAAGTTGGAGAAGGAGTTTGGAAGTGCTGTTAGGAATATCCACTCTCACAACTCTATTCAAGATGTCTATCATGGCTTTATGCTGACACATCCAATTCATGCCTAAGATGACATCTATCTCTTGATTGCGCAGTACTATCATGGTGGTAGGAAAGACATGTTCCCCCAACATTACTGGTATACTGCGGACCACTTCCTTAGTATTTATCCGCCCTCCAGGCGAAAGTATACAGAAACTTTCTTTTAACTCCCCCATGGGTAACTCATGCTTGATGACAAAAGTGCGACTGATGAAGGAATGCGATGCACCAGAATCGAACAAGACGACTGCAGGATGATTGGCAACAGAGAACCTACCGAGCATGACGGGCTCTCCTTCTGGGATGTTACTGACGGTGGTGAAGTAGACTTGCCCGTGCTTCTTGACAAACTTGCCCTTCTGGACGTGCTGCTGCGGTGCACGGTGCTGCTGCTGTGATCCTCCAGGGCCTTTCTGTGCATGCTGGGCATTCTTCTTGGGTTTTGGGCAATCGCGAGACCAGTGACCAACTTGGCCACAGTTGTAGCATGGATGGTTGTAAGCTGTTTGTGGGGTGGTGATACGAACACCTGGGGCGTTCGGCTGAGTGGCACTTTGCTGGTTGGCATTATGAGTGGTGGCCGCGGTACGAACGACCACTTGCTGATGGGGATATGGGGCACGGTTTTGGTGGTGACTGGGGTGGTAGATGATTCTTGGGCGCTTATGGTTGCTGGAGAAGCTGCTAGACCCAGCCTTCTTCTTCTTCTTCTCCTCCTGATACTGGCGGTTACTTTCCTCGAAAGCGACAGCACGGTCAACGACATCATGATAAGATCCGTTGAGGTTGTTGGATAGACCTCTGCGAATCTTAGGGTGCAGACCCCTAAGGAAACAATCTCTCTTCTTCTCATCCGTGTTGACATAGTCGGAGGCATACTGGCTCAGGTGGTTGAACTGACCCACATACTGCATCACTGTGGATTCCTTCTGCTGCAGGGCTAGGAACTGATCAAGCTTCATCTTCATCAGACCTGATGGGATGTGGTGTGCACGAAAAGCGGTGCGGAACTCTTCCCAGGTCAGCTGGTGTCCTTCAGGCTGGGCAGCCAAGAGGTTGGCATACCAAGCACTTGCTGGACCACGGAGCTGCTGAGAAGCGAACCGAGGCTTCTGGATTTCAGTGCATCGGATGAGACCAAACTTCTGCTCCATGGTGCGGAGCCAATCATCAGCTTCGAGGGGTTCATCGGCTCTGGTGAAAACCGGTGGACGGGTTTCAGTGAACTCCACATAGGTGGTTTCTTGGTTGTGACGACCACGGTGACCAACATTCTGCTGTCCTTGGTTCTGAGCCATTAGGTTGGCAGCGGCGGCCAAGGCTGCAATGGCATCTGCCAGGGTAGCAGGAACTGGTGGAGGGTTTGTAAGGTTGGCACCTCCGGAACTTCCGGCTCCAGTGCGGGTGTTCACAGGCATCTGTTAAGAATTTGGGAACTTAGCATCCAAAGATTGCTTTTGAACGAAACTGACTGATAAGATTCATTGATGTAAGGGTAGATAACTGATACAGAAGTTCGATAGATAGCTACTAACTGACAAAGGAAAGGTACAAGACATGATACAGACTCGACTAGACAGAAGACCAACTAACGTCCCAAACCTAGACTAAGGCTTTAGGTGAGCAGATGGTACAGACACAAGGAATCTAGTCGTCATCGATGATGATCATCTCTTCATCGTCATCTTCATCTTCGATGATGAGCTCAGGCTCTTCCTCCTCATCTTCATCTTCAACGTGAACATCTCCAGCAGGTTCCATTTCTACATTCTGGACTGGCTCATGTTCTTCTTCAGGTTCCTCCACGACTCCATCTTCTGGATCCTCAGCAACAGGTGGAATCATGGGGTGGAGCTGGTCGTACAGTTGATGTACCTCCTCATGAAGCATATCGTTGTACTGCTCAATCTGGGCAGTGTACTGCTGCAGTCCATGGAGCTGGGCTCTGGCGACGTCCTCGCGGTTCCAAGCCTCGTTGCGCTGCTCGATAGCGCGAACCGTGTTCCGATTGGCCTGCTCCAAGGAAGCTCGTGCCTCATAAAACTCCATGCGGGAAAGATAGAAGTCATGCTCCATGTTCTCCATCTCAGCCTTCAAATTCTTGATTTCCTCCTTCAGGTTCTTGCGGGTGCGGCGGGGAAAACGACGACCATTGGAGGATTCTCCAGTCTCTTCTCCGGTGCGTGGCGCCAGCTGGTGACGCGGCACACCGTTCGGTCCAGTCGACTTGCGAGCAGTCCGCTTGAGGATGACCATATCTGGACAAGAGATTATAGGTGAGAAAGGCTAGCAAGAAAAAGGTAAAGGCATACTAACCCAACCGACTTAGAGAGGAAGTTAACTTAAGTGATAATGACATGATGCATGATTCGTTCCTACGGAACAAGGCAATGCAACTACTAAGGTAAGGTACATAGGGCTTATACAAGTTGTCTTGCTACTAGTTGCCAAAGACAAGATGAGATGAGAGAAGCAATTTGGACTCAAAATAGTCAAGTTTAGTTTTTGAACTTAAAAACCTTTTGAAATTTTCGCAAAAAGATTGCAACGTCGTAGTGAGATGCTCCGATACCACTCTGTGACGTAACGGCCCTAATCCCATGGCCCACTGATCACTATCAACCACTGACAGTCGATCCGTACAGCCAAGAGATTAAGACCGGGTTCGCCACTGGGCTACATCAGTGCCCGATGTCCGCAGGATCATCTCACAATTCAGTTACAATCTCTTGAACATTTTGACAAAAACATCGGAGTAAATAGCGGAAGACTTAAATAACAATAGTTTTACAAACCAGTGTTCAACATAAACTTAAAGTGAAGTTATTACAGACCATAGTTCAAATAGAGTTGGCAGGGTAGCAGATGACAACAACTAAAAGATAAAGATACATCACCCAGCCCGAGGGTGAATAATCACTCATCGGCCTCATCGGCCTCTTCCTGAACAACAGTCACACAGCAGGGTCCGAGGCATACTGAGGAGTCTGCCATACCTGCAACATGGGTAAAATAACCCTGAGTACAAAGGTACTCAACAAGACTTACCCGACTAAAGAAAAGGGAGAAGACTCAGGAATGCAGGCTTAGGGTAGTCAAGGTAAGGCTTAAGCAAGTTCAAGTATTTTGCAGAAAAGCATTTTTGGTAAACCTCATTTTTATTTTGAAAGGTTCGGTATTCCTTGTTCCATCATAATCATTCATGATTCATTTTATATTTCAAAACAGACCTAGTTGAGAACCACTCCCTGTTGACAGTCAGTGACTAAGTCTCCATAACCGAGGAGCAGCGTTAATCCGGATAAATAATACTCAGCTGAGGGTCCCTATCCACACTGCATATGTAGCACCAAAGCTTGCATATGCCAACTCGTCTACCACGATTCCTCCAAGATTGGGCCCGGTCCTACGCCACCCGGAAGCACAGTACACCACTCCAATCCGGGCCTCTAACCCACGTGGGTACATGCTACTTCCGCCATCTCTCCACTCCCAGTGCGCGGTTGTCGGTCCAATCAAGGATTCCTCGGAGCCGAAGCTTTCCGTAGTATGTGAATAGTTGCAAGTCTTAGTCAAACAGGCCCCCATACAGGTGGTCCCTAAATTTTCCAGCCAGCGACAAGCACCTCGGGACTCTAACCCAAGAGTACAGGTCCTGTCAGTTTTTCAACCCTGTCCCGGTCGGTGTCAACTGTTGAGTCCCGGACTACAACATGACGGCACCGTACGCAAGGACAACCTCTCCTTCCCATTGACTAGGTACGGATCAGATACTTAGCCAATGGTGGGAGTAAACCAGAAATTCCCATAAATATTCTTAAAGTGATCACACTCTTGAACTTGGCATTTTTATTGCAAATCTATCATATAGCATTGCTAAGCATTTTTCAAATAGTTTTTGAAAAGCAGGTATCGGGTGTATCATTGGTCAAGGTAGATAATGCATCAGATAGGATTTCACTCAACTCCTATCAACCTAATGCAATAATTTAACTCAAAACATTTAAAGAAAGCATTTATAAAAGCAAGGTAGGGTTAAATGCACCGGGGCTTGCCTTGGATGGCAAAAAGAGCAGAGTCGGGGTAGGTATAAGCGTCGGAGCTTGGGGTTGCCTCGGGGACAGATCCTTCGGCGGCTACCTCGACTTCAGGGCCTTCTTCGTCAACTATACGGATGCAATGATGAATGCTCATGAGAATGATGACATGGACTTCAGGTGCAAGACAAAACCACAGATTCAAGATTACTCTAAGGCAAGGCATAATCGAAATCTAGGTTGAGCATAAAAGTTAGCCATTTCTTCCTTAAGCAAAATTGATTAAACTAGACTTTATCATAACTATCCTAACATCAATCAAACATAGCATCACAAACATCATAGACCAAAGGGTAGGGGTCTATGAACATCAAGCAATCCCAAAAGTCACATCACAGGTCAATCAACGCTAACCCTAATCACCCTTTTCTATTTTTCTTAATTATTTAAAAAGGTCATTTTATGAAGGTGCTCCAAAAATTACCAAATTAATCACACAAGTTAATTAGAGTACAACTATATGGCAAAACAAATTTCATAATTTTTGGAGGTCATTAAGGTGCTCAATTAAATCTAGACATTTAATTAACAAAAGGCACTATTCCTTAATTAAAATAAAGCTCAAAAATCAACTTGTTCCAAATGACTTCAAAATTTCACCAGAGACTTGTCATGGCATAACTAGCTCACAAAAAGTGATCTCATAAATTTTGGAGTTATAAAACATTTTCTAAAAATCCAAAACCATCATTTATTAATTAAAAGGGAGATTTTTCATTTTCAAATTTGTGCAGAAAAGTCAAGTTTCATATTTTTATAAAATACTTCAGAGCATAAAGAGTCTACCACAAAAATTTCAGAATTTTTGGATCAACACAGAAAATCACACAAAAATATGAAATCTCAGCACTATTCACATGTATGAGAAAAATAGAAAAGAGCACTGTTCTTCTCCCTCGCTCACCGGCGGCCGGCCGACGGCGGCGGCGCTGCTGCGCCGGCCACTGCGGGCTCTCCGCGGCGAAACCGAGGGTAGGGACGGCATCAGGAGCTCACCGTGAGTCGATTAAGCGGCTCGGCGAGGGAAGGGGATGAACGGAGGGAGGTGGTCGACGGTGGCCGGCGGAAAGCTCACGGCGGCGATCGTCGTCCCGATGATCCTGCGCGATACAAGTGACCGCAAGGGGTCTGTCAGAGGCGCAAAGGAGCAAGGAAGGTGATGCGGGGGTCGGAGGGAGATGATCAAGGCCGGAGAGGGAGTATTTCACGATCCCGACCTCGACGGGCTTCTCGCCGGAGATGGGAACGGCGAGTTACGCCGGGCAACCAGGGACGGTAGAGACCAAATTGAGGGGTGGTGAAGCTGCACAAGGACACGGCGGAGCTCCTGAGCTAGATGGTTGAGCTCGGGAGGCGCTGGTGTGAGCTGGCGACGGTGGCGGAGGCGGTGAGGGCTTCGGCTCACCGGCGGGGAGGTTTTATAGGCGCGCTCGGGGGCGGAGAGGTGTCACGGGCAGGCGGGTAAGCTTCACGGAGGCGTGCGCACTCGATTGTGCGCTGGCAGCAGGGTTGACGCGCGCTCGGGGCCTGGGCGTGAGCTCGCCGACGTTGAACACGCGGCGGCGGTGTCGGGGAGCAGTGGGGGACGGGTGCGAGGGTCAGCGGTTGCGCGTGCGGGTGCGGCGTGCTGTCGCGGTTGCAGGCGGCTGGTCGGGAGCAGGCGGACAGCAGCCAGGCGCGTGGCGCACGCGGCGACGGCGAGGCGGCCATGGCCGGACCCCCCCCCCCCTACCGGAGAAGATGAACAGGGTCTAGGCTAGGGTTTGACTTTTGGCTGGTTTCTGTATTTTGCAAAATACTTCAAAAACTTGAACTGAGCGACAAAAACTCAAAACACCAAAGTTGCTCAGAAAAACTGAGATCTACAACTTTGTCAATATGAACATTTTCAAATTCCAAATAGTTTTTGAACAATACTTGAAAACAGTAAAGGGGACACTTTTTCAAACTTGATTCAAATCAAAATTACTCTGGATTTCAAACTGAAACTTGAAAATCTGTAAACATGAAAGTTGTTCCTTTTATCAAAACCTACAACTTTGCTATTATACACTTTTCCAGAAACTCATTAGTTTTTGAACTCATTTTGAAAACTGAAAAGGGGACAAAAACTGGAGTTTGATTGAATTTGAAATAACTCAAAACTTTGTACTGCAACTTGAAAATTTGTAAATACCAAAGTTGTTTCTCTTTGACAGATCTACAACTTTGCTTTTTGGACCAATCCCAAATTTTGAATAATTTTTGAATCACAACAAGAGGGATAAAATCCAGGATTTGGAAATCAGGGTTTTGCAAAGAGTTTTGAAATCAAATTCTGATTTTTGAACTTTGGCCAACACAACAACACTTCAAGACACCAAAGGAATAAGAATTACACAAAGCTAATCACAGAGATGAAATTACCATTTTGCCCTAGTAGAGAGAAGTGGGCTAAATAGGGTTTTTGCAATAGAGATAAATCACATAAAATGATACACTTAGCAAAATGCATACACATGAAATCATGATCAAGATGCTTAATGATGATATGTCAAGTTAATTACATGCTAAACACCAGAGGTGTTACACTCGACACCTGCACAACACAAGCCAAAGAACATGCGCATCATCTCCGTTGACAATCACTCATCACACAGAGACTCGGCATACACCCATGTATCCGCAATCTCCCCCTTGATGAGTGCATTGTCAACTCCACAACAAATCATGATAAGAAGAAGGAGGTAGGAAGGAGTGGGAAGAGAAAACCCAACCAAATGACCCAAAAGCCTATCAAAAGCCAAAGAAGGTCAAGTGGATGAAGCGAAAAACTTGGTCCCCAAAGACATGGGCAACGGCTCGACGCAACCAAGCAAAGTAAAGCTAGCCCTCAAGAAGAGGTAGAACAGGCTCAACACCGCTAGCAGATACCAATTGAAGATCGGAGGACAACAGAAGCAAAATGCTAGTCCCTCAAGAAAGAGGCACAGAGGCTCAACACAACTAGCAAGAAAATCACTCCGAACCAATTGGAAATCAACCCAAACCAAATGGGAAAGCACACCAGACGATACCAATTGAAAGTCAAATGAAAAGGCTTATGAAAGCTCATGAAAAGCTAGGAACGTTTGCTAGTCCCTCAAGACAGAGGCAACGGCTCAACACAACTAGCAAACTCCCCCTCGACAAATGCAAGCAACTAGGACAAATGATTCTCCCCTTAGTTGATCAACACAGGAGCATATGATTTGCATAAATTTCTCCCCCTAGTTGAAAATGCACTTATCAAGGTCAAAAGGTATCGGAGAATCAACTCCCTTCACATAAACTCCCCCTGAGCACAAGATCTTCTTCCAAAATGCATATGAAGTCAAAATGCAAGTTAGGAGCTTCAAGTATATAGTCAAAAGAGTGCAAAGATGCTCTAATCAGTATAGCTCCAACATCTCAATTAAGCACTCAAATAGCAAATGCTCAAACTGATCACTTGTACGAAATATGAAGCGTATGAGCATGTGAGCAATTTTAAGCCAAAAGGATAGTCACCATCAAAATAGCACTAGACATGTATAGAAGGAATCCAAACAAGTGCTAAGCATATATACAAGGTGAACTACCCCTAGCAAAGTTCAATCATCATGCATAGGAATGAAGCATATCCTTGTGATTTTAAATTCATATCGGAGTTGCAGCGGTAAAAGAATTCACAAGTTCATTTTTGGCATGTGATTGCGAGAGGTTGAAAGCTTGTCATTGCCTAACTTTTCAACCGTGCGAAGCCTATGCCGAAGCAATCAGAAGCTTAAAGCAACGGTTTCGGTCATACACTACATGGCTCAAGTTTAACTCAAAGTGCAATGAGAAACAGTCTCAATACCATGAGGTGTTGACAAGCAATCCCATCTCGATCTTTTCAATTCAACAATACTTGGTTCAGATTTTAAGCAAGTTATGAACAACCAAGCAAGTGAATGACTCAGAACTAGAGACATAGCAACCTAGCATATATGAAAAGCAGGAATGGACTCAACACACCCTACACATGCTAGTTGCATATCTCAATGGTGAACATTTTCAGATTTATATACATTAGGCATAATTCACCATTCCAAAAATAGTTCGCTCATAACATGTAACAGTGATCAGAAGGAGCATAAGCTACAAGCATCATCATAAGTATCGGAGCAATACTAACAAGAGCATAATTACATTCTAGTGAATATAGACATGAAGCTCAGAATGTAAATGCGTATGCCCGACACAAAACTGAAAGAAAGAAGATACCAATTGGAAGGACTCAAGAAACTCAAAAGAAAAAGAGCCTCAAAATAAAAGAGTCAGTCTGTACATCTCAAAATGCTTCCCCCATCTAAAAGGGGAAACACACACCAAGCTCACCCCTCAACCTATTAAAGGTTGATTCGTCTAAAGGCTTGGTGAAAATATCAGCCAATTGGTGATGAGTATCGACATGGCGAAGGTCGATATCACCCTTCTCCTGGTGGTCTCGCAAGAAATGAAAGCGCACATCAATGTGTTTGGTTTTCGAGTGAAGCACGGGGTTCTTAGCAACGCTAATGGCACTCGTGCTGTCACAAAGCAAAGGAACTCGAGTAAAGCTCAAACCAAAATCACGCAAAGTGGCCATCATCCAGAGTAACTGGGAACAGCAGCTAGCCGCAGCAACATATTCAGCCTCCGTGGTAGACTGAGCGACACTAGACTGCTTGCGAGAAGACCACGATACAAGAGAAGACCCAATAAACTGGCAAGTCCCAGAAGTGGACTTGCGCTCAATGCGACAACCAGCAAAATCAGCATCAGAAAAGCCACAAAGCGAGAGGGTGGAAGAAGCAGAATACCAAATCCCGAACTCAGGCGTGAAACGAAGGTACCTGAAGATGCGCTTCACGGCCTGACGGTGAGAAGTGCGTGGCGAAGCCTGAAAGCGCGCGCACAAGCACACGGCGAACTGAATGTCCGGCCGTGTCGCCGTCAGGTAGAGCAGCGATCCAATCATGCTGCGGTACTCCTTCTGGTCCACTACTTCTCCATCCGTGTCGGCATCCAGGGCAGTCGTCATCGACATGGGCGTCGGAAGAGGCTTGGCCTCACCCATGTCGAACCGCTTCAGCAAGTCCCTCGTGTACTTGCCCTGGTGCACAAACGTCCCCTCTCGGGATTGCTTAATTTGCAACCCGAGAAAGAAGGTCAGCTCGCCCATCATGCTCATCTCGAACTCCCTGCTCATAGTATCTGCAAACTTGGCAACCAAAGCGTGAGAAGAACCACCGAAAATGATATCATCCACGTAAATTTGGACCAAGAGAGTATCTTTGCCTTGCTTGAGGAGAAAGAGCGTTTTATCAACACATCCCATTTTAAAACCCTTAGCTAGCAAAAAGGTTTTTAATCTCTCATACCAGGCTCTAGGGGCTTGTTTCAAACCATACAAAGCTTTGTGGAGTTTAAAGACATGGTTTGGAAACTTGGGATTTTCAAAACCGGGGGGTTGCTGGACATAGACCTCCTCCTCAATGTAGCCGTTTAAGAAGGCACTCTTGACATCCATTTGAAAAAGTTTGAAACCCATGGATGCAGCATAAGCCAAGAGTATCCTAATAGCCTCCAAACGAAATACAGGAGCGAAGGTCTCCTCATAATCTATCCCCTCCTTCTGACTATAACCCTTCGCTACAAGCCGGGCCTTGTTTCTCACAATGTGGCCCTCCTCTCCTTGCTTGTTTTTAAATACCCATTTTGTCCCAATAGGTTTACAGTCAGGAGGTGGTGGCACTAGAACCCAAACCCGATTTCGCTCAAAGTTCTCTAGCTCCTCATGCATGGCATTGACCCAATCCGGATCCGTCAATGCGTGTCCAACATCTCGGGGTTCAAAAGACGCAACAAAAGCAGAATGAGCAAAGTGCGAGATGTGCTGTGACCTGGAGCGAGTAACTCGCTCGTCGATGTCGCCGACCATCTGTTCAGGGGGGTGCTGGCGCTGGATATGTCGTGGCGCCTCCCGGGAAGAAGTGACCTCCCCCTCAACAGCAGCTGGTTCCACCCCGGGTACAAAAGGTACCGCGCGAGGTGGAGGATCCCACGGCCCCCAGGAAGAAGAAGTGTTGGGGCCGTGAGTCGTCGTCGAGGCCGCCCTTTGCGGCACGGCAGGTGGAGGGGGTGCTGGATTATCTATACCTTCAGCACCCTCGTCCTCATCATCAAAAAGAGGCTCTCCAACCTCATGATCACCTGCACGCTCAAAACGAGAAGAGGGACAAACAAGAGTCTCGTCGAAGGTGACATCTGATGTCTCCATGACTCGGTTAGTGTCAAGGTTAAGTACACGATAAGCTCGAGTGTGAGTGCCATAACCCAAAAACACACCGTCAGAAGAACGAGACTCAAACTTGTCCAGGTTGCCTTTCTTCAATATAAAACAGTGGCAACCAAAGACTCTAAAATAACTCACCTTGGGCTGGCGACCAAAACGCAACTCATAAGAGGTCTTCTTCAAAAACGCTCTCAGAAAAATGCGATTCGAAATGTAGCATGCAGTGTTCATAGCTTCGGCCCAAAAACGCCTAGGAGTCCTATGCTCATCAAGCATCGTCCTGGCCATCTCAACAAGGGTCCGATTCTTCCTCTCTACAACACCATTTTGAGGTGGTGTATAGGGGGAAGAAAACTGATGCTCCAAACCAAGGCGGTTACAAAACTTCTCAAAATCCGAATTTTTAAACTCGGAACCATTATCACTCCGAATAGCTCGCATCGAGTTCAAAGGGAACTCGTTCTGAAGACGCAAAATCAGATTGCGAGCAAATGAGAAAGTCTCGGTCTTCTCAGCTAAAAAGAAGACCCACGAATATCTCGAAAAGTCGTCAACAACAACCAAAACATACCACTTGCCACCAACCGAGCTCACCCGAGCTGGACCAACAAGGTCCATATGTAAAAGCTCTCCGGGGTGCGAGGTCATGACCTTAGTCACTGGATGGTGGGGAGCAGCAACCATCTTCCCATGTCTGCAAGAATGGCAAACTAGATCCTTCTCCATCGAAAGCTTGGGCAATCCTCGGATTAGGCCAAGTGAGCTAAGTCTTGCAAGCAAGTCGAAGCTTAAGTGACCGAGCCTCCTATGCCACTTCCAAAGATCGGAAGAAGAAGGACTAGCCAAAAGACAGCGAGAAGATCCAAACGACTCCGAAAAATTCGCACGAAAAACTTTCCCAAAGGGCGAAATCAGACATACAAGATCGCCCTGAGGATCTAAGATGCGACTAAGGTTCGGTTTGAAACGAATCTCATAGTCATCATCAAAAAGTTGCGAAACAGAAAGCAAGTTAAAATGCAGGTTAGAAACAAGAGCAACATCGCGCAACACAAAGTGCTCATTAACCCGCACAGTTCCACGGGACAATACCTTACCTTTACTATTGTCGCCGAAGGTTATGTACTCCTTTCCGGCGACCGGGCTAAGGCTGGAGAACCACTTGCTGTTTCCGGTCATGTGCCTCGAACAACCGGAATCCACCAACCAAACGTCCTCCAACCGTCTTACCTACATCAAAAGAAAGACATAGGGTGAGCATACGGTCCAACACTGGGGTTAGTGAAATAAGGGGAAAACCAGTGTTGGGCCGGCTGCTCAAAAGAAGGGTTAGTGAAAAAACCATTCCTAGCATGTCTACGAGGGAAGCGATCACCACGCTGAGGAAAACGTGGTCCGCTGGGGAAGAAGCGCTCACCGCGGTACTCAAACTGCGGTGGGGGAAAGCGCTCAACTAAGCCTCCGCCACGGGGTCCGTTACCTGCAAAAGCAGGACCCCGTCGGGCACGCTCTCTACGAGGTTTACGCCTAGGAGCCTGGGGCTCAACTGCTCTAGCGTCTCTCCTCGGAGCTCTCATCTCCTGCCTAGGCCTGGGACCCTGACGTCCGGACCTAGCAGCTCTCCCCTGGGCCTTCGGTACATGTCCACCATGAGCTGGATGGTACATGTCCGGGTTCTCCATCTCCCGAGCCCTGCGCGCCTCTCTCTTGCGCCTAAAGCAGAACTCGCTCAAGTGACCATCCCTCCCACAGAAATCACACTGGTACCTCACCGCACGCACAGGGGGTTGTTG
This sequence comes from Coix lacryma-jobi var. lacryma-jobi, assembly GCA_009763385.1. Taxonomy (NCBI): domain Eukaryota; kingdom Viridiplantae; phylum Streptophyta; class Magnoliopsida; order Poales; family Poaceae; genus Coix; species Coix lacryma-jobi. Next base: position 72,772,236 of record CM019822.1, read on the forward strand.
GTGACAAGGGCTGTGGGTGTGGCTCACTTTGCCTTTGCCCTTTGATGGCAACTCCTCACGAATGGGTGGCATAGCATCAAGCTTGTTTCTGAGGTGGTTTGGCTTGGGTGCCCAAACTGGGTTCTTGGGAGGAACTTTAGGGGGTTCCTCAACCACACCATCTTGGGTGATAGGCTTGGCTGGCTCTTTGAGTGGAAGCTTGGCAAGTTTGGGAGTAGTGGTGGAGTTGGGCTTCTCACATGGGTTCAGACCACTAGACTCTCCAATCTTCCCAAAAGCTGAGAGATCAACACTCTGAGCAAAACCTACACCAGGGGCACCCACAGCTCGCTTGAATTGGGAGATCATCATCCCGAGCTGCGGCTCACTACTGGAGACCCATGACAAGATGGACCGAAGGTATGTGTTTTCTTCCTCGGTTTGCATCTTGCCATGCTTCACATTGGCAATCTCCATCTCCAGGCCCTCACACAAAACACACCTCGTGACACAAGTGCTATCTGAGCTGGCCTTGACTAAAGACTCAATCTTGGCATCCTTCTCTGCCAACTCAGATTGCAAGACAGGACAAGTCTTGCACGCACCCAACAGCTGCGGCCTAGCACGGAGCTCATCCACCTCTCCAACCAACGCAGCATACTTACCTCTCAGAGTGAGAAGGTCAGTCATGTGCGCGGTGCACGACTCGCACTCCGCCTCCTCCGACACAACCACGGTGGACCGAGCGAACTCAAGCTCCTTCACCGTGTCCTCCCACTTCTGCCTGAACTCCTTGCGCTCTCTAGCGGCACGCCTAAGCAACTTATCTTGGCTAAGGAGGGCATCAGTCAACTTCTCAACCTCGGAGGAAAGCTCGTCGTAGGTGAGAGATACCTGGGAGGTGTCGTCGTCGTCGTCCCGAGGGGTACGCTCCGGCTCGCCGTCGACCTCATCGCCCAGCGCCATGGTGCAGAAGCCGTCGTCGTCGGCGAAGAAGCAGAGGCCGTTCAGCTTGTCCTCGATCCTCTTCTTCTTCTCGGACTCGTCATCGCTCGAGCTGGCGGAGTCGTCATCCGAGCCGTCGACGTCGCTGAGCGTGGCGAAGAACGCGCGCTGCTCAGCTTGCTGCTTCTCCAAGTACTTCTTCTTGATGTACTCTTTGTCGAAGCCGCCTCGCTTCTTGTGCCTTGGGGGAACGTGCTTCTCCTTGTACTTGGAGTCGCGCCTGTGGCCGTGATCGCCCTTCCCCAGATGCTTGTTCTTCTTCTTGGGGCAGTCGGCGATGAAGTGGTCGGGGTCTCCGCACTCGTAGCATCCCGTGCGTCCTCCTCCTCGACGACGGTTCATGCGGTTGTTGTGGAACCGCGAGAACCGGTTGGCGAGCAAAGCCAACTCGTCATCTCCCAAAGACTCCAGCTGGTCCTCTGTCACAGAAAAGAGAGAAGAAAGCGCAAAACCAGCTGAGGGGTTAGAGGAAGAGCCGGAAACCAAGGCCATGGACGGGCGAGAAGGATTTTCAAAAGAGGCCCTCGCCATAGCATCAATCTCACTGGACTTGAGCTTACTGAAGAGCTCGTCGCAGGTGAGGGTCTCATAGTTCGGCGATTCGATGATTGCCTGAACCTTGGAGTCCCACACCGAACGGTCAAGAGTGTGCAAAAGCTTCAAAGCACGCTCATGATCGTCAAAAGGCAACTGCTCTCTGTTAGCCCTCATCCTGTTGACAATCACCTGAAAGCGAGCGAATAAACTTTCTATGCTCTCGCCAGGTTGATGTCTAAAGTTCTCATACTCTCGCTTGAACGACTCGTAGAGTCGGGTTTTGACTTGAGAGGTGCCCTCATGAAAACGCATGAGAGTGTCCCAGATCTCCCGAGCCGTAGCGAGGTGAGAAACACGATCAAACTCACCCATGCTCAAACAAGAGAAAAGAGCATTACGGGCTCGGCTATTGGCATCGTGCTCATCGATCTGCTGTTGAGTCACACGAGCAGCCAAGACCACGTAATCAGGGGAGTTGCAAATATCCCAGATCGAAGCGCCCAAGCTCTGCAAATAGGCCGACATACGTATCTTCCAATACGCATAGTTCGTCCCATCGAAAAACGGCGGTTTGCCCACGCCGCGATCCATGTCGCCTTCGGTGGATCTGGAACCGGCTAAGGTGGAAGATCCTTAACCTGCTCCGATACCAATTGAAGGACAGAGAAGCTACCCGAAAGCGACCAGAGGGGGGGTGAATGGGAGCTTCAAAAATTTCCTTTCGGAAACTAGATGCCACTGTCCCAAGATCAACCCCAAAAGCGAAACCTAGAGCTTGCTAATGTCCACGACCCTAGATGTAGGGTGGATGCTTCCTAGAAGCACAGCGGGACACTAGACAACCCTAGAAAGCCAACCCAAAAGACGGAACTCAAATCCGATCAAGAACGAACGAACCGCGAACGAAGACGCGCGAAACTGCAGCGACCGGACTCTGGCCTGCGTCCGGTCAACAGGGACCGGACGCGTCCGGTCGTCAGAAAACAGCTCTGGGAGCTCTCTGTTCGCGACCGGACGCACGGAGCTCAAGCGTCCGGTCGTTCACTGAGCGTCCGGTCAGATGAGACAATGACACGGGAACAGTGCGAGCAGCGCGTCCGATCAGTTCCAAAAACCAGCGTCCGGTCGAGCAAAACGAAACACCGAAAAACGATCGGACTCACCAGAGGGTCCGGTCACTGGGCATCGGACGCGTCCGGTCACAGAAAAACGTTTCTGGAACCTTTCTGTTTCTGACCGGACTCACTGAAGGGAGCGTCCGGTCGATTTGAACAGAGCGTCCGGTCAAGCAAAAGAACTCAGACAGAGTTCAACCACCGGACGCACTGTAGCAGCGTCCGGTCGTTGAATGAAGCGTCCGGTCACCCTGCGAATTCACTGTTCGTCCACCGATTCGACTAGAACTCACCCAAAACAAATCCTCTAGGGATCAAACTTGGTGAGTGAAGTCACAAGGAGGTTAGTGAGCTATCTCTAAGAGATCATGGCTCGAACCTAACTCCAAATCGGTGAATCGAAGAATTTCGGGGGAAGGGAAGAAAAGTGACCCGAAACGAAAAATCGATCGATCTCCTAGACCGTGAGGTTAGAGGATGATTCCTTCGGTGGAAAGAAGTGCCTCACGATCTAGAACACCTTGGTTCAAACGGAATTGCAAAAGATGAACCGAGCAAAGAGATCAAGCGACGGGAAAATCGTGGAGCAAAAAGGATTCCGCGAAGAACACAAGCAAAACGGAAATCACAGCCACGAACTCGAATCAAGGACGCAAATCAAGCCATCGATCAGTGCTCCAAGATGAGGATACGGCCTCACTTCCTCAAATCAACAGTACACAGAGTGGAGTCTCTCTGCGGATCTCAACTAGCTAAAGCAGGGGATGGGAGAGTGGAAACCCTAGGTGCTAGGAAGCAAAAGACTGCGCTAACTGAGATTGAGATCGGGAGGAGGGTGTCTCCCCTAGACTACTTATACTAACCTAGCCTAAGTCTATTTCCTACTCTACCCCTCTCTACTCTAATTACAGAGCGGACCAGCCTAACCCTAAGGCTATTCTAGTCCACCCGCTGGTGGTAGGTAGATCCGACGGCCACGCCCGCACGGTCTTCCGCGTCGCCTCCACGCAACCTTCAGATCGCCGCCACGTGCCGCCACCACTCTGCACCCCCGGTTTTGCGGCCCAAACCGGGAAACCAGCCTTTTCCATCAGCCCCCGGTTTTGAGGCCCAAACCGGGAAACCAGCCTCCAGCCCGAGTTTTGTGGCCCAAACTCGGAAACCCTCAGCGCCCGAGTTTTGAGGCCCAAACTCGGAAACCGGCCCACTCCCAGGTTTTGAGGCTCAACCTGGAAACCCAGCACCCAGGTTTTGAGGCCCAAACCTGGAAACCGTCCACCGTTGGTTTTTCCCGGGCTCTACCAACAAACCGGTGTCGTAGAAGGGATGCACCGCCTGTGCACCCCTTCCACCGACATGATCGCACTTCTCCGCTTGTCGCTGTCGCAGGCTGCCAGCCACCACAGCTGATCCTCCGGCCTCCAGTCCATCAGTCCAAGTCCACGTCCGCCCTTCACCGTCCGATACATCGGCATGGCACGTCCGCCGCACGGCACGCCCATCCTTCATCGCGCCCGGTCCGTCGGCACGACACGTCGCAACTTGACCTTCACCCGCCATCGACCACTGTCTCCGTGCTCGACACCTGCACAACACAAGCCAAAGAACATGCGCATCATCTCCGTTGACAATCACTCATCACACAGAGACTCGGCATACACCCATGTATCCGCAGCAGTGCCTCAAGTTGCTAGGCCTAGGCCTCGTAGAGAGCATGCCCGGCGGGAGCCTGCAGTTGTAGGCTATGGACCCCGTGGCGGAGGCTTTGTAGTTGAGCATTTTCCCCCACCATGTTTTGAGTATCGCGATGGACGCTCCTCCCTTAGCGGACCACGTTTTCCTCTACGTGGTGATCGCTCCTCTCGTAGACGTGCTAGGAATGGTTTTTCTGCTAACCGTTCTTTTGAGCAGTCGGCCCAACACTGGTATTCCCCTTACTTCACTAACCCTAGTGTTGGACCGTATGCTCACCCTATGTCTTTTTATTGATGTAGGTAAAATGGTTGGAGGACATTTGGTTGGTGGATTCCGCTTTCTCGAGACACATGACCGGAAACGCCAAGTGGTTCTCCAGCCTTAGCCCTGTTACCGGAAAGGAGTACATAACCTTCGGCGACAATAGCAAAGGTAAGGTATTGTCTCGTGGGTCGGTGCGAGTAAATGAGCACTTTGTGTTGCGCGATGTTGCTCTTGTTTCTAACTTGCATTTTAACCGTCTTTCTGTTTCGCAACTCTTTGATGACGACTATGAGATTCGTTTTTAAACCGAATCTCAGTCGTATTTTGGATCCTCAGGGCAATCTTGTGTGTTTGATTTCGCCCTTTGGAAAAGTCTTTCATGCGAATTTCTCGGAGTCTTTTGGCACTTCTCGTTGTCTTGTGGCTGGACCTTCCTCCTCCGATCTTTGGAAGTGGCATAGGAGACTTGGACATTTGAGCTTCGACTTGCTTGGAAGGCTTAGTTCACTTGGCCTAATCCGAGGATTGCCCAAGTTGCATATGGAGAAGGATCTTGTTTGCCACTCTTGTAGACACGGGAAGATGGTTGCCGCTCCCCACCATCCAGCGACTCAGGTCATGACCAAGCGCCCTGGAGAGCTTTTGCACATGGACCTTGTTGGTCCGGCTCGGGTGAGCTCGGTTGGGGGGAAGTGGTATGTGCTTTTTGTTGTTGATGACTTTTCGAGATATTCGTGGGTCTTCCTTTTAGCTGAGAAGACCGAGACCTTCTCCTTTGCTCGTAATCTGATTTTGCGTCTTCAGAACGAGTTCCCTTTGAACTCGATGCGAGCAATTCGGAGTGATAATGGTTCCGAATTCAAGAATTCGGATTTTGAGAAGTTTTGTGACCGCTTGGGTTTGGAGCATCAGTTTTCTTCCCCCTACACACCGCCCCAGAATGGTGTTGTAGAGAGGAAGAATCGGACCCTTGTTGAGATGGCCAGGACGATGCTCGACGAGCATAGGACTCCTAGGCGATATTGGGCTGAAGCTATGAACACTGCATGCTACATTTCAAATCGCATTTTTCTGAGAGCTTTCTTGAAGAAGACCTCTTATGAGTTGCGTTTTGGTAGACAGCCCAAGGTGAGTTATTTTAGAGTCTTCGGTTGCCATTGTTTTATATTGAAGAAAGGCAACCTGGACAAGTTTGAGTCTCGTTCTTCTGACGGTGTATTTTTGGGTTGTGGCACTCACACTCGCGCATATCGTGTACTTAACCTTGATACTAACCGAGTCATGGAGACATCAGATGTCACCTTCGACGAGACTCTCGTTTGTCCTTCTTCTCGTTTTGAGTGAGCAGGTGATGATGAGGTTGGTGAGCCTCTTTTCGATGATGAGGATGAGGATGCTGAAGGCATAGATGACCCAGCATTACCTCCACCTGCTGTGCCGCAAAGAGCGGCTTCTACGACGACTCACGGCCCCGACACATCTTCTTCCTGGGGGTCGTGGGATCCGCCACCCCGAGCGGTACCTTTTGTTCCCGGGGAGGCACCAGCTGCTGTTGAGGGGGAGGCTACTTCAGCTCGGGAGGCGCCATGATACATCCAGCGCCAGCACCCACCTCAGCAGATGATCGGCAGCATCAACGAACGGGTTACTCGGTCCAGGTCACAGCACATCTCTCACTTAGCTCATTCTACTTTTGTTGCTAATTTTGAGCCCCGAGATGTTGGACATGCTTTGACGGATCCGGATTGGGTCAATGCCATGCATGAGGAGTTAGAAAACTTTGAGAGAAATCGGGTTTGGGTTCTAGTTCCTCCTCCTCCTAGCTGTAATCCTATTGGGACAAAATGGGTTTTCAAAAACAAACAAGGAGAGGATGGCCACATTGTAAGGAACAAAGCGCGTCTTGTGGCCAAGGGTTATAGTCAGAAGGAGGGGATAGACTTTGAGGAGACTTTTGCTCCTGTAGCTCGTTTGGAGGCTATTAGGATACTCTTGGCTTTTGCTGCTTCCAAAGGTTTTAAACTCTTTCAGATGGATGTCAAGAGTGCCTTCTTAAACGGCTACATAGAAGAGGAAGTGTATGTTGAGCAACCCCCCGGTTTTGAAAATCCCAAGTTTCCAAACCATGTTTTTAAACTTCATAAAGCTTTATATGGTTTGAAACAAGCCCCTAGAGCCTGGTATGATAGATTGAAAACCTTTTTGCTTGCTAAGGGTTTTAAAATGGGATGTGTAGATAAAACGCTCTTTCTCCTCAAGCAAGGTAAAGACACTCTCTTGGTCCAGATTTACGTGGATGATATCATTTTCGGTGGTTCTTCTCACGCTTTGGTTGCCAAGTTTGCAGATATTATGAGCAGGGAGTTCGAGATGAGCATGATGGGCGAGCTGACCTTCTTTCTCAGGTTGCAAATCAAGCAATCCTGAGAGGGGACATTTGTGCACCAGGGCAAGACACCAAGGACTTGCTGAAGCGGTTCGATATGGGTGAGGCCAAGCCTCTTCCAACACCCATGTCAATGACGACTGCCCTGGATGCGGATGTGGATGGAGAAGCAGTGGACCAGAAGGAGTACCGAAGCATGATCGGGTCGCGGCTCTACCTAACGGCAACACGCCCGGACATCCAGTTCACGGTGTGTCTGTGCGCGCGCTTTCAGGCATCGCCGCGCACTTCTCACCGTCAGGCAGTGAAGCGCATATTCAGGTACCTTCATTTCACGCCTGAGTTCAGGATTTGGTATTCTGCTTCCTCCACCCTCTCCCTTTGTGGTTATTCGGATGCCGATTTTGCTGGTTGCCGTATTGAGCGCAAGTCCACTTCTGGGACTTGCTAGTTTATTGGTTCTTCTCTTGTATCGTGGTCTTCTCGCAAGCAGTCTAGTGTCGCTCAGTGTAACACCCCCGGTGTTAAGCATTAATTAAAACTCGAAGTATGGCGATTAGTATGCATAATCATCTAGTGTCATGGCATGTAAGCATATCATGTGTGATGATTTCCATGTTTGATTATGAGTGTTGTATGAATGTGTTGTGTGTGTCACATGAAATGACGATCCAAAACCATACTTAAGAAAACTTTGGTTCATTCTAAAAGAAACTTTCTTAAATAAACTTGGGGCAACTAGGGCACTATTTGTTGGGTCAACTTTTGCTCTAATCAATAGTGAAGATAGACTAATAGGGTTATATGGTTCATGAAAACACAAGTCATTATAAGAGGCCCTATGATAAAGACTATGATCCCAGCTGAATCTGGACATGGCCCTTAAAACAAAGTTGTAGATACTAATGAATGGAACAACTTTGGTATATAAAGTTAACAAAGATTCTGCACAGAATTTGAATTAAATCAAATTTGCTTAAACCCTAGAATTTACCCTTGAACTACAACATTCAAACCATTGAGAATCTGACCTTGGTCCTTTAATGAAAGTTGTAGGGAATGACAAATGTGACAACTTTCATATTCACAGATTTTTAAGTTCTTCAGAAAATTTCAAAGTAATTTAAGAAATCAGTTTGGGTCAAATTTGAATTCAAACTCTAATTCAAAAACTAGGCCTAATTGGCACATGGTTCTTTAAACAACTTTGTCGAGCATAAAATTTTGAACAACTTTTATTTTCACGGATTTTGCACTTCTGTTCAAAATTTGGACGCAATTCAAAAGGGGACAAACTGCACTGTGGCTACAGGGAATTGGACCCTTGCATGGCCTCCACGCCGACGCCCGAGCGCCGCGGCGCTCTCCGGCCATGCCACGTCCTGCCCACGCGTCCTTCGCTCCGCGCCGCTGCAACACCATCTGGCGCACACCTTGCTCCCGTCCGTTGCGCTCAAAGCCATTCCCGCGACGCCGTTCTGCTCTCCTTCTTTCTCCTCCATTCTCGCCGGCCCGACCGAAGCTCCGCCGAGCTTTTGCGCCGCCGTCGAGCTTCCACCGCCGCAGACAACCCATTCCCGAGCTCCGCCATAACCTTGCGAATACCCTGGCCCGCCGAATCAAACCCCGACCGCCTACATTGCTCGGTCGACGGGTTTCTTCTTCAACTCCGGCGAGCCGCCGCCGTGATCGAGCTCGTCGTCGCGCGCTAAGTCCAGGGCTTCTCGAGTCAATTAGTTGGCACCATTAGCTTCGTCATGACTCACTCTTCCTCATCGGCTCGAAGTTCGGGTCTCTATCGCGCAGGGTTGGCCGGACCACCACTGCGGAGCCTCGGAACGCCGTCACCATCGCCGCCGTCGAGGACTTCTACCATCCCGAGCTACTCCGACTCAACCAGCACGCGCACGAGCCCTAGGTGAGCTTCCTGGAGCTTCTGCTCCCGTCCATTTGAGCTCTACCGCACTCCGTCGGCCGGAACGCCGGTGAGCCGCCGCACCTGGCATGGCCGAGCCGCCATGGCCGTGGTTGCCATGTCCCCGTTCCGTTTTAGCCCCAACCAAGCACATAAATCGATGCACAACGCGGAGAGGGGCACGCTGGTGGTGTTGGTTTGGCTCTGGAGTGCGCCGCCGGCGAGAAACGGCGGTGGTCGTCGCCGCCGCATGCCTGGTCATGGCGTGGTCGTGGCCTGGGCGGGGAGCGCTGACCCCGGGCCCCGTCCGTCAGTGGTGTTGGGCCGGTTTCGGCCCAGTAAGTTTAGGGTTTTGCCCTTTTTCCCATTTTCTGAAAGTGCCAAAATATGCTGAGAATAGATAAATGCATAGGTAAATAAATACAGCTCCAAAAATTGTGAAAAAAATTTGGTTGTGTTCCTGATGAGGTGCTCTACACAGAAAAAATATGAAACTTGGTGTTTGGATAAATTTTGATGGTGCTTAAAATGGACCATTTAATTAATAAATGCACTTTGAATAATTTCTATAGGGATATTTGATTGTCCAAAAATCATGAAACTATTTTTACTGTTGTTTGTGTCATGTGAGGAAGCTTCACAAAAATTTTGAGGTCATTTGGACAAAATAAAATTTCATCCTTAGTTTAAGCCTATTTAAATAATTAAATAATGTTTAAACCTTAAATCATTTCTGTAGGTAAAAATAATAATCCAAAAATTCTCAAATTTGTTTTGCAACCTTTATTTGCTGTAATCCACCATCACGAGAAGTTTGGACTCCATTTGACAAACTTTAGTTAAACCCAAATTTTCATATTTAATTATAAAATGGTAGTTAGCAAAGCCTAAGTTAACCAATTAGATTATGCTGATTTTGATTAGAACAAATACATGGCTAAGCTCTGATGATCAGCTTAAACACTTTAATAACCGTTGTTAAGTATAGCACTTAGTCACTTAACCGCATAATATAATAGTAAAAGTTTAAACCTAAATCACTTTGCTAAATGGTCTCTATTAGTTTATTAATTGGTCTCTATTAATTAAGTTACTTAAATGATGGTTAAAGATTTATGTTAGAGTTAACCTCGCTGTTCTAGTAATCTTTTGTTTCATGATTTTGTCATGCAAAGAATTGGTTGGTTATATATGGCTATGGTATTTGATCAAGAGATACACTTGATCTCATTGGTGAATTGCATTGGCTGCAGGATCAGTTTTCGTCGAGAGGTTGGTTCCACTATGTAAATCATGTTTTCTGTGATGGTGTTAAATACCAAAGTTGTAGTAAACTTCTATATCTAGTTTGTCCCAAAATTTCATGATTTTAGGCCAGCTAGATTAGGAGTTATAGATTTTCTAAGTTACCAGATCAAATCTGTTTTATTCTCTGGACGAATATGAGAAAGTGATCTGTTTAGGTTATTTCACTTGGGAATCAATTGTTAACTATAATAGGAAAGTTGTAGTAGACCTCTTAAGCTTTCTAAATTGTTAAGGATCATATCTTGTAATGATCTAGAACTCCAGTTATAGCTGTTTGATATTGGACGATCAAATCTGTCCAGAATCTGGACAGGGATGTTTGCCCAAGTTGTTTGACCTAAATTTCTGTAGAATCAACTCAAGTTCATAATAACAAAAGTATAGGTAATTGGATAAGCTTTCCGAAAAGTCTAGGTTTATAGTTTGAAATATTTTGAAACTCCAGATATGGCTGTTCTTTGTGCAGTGTTGGAATCTGTCCAAATTCTAGACAGAACTTCTTCTTTGCACTAATTGACCTTGTTAAGGCTAGAATCAACCTTTGGTGTGAATAACAAGTTTGTAGACATTTAGTTAAGCTTTCCAAATTGTCCTCAATCATCATTTTTGGAGGTCTGGAACTCTAGTTATGGATAAATCAAGTTGATTGTGCAAATCTGTCCAAAATCTGGACTGCAGTGTTTCATTGTATTGTTTGACTTAGTTAACTCTAGAATCACTTAAAGATGATAAAAATGAAGTGATAGCTAACTTAATGAACTTTCAGAAGAGTTAGTATGACCTTATCCTTGCTTAGGGTGAACTAGAGTAGTCTGCTCCAACAACTGTAAAAATGGTTAATAAACAATTAAGTTTTGCTTTGCACCGTGTATGGTTAAAGTCTTGATTGAAAACCATGGGACATCCCCACTTCGAGATCCCATGGCAGTGGAGGATGTTTGTGATACACTCTTGAACACTTTAGTTAATCCATCTATTGATGTTGTATGGAAATAACACACTACCCTAGGAACACTAGTTAGTAGGTTACAAGTTGGTTTTGTTGGTTTGCAACTTTACCGTGAAGGAAAGTTGTCCTCGACCTTTCTTATCTTGTGTTAGCTTTTGTTATGCATTTGTTTGTCCTGCACCTTAGCATGCATTGCATCATACTAAAGCATACATCATTGTATACGTGTAGTTCATACGAGAGAGTCACTGGTCGTGTTGAGCAAGCTTCGGAAGGTTGCGTTGAGCAAGCTTCAGATCGAGGTGGTCCAGATGATCAAGCCTTAGGAGGAGAACTTCGTCGGACAAGCTTCTTAAGGAACTAACTTCTGTGGGTCTTTCGGAGATCCTAGTCTTCTCTGCAACACAGGCAAGCCCCGGTGCATACGCCACTCTCTATTTTACAAATACTTTATTACACTGTAGGTCTTGTGGAATGTGCATTAAGTAAGTAGGAGTTGAACGAAACCGTTGCTGCATGAATACCTTGATTTCCAGATAATCCCCTGATGATATCCTATCAGTAGTGATAAGACGATCTCAAATGCTTAGCAATGCTTAGACTTCGGTAGAAGTCGATCGATGGTTTCATCGTTCGCGAGATATAGGTTTTACCTTTTCTCTCTTCGACTCTATCTATGGGTCGTGAGAACCCCAATATGATGATATTTAAACTGAGACCGGGCGGGTAACTTGCACAGGAATGGAGTCCTGGTGTAGTGTTTCCGCCTGTGTCGCCTAGGGCCCGTCCGCTGTTGGCCCGTTGGATTGAGAACTATTTGTTTGTACTGGTCACATGCTACGGTAAGCCCTACTGTGGCTATGCTCTTACTGGAACGGCGCACCCGCGCACTGGGAGTGGAGAGATGGCAGGAGTAGCGTGTACCCACCCTGCTCGGTCCCCTGTTGGACGGACTCAGCAAGGCCGAGGTAGGGCGGTGGTGTACTGTACTCCCGGGTGGCGCGGCTCCGGTCCGGTTTGAGCGGATCCACGGGACGGTTGATATATGCGAGTTCGGTCTCGCATATGTCGTGTGATAAGGAAGCCCCAGCTGGGTAGATCAAGCGGTTCGAATCGTCGTTTGCTCCACGAGAAAAGGAGACTCGTCCTCGCACCCTCAGCGTAGTTTAATCAAGTGAAGATGATGGCAAGAAAAGTTTATCATGAGATGTGATGCTTAAACAAGTGTTTGACTTAGATAGGTGCAAAGTGGATACTGCTTAATAACTTAATGCACCGCTAAAACTTGAAAATAGGATGAACTAGTAGAAAGCTTTTTCTGCAAAGCTCTTCTCTCCTGCTAGCCCCACTACATCCCTTAAGCCAGCATGCCCTTGGAGTCTTTTTCTTAGTCGGGTAAGTCTTGTTGAGTACCTTCATGTAGTCAGGGTTTGTTAATCCCCTGTTGCAGGTTTTAGCTTGTGGTGTCTTTCTGGATCATGTCCGTGGGCTCGATATGATCTGGTGGTTCTCTCTTCGACTTGGGTGCTCTACCTAAGTCAGGCTCTGTAGTGCTGCTCTTCTTCTGCAATCCAAGTAAAGTTTATTTGAAATGTAACTTATTCATGCTTTGTAAAATTTTATCTTACCTTGCTTCCGCACTCCGATGTTAATTTTGTATCAACTGCTGTAATGTTGTCGTTATTTCACTCAAATGGAGGATGATCCTGTAACTCGTGGATAATTCGGGGTTCTCTCGGGGACACTCGATGGATCTTTCCAGTAATGTGGTACGTGTGCATGGTCATCAGAGCTCTGGGAGATGATGACGTGTGCAGGTGGGCCACATTGCCGGGAGGTTCTGCCACAAGAATGGTATCGGAGCAGGATCCTCCTCGGAGGGGAATAGTTACAACATTACTTTTGAAAAACTTCAAAATGATTTCTTAATCTAAAAGTTTTTGAAAGTAACAAACTAAAAATGTTCTTTCCTCAATTTCTTGCTTAAGAACTTTGTGGAGCTATTAGTGACTCCAACAGTAGACACCAGGAAAGCTAATGTATAAAGTATAGCCCTATATCTAACTAACATATTGGAGGTAGAAAACTCCTAACTGTGAGAGGCCATATAGGACGAGCATACATGATATCATACATAATACTAAAAACATGTGCTAAACTTTGCAGCTATGATCCCCTAATAGAAATCCGTCTCGAGATTCTGTTACCCCTTTTCTAAGTTCTGATCCGTGAGAACTTTGGATATCCTTATATATTCCACTACATAAAATCAGAATCACGGTAACCTCCTTGATTCCTCTTTGATGTGCGTGTCAAACCTTAAATTGACACGTGCTATTTGTTTGATACTGTGAAAACAACGAATGGTCGTCGGAAGTTACTGAGATTGTGTCCTATGAAGGAACCATGGTCCGTGGACTGGATAAAGGCGTCGAAACCTGGGGTCACCTATGGACGCATATGGTGTTACTGCTGGGCGCTCGCTAATATCCAGGTCGTTGATCATGATTCTTCCTAGTTCACTATTAATGTGCTTTCGTTTTTGACGCCCAAAACAGAGTTCAGAACCATATTCCATGTAATTTTCTTTAAATCCTTGTAATTATAACCAACCCAAGATTTGGTTATAATTTCCTCAATACGAGATGAGAGTTACAGAAGTTGTGCTCTATTGTGGTGCCATGATCGTGACCACGGTGCCGCGACGGAACCCGAAGAATCTCGTGTGACGGCCTACACAAGTTTTCGTTGGGCGCGCGCTGGTATCTTGGTCAACAGTCATGAGCCATTATAGCCCGCAACCAATGTACGCCCTCTTTCTTAATAATCCTTCTTGTTCCACCCAAATGTCCACTACCTTATTGTTCGCAACTTTGTTAAGCTCTCGGTTGTAATTCGAAAACCAACCCCAACTGCTTTGTGAACTCCTTGTCTTCAAACCTTCTTGACACATTTCCTTTTCCATTACTTAACCCTATACTTTAGGTGCTTCTAAAATCTCCGGAAGAGATTTCTTTAAGGGGGGAGGAGCTGTAACACCCCCGGTGTTAAGCATTAATTAAAACTCGAAGTATGGCGATTAGTATGCATAATCATCTAGTGTCATGGCATGTAAGCATATCATGTGTGATGATTTCCATGTTTGATTATGAGTGTTGTATGAATGTGTTGTGTGTGTCACATGAAATGACGATCCAAAACCATACTTAAGAAAACTTTGGTTAATTCTAAAAGAAACTTTCTTAAATAAACTTGGGGCAACTAGGGCACTATTTGTTGGGTCAACTTTTGCTCTAATCAATAGTGAAGATAGACTAATAGGGTTATATGGTTCATGAAAACACGTCATTATAAGAGGCCCTATGATAAAGACTATGATCCAAGCTGAATCTGGACATGGCCCTTAAAACAAAGTTGTAGATACTAATGAATGGAACAACTTTGGTATATAAAGTTAACAAAGATTCTGCACAGAATTTGAATTAAATCAAATTTGCTTAAACCCTAGAATTTACCCTTGAACTACAACTTTCAAACCATTGAGAATCTGACCTTGGTCCTTTAATGAAAGTTGTAGGGAATGACAAATGTGACAACTTTCATATTCACAGATTTTTAAGTTCTTCAGAAAATTTCAAAGTAATTTAAGAAATCAGTTTGGGTCAAATTTGAATTCAAACTGTAATTCAAAAACTAGGCCTAATTGGCACATGGTTCTTTAAACAACTTTGTCGAGCATAAAATTTTGAACAACTTTTATTTTCACGGATTTTGCACTTCTGTTCAAAATTTGGACGCAATTCAAAAGGGGACAAACTGCACTGTGGCTACAGGGAATTGGACCCTTGCATGGCCTCCACGCCGACGCCCGAGCGCCGCGGCGCTCTCCGGCCATGCCACGTCCTGCCCACGCGTCCTTCGCTCCGCGCCGCTGCAACACCATCTGGCGCACACCTTGCTCCCGTCCGTTGCGCTCAAAGCCATTCCCGCGACGCCGTTCTGCTCTCCTTCTTTCTCCTCCATTCTCGCCGGCCCGACCGAAGCTCCGCCGAGCTTTTGCGCCGCCGTCGAGCTTCCACCGCCGTAGACAACCCATTCCCGAGCTCCGCCATAACCTTGCGAATACCCTGGCCCGCCGAATCAAACCCCGACCGCCTACATTGCTCGGTCGACGGGTTTCTTCTTCAACTCCGGCGAGCCGCCGCCGTGATCGAGCTCGTCGTCGCGCGCTAAGTCCAGGGCTTCTCGAGTCAATTAGTTGGCACCATTAGCTTCGTCATGACTCACTCTTCCTCATCGGCTCGAAGTTCGGGTCTCTATCGCGCAGGGTTGGCCGGACCACCACTGCGGAGCCTCGGAACGCCGTCGCCATCGCTGCCGTCGAGGACTTCTACCATCCCGAGCTACTCCGACTCAACCAGCACGCGCACGAGCCCTAGGTGAGCTTCCTGGAGCTTATGCTCCCGTCCATTTGAGCTCTACCGCACTCCGTCGGCCGGAACGCCGGTGAGCCGCCGCACCTGGCATGGCCGAGCCGCCATGGCCGTGGTTGCCATGTCCCCGCTCCGTTTTAGCCCCAACCAAGCACATAAATCGATGCACAACGCGGAGAGGGGCACGCTGGTGGTGTTGGTTTGGCTCTGGAGTGCGCCGCCGGCGAGAAACGGCGGTGGTCGTCGCCGCCGCATGCCTGGTCATGGCGTGGTCGCGGCCTGGGCGGGGAGCGCTGACCCCGGGCACCGTCCGTCAGTGGTGTTGGGCCGGTTTCGGCCCAGTAAGTTTAGGGTTTTGCCCTTTTTCCCATTTTCTCAAAGTGCCAAAATATGCTGAGAATAGATAAATGCATAGGTAAATAAATACAGCTCCAAAAATTGTGAAACAAATTTTGTTGTGTTCCTGATGAGGTGCTCTACACAGAAAAAATATGAAACTTGGTGTTTGGATAAATTTTGATGGTGCTTAAAATGGACCATTTAATTAATAAATGCACTTTGAATAATTTCTATAGGGATATTTGATTGTCCAAAAATCATGAAACTATTTTTACTGTTGTTTGTGTCATGTGAGGAAGCTTCACAAAAATTTTGAGGTCATTTGGACAAAATAAAATTTCATCCTTAGTTTAAGCCTATTTAAATAATTAAATAATGTTTAAACCTTAAATCATTTCTGTAGGTAAAAATAATAATCCAAAAATTCTCAAATTTGTTTTGCAACCTTTATTTGCTGTAATCCACCATCACGAGAAGTTTGGACTCCATTTGACAAACTTTAGTTAAACCCAAATTTTCATATTTAATTATAAAATGGTAGTTAGCAAAGCCTAAGTTAACCAATTAGATTATGCTGATTTTGATTAGAACAAATACATGGCTAAGCTCTGATGATCAGCTTAAACACTTTAATAACCGTTGTTAAGTATAGCACTTAGTCACTTAACCGCATAATATAATAGTAAAAGTTTAAACCTAAATCACTTTGCTAAATGCTCTCTATTAGTTTATTAATTGGTCTCTATTAATTAAGTTACTTAAATGATGGTTAAAGATTTATGTTAGAGTTAACCTCGCTGTTCTAGTAATCTTTTGTTTCATGATTTTGTCATGCAAAGACTTGGTTGGTTATATATGGCTATGGTATTTGATCAAGAGATACACTTGATCTCATTGGTGAATTGCATTGGCTGCAGGATCAGTTTTCGTCGAGAGGTTGGTTCCACTATGTAAATCATGTTTTCTGTGATGGTGTTAAATACCAAAGTTGTAGTAAACTTCTATATCTAGTTTGTCCCAAAATTTCATGATTTTAGGCCAGCTAGATTAGGAGTTATAGATTTTCTAAGTTACCAGATCAAATCTGTTTTATTCTCTGGACGAATATGAGAAAGTGATCTGTTTAGGTTATTTCACTTGGGAATCAATTGTTAACTATAATAGGAAAGTTGTAGTAGACCTCTTAAGCTTTCTAAATTGTTAAGGATCATATCTTGTAATGATCTAGAACTCCAGTTATAGCTGTTTGATATTGGACGATCAAATCTGTCCAGAATCTGGACAGGGATGTTTGCCCAAGTTGTTTGACCTAAATTTCTGTAGAATCAACTCAAGTTCATAATAACAAAAGTATAGGTAATTGGATAAGCTTTCCGAAAAGTCTAGGTTTATAGTTTGAAATATTTTGAAACTCCAGATATGGCTGTTCTTTGTGCAGTGTTGGAATCTGTCCAAATTCTAGACAGAACTTCTTCTTTGCACTAATTGACCTTGTTAAGGCTAGAATCAACCTTTGGTGTTAATAACAAGTTTGTAGACATTTAGTTAAGCTTTCCAAATTGTCCTCAATCATCATTTTTGGAGGTCTGGAACTCTAGTTATGGATAAATCAAGTTGATTGTGCAAATCTGTCCAAAATCTGGACTGCAGTGTTTCATTGTATTGTTTGACTTAGTTAACTCTAGAATCACTTAAAGATGATAAAAATGAAGTGATAGCTAACTTAATGAACTTTCAGAAGAGTTAGTATGACCTTATCCTTGCTTAGGGTGAACTAGAGTAGTCTGCTCCAACAACTGTAAAAATGGTTAATAAACAATTAAGTTTTGCTTTGCACCGTGTATGGTTAAAGTCTTGATTGAAAACCATGGGACATCCCCACTTCGAGATCCCATGGCAGTGGAGGATGTTTGTGATACACTCTTGAACACTTTAGTTAATCCATCTATTGATGTTGTATGGAAATAACACACTACCCTAGGAACACTAGTTAGTAGGTTACAAGTTGGTTTTGTTGGTTTGCAACTTTACCGTGAAGGAAAGTTGTCCTCGACCTTTCTTATCTTGTGTTAGCTTTTGTTATGCATTTGTTTGTCCTGCACCTTAGCATGCATTGCATCATACTAAAGCATACATCATTGTATACGTGTAGTTCATACGAGAGAGTCGCTGGTCGTGTTGAGCAAGCTTCGGAAGGTTGCGTTGAGCAAGCTTCAAATCGAGGTGGTCCAGATGATCAAGCCTTAGGAGGAGAACTTCGTCGGACAAGCTTCTTAAGGAACTAACTTCTGTGGGTCTTCCGGAGATCCTAGTCTTCTCTGCAACACAGGCAAGCCCCGGTGCATACGCCACTCTCTATTTTACAAATACTTTATTAAACTGTAGGTCTTGTGGAATGTGCATTAAGTAAGTAGGAGTTGAACGAAACCGTTGCTGCATGAATACCTTGATTTCCAGATAATCCCCTGATGATATCCTATCAGTAGTGATAAGACGATCTCAAATGCTTAGCAATGCTTAGACTTCGGTAGAAGTCGATCGATGGTTTCATCGTTCGCGAGATATAGGTTTTACCTTTTCTCTCTTCGACTCTGTCTATGGGTCGTGAGAACCCCAATATGATGATATTTAAACTGAGACCGGGCGGGTAACTTGCACAGGAATGGAGTCCTGGTGTAGTGTTTCCGCCTGTGTCGCCTAGGGCCCGTCCGCTGTTGGCCCGTTGGATCGAGAACTATTTGTTAGTACTGGTCACATGCTACGGTAAGCCCTACTGTGGCTATGCTCTTACTGGAACGGCGCACCCGCGCACTGGGAGTGGAGAGATGGCGGGAGTAGCGTGTACCCACCCTGCTCGGTCCCCTGTTGGACGGACTCAGCAAGGCCGAGGTAGGGCGGTGGTGTACTGTACTCCTGGGTGGCGCGGCTCCGGTCCGGTTTGAGCGGATCCACGGGACGGTTGATATATGCGAGTTCGGTCTCGCATATGTCGTGTGATAAGGAAGCCCCAGCTGGGTAGATCAAGCGGTTCGAATCGTCGTTTGCTCCACGAGAAAAGGAGACTCGTCCTCGCACCCTCAGCGTAGTTTAATCAAGTGAAGATGATGGCAAGAAAAGTTTATCATGAGATGTGATGCTTAAACAAGTGTTTGACTTAGATAGGTGCAAAGTGGATACTGCTTAATAACTTAATGCACCGCTAAAACTTGAAAATAGGATGAACTAGTAGAAAGCTTTTTCTGCAAAGCTCTTCTCTCCTGCTAGCCCCACTACATCCCTTAAGCCAGCATGCCCTTGGAGTCTTTTTCTTAGTCGGGTAAGTCTTGTTGAGTACCTTCATGTACTCAGGGTTTGTTAATCCCCTGTTGCAGGTTTTAGCTTGTGGTGTCTTTCTGGATCATGTCCGTGGGCTCGATATGATCTGGTGGTTCTCTCTTCGACTTGGGTGCTCTACCTAAGTCAGGCTCTGTAGTGCTGCTCTTCTTCTGCAATCCAAGTAAAGTTTATTTGAAATGTAACTTATTCATGCTTTGTAAAATTTTATCTTACCTTGCTTCCGCACTCCGATGTTAATTTTGTATCAACTGCTGTAATGTTGTCGTTATTTCACTCAAATGGAGGATGATCCTGTAACTCGTGGATAATTCGGGGTTCTCTCGGGGACACTCGATGGATCTTTCCAGTAATGTGGTACGTGTGCATGGTCATCAGAGCTCTGGGAGATGATGACGTGTGCAGGTGGGCCACATTGCCGGGAGGTTCTGCCACACTCAGTCCACCACAGAGGCTGAATATGTTGCTGTGGCTAGCTGCTGTTCCAAGTTGCTTTGGATGATGGCCACTTTGCGTGATTTTGGTCTGAGCTTTACTCGTGTTCCTTTACTTTGTGACAGCACGAGTGCTATTAGCGTTGCTAAGAACCCCGTGCTTCACTCGAAGACCAAACACATTGATGTGCGCATTCATTTCTTGCGAGATCACCAGGAGAAGGGTGATATCGACCTTCTCCATGTCGATACTCATCATCAACTGGCTGATATTTTCACCAAGCCTTTAGATGAAACAACCTTTAACCGGTTGAGGGGTGAGCTTGGTGTGTGTTTCCCCTTTTAGTTGGGGGAAACATTTTGGATCTTGTATAAAAGACTGACTCTTTTTCGTTTGTCTTTCTTTTCTTTTGCTTTTTAGCATACGCATTTACATTCTGAGCTTCATGTTTATAATCACTAGAATGTAACTATGCTCTATGTGGTATGCTCCGATGCTTATGATGATGCTCGTAGCTTATGCTCTTTCTGATCACTAGTACATGTTGTGAGCTGAGCTATTTTTGAAATGGTGAATTTGCTTAATAACTTAAAATCTGAATATGTTCACCATTGAGATATGCAACTAGCATGTGAAGGATGTGTTGAGTTTACTCGTGCTTTTCATATATGCTAGGTTGCTATGTCTCTAGTTCTGAGTCATTCACTTGCTTGGTCTGTTCATATCATGTTTAAAATTTGAACCAAGTTTTAGTGAATTGAAAAGATCGAGATGGGACTGCTTGTCAACACATCACGGTATCAAGACGGTTTCTCATTGCACTTTGAGTTAAACTTGAGCCGTGTAGTGTATGACTGAAACCGTAGCTTTAAGCTTCTGATTGCTTCGGCATAGGCTTCGCTCGGTTGAAAAGTTAGGCATGACAAGCTTTCAACCTCTCGCAATCACATGCTATTAATTGAACTTGTGTAATTTCACCGCTGCAACTCCGATCTGAATTTGAATTCACAAGTGTATGTTACATTCTTAAGCATGATGATTGAACTTTGCTAGCAGTAGTTCACCTTGTATACATGTTTAGCACTTGTTCAGACTCCTACTTATACATTGCTAGTGCTATTTTGATGGTGAATACCTTTTTAACTCAAAACTGCTCTTTTCTGCTCATATGTTCATATTTCATATCTGGTGATCAGTATGAGCCTTTGCTGAGCTTGTATGCTGTTGATGAGTCATTGGCGTTATACTGTTTAGAGCATCTTTGCATTCTTTTGACTGTATGCCTGAAGCTGCTAACTTGCATTTTGACTCATATGCATGTTGGAAGGGGGAGAACCTCCCTTGTTAGCACTTTTGTTGGTGCCTTTTCTGATGGGGAGAGCCGTTTACTTGATTCGTGCATTTTCAACTAAGGGGGAGAATTTGCAAATCATTTGTGCTTCCCAAGTGCTCATTTGAGGGGGAGTGTTTTCTTGAGTGCTCATTTGAGGGGGAGTGTTTTCTTGGTTGTATGCACTAATCGAGGGGGAGCTTGAGCTTTGCTGTCTCTTGTTGGCCGAAAGGCATCGGTATCGAGATTTCTTTGCTAGTTGTGTTGAGCCTCTGTGCCTCTATCTTGAGGGACTAGCATTTTGCTTCGATATTTTTGATTGGGTTTTGCTAGCGGTGTTGAGCCTGTTCTACCTCTTCTTGAGGGCTAGCTTTGCTTTGCTTGGTTGCATCGAGCCATTGCCCATGTCTTTGGGGACCAAGTTGTCTTGCTCTTTCCACTTGACCTTCTTTGGCTTTGCTATGCTTTTGGGTCATTTGGTCGAGTTCTCTCTTCTCTTTCTTCCTTCTTCTCTTTCTATTATGATTTGTGTTGGTAGTTGACAATGCACTCATCAAGGGGGAGATTGCGGATACATGGGTGTATGCCGGGTCTCTGAGTGATGAGTGATTGTCAACTGGGATGATGCGCATGTTCTTTGGCTTGTGTTGTGCAGGTGTCGAGCACGGATGCAGTGATCGAAGGCGAGGTGAAGGTCAAGTAGAGACGTGCCGTGCCGATGGACCGGGAGTGGTGAAGGGCGGACGTGGCTTGGACTGAGGGACCAGAGGCCCGAGGATCAGCTGTGGTGGCTGGCAGCCTGTGGCAGCTACAAGCGAAGACTTGCGGTCATGTGTTGCCTGAGTCGTGGACTCGGGGACACGTGTCGGTGGATGGGGTGCACGGGAGGTGCATCCCCTCTACGACGTCGGTTTGGTGGTAGAGCCAGAGAAAAACCATCGGATGGACAGTTTCCAAGTTTGGGCCTCAAAACCTGGGCGTGGACGGTTTCCGAGTTTGGCCACAAATCTCGGGCTGATGGTTTCCGAGTTTGACCACAAAACTCGGGCTGAGGACGGTTTCCAGGTTTGGGCCTCAAAACCTAGGCGCTGAGGGTTTGCTGAGTTTGGCCTCAAAACTCAGAAGCTGGTGGGCTGGTTTCCCGGTTTGGGCCTCAAAACCGGGGGTTGGCTGGAAAAGGCTGGTTTCCCGGTTTGGGCCACAAAACCGGGGGTGCAGAGCGAGGGCGGCACGTGGCGGCAATCTGGAGGTTGCGTCGAGGCAACGCTTCGAATTGTGCGGGCGTGGCCGTCGGATACACCTACCACCGAGTTGGTCCAGAATAACCCTAGGGTTTGGCTGGTTCGCTTTGTAATTAGAATAGAGAGGGGTAGAGTAGGAATTAGACATAGGATAGAATTAGGATAAGTAGTAGGGAGACACCCTCCTCTCCTTGATCTCAGTCATTTGCTCTTTCGCACTTAGGGTTTCCTGCTCTCCCATTCCCTGCTGTAGCTAGCTGAGATCCGCAGAGAGACTTGCCTCTGTGTACTGTTGATTTTGAGGAAGTGAGGCCGTAACCTCACGGTTGTAGCGTGTGTTTGCACTACGGCTGCAGATCAATGACTTGATTCGCGTTTTGATTCGTGTTCTTCGCGTTCTTCATTTCTCCGTGATTTTCCCGTCACTCGATCTCCCTCTCCAGTGCGTCTTTGCGAAATCCGTTTGAATCATTTTGTTCGTATCATTGAGGAGGTCATTTCGACCAAAGGAATTCATCTAACTCCTCATGATCGAATAGATCGGGACGATTTCATTTTCGTGGCGCCTTTTCCGTTCATCCACTTTCCCTTTTGATTTCCTAGAGATTTAGTCGATTTGAGCGGATGATTTCTTGGGGATAGTCTCCTAACTACCTCGTGATCATCTTCTCCAAGTTTGGGAACTTAGGATTTTGAGTTAGATCGGATTTGGAGAGATTTTGAGAGAAGGCGACCAAAATCGCCGTCTCTGCAAGGTCGCGGATAGTCTGCGGTTTTGACCGGCGGACAGTCCGGGCGTCGGGGGAGCAGCCTGTTCAGTGGCTGAGTTCCTCGGTCGGGTCACTGTTCACTGATCGGCGGACAGTCCGCCGTTGTGATTGGCGGACAGTCCGGGACTCATCCAGCAAGGGTTTAGCAACCTTGCTGTTTTGGTGTTTCTGCCGGCGGACAGTCCGGGAGTTTTTCGCGGACAGTCCGCACTAGGGGCGGACAGTCCGGGACTGGGGGTTCGGACAGTCCGGGAACCTGCTGTGTTCTCCGGTTTAGTGCGTTTGCTCTCCCGGCTTGTTCGCTTGGTTTTCGGACTTCTCGTTTGGCCCTGTAGTTGACCAAGGAACCTCTCTTGGTATCTTTGCTACTTGTTAGCATCGGTATTTGGGGACTTCTCGACGTAACCGTCTATCTACGTTCGGGACTTGGTTTTTGGGCTTGTGTTCGAGCCGGAACTTTTGGAGTTTGGTTTGCTTCTTCTTGGTGGTGCTCCGCTGTGATCCTAGGGATCATCCACCCTTTTCCCAGGGTCGTGAGCATCACGGTTTCGGTCGCCGTTTCTCGGGGTTGATTTTGGGACATTTGGCCAAAGTATCGAGAGAAATTTGATTGGCTCCCATTCACCCCCCCCCCTCTGGTCGCCTTGCTAGTGCTTTCTCGGTCCTTCAATTGTTGAAGACTCGGTAATTTGTATCTTTATTCGACTTTATGGTACTTTAATATATTTCAGTTTATTTAGTTTTGGAGTTTATTCTAGTTATATATTTAATATAGATCTGATTATGATAGAGTTTATTATCATGTTCGTAAAGTACTTAGCTTTATTCCGGATAGAGTTAAGTGGTCAAACTGGTGTAAACATGGTGTTTGGGCTAAGTTTACCTGCGAATACATCCTATGCTCTGAGTCGAGAGGTAGATCGCAGGAGTGACAGTCCTGTTGAGTCCTTTGTAGTCCTCCCCCCGAGTGTAGATCTTAGGACGCTGTTGCAAGTTAGAATTCATTACTCTGTTCTTATTCTAATTTAGTAATGTCCCTTGATCATGGATGATCGATTAATTAGCTATAAATGATTGTATATTATCTAGAGTAATCGCTAGGCTTAGTAAATGTGAAGTAACTTAGGTTTCGAATCTCTTAATTAATCTCCTGACTCTCATAAGTAACTTAGGTTCACTTTATCTCTAGAATTCCCGTTTTTATCAATTATTATCTTGACCTTGTCTTACCCCTGCTTAGACATGTGAGTGATGAATGAATGATAATCTCTGCTAGTTCCCAGCTTCGTTACTATCTTCGGTAAAATATAAATAACGATACCTAGATAACCTGCGTGAAATGCTGCTACAACAGGTATATTTATCTGTGCGCTTGCGGATAAATATTTGTTTATATCTTCTGAGCTAGTGTCACATATAATTTACATTTCTAGTATCATGTTAGGGATGACAAATTGACTTTAAGTGATGCTAGGAGTGTCCTGTACATTTCTGAAGGCTTTTGTTAGAATCAGTTCATCAAAGTTTATTAAAAGCAATTGCATTAAGAAGTGTCAACACAATCCCATCTCGATCTTTCCAATTCACTTAACTTGGTTCAAATTTAAAGCAGAATATGAACATACCAAGCAAGTGAATGACTCAGAACTAGAGACATAGCCACCTAGCATATATGAAAAGCACAAGTGATTTCAACACATTCTACACATGCTAGTTGCATATCTCAATGGTAAACGTTTTCAAGTTTTATATTCATTAAGCAAATTCACCATTCATAAATTGGCTCAGCTCACAACATGTATCACTGATCAGAAAGAGCATAAGCTACAAGCATCATTAAGTAGCATCGGAGCATTGACTAAACAAAGCATAGCCACATTCGAAGGATTATACTGATGAAGCTCTGAATGTAAATATGCAAGATGTCATGCAAAGATGCATGTTGAAACCAAAAGAAGGAAAAGATACAGTCTATAATACACGAACCAAAATGTTTCCCCCAACTAAAAAGGGAAACACACACCAAGCTCACCTCTCAACCTAGCAAAAGTTGATTGGTCCAAAGGCTTGGTGAAAATATCAGCCAACTGATTATGAGTATCGACATGGCGAAGGTCGATATCACCCTTCTCATAGTGGTCTCACAGAAAATGAAAGCGCACATCAATGTGTTTGTCTTAGAGTGCAGCACGGGGTTCTTAGCAATGCTAATCGCACTCGTGCTGTCACAAAGCAAAGGAACGCGAGAAAAGCTCAGACCAAAATCACGCAAAGTGGCCATCATCCAGAGCAACTAGGAACAGTAGCTAGCCGCAGCAACATACTCAGCCTCTGTGGTAGACTGGGCGACACTAGACTGCTCGCGAGAAGACCACGATACAAGAGAAGAACCAATAAACTGACAAGTCCCAGAAGTGGACTTGCGCTCAATTTGGCAACCAGCAAAATCGGCATCGGAATAATCGCAAAGGGAGAGGGTGGAGGAAGCAGAATACCAAATCCCAAACTCTGGAGTGAAGCATACGTACCTCATAATGCGCTTGACTGCCTGACAGTGAGAGGTGCGCGGCGACGACTGAAATTGTGCGCAAAGACACACCTCGAACTGAATGTCCGGGCATGTCGCCGTCAGGTACAGCAATGACCCGATCATACTCCGGTACTCCTTCTGGTCCATAGCTTCTCTATCCTTGTCCACATCTAGGGCCGTTGTGGTCGACATGGGTGTTGGAAGAGGCTTGGCCTCACCCATATCGAACTTCTTCAACATATCCTTGGTATACTTACCCTGGTGCACGAACGTCCCCTCTCGAGATTGCTTGATTTGCAACCCGAGGAAAAATGTCAACTCGCCCATCATGCTCATCTCAAACTCCCTGCTCATAGTATCTGCAAACTTGGCAACCAAAGCGTGAGAAGAACCACCGAAAATGATATCATCCACGTAAATCTGGACCAAGAGAGTGGCATTGCCTTGCTTGAGGAGAAAAAGCGTTTTATCCACACATCCCATTTTAAAACCCTTAGCTAGCAAAAAGGTTTTCAACCTATCATACCAGGCTCTAGGGGCTTGTTTCAAACCATACAAAGCTTTGTGAAGTTTAAAAACATGGTTTGGAAACTTGGGATTTTCGAAACCGGGGGGTTGTTTCACATACACCTCCTCTTCTATGTAGCCGTTTAGGTAGGCACTCTTGACTTCCATTTGAAAAAGTTTAAACCCTTTGGATGCAGCAAAAGCCAAGAGAATCCTAATTGCCTCCAAACGAGCTACAGGAGCAAAAGTCTCCTCATAGTCTATCCCTTCCTTCTGACTATACCCCTGGGCTACAAGTCTGGCCTTGTTTCTCACAACATGGCCATCCTCTCCTTGTTTGTTTTTGAAAACCCATTTTGTACCAATAGGGTGACACTCAGGAGGAAGAGGAACAAGAACCCAAACCCGATTTCTTTCAAAGTTTTCAAGCTCCTCATGCATGGCATTGACCCAATCCGGATCAAATAAAGCGTGTCCAACATCTCGGGGTTCAAAATCAGCAACAAATGCAGAATGAACAAAGTGAGAGATTTGTTGTGACCTTGACCGAGTGACACATTCGCCGATGCTGCCGATCATCTGTTGAGGCGGATGTTGGCGCTGAATGTGTCATGGCGCCTCCCGGGCTGAAGAAACCTCCCCCTCAACAGCAGCTGGTGCCTCCTCGGGTACGAAA
The DNA here is from genome assembly GCA_009763385.1 of Coix lacryma-jobi var. lacryma-jobi. Taxonomy (NCBI): domain Eukaryota; kingdom Viridiplantae; phylum Streptophyta; class Magnoliopsida; order Poales; family Poaceae; genus Coix; species Coix lacryma-jobi. The sequence goes on from CM019822.1 coordinate 72,798,983, forward strand.
GGTACCGCTCGAGGTGGCGGATCCCACGGCCCCCAAGTGGTCGAAGAAGAAGGATCAGGGCCATGATGTAGAAGCTGCTCTTTGTGGCTCAGCAGGTGGAGGTGACACTGGGTCATCCATCCCTTCAGCACCCTCATCCTCATCATCAAAAAGAGGCTCGCCAACCTCATGATCACCTGCACGCTCAAAATGAGAAGAAGGACAAACCATGGTCTCGTCGAAGGTGACAACTGATGTCTCCATGACTCGGTTAGTATCAAGGTTAAGTACACGATATGCACGAGTATGAGTGCCATAACCCAAAAATACACCGTCAGAAGAACGAGACTCAAATTTGTCCAGGTTGCCTTTCTTGAGTATAAAACAGTGGCAACCAAAAACTCTAAAATAACTCACCTTGAGCAGTTTTCCAAAACGCAACTCATAAGAAGTCTTTTTCAAGAAAGCTCAGAGAAAAATGCGATTGGAAATATAGCATGCATTGCTCATAGCTTTGGCCCAATATCGCCTAGGAGTCCTATGCTCATCGAGCATCGTCCTGGCCATCTCTACAAGGGTCCGATTCTTCCTTTCTACAACACCATTTTGTGGCAGTGTGTAGGGAGAAGAAAACTGATGCTCCAAACCCAAAGAGTTACAAAACTTCTCAAAATCCGAATTCTTGAATTCGGAACCATTATCACTCCGAATTGCTCGCATTGAGTTCATAGGGAACTCATTCTGAAGACGCAAAATCAGATTGCAAGCAAAGGAGAAAGTCTCGGTCTTCTCAGCTTAAAAAGAAGACCCACGAATATCTCGAAAAATCGTCAACAACGACAAGCACGTACCACTTCCCCCAACTGAGCTCACCCGAGCCGGACCAACAAGGTCCATGCATGTGCAAAAGCTCTCCAGGGCGCTTAGTCATGACCTTAGTCAATGGATGGTGGGGAGCGGCTACCATCTTTCCCTGTCTACAAGAATGGCAAACAAGATCCTTCTCCATGGACAACTTGGGCAATCCTCGGATTAAGCCAAGTGAGCTAAGTCTTGCAAGCAAGTCGAAGCTCAGGTGACCGAGTCTCCTATGCCACTTCCAAAGATCAGAGGAGGAAGGTCCAGCCAAAAGACAACGAGAAATTCCAAACGACTACGAGAAATTCGCACGAAAGACTTTTCCAAAGGACAAAATCAAACATACAAGATTGCCCTGAGGATCCAAAATGCGACTGAGATTCGGTTTAAAACGAATCTCATAGTCATCATCAAAAAGTTGCGAAACAGAAAGAAGGTTAAAATGCAAGTCAGAAACAAGAGCAACATCGCGCAACACAAAGTGCTCATTAACTCGCACCGACCCACGAGACAACACTTTACCTATGCTATTGTTGCCGAAGGTGATAAACTCCTTTCCGGCGACCGGACTGTTGGTTGCACTCCTGCCCAACCTCCGCTGCAAGGCAGGGGTTCGGTGCGAGGGTGGACAACTGTCGAATGCGAGCGTAGAAGTAAACGAAGGTACGCGCAAGTGAGGGTACAAGCAACTGGCAGGTGTAATTCTTTATTTAAAAAACAATGCCCCCCTTTACACTGTTCATCCTTGGTATTTATAGGCAATACCAAGGGACACCGGCCAAATTACAAAAGGGTACAGAAAAGATTCCTCGGCACCCTACAAGGAAAGGGCAGAATCATACAAAGACGAGCGGGGTGGAAACCCTAGTTTGTCTTCCTCCTGCCTGCCGCCATCTTGCTCTGTTCATCTTCGCGGGAAAGTGAAAATCAGACCTTCGACTCTGCTAGTCTTCAGGTCAGCACTCCCTCGCCACACGCCGAGCTTGACGTCTTAAGTGAAGAGGCCTCGGAACCTGCGAGGGTCACTCACTGTGTTCTCAGTGCGCCTTTACCTGCGAGAAACACAACAAACTCCGAGGGTCGGATTTGCATCCGAAGGTTAGGAAAACGATCATGAAGAGTCCAGTTAGCGGAAAGGAGAAGTTTTGTGAGGGCGCGTGGGTCGCGCGAAGGTTGTTTTTGGAGCCAGCCCGCGTGGCGCCACTGCCGAGGGTCCCTTCCCCCAACAGTAGCCCCTCGTTGCCTTGGATCTAAAGAATAGTATTTAGGCCCAAGCAGCGCTCTTTGATGAGAAAAGTAACGAGACCCTTGGCAGCGACGCCCGCGGCTGCTTTGGGCCGGGCCGTTGTATTGTTGTTTGTACTGTTGAGGTGCATTTCGTTTTTTGCGCCATGGATTTCGGTTGTCGTGCTGATTTTGTCGGGTGGGATTACTTGCCTCACGGCCTATAAATAGATGGTGTTGGTGGGGGTTTTGAGGTCGTGCCCTCTTTTGCTTTAGACATCCTGCTGCTGCGCATTTCTTGTTGCGAAGGTTGTTTTTGTCTAGCTTTGAGGGTTGTGAGTTTGGTGTTCTTTTGAAGGTGTTAGTTTGAGAGATGGCTAGGTCTAAGCAAACGGCTCGAGTTGTTTTCTCCCTCTGCTGCAGATGAGGGGGTGACCTTTGAGTTCGGACTCAGCCGGGTTTGTAGTTCAGAGTTGGCTGCTTATGTCAAGCGAGGTTGGATCGAGGATGGGAAGGCTAGGGCCAGTGCTGGGGAGACAGTGCCGAAGCCGGACGCAAATGAGGTTGTTTTATTTGAGGAGTTCTTTTCAGCTGGTCTGCGCTTCCCTGCTGATTCATTTGTGACTTCGGTTCTGCAAAGGTTCAATTTGCGTTTCCATCAGCTCACACCTTCGTGCTTCACGAAGATGTCAGTTTATGTCTGGCCGTGCCGTTCTCAGGGTACTGTTCCTCATGTCGAGGGTTTTGTTCAAACCCATCGTGTGCACATGTAGCCTCGCAAGATCTCTGATCGCAGAGGTAACACCAGTCTTGGTCAGTTTGCAGTATACACTTTTTGCCATTGCACCAGATCGGAATTGCCTGTGCAGGCCCAGAAGAACAAATGGACCAGTGGGTGGCAGGAGTTCTGGTTCTACTACAAGCTTAGTGGTAACGCTGAGCTTTGCGGTGAGCTTCCGCCGCTTGGTGACGTTCGCGCCGAAGCTATGATGAGCCCCGAGGCTCATGCTGCTGTTGACTGTCTGAGGGTGGTGGCGCGCTCTCAGTGTGCTCGTGACTTAGTCGAGGAGTACTGCTGCGCCAAGATTTGGCCCCTTAGCTGGAAGCAGGTATGGTTTGCAGTCGGGGATGACCCCAAGTACGAGGGTAAGGGTTTGAAGAAACCGAAGGTTGACCTTCACAAGGTTTGGGAGAAAGTTCTCAGGAAATTTCCCAGGCGAGAAGATGGGATCGAAGCGGTCTATAAGCGTGTTCAGGAGTGGGCGGAAGAACTTGTTGGAAAGTTGTCCACATTGGAGGTCAAGGCGATCCACAGCTCGGTGGGTAGTGGAGGTCAAGTTAACAGGCTGTTCGACATTCTTGGGATCTAGTATGCTGATTGGCCTGCTCCGTCGAGCGAGGATGCGCCAAAGAAAAGGAAGCGTGCTTCTGCGGAGGAGAAAGAGATTGTTTCGCAGCCGAAGAGGGGTCGTGGTCGTGGCCGCGGCGGCGCCAGCGGCCGGGTGAAGGCGCTTGCGACGAAGGTCGCAGTAGGTTTGGGTGCTGCCGGTACTTCCTCTTCCTCGGCCATTGTTTCAAGCGGCCGAGGTGTTGGTAGGGTTGGAGGACGGGTGCCCCGCGTTTGGCGGGATTAGTGCTTTGATCCAGATCTCAGACGACGAAGGTGTCTTTGATGATGATGAGAAAGAGGAAGAGAAGGAGGATGAAAAGGAGGGGTGCACTTAAGAGGACTCATCCGATGAGGTTAGTGATACCTCTAGTGGCGAGGGTAATTCTGATGAAGATGTGTCCATTGAGGATGACCGAGGAAAAGGGATAGCCTCGTCTAGTGCTGGCGCTGCGGCTACTCGAAGTATTGATGACATCATTCGGGACTTTGAGCCCGAGAGTCCTCCATGAGGGTCATTTCCCGAGTTTGCTGGCTCACACATATGGGTCGATGGTTTCGAGTTTACTGGTGATCTTGAATCTGAACGGACCCTCAGGAAGAGGCCGTATGGCGAGGCTAGCCGATCAAGCCTTCCTTATTTCGCCAAGAAGATTGGAGTCTCTGATCCGGCGACGGAGCTTTTCACGAGCCCGGACCTTCGAGAGTGTCACTTACAGTGTGCTCCGGAGGAAAGGCATTTTCTTGGTCGCGTGTTTAACCGTATCTGTGTGCCGGAAGCGGAGCTTCGACTGGCCAACGAGCCCTTGGACAACCTTCACGATGACATCGATGTCAAAGTGGCTGAGTTGATGCTCCTTAACCGCTCGGCGCACCGGAGGGCGAGTTATAATCTTCACCATTTGAATGATCGGTTGATTGAAGTTGAAAAAGATAATAAGGACCTTTGCCAACGTTTGGAGAATAAGGAAATTGAGCTTAAGGCTGCCTTGGAAAAGGTTAGAAAGTCTCGAGAGGAGGCGCAGGAGGCTGCAAACAGTAATGCTGAGCTCCTGGCGGCTTGTCATCAGAAAGACAATGATTTGTTATCAGCGAACAGTCGCATAAATGAACCGTCCTCGGAGGTGGCTTCGCAGTCTAAGGCGTGGCAGGAAAGTATGGGGAAAATAAAGAATAAAGTTGACGCCTGCTTGACCGAAGCTGGCGGTTCTGCTGGGGAGCCGTTGCCTGCTGCTAAGGCTAAGGCATTCGAGGGTTGGCTTGTAAATGAGCTTGATGTTTTCAGCTCACTGGTTGAGAACGCGGCTGACTTTGGCTGTTACGTCGGAGCCTTGGCCATGGCCGCCACCCTTCGCCAGGCCGGTTGCGAGCACCTTCGGAAAATTAGGAAACCGAACCACGTTTTTCCAACGGTCGACGAGGTGCGGAAAATGAAGATTGATGATGCGGAGGTTCAGAACTGCGCGATGCGCTTGCTTCGGAGGTTTTGGATCAACGGAGGTGGACGCGCTCTGGCCTTCGAAGAGGCAGCGGAGGCTACTCATCAGGTACTAACTTGTATGAGTTGTTCGTTCCATGTCACTGTTTCATGGACGTTCGTGTTGGTATTCTAATTTGGTGGTCTATTTATGCAGGCTCGGAAAGATGCATTGCCTTCGCTGAGCGCGACTGAAGATGCTGTCGGATGCTCCAAGTCTGCTCTTGCGCCCAATTCTGCGGAGGTTCCTCCAGCGGAGGAGGTACCCTCGACTGAGGATGCTCCGATGGCTGGAGAAGTTAGCATAGAAGAGGCGGCGACTGAGAAGGCACCTGAGAACTTGGCAGCTGCCGCTGGCTAAGGTCTAGATGCTGCCGCTGCCGAAGCTGGAGCAGATCAGCAGGGGGGAGCCGGGCAGGTGTGAAAACTTAGGATTACTCTGACAAGAGGGTTATTTTGTAATATGTGTGGTAGTTGGAAAGACTTGATGACACTGAGATACTTTTTAATTCTATGAAAATGCAGGTTCCTGATGGAACCGTGCTAGAAGTGTTTGATGTGACGCCACTGATGCTTAATTATCAAGATACTTTTATAACTGGTGAATCATGGGCTTGGGCTAGGCTTAAACACCCTTCGCTATCTTTTGAACGCTTTTGGTGGTCAAAGGTGCGAAGGTACGATTTGAAGAATAGCAGATCGAGTTGTTTTTGTCGCGAGGCAGATTATACTGATCGATAGGCCACTCGTTATATGTTTTGTTCTTCTTCGTCCTCGCAAGCTGTCATTGATGATGATATTGATGAGAATACATCTCTGGATTAGTCTGGGCGAAGCAAACTAGATCTAGGTTCGGATAGGTCACTTGTGGTTCCAAAGGAGGAACCTTCGGAAGTTTGCGATGTGGATGGTAGATATATGTATAGGGCGAGGGTTTTGCCTGGGGAGCTGCCAATTGTCCCTGCAGCTCGTTTGTTGTGGGGACCCAAAGTTCGAGTGGAAATGGGATTTGAGGAGGGCAGCTCCTTTGTTAATTGGGGGAGGTGATTGTTCCTTGTAATTTTGTAACCTTTGTTGATTGTGTAACGTTGTGAAGTTGCTTTGTATATGGACGTGAAAATTGTATGTTTGTTCTGAGTTAATACGATTCACTTTTTTGTAATTTTTGTAATGGTTGTTTTGTCCTTGTCGAATACTGACGAGGTCCATTAGCTGTCCGGCTTTGCGTTGCTTGTTGTGTATAGCGTTCAGTGAAAAAACGATGTCCCCTTCAATGTTTAGCGGGGCTCGCTTTACGTCGAAGAGAGATGTTTTGAGAAAAACGGCGACGCCCCCTTTTATTTTTAGCGAGGCTCGCTTTTCGTTGGAGAGATGTTTTGAGAAAAACAGCGACGCCCCCTTTTACTTTTAGCTAGGCTCGCTTTTCGTTGGAGAGAGATGTTTTGAGAAAAACAGCGACGCCCCCTTTTATTTTTAGCGAGGCTCGCTTTTCGTTGGAGAGATGTTTTGAGAAAAACAGCGATGCCCCCTTTTACTTTTAGCGAGGCTCGCTTTTCGTTGGAGAGAGATGTTTTGAGAAAAACAGCGACGCCCCCTTTTATTTTTAGCGAGGCTCGCTTTTCGTTGGAGAGATGTTTTGAGAAAAACAGCGACGCCCCCTTTTACTTTTAGCGAGGCTTGCTTTTCGTTGGAGAGAGATGTTTTGAGAAAAACAGCGACGCCCCCTTTTATTTTTAGCGAGGCTCGCTTTTTGTTGGAGAGAGATGTTTTGAGAAAAAAACAGCGACGCCCCATTTTATTTTTAGCGAGGCTCGCTTTTTGTTGGAGAGAGATGTTTTGAGAAAAACAGTGACACCCCCTTTTATTTTTAGCGAGGCTCGCTTTCCGTTGAGAAAGGTGGAGGTAGAGTTTGTCTTGCGTGTTGGACTTTTTGGACTTCACGCCTTCCCTTGTCTTAGGTGGGTGTGAAAATTGTGTTGCCGTCCCCTGGCGTTTTTTGCGAGGGTGCTTGACTTTTTGTAATTCGCGCCTCCCTTTTTCTTAGGTGAAGGTGAAGTTTCCTTCGCGAGCCTCTGGCGTGTTTTGCGAGGGCGCTCGAGTTTTTGTACTTCGCGCCTCCCCTTTTCTTAGGTGGAGGTGAAGTTTGCTCTGCGAGCCCCTGGTGTGTTTTGCGAGGGTGCTCGACTTTTTGTACTTCGCGCCTCCCCTTTTCTTAGGTGGAGGTGAAGTTTGCTTCGCGAGCCCCTGGCGTGCTTTGCGAGGGTGCTCGACTTTTTGTACTTCACGCCTCCCCTTTTCTTAGGTGGAGGTGAAGTTTGCTTTGCGAGCCCCTGGCTTGTTTTGCGAGGGTGCTCGAATTTTTTCCATGTTTGTTTCGAAAAAATTTGTTTTTCGAAGCAATCTTTGGGGTGTTTACATCGATTATTGCACTCTTGAAAAAGATATGCTTTTTTCGATGTTTGTTAGCAAAAGTAAATAGATTGGAGTTTGCTTTTTTCGGGGGTTCTAGCCTGTATTAATGATTTGGATACCGCCTCGATAAAAAACCTTACGACCCTTCGTAAGGAAAAAGAGTGCAGCTCCTTTGTTTTTGTTACATGCATAGAAATGAAAGAAAGCATAAATGAAATAACAAATTACATATTGCGAGGGCTCGCTATGGCTCCGCTAGGGGTAGTATTTGCGAAGGTCGTCAACATTCTAGGTGTGAGGCAGGATGTTTCCCTCGCTGTCAGAGAGGTGAAAGGAGCCGGGACGATTGCATTCTACTATTAGGTATGGACCGGTCCACTTTGGCTGAAACTTTCACGCCATGTTGAAGGACCGGATTAGCAACCAGAGGGGGGGTGAATGGGAGCCTCAAATTCAACTCGTGAATTGTATAGCCCTTTTCCCAGAAAGTCACCCCAAATGCGAAGACTCGAAACGATCGGAGAGTTCATGACCTACGAGTTGGTGGATACCCTAGGAGATGTCCTAGTAGTACAGCGGAACCTCCGGAGAAACCCAAAAAGCAACTGCCAAAGCCACGGAGCAAAACTGCACAAATTGCAGATTCGCGGACTGTCCGCAGTCAGAGTCCCGGACTGTCCGTCGTTAAGTCCCGGACTGTCCGCGACTGGGAGCCGGACTGTCCGCCGGCAAAAACGCAGAAACTCAACAGTGCTGCAAGTCTGCTGGCAGGTCCCAGACTGTCCACGGGTTTGTACCACGGACTGTCCGCCGTTCACTTGACAGTGAACAATCAGGGGACTGCGCCTGACTGACCTGACCAACCCCGATCCCCGGACTGTCCGCACGCTGGGGGCACGGACTGTCCGCAGATGAACAGAGAGCAGAAAAACTGCTCGAGACAAAAGCTAAATCGATCGGAACTTCACCAAATCAAAAGGGGGTTCGATCAAACTTCTCCCAGGTGATCCTCTATGTATTGGGGTGCTAATCCTAAGAAATCATCGCACCAAACCAAGTCAATCAAGAAAGATTCGTGGATCACCGAAAAAGGGAAAGAACTAAGAACGAACACAAAATCAACCCGATCTATGGATTCGTAAGGTTAGGAGAGAATTCCTTCAGTAGAAAGAAGGGGCTCACGACCAAGAACAAATTGATTCAAGTGGAATTGAAAATCATCAAGTGGAGAGGGAGAACGAGGCAAATCTCCAAGAGATGAAAAACCAAAACGTGAAGAACACAGAACACGATTCGATTTCAGCCGAAATTCCTCCACACGAGGAGACAACGAGAATACGGTCTTGTTTCCTCAAAAGATCCAAATACACAGAGGTATGATTCCCGTCTCTGCGGATCACTTGCAGCGAGGTATGATTAGAACCTAAGCGAGGGCTAGAGAGAGAGAGCTCAGGAACAAATGACTGCAAGGATCGGGAGAGAGGAGGGGTGCCTCTCTTATTTATAGCCTAAAACAATAATCCCCTTACTGCCCCTAGATACATGAGCGAAACAGCCAACCCTAGGGGTATCCCGATCCAACTCTGCTGATAGTTGATCTGACAGCCACGCACCTTCCTCATCCTTAGCTTCGCCTCGACGCAAGCCTCAGGATGCCGCCACGTGCCGCCCAGTCGACCGCCGCGCCTACCTCGTGGATAGCCTCGCCTCCGCGCCAGCCTCTCCACGCCGCCACGCGTCGACCGTCCTTTTTGCGGACCTCCCCCGGTTTTGAGGCCGAAACCGGGAAACCTGTGCCTTCCCTCGGTTTTGAGTCCAAAACCGGGAAACCTGTCCTCAGGCTGAGTTTTGTGGTCCAAACTCAGAAACCCGCGCGCCCAGGTTTTGAGGCCCAAACCTGGAAAATGTCCTCGCCGAGTTTTGAGGCCCAAACTCGGAAACCGGCCACCTCGAGTTTTGAGGCCCAAACTCGGAAACCGTCGAGGGTAGCTTTTCGAGGCTCAGCTACCGAACCCGTGCCGTAGACGGGATGTGGTTCGCACACCCCGAGTTCCAGCACTGATGCCGGAGCATGTCCAGCCTCCACGCCGGGCAACCTCCCGACTCGGCCGATGCACCGCACATCCCCATGTACTCTTGCTTGTCAACGCCATGTGCCAGCTACGACAGCTGGTCCTCAGGTCTCCTGGTCCGTCGGTCCAAGCTCCACGTCCGCCCTTCACCGCTCCGGTCCGTCGGCACGGCACGTCCCTACTTGACCTTCACCTCACCTTCGACCACTGCCCGAGCTCCGCACCTGCACATCAACACAGCCAAGAGACATGTTGCCCGTTGATCGATCACTCATCACTCAGGAAGGGAACCACAAGGGCACATATCAACCTTGTGTTCTCAATCTCCCCCTTGATGAGTGCATCATCAACTCATAGTATCCGTAACCAGAATAGAAGAAAGCAGAATTAGATAGAAGGAGAAAAACTCACTCGAAATGTCCAAAAGCCAGAGAAAAGGCCAAAGAAGAACAATTCGAGATAAGCGAAGCTTGGTCCCCAAAGACATGGGCAAAGGTTCGACACAACCAAGCAAAAGATCGGAGCAACATCTCATCAAGAAGCAAATCTCAATCAAAATCAGAGCACAAAACTTGGTTCCCAAAGACATGGGCAACGGCTCGACGCAACCAAGTCAAAAGCAGGCTAGTCCTCAAGAAGAGGCAGAATGGGCTCAACACCACTAGCTGAAAGCTCGAAACCACAAAAAGACTGCATAAGACGCAACTACTGCTAGTCCCTCAAGATAGAGGCACAGAGGCTCAACACAACCAGCAGTAAGCTCATAACTCAATATAGGCAGAAAAACTCCCCCTCACACAAAGAACTCCCACTCAGCAAGTGAAGCATAAGTTGCAAATTGTCACCACAGAAAATCGAAATCTCAACTTCGAAAACATTCTCCCCCTTGGGGGCAATTTGCAAACAAAAGAGAGGGGAAAAGGACTCAAAAGAAGACAACGGAGCTAGGACATGCCTATCGGAGTCTAGAAAATGCACATGAGTCAAAAATGCATGTTAGCAGCTTCAAGTATATACTCAAAAGAGTGAAAGAATGCTTTAATGAGTGCTGACCCGACTACATAGCAACATACATAAATGCTAGCAAAGGCTCAAACTGATCACCAAAAACAAGATATGAGTGCATAAGCCCAGTGAGCAGTTTTAAGCCATTTAGAGAGGAGTTTCACCATTAAATTAGCACTAAGCATGTATAGACAGGAAGTCAAATAAGTGCTAATCATGTATGTAAGGTGAACTACCCCTAGCACAGTTCAATCATCATGCTATAGAATGAAACATATACTTGTGTGTTTGAAGGACCAAATTGGCGACCAGAGGGTGGGGGTGAATGGGAGCCTCAAATTTCTTCTCCATAAATGATGGCCTTTGTCCCAGAAAATCACAAAAAGGGCGAAGACTCAAACAACCGGTGAGTTCACAACCTACGAATAGGTGGATACCCTAGGAGATGTCCTAGAGGTACAGCAGAACTACCGAAGAACCCCCAAAAACAAGCGACAAAGCAACGGGGCAAAAACTGCACAAGCAAGCTCCTAGAACAATCGAACCTCCAATAACGGAACACCCCACTCCTATGGAGAAGAGGAAAGTGTTCGACCAAACTACTTAGGACAACTAGTGGCAAAAGCACCTTGGAAAGATCCTTATGAAGTTAGGAAACTAACGCAATAGGTGGATCTCAAATCGGAGCTCGAACGCAAAAGATACGGCCGCAAAAACAAACGAAACACCGAAAGCGGAACACTTAACTCCTATGAAGAAGAAGGAAGTGTCCGACCAAAAATACTTTGACCAATGGTGGCAAAAGTACTTTGGAATGGTCCTTCAGAAGTTAGGAAACCAATGCAACAAATGGATCACAAATCGGAGCTCGTATGCAAAAGATACGGACGAAATCAGCAAAACTGTGCAGTTGCGGACTGTCCGCTAGTGAACCTCGGACTGTCCGCTAGTGATCCGCGGACTGTCTGCTATTGAACCCCGGACAGTCCGGGAATGAGACCCGGACAGTCCGCCGTTCAAAAATAAAAACAGCGACCTTGCTGCCCGTGAACAGCCCCGACCCCCGGACAGTCCGGGAATGCCCAGAAAGGCTAAAAACAGCCCCTATCAAACTCAAAATTGATCGGATCTTCACCAAATCGAACGGGGCTGCAACCAAACTTCTCCCAAGTGTTCTTCTACGTGTTGGGAAGCTAATCCTAGGATATCATCGCTTTGATCCAACTAATCCATGAGAAATCCGAAGAACACTAGAAAAGGGGAAGAGGGAAGACCAAAAACGATTTCGAGCCGATCTACTTGTTCGTGAGGGTAGGGATGAATTCCTTCAGTGGAAATGTTCTCCTCACATCAAAGAACAAGTTGATTCAAATGGAATCGCAAAAGACGCAGCGTAGAGGGAGATCGAGGCAAATCTCCGGGAGGGGAAAAACCAAAACGCGATGAACAAAAACGCGATTCGATCCAAATTTCAGCCAACAAAGAGGAGGGGAGAAATTGATCCTTGGATTGCTACTAGAAGATGAATTGTGTAGCACTCTGTGTCGGGTTACAAGCCACTCCTCGCAGTACAAAACGCGGATGGCAAAAAGCTCAAGAACAAGAGCCAGTCTCTCCTCTCACCCTAGCCTCCTCTCACCTAAACAAAATGAGAATGACACCTCCAAGGATACCGGCTGCCCTAGCAGCACCCTCATATATATAGGCGCATGTCCTAAGACCAAAACACCCTTACATTAAGCACTCAACCCAAATACCCCCCAGAGGTAAAACCGTCCAGTCCGGTCAATCTTCAGCCGACGGCCTCGCTCGCACATCTGGTAGCTTCGCCTCGACGCGACCTCCCTGATGCCGCCACGTGTCATCACCATCGACCGCCGCGCCTTCTCACCGATAGCTTCGCCGCAACGCAAGCCTCTCGGTGCCGCCACGCATCAACCGCCCTTTTGGACCTTCCCCGGTTTTGAGGCCCAAACCGGGAAACCTGCCAGCCCAGGTTTTGAGGCGCAAACCTGGAAACCGTCCACCCGAGCTTTGAGGCCCAAACTCGGAAACCCGCGAGCCCAGGTTTTGAGGCCCAAACCTGGAAACCGTCCATCCCTAGTTTTGAGGCCCAAACTCGGAAACCGTCGATGGTAGCTTTTTGAGGCTTAGCTACCGAACCCGCACCGTAGACCGGATGTGGTTCGCACACCCCGACCATCAGCACCGATGCCGATGCATGTCCAGCCTCCACGCCGGGCACAACGCCTTCGCCATCCTCCTTGACTCGGCCGATGGCACTTGCCCCGCACGCAAGCCCGTGTCCGACCTCCCGCCAAGTGTCATGACACCACGTCTTCCTCCTGACTCGACCGATGCATCGCACATCCCTATGTGCTCTCGCTCGCTGATGCCACGTGCCAGCTACCATAGCTAGTCCTCTGGCCCTCTGGTCTGTCAGTCCAAGCCTCACGTCCGCCCTTCACCGCTCTGGGTACATCGGCATGGCACGTCCGCCGCACGGCACGCCCATCCTTCACCGCTCCCGGTCCGTCGGCACGACACATCTCTACTTGACCTTCACCTCGCCATAGACCACTGTATCTGAGCTCAACACCTGCACATCAACACAGCCAAGAGACACATGTTGCACACACACACACCAACACATGTAACACAACACAACTCAACGCCACCGGTCAGTCATAAACATTAAGCGCATAGCGAGATAATGACTCAACCGGGAAAAGCCTCAAACCTTCCTCATCAATGTCAATCATTCATCATATATGTTCTCAATCTCCCCCTTGATGAATGCATTGACTAAAAATAAACCACAAAGGAAGGGTTTGAAGGCAAGCCTCATTCAAGTGCCCAAAAGCCAAGCAAAGGCAAACACAAGGTTACTTGAGATGAGGAAGGATCATGAAAACTCCAAATAAAAGCTCTCGGTCCCGACAGAAACGGGAAAAGCGGGCAAAGCCTCCACACAACCGACGAGTCAAGATAAAACAAGAGTTTCATGAAATCCAAAAGGTACTCGAAAACCAATCTCAAATAAGTTGTCAAACAATCATCACAAAAGAAACCAAGGTACTTATCCACTTGGATTCACTTGGGTCGAGATTTCTCCCCCTTTTCTCTTTCTCTTTCTCTTTCTCTTTCTCCCCCTTAATGATTGAATTGACATAAACCAGGCACAAGAGAAGGTTTGAGATACCAAAACCGAAAATCTCATTCAAGTGATCAAAAGCCATAGAAGGGCAAAGAACAAGGTCACTTGTCATGAGAAGATTATCCATTCAAATGCCCAAAAGCCAAAGAAATGCTAAAGAGGGGGCAATTTGAAATGAGCATAACTTGGTCCCCAAAGACATGGGCAACGGCTCAATGCAACCAAGCAAAGGATCGGAGCAACAACTCATCAAAGAGCAAAACTCGATCATATAGAGCAAAAGACTTGGTCCCCAAAGGCATGGGAACGGCTCGACACAACCAAGTCAAAAATGAGCTAGTCCTCAAGAAGAGGCAGAAGAGGGCTCAAGACCGCTAGCTCAAGGCTCGATACCAATTGAGGCTGAAACAACGCATACGAATGCATAAATGATCACAAACAGCCAAAAATTGGTGAAAACAGCTAGTTCCTCAAGACAGAGGCACATAGGCTCGATGCAACTAGCTGAAGGGTCCATACGAATCGAAAATACCAAGCAAAATCTGCTAGTCCCTCTAGACAGATGCAAAAACGGCTCAACACGACTAGCAGGCTCCATACCGACTGAGAAAAATCACTAGAGAAGCTCAACACTAAATGGAGCACAATCACTCGGAGCACACGGAGAAGCAGCAAGACAAAAGCGACTCCCCCTGAAATCAAGCCTATACACAAAAGCTATGTAACAAAGCTCATGACACCAATTGCATTCCATACAAAAAGATGGATACCAATTGAAACACATAAAAGAGCTAAACTCCCCCTAGCTCAAAGCTCTCCCCAAAATGCATGACTCTCCCCTTTTTGCCAACACTAAAACTCCCCCTTGCAAACAGCTTCTCCCCCTTGACAAAAGGGAACATGCTGAGGGGTTTTGACATTTTTCACAAAGTTGACACAAACACAGGACAAATCATCAATCAAAAGCATATGGGGGTAATGAAAAGCATTGAAAGTGACCACATAGTGTATCGGAGCTGGGGGTCTGTACACTAAGCTAAAAATGCATGAAATGTACAATGCAACAGCTTCAAGTGTATAGCAATCAGAATGAAAAGATGCTCAAAAGGGTGCTGCCCTGAAAGTATAGCAATCAATACAAATGCTAGCAAAGGCTCAAACTGATCAAATGAATACAAAATATGAACAATAGAGCATATGAGCAGTTTTAAGCCATTCAAAAGCAGTTCACCACTAAAATAGCACTTAGCATGAATAGACAGGAAATCAACCAAGTGCTAACTCAAGTATACAAGGTGAACTACGCCTAGCAAAGTTCAATCATCATGCCATAGAATGAAGCATAGGCTTGTGTCATTATCAAATTTTATCGGAATTTGCAGCGGTATTAACACAAGTTCAAATTAAAAGCATGTGATTGCGAGAGGTTGAAAGCATGGTCATTGCCTAACTTTTCAACCGGGCTAAGCCTATGCAATAAAAGCAATCGGAAGCTTAAAACACCGGTTTCAGTCTGACACTAGACGACTCAAGTTTAACTCAATTGTTCAATGAGAAACAGTCTCGATACCGTGAGGTGCTGACACATGCAATACCATCTCGATCTTTTCATTTCAATTAGACTTGGATCAAATTTTAAGCACAAGATAAATATGAACAATCCAAGCAAGTGAATGACTCAGTGCAAGAGACATAGCAACCTAGCATACAAAAGATAGCACAAGTGATCTCAACACATCCTACCCATGCTAGTTGCCACTCTCAATGGTGAACAAATTAAAGATTTCATAGTTGATTGGCTAAGTTCACCATTTGCATTTCGAAAATAGCTTAGCTCATAACATGTATCAAGTAATCAAAAAGAGCCTAAGCTACAAGCATCATCATGAATAAGCAGGGCATACCAAAAGGAGCATAGTCTCATTCTCATTGCTCTAAACATGAAGCTCTAAGATGCACTAAAATACATGATGAAATGCATGCAAAAGCTAGTCAATCAAGGACAAAACAAAACTAGCCTAAAAAAGGAAAACCCAAAACAAAAGGGTATCGGGAGAAGTCAAACTTAGATACAACAGGCAAAATGCTTCCCCAACTAAAAGGGAAACACACATCAAACTCACAAGCGAAGAGCTAGGAAACGCTAAAGCGACAGCTAGCAAAATCCATATCGAAAAGACCACACAGCAAAAAGAGGTCAAGGAAGAAGAGTACCAAAACCCGAACTCAGAAGTGTGTCAGAGGTACCTCATGAAGCGCATGACCACCTGCTGGTGTGATACCCGAGGGAACACCTGAATCTGCTGAACTCCAGGGCGCCTACCTCGCCGAAGTCGTCTCTCCCTCGCCTGATGTTGTCGCTCCCACAGGTGCAGTAGTGCTCGTAGGAGAACTGCTCGAACGGAACCCCAAGTCGTGGAAGAAGTGGGATCGGGTTCGTGAGCCGAAATGCTCTCTCCAGGCTCCTGTTCTCCTGCACACTCAAAAGTAGAAGAACCACAAGGTATCGTCTCGTCTAGTGTGACCTCAAGGTCTCCACGAAAACGGTTAGTCACATAATAAGCATAAGGTGAACTCTCAACAAAAAGAGGTCTACCTATGAATGATACCGCAAGGAGATCTGAACTCAAACTAGTCAAGCCTACCATGCAACAGGATAAAGCACTATATAGCAAAATGCAACCTAGAGACATGATCAACCCAAACACATCCTAAACCTCAACACATGCTACAATGCAAAATAATTATAGCAATAGATCCAAAAGCATGTAACATGATAAAATTGTGGAAAGGCTAGTGCTCAAACTAATCATATCAACAGGGTACATGTAGCTAACCAAAACTAGCACCTGAAAAGTGACACCTAATGAACATCATACCTCTACAAGTAAAGCTCATGGAGAAGTATGGTAAAGTATGGCATAATGTTCATGAGGATCACAGACTAGCATGAAAAGTGGATAATCCACAAAAGCTATACATAAAGCTAGCATGACATGATATACAGGATAGCACATGCCAGACTAAAACAAAACTTGTTACAAAAGAAAAATGTACATGTAAGAACTATACAAGTGAGCACATGATGATCCATCTCATACCACAAGACATAAATCATGGAAGTACAAGGTATGAGTGAATAAGAAACTCACCAGATAACAAAAGCCTCTTTGGAGGCAAATCTAAGCGGGGTGTAGAGAACCATCAACTCTTGATCACATCTAAAAGATCAAGCTCCATCAAGCGCATGTTCTCCACCTTGCGTCCTCATATCTACACACAAGAGGACAAAGCAGCCCTAGTCTTGGATCCCGAAGGGTTAGCAAGCATGTACTTGGGAACCCAAGACTTGGTCACAAATCTCAACTTATCTTGTGGGTTAGCATGATGCAAATGTTGGTTCAAATGCAATTGTGAAACACCCTTGGAAGCATTCCTCAAAAGGACAACTCGAGAAGAAGAACGAGTCGTACCACGGGAAAAGAGGCAAACATCTTCCAAGGTTTTTGTAGAAGAACCAATAGAAGCACCATGAGAAGCATGATGTGGACCAAGTGAGAACACAAGGTTGATATGTGCCCTTGTGGTTCCCTTCCTGAGTGATGAGGGATCGATCAACGGGCAACATGTCTCTTGGCTGTGTTGATGTGCAGGTGCGGAGCTCGGGCAGTGGTCGAAGGTGAGGTGAAGGTCAAGTAGGGACGTGTCGTGCCGATGTTCCGGGAGCGGTGAAGGGCGGACGTGGAGCTTGGACCGACGGACCAGGAGACCTGAGGACCAGCTGTGGTAGCGGGCACATGGCGTTGACAAGCAAGAGTACATGGGGATGTGCGGTGCATCGGCCGAGTCGGGAGGTTGCCCGACGTGGAGGCTGGACATGCTCCGGCATCGGTGCTGGAACTCGGGGTGTGCGAACCACATCCCGTCTACGGCATGGGTTCGGTAGCTGAGCCTCGAAAAGCTACCCTCGACGGTTTCTGAGTTTGGGCCTCAAAACTCAGGGTGGCCGGTTTCCGAGTTTGGGCCTCAAAACTCGGCATGAACGGTTTCTAGGTTTGGGCCTCAAAACCTGGGCGCGCTGGTTTCTGAGTTTGGGCCACAAAACTCAGCCTAAGGACAGGTTTCTCGGTTTCGGCCTCAAAACCGAGGGAAGGCCCAAGTTTCCCGGTTTCGGCCTCAAAACCAGGGGGAGGTCCGCAAAAAGGACGGTCGACGCGTGGCGGCGTGGAGAGGCTTGCGCGGAGGCGAGGCTATCCATGAGGTAGGCGCGGCGGTCGATTGGGCGGCACATGGCGGCATCCTGAGGCTTGCGTCGAGGCGAAGCTACGGATGAGGAAGGCGCATGGCCGTCAGATCAACTATCAGCAGAGTTGGATCGGGATACCCCTAGGGTTGGCCGTTTCGCTCAAGTATCTAGGGGTAGCAAGGGGATTATTGTTTTAGGCTATAAATAAGAGAGGCACCCCTCCTCTCCCTCCATCCTTGCAGTCATTTGCTCCTAAGCTCTATCTCTCTAGCCCTTGCTTAGGTTCTAATCATACCTCGCTGCAAGCGATCCGCAGAGACGGCAATCATACCTCTGTGTATTTGGATCTTTGAGGAATTGAGACCGTATTCTCATTGTCTCCTCGTGTGGAGGAATTTCGGCTGAAATCAATATCGTGTTCTGTGTTCTTCACGTTTTGGTTTTTCATCTCCCGGAGATTTGCCTCGTTCTTCCTCTCTGAGAGATGATTTTTGATTCCACTTGAATCAATTTGTTCTTGGTCATGAGCCCCTTGTTTCTACCGAAGGGATTCTCTTCTAACCTCACGAATCCATAGATCGGGTTGATTTCGTGGTTGTTCTTCGTTCTTCCCCCTTTCTCGGTGATCCACGAATTTCTCTTAATCAACTTGGTTTGGTGCGATGATTTCCTAGGATTAGCACCCCAATACGTAGAGGATCATCTGGGAGGAGTTTGATCGAAGTTCCTCTCGATTTGGGCGAGATCGATTTGGAGTTTGTGTTGAGCCCGAGCAAGTTTGTGCTTTCTGGGTGTTGGCGGACAGTCCGCGCCCTGACGGCGGACAGTCCGCGCATCGGGTCTCGGCCAGGTCAGTCAGGCGCAGTCCCCTGACTGTTCACTGTGAAGTGAACGACGGACAGTCCACGGTACAAACCCGCGGACAGTCCGGGACCTGTCCAGCAGACCTGCAGCACTGTTTGGTTTCTGCGTTTTTGCCGGCGGACAGTCCGGGACTCTGACCCCGGACAGTCCACGAATCAGCAGTTTGTGCAGTTTTGCTCCGTGGCTTTGGAAGTTGCTTTTGGGGTTTCTCCGGAGGTTCCGCTGTACCACTAGGACATCTCCTAGGGTATCCACCTACTCGTAGGTCGAGAACTCTCCGGTCGTTTCGAGACTTCGCTTTTGGGGTGATTTTCTGGGACAAGGGCTATACAATTCACGAGTTGAATTTGAAGCTCCCATTCACCCCCCCTTTGGTCGCTAATCCGGTCCTTCAATTGGTATCGGAGCCGGTTAAGGATCCCTCCTACCTTAATCGGTTTCGGATCCTAAGGGCGACATGGAACGAGGGAATAGCAAGGCTCCTTGGTTCGATGGGACAAACTATTCCTATTGGAAGATTCGGAAGCGTGCTTATCTCAACCGCATTGGATCTTCTGTCTGGGAAATATTTGAAAACGCTGAGTACGTAGTCCTTGCGGCTCGTGTGGGTCAGATCCAGATTGACCAACGCGAGGGCAACTCCAAGGCTCGTAATGCTCTTCTGGCCAGCCTCTCCCTTCCTGAGTTCGAACGTATCTCAGAGCTTGAGACGGCACGAGAGATCTGGGTGAAGCTTCAAAGCTATCACGAAGGGACAGCCCATGTCAAGACCAGACTCTTCGAGACCTACAAGCGAGAGTACGAGAACTTTGTTCGGTTGGAGGGAGAGACGATTGACGCTTTGTTCACTCGTTTCCAGACGATCGTGAACAAGATGCGTGCCAATCGGGCCAACCTACCCTATGACGATCACGAGAGGGCTCTCAAGTTGCTATACGCCCTGGATCGGAGAGTATGGGAAGTGAAGGTGTCAACCATCATTGAGTCTTCTGCTTACGACACCCTCACCGTGGACGAGCTGTTCAGCAAGCTCAAGTCCACTGAGATCGATCACCTGACTCAGGCCAAGCTGAAGAGCCCATCTTCACACACCATGGCTTTGGTCTCAGGCACAGGTGGATCGACTTTCTCTGCTGACGCTTCACCTCCTCTTGTTGCTTTGTCTTCTTTGCATACAGTCATGGAGGAGCAGCTGGAGGCGCTGGGAGACGATGAGCTTGCCCTCGCCATCACCCGGTTCTCGTGGTTTCACAACAACCGCCTAAATCGCCGGCGTGGTGGCGCACGCGAGGGCTGCTACAAGAATGGTGATCTAGACCACTTCATGGTGAACTGCCCCAAGAACGTCAAGAACTTCCCCGGCAAGGATCGCAACTTCAGGCGCAAGGGCAAGCCGGAGTACAAGGCCAGGAAGAACAACAAGAATGGCCTCTACCGCCAGGAGGACATGGAGAAGGCCTTCGACGCCGGCAAGCGTGCCTTCTTCGCCACAGTCGGTGATGGCGAGAAGTCTTCTGACGGTGACTCCAGCGACAACGAGTCCGAGCACAAGATGGAGAATCGTTTCAACGGACTCTGCTACTTCGGCAACTCCTCCAAGGGCTTTTGCACCATGGCCTTAGATGAAGAGGATAGCAAGCACCAGGCAGAGGACGCCGATGACGCTCACAACGACGACTACGACGACAATGCTTCTGAGGTACCAGATTCTTCTGAAGTCGATCGTATCATTGAGGAGCGGGATAGGTTTGTGGATCTGGTCGGTGTCTTGGAGAAGAGGCTTACAGAAGTGTTCCAAGAGCGCGTTGAGTTTAAGGCTAAGTTGAAAGAGGCGCGTAAGGAACTGGAGATTGCTAGGTCCGAGGTGAAGGTGATCGCTGTGGAGGAGTGTGAGGAGTGCACGATGCACATGACAAGCTTTGCCACCCTGCAAACCAAGTATGCCTCTTTGATTGAGGTGTATGATGAGCTAAAGAGTAGGCTAGACTTGGTGGGTGATTGCAAATAGTGTCCCTCCCTGAAGAAAGAGCTGGAGGAAGTGAAGGCTAGGTCTTCTTTGCTGGGTGCGTGCAAGCTTTGTCCTAGCTTGCGAACTGAGTTGGCAGGAGTTAATGCCAAGCTTGCTGAAGCCTTGAAGGCCAGCTCAGTTAGCACCTTGTCCGCTCCATGTGAGCGATGCGTGGGGTTGGAGCTGGAGATTGCCAACTGTCGGCGTGACAGGATGCAAACCGAGGAGGAAAACACATACCTTCGGTCCATCCTGAGTTGGGTGTCATGCAGTGAGCCGCAGTTGGGCATGATGATCAGTCAGTTCAAGAGGGGAACTGATTGTTTGGGAGTAGGCTTTACTATAGGTGGGAAGGGCGCTAGTACCTTTGGAAAGATCGGTGAGTTTATCGGAGTGAACCCGAGTGAGAAACCATCCGCTGTCCCTAAGCTCACCAAGATCACCCCACCTGAGCCTCCCAAGCCTATCACCAAGGATGGCATCCTTGATGAACCTCCCAAGGCTCCACCTCACAAGCAAGTGTGGGTTCCCAAACCTAACCATCTTAGGAACACACTTGACACCCTTCCTGACGTCTCTAGTGATCCCCCTGCGAGAGGCAAGCAGCCAGCCAGAGTGAACAACCCTCGCAACAATAGGAACCAACAACCCAAGAGAGTGGTGAGGTTTGAGTGCGAGTATTGTCACCGTGAGGGTCACCTAGCTGAGTTTTGCTTTTGGAGGAAGAGAGACGCTAGGAAGGAGTTGGAGCTGAACAACCGGGCCAGGCACCACCCTCTCCATGGTGTGCAAGGTCGGGGAGTTCAGAGGCAGGGCGCTTGTAACAGAACCGACCAATTTGCACCAGATTAAGCACCGAATCGCTGCTTTCACAGAGATTACAAGTACTTAAGCTCGTACAAACCCGGTAGTCCGGAAATCTCGAGGGATTTCAAGTCATTCAACTTTAACCAAGATCGTAATAGATTAGCGTACATGCCCACAAGGTACATTCAGTTCGCACATAGTTCAAATACATCGGAGTTCGATAGTTATTACAAACCATAGTTTTGAATTCAAAGCGGAAGCAACATAGTTTTGAAACACAAGTCCTTAGTTCACAATACGGTGCCATATGCCTGATCCGTCCACAAAAGCATCAGGGAAGATAAGGATTGACCATGCCCATGGTCTAGTCACTGCCCTCGACGGGATACAGACAGTTCTCGCAGTAGCCGAAGAAACATTGCCCATCTGCAAAAACAAGGGATAGCACCCTGAGTATGAGAAGGTACTCAGCTAGACTTACCCGTCATAAACCAGAAATAATCGACAGCAAGGATTATGCAAGGCTGTATCTGGGGTTGGCCACACTTACGTTTTTGCATAAAAGCATTTTATTATTAAATAATCATCATTAGAGTATTAGCAGTCACTTTTATGTAATCAGCCAGATTATCTAGATTTGCACCTGATCTAAAGCAAACACTTGACTACTTATTCAAGCAAGAGTGACTATTTCATCAATAGCCTTTCAGATTCACCAACCATAACCATATTTAGTTCCATATATTACTACGGTAACACATGCTCAGTCAAGTTACTCACTAACTAGGAGCGATGGCGATTATAATCGATTCCTACCCAGCTGGGGACAAAAATGTCGCACACTCGCCCGACACACCCTGCCAGGTGGCCGTTGGCGACCACTCAGGAGGTTCGAGAACCCAAATCGCGGGACGGCCATGGACCCTTCTACACCGAGGGTTATCTCAATGCCAGGTCGCTCAAGCTATTAACTGCCCACGGTCATGCCAGGTCGATCAGGCCCTGCCTGCCCTCGGACCATGCCAGGTCGATCAGAATAGTTGCCCACGGTACATATAAGGCCCTGGGTGTTAGGCGTCAACGTCTCCGTCACCGGCTCGAAACACCTTACTCGGCTTCACGGGAGGTACCCGCACCTGCTCCGTTAAGTGATTGACGCGTTCAAAATGACTGAGGTGTGCCTTCGTCGGTTCCTAATCGACACAGACGGGAGACTACTAGCACACAGAACCCATGTCCTGCTGCTCCTACATCCCGCCCGGTCTCCAATTAATTATCACATGGTTATATTCCAAGATAGCACATGGCTAAACATGATCAGTATCCACCTATATGCGGGAGACAGGAAATCACCCGACTTTTACCGGTCTAAGCAGGGCTAAGCATGTAATCGAGCCTAGACCTAACAGTGATCACAAGATAATATTTGCAGGTGGACAAGGATAATTAATCAATACAGCAACGGTGTCACACAACTCCTATAACCTAATGCAACAATCATATCAGGTTAACTTGTAAACGGTAATTTGCAAACTGTAGGAGAAAATGCTCCGGGGCTTGCCTCGCTCGAAGTCAGCGGGGCGGTGATCACGGCACTCCGGCAGGTCTTCAGCGTCTTCTTCCGGGATCCTCTCCTCGGGTGTCTCCTCCCGACGCTGCTCCTCCGGCGTGTCTTGGGCTTCCACTACTGGCCCTGCATGATGCGGTACATGAATGAATAACATGAATGCACATGGGATGCATGGTGATGCAACACGAAGTAACAATTCAGGAGATAAGCACATGTCATCTACTGCTACTCACTTACTTAATCTAACATACTACTTACTAAGTCTTGTTGTCACCACAACAAAGTTTGCTTAACGGGTACATTACCTTCTAATTATTTGTAGAATTAAATCTAGTTAAATAGGCTTATAACAGTAACCCATTCTAGACAGCTTCATAAAAATCTATAAAAATTACTGGAGATTAACAACATTTAATCTAATCCTCTGTCCAAATTTCACCCCATTTGGACTTAGACTCTACCCCCTACAAAAAAGACAAATTCTATCATGAAAAGGTGCTTTGAACTACACCCCCTAGTACAAAGTGTCAAACAACAAATCTCATAATTTTCTTCTGAACTTCTTAGCACAAGAGCAGTCAGTAAAAATTACCAAGTCCATACTGTTCATATTTTAATTACTACAAAATAAACAAGAAAACAGCATTTAATCATTTTAATTACTACTGCCAAATTATTTCACAGAGCATCCTCATTTTACATTTTTCCGAGAAACTAGTCCTCAACACAAACCTAACAAAACAAGAATCACATTTTTTTGAGACACATACAATTTACTAAGCATTTAACAAGATTTCAGCCTAAACATGAATTAAATATAACTACACAGAAAATTACCACAAACTGGACATATTATATTTTTCATGCATAGATCTTAACATAACAAACCTAACAAAATTTGTTTCACCTTTTTAGCATTTATATTTCACAAGATATGAATTAAACAAGCAATACACAATTTCTGGAAACTAATTAACAAAACCTGAAAAACATTCAAACAGGAAACTACTACGGGTACCCGAACTAGTGCACACAGACAACACCAGACTCGCTGACACGCGGGTCCCCGAGTCAAACCGACCCCACCTGTCATACACAGCAAACAGGGGAGGAGGTTGACCATGCCGTAGCTCGCCGGCGGCGAACTTTCCGGCGAAGCTAACCCTACCGATGGACTCCCCTTCTCCTTCCGCACCCAACGGTGCCCCTACCTAGCCCGGCACTTGCTCGGATAGAGCTCGCCGTCGACGATGGCGGATACGGCGACGCGGGCGAGCTACGCCGGCCGACTCCGGCCATGACGAGCTAAACGGACTCCCGAATCCTACTCCGGCGACCTTCGTAAACCTAACCCGAGGCTCAGAAGCCAGGGCTCCGGCTCCGAGCACCGGCGACCACGGCCGTGCCATCTCCGGCGACCATGGCGAGCGGCAGACGGTGGCGTACTAACACAACCAAACCCTAATCGGCTTAACCGACACCTCCAACACCTTCTACGAGCCTCGGCGATTCGCGAACACTAGCTAAGACCGACGGACGACCACGGGAAGGAAGTTGGCCACGGCGGACCGAGCTTGCCGGTCATGGCGGACATGGCGGACAACGGCGTTCCACGGGCACCTAGCCCTAATCGGCTAAACCATCACCCTCCAACTCCTCCTTGGACCTCACTGACCCCTAAACACGCACTAGGGCAACACGCAACCACGGGACGGAGTCCGGCCACGGTGGACCGAGCTCGGCGGTCATGGCGACCATGGCGGCGGCTCATCCCGGGGCTTGCCTACGGTCTCTCATAGAGTGCTAAGGATAGCACAAGGGGTGGGAGCTCACGGCGAAGCTTGGTGGGTGGTTGGATGTATGGTGCGGTGGCGGAACGGCGGCGAACGGCGGTGGCGCCTTGCTTTCTCCCCTTTCTCCCCCTTTCGAGCGCCGGCGAGAGCAGAGGGCGAGACAGAGACAGAATGGAGGGAGGAGCGGGTTCGGACAGGGCGAGGGCGAGGCCATGCTTGCCACGCCGCGCGCGGACGCTGCGACCCCGGCCTGCTCGCGCCACACGGCGGCCGAGCTCTGCGCGCGGTCGGCACGGCACGGCCCGATTCAAACTGAATCGGCCGGGTTCAGGCGACGGTGGCCGACTGACGGCCGGATTTTGGTCACGATTAACTCCTAAACCACTTGAAGAAATGCTAAACCACTTGTTCCATTGAGTAGAGCTACATACCAGCTACAACTTTGGTTACAAGATTGATCTTTGGTTCGGTCTAGATTGCTCCAGAAAAAGCTCCAAAGATGACCTCGTGAAACTGTTTTGGGCAGTTAGGACTTAGAGAATTTTCTAAGTCTAAACTCCCTATAATCTGCCTTGTGGGTCCCAAAACACCTTGTTACACCCATTTTCATGAGTTGGGCCTTAAACAACTTTTGTTCTACTCTAAATTCTACACACTTTTGGTTAAGGGCCCACAGCCATGCAAAGCTTCTATCAAGAAGGTCTTAGTTAGTCAAACAAAAGGACTCCTAGGGCTCTATTAAGGCAACTAGGGTTAGAGACTTAGTTAGCCAACAAGACCAACATAAACCTAGCTTCATTTTGACTTCCCAACAAGGTTCAACTACTAAGGAGACTTAAGCACTCCACAAACAAGACACACAAGCACTCAATCAAGCATAGCATTACAAGAGCTCACATGAAATGACACATAACAAAAGAAAGAATGCAACATGAAATGATGATGCTTTATGCTCATGAGATGTCAAGTTATGCATTTAGGGTTGCTTAACACCTAGGGTGTTACAGCCCTCCCCTCCTTAAAGGAATCTTGTCCCGAGATTTAAGTTACTAACCATTCTTTATAAAACTGTGGATATACTTCCTTTAGATAGTCTTCCGTTTCCCAAGTGGCATCTCGGTCGTCTTGCTCACTCCAAGACACCTTATATTGCTTCAAGACTTTTCCGCGGGTCACTCTTTCTTTCTCATCGAGTACTCGATATGGCTTCACCGAGTAAGTAAGGTCGGATTGTAACTTAATATTGGCCGGTTGTACTTCCTCTTCTGGAACTCGAAGACATTTCTTTAATTGTGACACATGGAATACAGGGAATATAGCCTTCAAATGTTCAGGTAACTGTAGTTGATAAGCCACTTTTCCCCTCCTTTCCATTATTCTGTAGGGTCCCACAAACCTTGGCGCTAACTTTCTTTTCACGCCAAAACGTTTAACTCCTTTCATGGGTGATACTTTCAAGTACACATAGTCACCTACTTCGAATTCAAGCGGCCTTCTTCGCTTATCGGCATAGCTCTTCTGTCGGGACTGTGCCGCTGTGATATGTTGTTGAACTATTCTAACTTGTTCTTCTCCTTCCTTGACAAAATCAATTCCATAGTAACGACGTTCTCCTGGTTCAACCCAACTTACTGGTGTTCTGCATCTTCTGCCATACAGAGCTTCGAAAGGTGCCATATGAATGCTTTCTTTATAACTATTGTTATAAGCAAATTCTGCTAATGGCAACCACTTCTCCCAAGAGCCCTTTGCGGATATCACACATGCTCTCAACATATCCTCTAAAATCTGATTTACCCTTTCCGTTTGTCCTGATGTCTGAGGATGGTAAGCTGAGCTATGGATTAACTTAGTGCCTAACTCTTTTTGTAGTTTCTCCCAGAATGGTGCAGTAAACTGCGTTCCACGATCCGAAACTATGACCTTGGGTATACCATGTAATCGTACAATCTGATTGATATAAATCTCCGCATAGTACGGTGCTCGATAACATGTTTTAACTGGTATGAAATGAGCGGTCTTGGTGAGACGGTCAACTATTACCCATATCGAATCATTTCCCTTCTGAGTAGTAGGCAAACCGGTGATAAAATCCATACTCACCTCTTCCCATTTCCATTCAGGTATTGATAAAGGTTGAAGTGTTCCGGCTGGCTTCAGGTGAATGGCCTTCACTCGACAACACGTGTCGCATCTGGCTACATATGCGGCAATTTCCTTCTTCATTTTGGTCCACCAAAATCTTGGACGCAAATCTTGATACATCTTAGTGCTCCCGGGATGGATAGACAATTTAGAAAGATGAGCCTCATCCATGATCCGATTTTTCAGTTCCCTATTCTTGGGTACCACTAGGCGATTATCAAACCATAACACTCCCTTATCATCAACTCGAAAATGTTTTACAGGCTCAGTGGCAACTCTTAGCCTCTCTTTGATATAATAGATTCCATTGTCTGTTTTCTGCCCTTCTAGAATCTGATCAACTAAGGCGCTTTGCAGCTCGATGTGACGCAAGATCACAGGGTGTACGAGACTAAACTCGTCCTCTAGTTGTAACCTCAAGTTATTACAATGCGACTTCCGACTCAGAGCATCAGCAACCACATTTGCCTTTCCTGGGTGATAATGTATCTGCAAATTGTAATCCTTAATCAATTCAAGCCATCTTCTCTGCCTCATGTTCAACTCCGGTTGAGTGAAGATATACTTGAGACTCTTATGATCAGTGTACATATTGCAGACATTTCCTAGCAAATAGTGTCTCCAGATCTTCAGAGCGTGTACCACAGCAGCTAATTCCAAATCATGTGTAGGATAATTTATCTCATGTTTTCTCAACTGTCGTGAAGCATAAGCAATCACTCTGCCTTCTTGCATAAGAACACAACCTAAACCAACCTTTGATGCATCGCAGAAGACATCAAACGGCTTCTCGATATCTGGTTGAGCTAAGACAGGAGCAGTGGTCAACAGTTTCCACAAGGTACGAAAAGCTGTTTCACACTCCTCTGTCCACTCGAACCTTTGGTCCTTCTGTAACAAGCTTGTCATTGGTTTTGCAATCTTAGAGAAGTCAGGAATAAATCGGCGATAATATCCCGCTAAACCGAGAAAACTCTGGATTTCACCAACTGAAGTTGGAGCTTCCCAATCCATTACTTCTTGTACTTTACTAGGGTCTACAGAAATCCCTTCTTCTGACAGGATGTGACCAAGAAATTGTACTTGCCTCAACCAAAATTCACATTTGCTAAACTTAGCATAAAGTTTGTGCTCTCGTAGCCTTGTCAAAACAACCCTCAAATGTTCTGCGTGATCATCTGGGTTCTCAGAATACACCGAAATGTCATCAATGAACACCACTACAAACCTATCTAGTTCTGGCATGAATACCGAGTTCATCAAACTCATAAAGTATGCTGGAGCATTTGTCAATCCAAAAGACATGACTAAATACTCGTATAGGCCATATCTGGTTGAAAAAGCAGTCTTTGGAATATCTTGTGGTCGAATTCTAATTTGATGATAACCGGATCTCAAATCGATCTTGGAAAACACCTTGGCTCGGGATAACTGGTCAAACAAAATGTCTATCCGTGGCAACAGATATTTATTCTTAACGGTCACGGCATTAAGCGGTCGATAATCCACACACATTCTCAAGGACTTGTCCTTCTTCTTAACAAACAAGGCTGGACATCCCCACTCTGACACACTAGGTTGAATGAAACCCTTGTCCAACAGTTCCTTAATCTGAGTTTTGAGTTCAGCTAACTCATTGGGCGGCATACGATAAGGTCTTCTCGAGATCGGTGCAGTCCCTGGTAACAGCTCAATGGTAAACTCTACAGCCCGCTTGGGCGGTAATCCCGGCAACTCATCTGGAAAGACGTCTGGGAAATCCCGAACAACTGGAATTTTTGACAGGTCCTCTATAGATAAGGTACAAGATAACTCAACAAAATCAGCCCCTCGAGGAAGAGAGATACGTAACTTGTTGTTCCTCCTTGGATCAGACAAGGTAAGAGTCCTATCTGCAGTGTCTAACACCGCTTTCCACATACTCATCCAACTCATTCCTAGGACTACGTCCATACTGAGCCCTGGCAAAACTACTAAATTGGCTCCAAACTTATGCCCTCCAATGTCGATGGTTGCATCACGTACCATCTGCCTAGACAACACACTACTCCCCACAGAGCTTACGCGAAACCCATAATCCATTTCAGACACCTCTTGATCATGCTTTTGTGCAAATGCTTTACTCATGAACGAATGCGATGATCCAGTATCAAACAAAACAACTGCAGGATGATGGTTAACAAGACACATACCAGCAGTAACGGGCTCTCCAGCACGAGCTTCTTCAGCGGTCATGTTGTGCAGGCGTGCGGGGTAATTGGCCTGTTGCTTCTTTGGGTAGGGACAGTATCTTGCGAAGTGCCCCTCTTGGTTGCAGTTGTAGCATGGTCCCCGAACTATAGGTTTACTTCCTGAAGAACTGCCTTGACCTCCACGAGCCTGAGCAGCAGCTATCTTGTATGGCTTCGGATTGCGCTGAGCTTGTGGTTGATTCTTCTTCTGTGGCGGCCTAAAACGTGCCCCCGGCATTGGTGGTCGATACTGATTTCGCTGAGCTGGTGGTCCTCTGGGTTGTGATGATCCTGATTCAAAGATTCTCTTCCGGGCCTTGCTAGCAGCATGCTTGTTGTTATGATTCTCTTGAATCAGACAGTCACTTAGGAAGTCATTGAAATTGGTACGAGAAGATGTACCCACTGACTTTCCCATTTTAGTGTTCAAGCCTCTCTTGAAACTAGCAATCTTCTTGGCATCTGTGTCAATGAAGTATAGGACATAGCGAGCCAACGAGTTGAACTGATGATGATACTCTGTGATAGACCGAGTTCCTTGAGTCAGATTCATGAACTCTGCCACTTTCATCTGGGTCAAACCCGGCGGAATGTAATGACCTCGAACAGCAGCAGTAAACACTCTCCAAGTGATAGGAACATTAGCAGGATAGGTGGTGCGGTGATGTCACCACCAAATCCCGGCTGGTCCCTGCAACTGGTGTGCGGCGTATTCTGCTTTAAGCTCTTCTGTGAGCCTCAGCAAACGGAACTTCTGCTCCAGAGTATGCAGCCATTCTTCCGCCTCCAAAGGTTCTGTAGCTTCCTTGAAGATAGGCGGTTTAGTATCCAAGAAATCCTTGAAAGAACTATATTGGTTCGGCTCAGGGCGTTGATGTCCCTGCGCCAAGTTCTCCCTCAGCAAAGCTTCGATGTTGCGCTGGCTTCCAAGAAATTGAGCAAAAAGTTGCTCGGCCGTCGGCGGTGGAGGAGGTGGTGGATTGCGGTTTTCCCTGGGGTCCTCATTTCCACCACTACCGCCTGCTCCACTACGAGTTGTTGTCATCTGCATATACGACAATAAGTGACCATTAGGCGAAGTTGCAACATTGTAGAGAACAATAAATCATACCCACTGGAATTATTCGGAAAACAAATTCACCAAACAATCACAGAGGTATAATAAATTTCAATCCACATCGCATCAACACATAATAAGATCGCTTAGTCCATATCATGCAACAATCAACATACAACATCCCTAATCCCGCCCAAACATATGGGACTTTTCAAGGTCTTACACCACATCACATAGGTCCAAACTCATGCTACATCTTAGCACATAACAACAAAAGATCGGGCCACTACAACACAAAAGATCACTAGTCGATAGCGCTAACTAGTCTACTCTCTCATGGCGCCATCACCACTACCACCGTCGCTAGACACATCTGAAGAACTACTAGAAGAACTACTCGGCTCCGGATCCTCCTGGGGAAAGATGGGGTTCCTCTCATTCTCCCTACGGTGGATCTCCTCGTGCAGACGGTCGTTGTAGTCCTGCAGGTGATGGAGTTGGAGCTCCAGGTCTCCCACTCGCAACCTCAGCAGCCTGTTCTCCTCTGAAACACGAATGCCCTCAACACAAACTCCTCGAAGTGCCTCCTCAGTCTCCCTCATGACCGAGGCCAAGAAAGTAGTCGACCCCTGCTGAATGGCAAGCTGATGAGCAGTCTCCTGCTCCCTCTGAAGTGCCTGGTCTCTCTCTACTGTCAACTGGGCTAGCTGTGTAGTGAGGAGGTCTATCTCCGTAGTGTGCTCCTCCTGACGGCGATGCTGCGCTGCAATCTCCTCGCTAAGAACATGGTCCAACTGCTCATAGCTGCGGGATAAGCAGCCATAAATAGCCATAAGTGCAGCCATGGCACTCCCTGCTGGTCCGGCACAATGCTCCCTCTCAAGCGAACTACCCTCCAAAATAGTAGCTCCTGGCTGACGCCACACCGCAAGATACGGATCCGCTGTCGGGAAGATACTGGCAGTAGCCTGAGCAACCACCTCCGGATGGTCCTCCACAATGTCCCGAAGAACGGTATAAGCAACCTGGTTGGCTGCATCCCAGGGGGTCCTCCCCTGCAAAGCAAACACTCGGCGGCACCAGACGTGATCCTGGTCCTCACGGCTAGGCACGTCGACCTCCACCGTGTACACGTGGCGATCCTCTGACAACTGCACACGGTGCCAGTCGTACTGTGGCTCCTGGCCCTCCTGATATCCCACCAGGTGCAGAACTCTCCAAAGAATAGTGGGCATCCCAAACTCCTCTAGAAAGTCCTCTAATCCCTCATCGGTCCATGGCCCCAGCATGTAGTTAGGCCTCTTGCCTCCCGTGGACTTGCGAGCAGTGCGCTTGGTGCATGCCATCTGTAAGAAGTGTACCCACACAGTTTTTAATTAGTTGAAAACAACTTTTATTAGAAAAACGGGACGGAAACCATAAGGAAGGAAGTAAGATTAATGCAAGATTATATGATCATGATGCATGCACGTTTCATATGTCCTCACTGCCTAACAATCTAACGGCTAGACGGTGGCATACACGTTCACTCATAGCGTTAACTATACGTGCTACACGTTCGCAAGTTAGCGTACCTGCAGAAAAACCATTTCAGCCCTTCCCACAGTATGAATATCATGCACTGCGGAAATTTAAATCTAATACTCTCTTAGGTGTACACCCAGTGTACACGTAAGCAGTATATGCACCCATCAGAAATTATTACTCCCACAATCAATACTTTCACATATACTTGTGTGGAACAGGTATACGCATCAGTATCATACAAGCACTTCCCTAGATTGGCGGTTGTCCAATCATGCTCTCACAACTCTCATTACCTTTAGCTTAGAGGCAATTGATCCATACATTACTATTCCGAGGAATAGCATCCATACAATTTCACCCTTGCCGTATGGACGACAGAATAACAGAAAATAAGTATGATGCACGACCCCCAAAGTTAGTACTTAAATAGCCACCTAAGTTCCTATTGGGCATAAGGACTTGATCAATGGCACACCTTACTCTTGGTCAAGAAGGTTTTTCAAATCCTAATATAGCTATAAGTTCTTGTCAAATAGGAATTTTTAATTGAAAATATGTTTTCTTCAAATACACTTGTGAACAGTAATGCTAACCACGCTCCGATGCCAGCTGTAACAGAACCGACCAATTTGCACCAGATTAAGCACCGAATCGCTGCTTTCACAGAGATTACAAGTACTTAAGCTCGTACAAACCCGGTAGTCCGGAAATCTCGAGGGATTTCAAGTCATTCAACTTTAACCAAGATCATAATAGATTAGCGTACATGCCCACAAGGTACATTCAGTTCGCACATAGTTCAAATACATCGGAGTTCGATAGTTATTACAAACCATAGTTTTGAATTCAAAGCGGAAGCAACATAGTTTTGAAACACAAGTCCTTATTTCACAATACGGTGCCATATGCCTGATCCGTCCACAAAAGCATCAGGGAAGATAAGGATTGACCATGCCCATGGTCTAGTCACTGCCCTCGACGGGATACAGACAGTTCTCGCAGTAGCCGAAGAAACATTGCCCATCTGCAACAACAAGGGATAGCACCCTGAGTACGAGAAGGTACTCAGCAAGACTTACCCGTCATAAACCAGAAATAATCGACACCAAGGATTATGCAAGACTGTATCTGGGGTTGGCCACACTTACCTTTTTGCATAAAAGCATTTTATTATTAAATAATCATCATTAGAGTATTAGCAGTCACTTTTATGTAATCAGCCTGATTATCTAGATTTGCACCTGATCTAAAGCAAACACTTGACTACTTATTCAAGCAAGAGTGACTATTTCATCAATAGCCTTTCAGATTCACCAACCATAACCATATTTAGTTCCATATATTACTACGGTAACACATGCTCGGTCAAGTTACTCACTAACCAGGAGCGATGGCGATTATAATCGATTCCTACCCAGCTGGGGACAAAAATGTCGCACACTCGCCCGACACACCTTGCCATGTGGCCGTTGGCGACCACTCAGGAGGTTCGAGAACCCAAATCACGGGACGGCCATGGACCCTTCTACACCGAGGGTTATCTCAATGCCAGGTCGCTCAAGCTATTAACTGCCCACGGTCATGCCAGGTCGATCAGGCCCTGCCTGCCCTCGGACCATGCCAGGTCGATCAGAATAGTTGCCCACGGTACATATAAGGCCCTGGGTGTTAGGCGTCAACGTCTCCGTCACCGGCTCGAAACACCTTACTCGGCTTCACGGGAGGTACCCGCACCTGCTCCGTTAAGTGATTGACGCGTTCAAAATGACTGAGGTGTGCCTTCGTCGGTTCCTAATCGACACAGACGGGAGACTACTAGCACACAGAACCCATGTCCTGCTGCTCCTACATCCCGCCCGGTCTCCAATTAATTATCACATGGTTATATTCCACGATAGCACATGGCTAAACATGATCAGTATCCACCTATATGCGGGAGACAGGAAATCACCCGACTTTTACCGGTCTAAGCAGGGCTAAGCATGTAATCGAGCCTAGACCTAACAGGGATCACAAGATAATATTTGCAGGTGGACAAGGATAATTAATCAATGCAACAACGGTGTCACACAACTCCTATAACCTAATGCAACAATCATATCAGGTTAACTTGTAAACGGTAATTTGCAAACCGTAGGCGAAAATGCTCCGGGGCTTGCCTCGCTCGAAGTCAGCGGGGCGGTGATCACGGCACTCCGGCAGGTCTTCAGCGTCTTCTTCCGGGATCCTCTCCTCGGGTGTCTCCTCCCGACGCTGCTCCTCCGGCGTGTCTTGGGCTTCCACTACCGGCCCTGCATGATGCGGTACATGAATGAATAACATGAATGCACATGGGATGCATGGTGATGCAACACGAAGTAACAATTCAGGAGATAAGCACATATCATCTACTGCTACTCACTTACTTAATCTAACATACTACTTACTAAGTCTTGTTGTCACCACAACAAAGTTTGCTTAACGGGTTCATTACCCTCTAATTATTTGTAGAATTAAATCTAGTTAAATAGGCCTATAACCGTAACCCATTCTAGACAGCTTCATAAAAATCTATAAAAATTACTGGAGATTAACAACATCTAATCTAATCCTCTGTCCAAATTTCACCCCATTTGGACTTAGACTCTACCCCCCTACAAAAAAGACAAATTCTATCATGAAAAGGTGCTTTGAACTACACCCCCTAGTACAAAGTGTCAAACAACAAATCTCATAATTTTCTTCTGAACTTCTTAGCACAAGAGCAGTCAGTAAAAATTACCAAGTCCATACTGTTCATATTTTAATTACTACAAAATAAACAAGAAAACAGCATTTAATCATTTTAATTACTACTGCCAAATTATTTCACAGAGCATCCTCATTTTACATTTTTCCCAGAAACTAGTCCTCAACACGAACCTAACAAAACAAGAATCACATTTTTCTGAGACACATACAATTTACTAAGCATTTAACAAGATTTCAGCCTAAACATGAATTAAATATAACTACACAGAAAATTACCACAAACTGGACATATTATATTTTTCATGCATAGATCTCAACATAACAAACCTAACAAAATTTGTTTCACCTTTTTAGCATTTATATTTCACAAGATATGAATTAAACAAGCAATACACAATTTCTGGAAACTAATTAACAAAACCTAAAAAACATTCAAACAGGAAACTACTACGGGTACCCGAACTAGTGCACACAGACAACACCAGAATCGCTGACACGCGGGTCCCCGAGTCAAACCGACCCCACCTGTCATACACAGCAAACAGGGGAGGAGGTTGACCATGCCGTAGCTCGCCGGCGGCGAACTTTCCGGCGAAGCTAACCGTACCGATGGACTCCCCTTCTCCTTCCGCACCCAACGGTGCCCCTACCTAGCCCGGCGCTTGCTCGGATAGAGCTCGCCGTCGACGATGGCGGATACGGCGGCGCGGGTGAGCTACACCGGCCGACTCCGGCCATGACGAGCTAAACGGACTCCCGAATCCTACTCCGGCGACCTTCGTAAACCTAACCCGAGGCTCAGAAGCCAGGGCTCCGGCTCCGAGCACCGGCGACCACGGCCGTGCCATCTCCGGCGACCATGGCGAGCGGCGGACGGCGGCGTACTAACACAACCAAACCCTAATCGGCTTAACCGACACCTCCAACACCTTCTACGAGCCTCGGCGATTCGCGAACACTAGCTAAGACCGACGGACGACCACGAGAAGGAAGTTGGCCACGGCGGACCGAGCTTGCCGGTCATGGCGGACATGGGGGACAACGGCGTTCCACGGGCACCTAGCCCTAATCGGCTAAACCATCACCCTCCAACTCCTCCTTGGACCTCACTGACCCCTAAACACGCACTAGGGCAACACGCAACCACGGGACGGAGGCCGGCCATGGTGGACCGAGCTCGGCGGTCATGGCGACCATGGCGGCGGCTCATCCCGGGGCTTGCCTACGGTCTCTCATAGAGTGCTAAGGATAGCACAAGGGGTGGGAGCTCACGGCGAAGCTTGGTGGGTGGTTGGATGTATGGTGCGGTGGCGGAACGGCGGCGAACGGCGGTGGCGCCTTGCTTTCTCCCCTTTCTCCCCCTTTCGAGCGCCGGCGAGAGCAGAGGGCGAGACAGAGACAGAATGGAGGGAGGAGCGGGTTCGGACAGGGCGAGGGCGAGGCCATGCTTGCCACGCCGCGCGCGGACGCTGCGACCCCGGCCTGCTCGCGCCACACGGAGGCCGAGCTCTGCGCGCGGTCGGCACGGCACGGCCCGATTCAAACTGAATCGGCCGGGTTCAGGCGACGGTGGCCGACTGACGGCCGGATTTTGGTCACGATTAACTCCTAAACCACTTGAAGAAATGCTAAACCACTTGTTCCATTGAGTAGAGCTACATACCAGCTACAACTTTGGTTACAAGATTGATCTTTGGTTCGGTCTAGATTGCTCCAGAAAAAGCTCCAAAGATGACCTCGTGAAACTGTTTTGGGCAGTTAGGACTTAGAGAATTTTCTAAGTCTAAACTCCCTCTAATCTGCCTTGTGGGTCCCAAAACACCTTGTTACACCCATTTTCATGAGTTGGGCCTTAAACAACTTTTGTTCTACTCTAAATTCTACACACTTTTGGTTAAGGGCCCACAGCCATGCAAAGCTTCTATCAAGAAGGTCTTAGTTAGTCAAACAAAAGGACTCCTAGGGCTCTATTAAGGCAACTAGGGTTAGAGACTTAGTTAGCCAACAAGACCAACATAAACCTAGCTTCATTTTGACTTCCCAACAAGGTTCAACTACTAAGGAGACTTAAGCACTCCACAAACAAGACACACAAGCACTCAATCAAGCATAGCATTACAAGAGCTCACATGAAATGACACATAACAAAAGAAAGAATGCAACATGAAATGATGATGCTTTATGCTCATGAGATGTCAAGTTATGCATTTAGGGTTGCTTAACACCTAGGGTGTTACAGCGCTAGACCTGGAGGAGCACCCCCTCAGGTTGCTAGGCCCCAGGCAGCTAGACCACAGGGTGGTGGTCGTGCCCGTCGCGGTTCCGGTCGTCCTCTATACGATCGTGAGCCGAGTGTAAGAGGTTTTGCTGCTCAGTCCCATAGCGGACCACCTTTTCAGTATGGCGATGATCGCTTTGCTCAGATGGGACAGGTAGGTCAGTTTGGAGGTTTTCCGTTCCACAGCGGACCACCATTTTAGGTTGGTGGTGATCGCTATCCACCCATGGGACGAGGACAGTTTGGTGTTGCATCTAATACTTTTTCTGGGCCTATGACACAGCACTGGTATCCTTCTCAGTATACTAACCCCAGTGTTGTGCCATATGCTCATTTCCTGCCTTTCTATTGATGCAGGAACTTCGGTTGGAGAACATGTGGCTCATGGATTCCGGGTGTTCGCGCCACATTACCGGAAAGAAGGAATGGTTCTCCATCCTTAGCCCTGTGATGCACAAGGAGTACATCACTTTCGGGGATAATAGTAGAGGTAAGGTTGTTTCTCGGGGAGCTATTCGGCTCAATGAGAACTTTGTCCTGAAGAATGTTGCTTTGGTTTCTAATTTGCATTTCAACTTGCTTTCTGTTTCACAACTTCTTGAGGATGATTGTGAAGTGCGTTTTAAGAAGGGTTTAAGTCGTGTTTTAGATCCTCGGGGAGATCTTGTTTGTTGGATCGTCCCTTTTGGCCGTGTTTTCAGAGCCGACTTTTCTCAGTCTTTCGGCTCTGCTAGGTGTTTGATGGCTGGTCCTTCTTCTGATCTGTGGAAGTGGCATAGGAGGCTCGGCCACTTGAGTTTTGACTTCCTTGCAAGACTTAGCTCACTTGGCCTAATCCAAGGATTGCCCAAGCTTAAGTTTTAGAAGGACCTTGTTTGCCATCCGTGCCTCTCACCCACCTGTTACTCAGGTGATGACAAAGCAACCCGGCGAGCTTTTTCACATGGACACAGTTGGTCCAGCTCGGGTTTGCTCAGCGGGTGGGAAGTGGTACATTCTAGTGATCATTGATGATTTTTCGAGGTACTCTTGGGTGTTCTTTATGGAGGGTAAGGATGAAGCTTTTTCTTTTGCTCGTGATTTAATTGTGAAGTCGAAAACTGAGTTTCCCCCTGATACCATTAGAGCTATTCGTAGTGATAATGGTACTGAGTTTGATAACTCTCAGTTTGCTTCCTTCTGTTCTTCTAATGGAATCGAGCATCAGTTTTCTTCTCCTTATGTCCCTCAGCAGAACGGTGTTGTTGAGCGCAAGAACCGGACCCTTGTTGAGATGGCCAGGACGATGCTCGATGAGCATAGGACTCCTAGGTGTTTTTGGGCCGAGGCGATCAACACCGCTTGCCATGTTTCAAATCGCATCTTTCTTCGTGCCTTAATGAAAAAGACTTCTTATGAGTTGCGTTTTGGACGGGTACCCGAGGTGTCTCATTTTCGGGTGTTTGGGTGTAAATGCTTTATCCTGAAGCAAGGCAATTTGGACAAATTTGAATCTCGCTCTGCTGATGGGGTGTTTCTTGGTTATGCCTCTTTCTCACATGCTTATCGAGTTCTTAACCTTGAAACTAACCGGATAGTGGAGACCTGCGAGGTCACATTCGACGAAACTATGCCTTGTGTTTCTTCTGCTTTTGAGGTTGCAGGAGAACAGGAGATGGGAGAGACCATCTTTCTGGAGGAGGAGCAGGAGAATGCCGATTGGGGTGATCCCGAGCCAACTCCACTGGCTGCCCCCGTCGACCCTGCGACGTCTACTTCAGCTTGAGGACCTGATCCCACTTCGTCTTCTTCTTGGGGTCCTCTAGAGCCACCGCTTCAGCGAGCACCCGCTGCACCTGAGGGAGCGACAGCATCTGGCGAGGGGGAGGCGACTTCGGCGAGGCAAGCGCCCCGAAGCATTCAGCAAGTTCACCCCCCGCGACAGATGATCGGTGGCATCGACCAGCGAGTCACGCGGTCGCGAGCGTATGAAATCTCCCATTTTGCTCATTCTGCATTCATTGCGTCTTTTGAGCCCAAAGATGTTGGACACACACTTTCTGATTCTAACTGGGTCAATGCCATGCATGAGGAGCTAGAAAACTTTGAGCGTAACCGAGTCTGGACCTTAGTTCCACCTCCACCTCAATGCCACCCTATAGGTACCAAGTGGGTTTTCAAGAACGAAGAGGGTGAGGATGGGATGGTAGTGAGGAACAAGGCTAGGCTAGTAGCCCAGGGTTTTTGCCAGAAAGAGGGTATAGACTATGATGAAACCTTTGCCTCTGTAGCCCGTTTAGAAGCCATTAGAATCCTTCTAGCCTTTGCTGCTTCGAAGGGTTTTAAGCTTTATCAGATGGATGTCAAGAGTGCCTTCTTGAATGGGTATATAGAGGAAGAGGTTTATGTTAGGCAACCCCCTGGCTTTGAGGATCCCAAGTTTCCAAACCATGTTTATAAACTTTCAAAAGCGTTGTATGGTTTGAAACAAGCCCCGAGAGCGTGGTATGATCGTTTGAAAAACTTTTTACTCTCCAAGGGTTTCAAAATGGGACAGGTTGATAGAACTTTGTTTCTCCTCAAGCAAGGCAACGATACCCTGTTAGTCCAGATTTATGTGGATGATATCATCTTTGGTGGCTCTTCTCATGCGCTTGTTGCAAACTTTTCAGATACTATAAGCAGGGAGTTCGAGATGAGTATGATGGGTGAGTTGACCTTCTTCCTCGGGTTGCAAGTCAAGCAAACCCGAGACGGGACGTTCGTGCATCAAGGCAAATACACGAAGGACATCCTGAA
This sequence comes from Coix lacryma-jobi var. lacryma-jobi, assembly GCA_009763385.1. NCBI lineage: Eukaryota > Viridiplantae > Streptophyta > Magnoliopsida > Poales > Poaceae > Coix > Coix lacryma-jobi. The sequence continues at coordinate 72,838,588 of CM019822.1, forward strand.
GAAGTTTGACATGGACGAGGCCAAGCCTCTTACGACGCCCATGCCGACGACTACGGCGATGGACGCGGACCAGGACGGAGAGCCGGTTGACTAGAAGGAGTACAGAAGCATGATTGGCTCACTTCTGTACCTGACGGCAACGAGGCCGGATATACAGTTTTCTGTGTGTCTGTGCGCTCGTTTTTAGGCGTCCCCTCGGACTTCCCACAAGCAAGCAGTCAAGCGCATCATGAGGTACCTCCGATACACTCCTGAGTTGGGACTTTGGTACTCTTCTTCTTCGACACTTTTGCTCTGTGCTTATTCCGATGCGGATTTTGCCGGCTGTCAGCTTGAGCGCAAGTCTACTTTTGGGACTTGTCAGTTTCTTGGCTCTTCTTTGGTGTCGTGGTCTTCTCGCAAGCAGTCGAACGTAGCCCAGTCTACTACTGAAGCCGAGTATGTTGCCGCTGCTTCTTGTGCTTCGCAGCTTTTATGGATGGTTGCTACATTGCGTGATTTTGGTCTAGATTTGAGTCGGGTCCCTTTGCTTTGCGACAGCACTTCTGCCATTAGTGTAGCAAAGAACCCAGTTCTTCACTCCAAGACCAAACACATCGATGTTCGCTTTCATTTTCTTCGTGATCACTATGAGAAAGGCGACATTGATCTTAGGCATGTAGACACCCATAACCAGGTTGCGGATATTTTCACCAAACCTTTGGATCTCTCAACTTTTGCTAGGTTGAGAGGTGAGCTTGGTGTGTGTTTCCCCTTTTAGATGGGGGAAACAATTTGCTTGTTGTACTATATTCTGACTTTCTGATCCTTTTTGTTTTTGGGTCTTGAGTCTTTCTGTTTTTGTTTTGGGTCTGATTCTGACTTCATCTTGCATACATCTTGCATTTCTGAGCTTCATGTCTATATTCTAGAGAATGAACTTATGCTCTGATTAGTGTATGCTTCGATGATATATGATGATGCTTGTAGCTTAGGCTCTCTTTGATCACTGATACATTTTGTGAGCTAAGCTATTTTTTTAGAATGATGAACATGCTTAATGAACTTAAAATTTTGATACATGTTCACCATTGAGATTGACAACTAGCATGTGTAGGATGTGTTGAGGTCACTTGTGCTATTTCATATATGCTAGGTTGCTATGTCTCTAGTTCTGAGTCTTTCACTTGCTTGGACTGTTCATAATCTTCTTAAAATGAACCAAGTTTTAGTGAATTGGAAAGATCGAGATGGGATTGCTTTGTCAGCACATCACGGTATCGAGACTGTTTCTCATAGCACCTTGAGTTAAACTTGAGCCGTGGAGTGTAAGACCGAAACCGATGCTTTAAGCTCCTGATTGCATATGCATAGGCTTAGCACGGTTGAAAAGTTAGGCAATGACAAAGTTTTCAACCTCTCGCAATCACATGCTGAATTTGAACTTGTGTAAAAACCGCTGCAAATATCTCCGATAAAATCTAAAAACACAAGTTTATGTTTCACTCTATAGTATGATGATTGAATTGAGCTAGGGGTAGTTCACCTTACATACATGTTTAGCACTTGTTTGACTTCCTGTCTATATATGCTTAGTGCTAGTTTGATGGTGAATCCCCTTTCTGAATGGCTTTAAACTGCTCACTAGGCTTATGCATACATATCTTGTTTTCGGTGATCAGTTTGAGCCTTTGCTAGCATTTGTATGTGATGCTATGTAGTCGGGTCAGCACTCATTAGACCATTCTTTCACTCTTTTGAGTATATATTTGAAGCTGCTAACATGCATTTTTGTCTCATGTGCATTTTCTTGACTCCGATAGGCATGTCCTAGCTCCGTTTGACTTACTTGAGCTCTTTTTCCCGTCTCTTTTGCTTGCAAATTGCCCCCAAGGGGGAGAATGTTTTCGAAGTTGAGATTTCAATTTTCTGTGGTGACAATTTGCAACTTATGCTTCACTTGCTGAGGGGGAGTTCTTTGAGTGAGGGGGAGTTTTTCTGCCTATATTGAGTTATGAGCTTACTGCTGGTTGTGTTGAGCCTGTGTGCCTCTATCTTGAGGGACTAGCAGTAGTTGCGTCTTATGTAGTCTTCTTGTGGTTTTGAGCTTTCAGCTAGTGGTGTTGAGCCCATTCTGCCTCTTCTTGAGGACTAGCCTACTTCTGACTTGGTTGCGTCGAGCCGTTGCCCATGTCTTTGGGAACCAAGTTTTGTGCTCTGATTTTGATCGAGATTTGCTTCTTGATGAGATGTTGCTCCGATCTTTTGCTTGGTTGTGTCGAACCTTTGCCCATGTCTTTGGGGACCAAGCTTCGCTTATCTTGATTTGTTCTTCTTTGGCCTTTTCTCTGGCTTTTGGACATTTCAAGTGAGTTTTTCTCCTTCTATCTAATTCTGCTTTCTTCTATTCTGGTTACGGATACTATGAGTTGACGATGCACTCATCAAGGGGGAGATTGAGAACACAAGGTTGATATGTGCCCTTGTGGTTCCCTTCCTGAGTGATGAGTGATCGATCAACGAGCAACATGTCTCTTGGCTGTGTTGATGTGCAGGTGCGGAGCTCGGGCAGTGGTCGAAGGTGAGGTGAAGGTCAAGTAGGGACGTGCCGTGCCGATGGACCGGGAGCGGTGAAGGGCGGACGTGGAGCTTAGACCAACGGACCAGGAGACCTGAGGACTAGCTGTGGTAGCTGGCACATGGCATTGACAAGCAAGAGTACATGGGGATGTGCGGTGCATCGGCCGAGTCGGGAGGTTGCCCGGCGTGGAGGCTGGACATGCTCCGGCATCGGTGCTGGAACTCGGGGTGTGCGAACCACATCCCGTCTACGGCACGGGTTCGGTAGCTGTGCCTCAAAAAGCTACCCTCGACGGTTTCCGAGTTTGGGCCTCAAAACTCGGGGTGGCCCGTTTCTGAGTTTTGGCCTCAAAACTCGGCATGGACGGTTTCCAGGTTTGGGCCTCAAAACCTGGGCGCACCTGTTTCTGAGTTTGGGCCACAAAACTCAGCCTGAGGACAGGTTTCCCGGTTTCGGCCTCAAAACCGGGGGGAGGTCCGCAAAAAGGACGGTCGACGCGTGGCGGCGTGGAGAGGTTGGCGCGGAGACGAGGCTATCCACGAGGTAGGCGCGGCGGTCGATTGGGCGGCACGTGGCGGCACCCTGAGGCTTGCATCGAGGCGAAGCTACGGATGAGGAAGGCGCATGGCCGTTAGATCAACTATCAGCAGAGTTGGATCAGGATACCCCTAGGGTTGGCCGTTTCGCTCAAGTATCTAGGGGTAGTAAGGGGATTATTGTTTTAGGCTATAAATAAGAGAGGCACCCCTCCTCTCCCTCCATCCTTGCAGTCATTTGCTCCTAAGCTCTCTCTCTCTCACCCTTGCTTAGGTTCTAATCATACCTCGCTGCAAGCGATCTGCAGAGACGGCAATCATACCTCTGTGTATTTGGATCTTTGAGGAAACGAGACCGTATTCTCGTTGTCTCCTCGTGTGGAGGAATTTCGGCTGAAATCAAATCGTGTTCTGTGTTCTTCACGTTTTGGTTTTTCATCTCCCGGAGATTTGCCTCGTTCTTCCTCTCTGAGAGATGATTTTCGATTCCACTTGAATCAATTTGTTCTTGGTCGTGAGCCCCTTCTTTCTACCGAAGGGATTCTCTTCTAACCTCACGAATCCATAGATCAGGTTGATTTCGTGGTTGTTCTTCGTTCTTCCACCTTTCTCAGTGATCCACGAATTTCTCTTAATCAACTTGGTTTGGTGCGATGATTTCCTAGGATTAGCACCCCAATACGTAGAGGATCATCTGGGAGGAGTGTGATCGAAGTTCCTCTCGATTTGGGTGAGATCGATTGGGAGTTTGTGTTGAGCCCGAGCAAGTTTGTGCTTTCTGGGTGTTGGCGGACAGTCCGCGCCCTGACGGCGGACAGTCCGCGCATCGGGTCTCGGCCAGGTCAGTCAGGCGCAGTCCCCTGACTGTTCACTGTGAAGTGAACGGCGGACAGTCCGCGGTACAAACCCGCAGACAGTCCGGGACCTGTCCAGTAGACCTGCAGCACTATTTGGTTTCTGCGTTTTTGCCGGCGGACAGTCCGGGACTCTGACCCCGGACAGTCCACGAATCAGCAGTTTGTGCAGTTTTGCTCCGTGGCTTTGGCAGTTGCTTTTGGGGTTTCTCCGGAGGTTCCGCTGTACCACTAGGACATCTCCTAGGGTATCCACCTACTCGTAGGTCGAGAACTCTCCGGTCGTTTCAAGACTTCGCTTTTGGGGTGATTTTCTGGGACAAGGGCTATACAATTCACGAGTTGATTTTGAAGCTCCCATTCACCCCCCCTCTGGTCGCTAATCTGGTCCTTCACCAAGAGAAGAAGCACTAGAAGCATGTCCACGACCATGACCTATCCCACTAGAAAAGGAGTCATAAAACCCATCAACAAAGAGGGGCTTCTTACTAGGAACACAAGCGTTCATGCCATGGGAAGTGCTATGAACCACCAACTTCCTAGAAGAGTGAGCTTGGCACAAGCGTTTGGCACGCCGATAGCAAAAGCTTTCTTGATGACCATCTTTCTCACAAAAAGAGCAATGGTACAAAGGCCTACTGGAAGGCACACCATTCTCGGACAAGTGAGAAGTCCCTTGGGACTTAGAACAAGAAGCATCAACTACCAACTTGGTGCCAACACTAGGAGCACACGTGCCATGGGAAAGGCTACGTGGCTTCCTAAAAGCCTTAGCTCGAATTCGTCGCTCGTGTTTGACACGGCGGAAACAAAAATCGAATGAGTGTCCATCCTTTTTGCAAAAGGTGCAATGGAAAACCCTTATCAAGAGAAGTCCCTTGGACATCACTCGAAGAAACAACAAGGTTTGGACTAGCTATGAAAGAGCTATCTGAAACCTTGGCACAAGTGCTATCGTCAAAAGACTCACGCGCAACATAAGAACTCAACTCCGGTTGCAAAGAAGCAATTTTAGAAGCATCAACATCAGAGTTGCAAGAAGTGTGTGAATCAAAAGACTTAGCACAAAGACTCTTGCATCTTTTGGCTAAAACCTCATTTTCAAACATGAGGCGGTCACAAGTACCACACGGAGAATTTTTAAGATTTTCCATCTCCTCTCTAATGCACTCGGCATATGTGGTACGCAAGAGTTCAATTTCTTTTTCAAGGTTGGCACTCATATCATTGTGCTCAACCAACTTAGCGCTCATATCATCGCGCATTTGCTTCAAAACCAAAACTTGTTTTTCCAAATCAATGCATGATGTGCACATGAAATCGGTGGAAGAAACATCACCATTCACATCAAGCAAAGAGTCATGAATATCACTAGAAGCATGGCAAGCATTTTTATTTAAAGAGCATGAGCTACAAGACCTAGCATTTAATTCAACAATTTCAGCCCTAGCATGCTCAAGTTCATCTACACATGTGGTGTGAGTCAATTTTAGTTCATCAATTTCAGTACACAAAAACTCACAATAAACACATGGTTTAGAAGCATTGGATTTCAACATTTCATTTTCAGATTTTAAGCTAGCACAATCAAGGCTATTTCAGTTTTAGCACAATCAAGGTCCTTGCGCAAGTCAATGCAAACTAGACATGGTTTAGAAGCATTGGATGTCAACATTTCATTTTCAGATTTTAAGCTAGCAAGAGAAAAGCGTAGCTCATCAACCTTCCTAACCATGTCACTACTAGAGATGCAAGGAAAAGATGCACTAGACTTCCAATAAGAAAGACCACATTTCAACCTAGCAATAGAGCATTTCAACTTCTTGATCTTTCTACGCAAGGTATCACAAAGCTCTTCATTTCTAATGTTATCATCATAGCAAGCATCATACCGGTCATGCAAAATCACAAGACTACCGGCGAGTGTACCTTTCTTGGCCTTGCCAAGTTCACGTAAAAGATCCTCCATTGAAACCTCATCACCATCCAGGAAGTCTAGCAAAGCACCTATCTCGCGTTCCCTCTCATCAATAGCATGTTCATCAATCAGACCTGTGGACAAGGACATGCAAGAAGACGAACCTGGTGCCATTTTCAAAAGCACTGTTAGTTTTAGCAAGACAAAAGCTTAACACCACGGCAAACCACGCCGGAAGTAAAAACCACTCTAAAAAGGTCGCCTTCGCGGATCCAGAACCGGTTAAGGTAGAGAGATCCTTAACTGGCTCCGATACCAATTGAAGGACCGAATTGGCGACCAGAGGGGGGGTGAATGGGAGCCTCAAATTTCTTCTCGAGAAATGATGGCCCTTGTCCCAGAAAATCACCCCAAAAGTGAAGACTCAAACAACCAGTGAGTTCACGACCTACGAATAGGTGGATACCCTAGGAGATATCCTAGAGGTACAGCAGAACTACCGAAGAACCCCCAAAAACAAGCGACGAAGCAACGGGGCAAAAACTGCACAAGCAAGCTCCTAGAACAATCGAACCTCCAATAACGGAACACCCCACTCCTATGGAGAAGAGGAAAGTGTTCGACCAAAACTACTTAGGCCAACTAGTGGCAAAAGCACCTTGGAAAGATCCTTATGAAGTTAGGAAACTAACGCAACAGGCGGATCTCAAATCGGAGCTCGAACGCAAAAGATACGGCCGCTAAAACAAACGAAACTCCGAAAGCGGAACACTTAACTCCTATGGAGAAGAAGGAAGTGTCCGACCAAAAATACTTTGACCAATGGTGGCAAAAGTACTTTGGAATGATCCTTAAGAAGTTAGGAAACCAACGCAACAAACGGATCACAAATCGAAGCTCGTATGCAAAAGATACGGACGAAATCAGCAAAACTGTGCAGTCGCGGACTGTCCGCTAGTGAACCACGGACTGTCCTCTATTGAACCCCGGACAGTCCGGGAATGAGTCCCGGACAGTCCGCTGTTCAAAAATGAAAACAGCGACCTTGCTGCCCGTGAACAGCCCCGACCCCCGGACAGTCCGGGGATGAGTCCCGGACAGTCCGGGAATGCCCAGAAAGGCTAAAAACAGCCCGTATCAAACTCAAAATCGATCGGATCTTCACCAAATCGAACGAGGCTGCAACCAAACTTCTTCCAAGTGTTCTTCTACATGTTGGGAAGCTAATCCTAGGATATCATCGCTTCAATCCAACTAATCCATGAGAAATCCGAAGAACACTAGAAAAGTGGAAGAGGGAAGAACAAAAACGATTTCGAGCCGATCTACTTGTTCGTGAGGGTAGGGATGAATTCCTTCTGTGGAAATGTTCTCCTCACATCAAAGAACAAGTTGATTCAAACGGAATCGCAAAAGACGCAACGTAGAGGGAGATCGAGGCAAATCTCCGGGAGGGGAAAAACCAAAACGCGAAGAACAAAAACGCGATTCGATCCAAATTTCAGCCAACAAAGAGAAGGGAGAAATTGATCCTTGGATTGCTACTAGAAGATGAATTGTGTAGCATTCTGTGTCGGGTTACAAGCCACTCCTCGCAGTACAAAACGCGGATGGCGAAAAGCTCAAGAACAAGAGCCGGTCTCTCCTCTCACCCTAGCCTCCTCTCACCTAAACAAAATGAGAATGACTCCTCCAAGGATACCGGCTGCCCTAGCAGCACCCTCATATATATAGGCGCATGTCCGAAGATCAAAACACCCTTACATTAAGCACTCAACCCAAATACCCCAGGGGTAAAACCGTCCAGTCCGGCCAATCTTCATCCGACGGCCACGCTCGCACATCCGGTAGCTTCGCCTCGACGCGACCTCCCTGATGCCGCCACGTGCCGTCACCGTTGACCGCTGCGCCTTCTCACCGATAGCTTCGCCGCAACGCAAGCCTCTCGGTGCCGCCACGCGTCGACCGTCCTTTTGGACCTTCCCCAGTTTTGAGGCCCAAACCGGGAAACCTGCCAGCCCAGGTTTTGAGGCGCAAACCTGGAAACCGTCCACCCGAGTTTTGAGGCCCAAACTCGGAAACCCGCGAGCCCAGGTTTTGAGGCCCAAACCTAGAAACCGTCCATCCCGAGTTTTGAGGCCCAAACTCAGAAACCGACCACCCGAGTTTTGAGGCCCAAACTCGGAAATCGTCGATGGTAGCTTTTTGAGGCTCAACTACCGAACCCGCACCATAGACGGGATGTGGTTCGCACACCCCGACCACCGGCACCGATGACGATGCATGTCTAGCCTCCACGCCGGGCACAACGTCTTCGCCATCCTCCTTGACTCGGCCGACGGCACTCGCGCCACACGCAAGCCCGTGTCCGACCTCCTGCCAAGTGTCACGATGCCACGTCTTCCTCCTGACTCGGCCGATGCATCACACATCCCCAGGTGCTCTCGCTCGCCGATGCCACGTGCCAGCTACCACAGCTGGTCCTCTGGCCCTCTGGTCCGTCAGTCGAAGCCTCACGTCTGCCCTTCACCGCTCTGGGTACATCGGCATGGCACGTCCACCGCACGGCACGCCCATCCTTCACCGCTCCCGGTCCGTCGGCACGACACGTCTCTACTTGACCTTCACCTCGCCATAGACCACTGTATCTGAGCTCAACACCTGCACATCAACACAGCCAAGAGACACATGTTGCACACACACACACCAACACATGTAACACAACACAACTCAACACCACCGGTCAGTCTTAAACATTAAGCGCATAGCGAGATAATGACTCAACCGGGAAAAGCCTCAAACCTTCCTCATCAATGTCAATCATTCATCATATATGTTCTCAGTGTTCAGATTTTATTGGAGAATTTGCAGCGGTTATTAACACAAGTTTAAATTCAGCATGTGATTGCGAGAGGTTGAAAGCTTGTCTTTGACTAACTTTTCAACCGTGCTAAGCCTATGCATATGCAATCAGGAGCTTAAAGCATCGGTTTCGGTCTTACACTACACGGCTCAAGTTTAACTCAAGATGCTATGAGAAACAGTCTCAATACCGTGATGTGCTGACAAAGCAATCCCATCTCGATCTTTTCAATTCACTAAAGCTTGGTTTATTTTAAGTAGATTATGAACAGACCAAGCAAGTGAATGACTCAGAACTAGAGACATAGCAACCTAGCATATATGAAATAGCTCAAGTGATCTCAACACATCCTACACATGCTAGTTGCTAATCTGAATGGTGAACATGTATCCAGTTTTAAGTTCATTAAGCATGTTCAGTGTTCTGAAAAAATTAGCTTAGTTCACAAGAAGTAACAGTGATCAAAGAGAGCCTAAGCTACAAGCATCATCATATATTATCGAAGCATACACTAATCAGAGCATAAGTTCATTCTAAGGAATATAGACATGAAGCTTGAGAATAAAAGATGTATGCATGATGAAGTCAGAATCGGAGCCAAAGTAAAAACAGAAAGACTCAAGACCCAAAAACAAAAAGGATCAGAAAGTCAGTTTATTTTACAATAAGCAAAATGTTTCCCCCATCTAAAAGGGAAAACACACACCAAGCTCACCTCTCAACCTAGCAAAAGTTAAGAGATCCAAAGGCTTGGTGAAAATATCCGCAACCTGGTTATGGGTGTCTACATGCCTAAGATCAATGTCGCCTTTCTCATAGTGATCACGAAGAAAGTGAAAGCGAACATCAATGTGTTTGGTCTTGGTGTGGAGAACAGGGTTCTTTGCTACACTAATGGCAGAAGTGTTGTCGCAAAGCAAAGGGACCCGACTGAAATCTAGACCAAAATCACGCAATGTAGCAACTATCCATAAAAGCTGTGAAGTACAAGAAGAAGACCATGAAACCAAAGAAGAACCAAGAAACTGACAAGTCCCTAAAGTAGACTTGCGCTCAAGCCGATAGCCGGCAAAATCCGCATCGGAATAACCACAGAGCGAAATAGTCGAAGAAGAGGAGTACCAAAGTCCGAACTCAGGAGTGTATCGGAGGTACCTCATGATGTGCTTGACCGCTTGCTTGTGGGAAGTCCGAGGGGACGCCTGAAAACGAGTGCACAGACACACAGAAAACTGTATATCCAGCCTCGTCGTCGTCAGGTACAAAAGTGAGCCAATCATGCTTCTATACTCCTTCTGGTCAACTGGCTCTTCGTCCTGGTCTGCGTCCATCGCCGCAGTCGTCGACACGGGTGTCGTAAGAGGCTTGGCCTCACCCATGTCGAACTTCTTCAGGATGTCTTTCGTGTATTTGCCTTGATGCACGAACGTCCCGTCTCGGGTTTGCTTGATTTGCAACCCGAGGAAGAAGGTCAACTCACCCATCATACTCGTCTCAAACTCCCTGCTCATGGTATCTGCAAACTTGGCAACAAGTGCATGAGAGGAGCCACCAAAGATGATATCATCCACGTAAATCTGGACTATCAGGGTATCACTGCCTAGCTTGAGGAGAAACAAAGTTCTATCGACCCGTCCCATTTTGAAACCCTTGGAGAGTAAAAAGGTTTTCAAACGATCATACCACGCTCTCGGGGCTTGTTTCAAACCATACAAAGCTTTTGAAAGTTTATAAACATGGTTTGGAAACTTGGGATCCTCGAAGCCAGGGGGTTGCCTAACATAAACCTCTTCCTCTATATACCCATTCAAGAAGGCACTCTTAACATCCATCTGGTAAAGCTTAAAACCCTTCGAAGCAGCAAAGGCTAGAAGGATTCTAATGGCTTCTAAACGGGCTACAGGGGCAAAGGTTTCCTCATAGTCTTTACCCTCTTTCTGGCAAAAAACCTGGGCTACTAGCCTAGCCTTGTTCCTCACTACCATCCCATCCTCACCCTCTTTGTTTTTGAAAACCCATTTGGTACCTATAGGGTGGCATTGTGGTGGAGGTGGAACTAGAGTCCAAACTTGGTTTCGCTCAAAGTTTTCTAGCTCCTCATGCATGGCATTGACCCAGTTGAGAGAGTGCGTGTCCAACATCTTTGGGCTCAAAAGAAGCAACGAATGCAGAATGAGCAAAGTGAGAGATTTCATACGCTCGCGATCGCGTGACTCGCTGGTCGATGCCGCCGATCATCTGTCGCGGGGGGTGAACTTGCTGAACGCTTCGGGGCGCTTGCCTCACCGAAGTTGCCTCCCCCTCGCCAGATGCTGTCGCTCCCTCAGGTGCAGCGGGTGCTTGCTGGAGAGGTGGTTCTAGAGGACCCCAAGAAGAAGACGTCATGGGATCAGGTCCTTGAGCTGAAGTAGATGTCGCAGGGTCGACGGGGGCAGCCAGTGGAGTTGGCTCAGGATCACCCCAATCGGCATTCTCCTGCTCCTCCTCCACAAAGATAGTCTCTCACATCTCCTGTTCTCCTGCAACATCAAAAGCAAAAGAAGCACAAGGCATAGTTTCGTCGAATGTGACCTCGCAGGTCTCCACTATCCGGTTAGTTTCAAGGTTAAGAACTCGATAAGCACGTGAATAAGAGGCATAACCAAGAAACACCCCATCAGCAGAGCGAGATTCAAATTTGTCCAAATTGCCTTGCTTCAGGATAAAGCACATACACCCAAACACCCGAAAATGAGATACCTTGGGTACCCGTCCAAAACGCAACTCATAAGAAGTCTTTTTCATCAAAGCACGAAGGAAGATGCGATTTGAAACATGGCAAGCGGTGTTGATCGCCTTGGCCCAAAAACGCCTAGGAGTCCTATGCTCATCGAGCATCGTCCTGGCCATCTCAACAAGGGTCCGGTTCTTGCGCTCAACAACACCGTTCTGCTAAGGGACATAAGGAGAAGAAAACTGATGCTTGATTCCATTAGAAGAACAGAAGGAAGCAAACTGAGAGTTATCAAACTCAATACCATTATCACTATGAATAGCTCTAATGGTATCAGGGGGAAACTCAGTTTTCAACTTCAAAATCAAGTCATGAGCAAAAGAAAAAGCTTCATCCTTCCCTTCCATGAAAAACACCCAAGAGTATTGTTGGTAGTTCTTAGCTACACCTAAGATAGGGTAGCTACAGTAGCTATCTACTAATGCCAAGCGGGGTTGTCAATCCCGATAATAGTAGGAGCTAACTAGAGAGAATGCAATCTACCAGGAGGAGATTCTGGAAGCGCACAAAACTATCGTAGTAGCACTTCGCCTGGGAGTACCAGGTGTCGATTTATTTGATCCCAAGGGAAGGCTAGGGTGGTGGATGAGTTGAGTCAAGGAGGGGATGAGAGTCGAAGAAAAGAGAAAAGAGAAAAGAGAAAAGGGGAGAAGAAAGGCTAGAAAGAATGTATGGGTGGCCAGGTGAGGATGAAATGGATGGCTAACGTAAGGTGGATGGATAGGTAGATAGAGGGTATGGGATAACTAAGGATAACTAAAGGTAACTAAGATAACTAGGTAACTAGGATAACTAACCTGGGTAACCACTAAGCAAGATAATTACAAAGCAAGATAGTTACGAAGCAGGGCAGGCAAAAGACACTAAAGCAACTAAGTTTAGAATAGTTTTAGTCCTATCTTGTCAAGTATCGAGGCGTACTAGCCTTTACCACTTACTTAGGTTGAACGCTAGCACAACGAGCCTTACTATTAAACTGGGCCAACTACGTGGTGGAATTCAAGGCGCACAGGGCTGTCACCACCTGCTTGCTACCACAGCTATCCGGGGGTCCAGCCGTATCTGAAGGTAAGTCTATAACTAAGCACCACGCTTAACTATATTCCAACTATCTCAATCCTAGCTCTGAATAGAGACACCCTTGCGGACGTCAGAGCAAACACTTGACTTAAAAAGATAAACACTAAACTAACTAAGCAACCTATTGGCAAATATCAAACACTAAGCTCACTAGAGATAAACTACTATGGCTAAGTGAATTGACCTGTAGGATAGCTAGGCACTCAAGCAATCAATCAAGTATACCACTCAATACTGATAAGTAGAATAAAGGAATACTTGAAATGATAAAATAGAATAAAGTAAAGTGCTTGAGTAACAAGAGCAATACCTGAACTGGAGATGAAGGAAGACTCTTCCCAGCTCCAGAGTCGATTACTCGCACGCCTCTGCTCTTGAGCTAAGCCTTGAGCAGCGCTACCGCGAGGGCGAAGATGCCGTGCTCAACTAGCTACCTACTTGCCTAAGCTCTCCTAAGCTTCTAACCTAACTCTCACTTCTCTTGCTTGGAGTTGCTTTGCTTGAGATGGTACGAATGGAGAGGTGCCTCCAGGGGGGTATTTATAGCTTGAGAAGTGAGAGGGGTACTTATAGTGGGCAGCCACCTGACCTAGGGTTAGGTCAGGTTGCGGGTGCCACTCCCCCCTGGCGGCCGCCAGTCCACATGCCGTTGGATGCACCGCCTCTGCATCAACGACATCTAGGAGGTTGTCCGAGGTGGTTTGGAGGCCGGGTGCATGTTTGAGTAACCGCCCACCGGCCTTGATCCGCGCCTCTTCATCCTGAGCCGTCCAATGCCACTTGACCTAGTGACCAAGGGCCAAGATTAGGCCCTGGGGAGGTCACACAGATCGGTGACGTGGCAGGAGGTGAAGATGGGCCAACCCAAGTGGCGGGCGCCACTTGGTGCTGGCGGGCGCCACCTAGGGGTGGCGGGCGCCACCCCTCTTAGGCCCATTTGGGCCCTGTTGAGTGGGCTCGTCTCCTGGTGGGTAAAAATGTCCAAATTTGGCTCAAATCCTGCATTCAAATAGAATTCTATGGACATGTGGAATTCGGTTAGTTTGAAACCTATTTGACTACATTTCATGCCTTTTTAGTGAAGTTTAGGGTAAAATGTTAACGGTAAAACAGGGGTTTAAGGACCGTCAACAAGCTCCCCCAAGCTAACCTGTTGCTCGTCCTCGAGCAACAATGCGGTTCAAGCATTAAGCATGAGATAGGTAGGAAAATAAAGATGTCTGCAAGTGCATATTGTATAGTAAGAAATAACTTAGCATATATCATGAATCATAGCAATGTGGGGCATATAGCTTTTCACTTCAAACATTCAAGAGTGAAATAAAGCAGTAGATAGGAAACTTTTATCTTGCTCAGGTTTGACTAGGATTTTGTCTGGAGGTTTTTCAAGGTTTTCAAAAGATAACAACTTGCTTAAGTTCTCCTAGATCACTCAATCACTCAATGGTGTTTAAATCCTCACTTAGGCCAAAATGTAGCCTTTCCTACTTCTAAAGAATGATATGTGGAGTTTATAGGAGGGCTAAGAACCATGAGCAAATTGCCTGATGTTTATTGCTAAGTTAGACACTCAGATCATAAGGAGCAGCAAATCATAAAAATTGATCAAGACGTGCATGTGTGGTTATGCGGAAGTGTATAGAGGGATATTTCATAATACTTCCTAGTTAATCCCAGGGGTCTAGAGCTAATGATAATTCTCTCTCTCTCTTTTAGCTCTAGACTTCCCAGGTTATCTACAGGAAAGGATTTTTGAAATGAAAAAGGGGGAAAAGGGAGAAATGCTTATTCCCAGTGTAGGAGTAAACATAAGGCTAGCAATGGGATGTTTGGCAGGGTATTGCATATCTCCGGTGTAGAGAACAAGAAATTTATTTGGTGGTTGCAAACTTCCGGAGTGGATAGTAAGCAATATGGTGGGTGTACGTGTATCTTGATTCAAAAGTTATGATAAGCTTCTCTACTAAGATCTATGAGGTCTAACAAAGCTCAACACAAACAAAGCTCTATGTGGTTTTGACAAATGACTAGCAAATATTTGGCTGGTGGTGGGATGGGATAAAATCTAGGAGGCACTTTTAGCAAGGTTTTCATAATTTTTTTTAAAAAAGAAATCCTCCAGATTAGGTCTGTCGGTGTTTCGAACCCGGGGGTATGACACCAACGAGTAATATGATCGCGTGCTCTCTTCCTGGATGGTGATGCAAGATGACACAAGGATTTATCCTAGTTCGGGCAAAGAAGGCCCTACGTCCAGCGGGGGGAGGAGGTTCTTGTATTACTTGCACCTAAGTGCTTGTACAGGGGCAATACAAGCTCAATGAGCGTGGACCGGAGTCCGGACTCGTATTTGTGTGTGGACTCGTGTGTGAGAGCGTGTAATCGTAGACTCGTGTGTTGTCTCTTGCGCGCGAAGGGCCCTAGCGTCCCCTTTTATAGAACAAGAGGAGGCCAGGGTTTACACAGGATTGACATGTACAGCGCTCGATATGGCGAAGGGTAGGAACTCTGTCTTGTCAAGGTCACTGTAGCCAACGTGGGTGTTGCTGTTGAGGCGTCCTTGATGCGTGGCCTCCATTCCGGGCGTGGACGTGGAGGCGTGGCGACGTGGAAGCCGTACAGCACCCATCCCGGCACGTACAGGACGTGGCCGGGTCCCTCCGGGTCTTGGGGTACCTGTCCTCCAATGACATGAAAGCAGTTAGGGCTCGAGGGGCGCGGAGCCGGCCTCGAGGTGGCGCCTACGGGAGGCTCGAGCCCCCGCAGGTATGGGCAAGTCCCGGAACGCCCGGGCGTACAGCGGGAACCCAGGCCTCGGGGTGAAGCTCGAGTGTGCTACAGTGCGTGGTATGGCCGAACAGTGCTATACTTGTGCCTTTTTGCCCATGCTTGTGGTGAAAATGAGGTTTGACTCTGGCTCCAGTTCACTGTGGCACACGTCGTGTACCAGAGGATGTGACCGGAGCAGGTGGACCCATTAAATGCGCAGTATGGGGCTGGTACGGTTGTCAGAGCTGAGAAGCAGGGAGCTTCCTTCTTGCGGGAGGCTTGATGGGTGGTGGAGCGCTCGCCCAAGGCCCGACGCGGAGGGCTCGGGTGAGACGGAGAACAAGCACCAGCCCGAGGCCTGGCTCGGAGGGCTCGGGCGAGACGGAGAACGAGCGCCAGCCCGAGGCCTGGCTCGGAGGGCTCGGGCGAGACGGAGAGCGAGCGTTCGCCCGAGGCCTGGCTTGGAGGGCTCGGGCGAGACGAAGAACGAGCGTTCGCCCGAGGCCTGGCTTGTAGGGCTCGGGCGAGACGGAGAACGAGCGTTCGCCCGAGGCCTGGCTTGGAGGGCTCGGGCGAGACGGAAAACGAGCGTTCGCCCGTGGCCTGGCTTGGAGGGCTCGGGCGAGACGGAAAATGAGCGTTCGCCCGAGGCCTGGCTTGGAGGGCTCGGGCGAGGCAGAAAACGAGCATTCGCCCGAGACCTGGCTTGGAGGGCTGACGCAGCCCACTTTCCGCTTAATAGATTTTTGGGCTTCGGCTTGGTGGGCCAGCGTTGTAGGCCTCGAGGGGTTGGTTTTTTAGAAGGTTAGACTTGCTAGGTTTGTTATTAATTGGTGTTCTAGGTTTAACCTATTTGTTTGCGTTGATTGGGGGTACCCCTTTGGTGTTCCCCCGACAGTAGCCCCCGAGCCCTTGTTTGAGTGCTTGCACTCGAGCAGGGGTTCCCGACTGGGATCTCGAGGGTTAGCTAGTCGGTTCTCAAGGGTTTGGTTGCTTTGATTCCGTGGGTGTCGCGCGAGCGACACCCGCGGGTGTAGCCCCCGAGGCCACGGGGGAGTGGTGAGGACTCCCTCGTGGGCTTTTTCTTGTGGGAGTGTTAGTTGTGTCTTTTAGGTTCGGGAGTGTCGAGCCCCTGAGTTTTTAGACCCTCTTTCGTCGAGGGGTGCCAGGCTGAACTGACCAGCCGTCTCTTCGAGCTGTCCGGCACGCCGGTTGCCCTGGCTTGTCATCCCGCGAGTCCTTTCGATCGGATGCGAGGGGGGATGCCTCGTACTACCACGAGCGGGCGAGTATCGAGGTTCCCGGTGAGCTAGTAACGGGGGAATCCAAGTGAGACCTCGTGCCCCGTTCGATAGGGGTCAACTGTAGCCCAGAGGAGATCTCATAAAGCATGGGTGCTCAGTCTGCAGGAGTGCGAGGTCCATTTGATAGGACACGGTGGCTCGATGCCTCCCTCGGAGGGGATCTCGCTGCATGTCGTGCTCCCCGCCTTGGATACACGTGAGGGGCCTCGAGGGCTTGGCCCTCGAGCGATGCTGCGAGTGGCGCCCCTTGGTGTCCCAGACTCGGGTGCTCGAAGCCGGCTGTCGAACCCTCTTCGAGGGCCAGCCTTCGCTGCTTCGAGACCTAGGGCCGGGGCCCGTTTTTACCTTCCTGAAGAAGCCTCCGTCGCTTGGAAACCTTCTGCCCATTGGGCGCGCCTTTTTAGGCGAGGTAGTGGAGATCATGGCGCTAGGGCGACTGACAAGAAGTCGGAGCGGCGGCCGCAGTGGGCCCCGGAAGTGGAGCGAATGCGGAGTTGCTGCATGTACCTGTCGACCAGCTCGAGATGCGGTTAGGTGAGCACATTAAATGCGTGCGGTTACTTTTTCCGCCGTCGTGGGAAACCCCGCCCGTTGGGGTTGCCTCTTATAAATATCGAAAGAGAGGAGAGGGACCCTTTACTTTGCCTTTGCCTTCACCGCCGCCGTAGCCTCCGCACGCCTTTTTCCCAAGCCTGCAATTGGGAATCTTCCCGGCCGCCCGTCCGCTGCTCAAATCAGTGCTGTCGCCGCCATGGCCGCTCAGACTCCAGCGCTGCCGGCCGAAGACTGGAACCCGTCGAAGATGACGCAACGCGAGCTGGATTCGCTGGTGGCCCAGGGGCTCCTCCGTCCCAACCCGCAAGAGGGACCCGCGTGGTGGGTTCTTCCGTCGGAGGATCACCGGGAGCCGCACCCGCCGGAGGGGTATGTGGTGAGCTTCACGCGCTACCACCGCATGGGGCTTGGCGTTCCGCCGAGCCGCTTCATGCAGGGGCTCGCTCACCACTTCGAGGTGGAGCTGCAACACTTCTCCCCCAACTCAATCTCGCACGCCGCCATCTTCGCCGCGGTGTGCGAGGGATATTTGAGGATCGAGCCGCACTGGGAGATGTTTGTCCACCTCTTCCGGGGCGAGCTCTTCCTCAAGGCCTTGAAACCTAGCGGGAGGAGGCTCATGCGTGTGGGCTCTCTCACCGTCCCCGCGAGGACTGGGACCTCGTCGGCCAACATCCCCCGCGAATACCTCCGCTACAAGCTTTCCACCAACCAGGCGGGGTGGGATGACCATTGGTTCTACCTGCGGAACGAGGGCGGGCTCCTTCCGCAGTTTACCGGTGGGGTCATCACCCAGCGCCCGGAGAAGTGGACCTGGGGCGTCGCAGCGGACCGGCAGGGCCACCTGATGTCGCTGATGAAGACGATGCGGTCGTTGGTGGAGGACAAGGGCTTGACCGTCCAGGCGGTTATTTGGGCGTTCCACCAGCGCA
This sequence comes from Coix lacryma-jobi var. lacryma-jobi, assembly GCA_009763385.1. Lineage (NCBI taxonomy): Eukaryota > Viridiplantae > Streptophyta > Magnoliopsida > Poales > Poaceae > Coix > Coix lacryma-jobi. The sequence goes on from CM019822.1 coordinate 72,856,732, forward strand.
GGGTCCTTCCTCTGGCGGACCGCCCCCTCCTCATGCATGAGATGGGACTAGAGGCCCCGCTCGAGGCACTGAACGGGTCGAGGATGGCCGAGGAAAGGCTGCCTCGGAGCGAGGGCGTCTCCCGGGTGTCGATCACAGTCCATGGGTCATTTGTCCCCGAGGACACCAACCAGATCCCCATGGCGCCTGACGAGGGGTGTCTTGACCTGGTAAGCCACCCTCGAGTCAGGTTGTCTCGAGCCTCCCCTTCTTTCTCTTTTTTCGAATCATGTTTTACTCTCCTTATGGTTCTTCTTATCAAGTTTGTTTTCTTGAAGGGAGTGTTCACGTGTCGCGCGTCGAGGCCCCCGGTGAGGGAGGACGCCGCGGAAAGACAGGTGAGGCGCCTCTGAAGGACCGAGAAAGTACTAGCAAGGCGACCAGAGGGGGGGTGAATGGGAGCCAATCAAATTTCTCTCGAAACTTTGGCCGAGTGTCCCAAAATCAACCCCGAGAAACGGCGACCGAAACCGTGATGCTCACGACCCTTGGAAGAGGGTGGATGATCCCTAAGATCACAGCAAAGCACCACCAAGAAGAAACAAACCAAACTCCAAAAGTTCCGGCTCGAACACAACCCCAAAAACCAAGTCCCAAACGTAGATAGATGGCTACGTCGAGAAACTCCTAAATACCTATGCTAACAAGTAGCAAAGATACTTAGAGAGGTTCCTTGGTCAATTACAGGGCCAAACGAGAATTCCGGAAACCAAGCGAACAAGCCGGGAGAGCAAACGCACTAAACCGGAAGACTCAGACAATTCCCGGACTGTCCGGCCCTGGGGTCTCGGACTGTCCGAGGAACTCAGCCACTGAACAGGCTGCTCCCCCGATGCCCGAACTGTCCGCCGGTCAAAACCGCGGACTGTCCGCGACCTTGCAGAGAGGGCGATTTTGGTTGCCTTCTCTCCAAATCTCTCCAAATCCGATCCAACTCAAAATCCCAAGTTCCCAAACTTGGAGAAGATGATCACGGGGTAGTTAGGAGACTATCCCCAAGAAATCATCCGCTCAAAACAACCAAATCACCGGGAAATCAAAAGGGAAGGTGGATGAACGGAGAAAGCGCCACGAAAATGAAATCGACCCGATCTATTCGATCATGAGGAGTTAGATGAATTCCTTTGGTCGAAATGACCTCCTCAATGATACGAACAAAGTGATTCAAACGGATTTCGCAAAGACGCACTAGAGAGGGAGATCGAGTGATGGTAAAATCGTGAAGAAACGAAGAACGCGAAGAACATGAATCAAAACATGAATCAAGTCATCGATCTGCACTGCAACGGTGAGGATACGGCCTCACTTCCTCAAATCAAAAGTACACAGAGGCAAGTCTCTCTGCGGATCTCAGCTAGCTACAGCAGGGAATGGGAGAGCAGGAAACCCTAAGTGCGAAAGAGCAAATGACTAAGATAGATGGGAGGAGGGTGTCTCCCGACTACTTATCCTACTACTAGCCTAAGTCTATTTCCTACTCTACCCCTCTCTATTCTAATTACAGAGCGAGCCAGCCAAACCCTAGGGTTAGTCTGGACCAACTCGGTGGTAGGTGTATCCGACGGCCACGCCCGCACAATTCGAAGCGTTGCCTCGACGCAACCTCCGGATCGCCGCCACGTGCCGCCCTTGCTCTGCACCCCCGGTTTTGTGGCCCAAACCGGGAAACCAGCCTTTTACAGCCAACCCCCGGTTTTGAGGCCCACACCGAGAAACCAGCCCACCAGCATCTGAGTTTTGAGGCCAAACTCAGCAAACCCTCAGAGCCCAGGTTTTGAGGTCCAAACCTGGAAACCGTCCTCAGCCCGAGTTTTGTGGCCAAACTCAGAAACCCTCAGCCCGAGTTTTGTGGCCAAACTCGGAAATCGTCCACGCCCAGGTTTTGAGGCCCAAACCTGGAAACCGTCCATCCGATGGTTTTTCCCTGGCTCTACCACCAAACCGACGTCGTAGATGGGATGCACCTCCCGTGCACCCCGTCCACCGACACGTGTCCCCGAGTCCTCGACTCAGGCAACACATGACCGCACTTCTTCACTTGTCGTCGTCACAGGCTGCCAGCCACTACAGCTGATCCTCAGGCCTCTGGTCCCTTAGTCCAAGCCTCACGTCCGCCCTTCGCCACTCTCGGTCCATCGGCACGGCACGTCTCTACTTGACCTTCACCTCGCCTTCGATCACTGCATCCGTGCTCGACACCTGCACAACACAAGCCAAAGAACATGCGCATCATCCCAGTTGACAATCACTCATCACTCAGAGACCCGGCATACACCCATGTATCCGCAATCTCCCCCTTGATGAGTGCATTGTCAACTACCAACACAAATCATAGTAGAAAGAGATGAAGGAAGAAGGAGAAGAGAGAACTCGACCAAATGACCCAAAAGCATAGCAAAGCCGAAGAAGGTCAAGTGGAAAGAGCAAGACAACATGGTCCCCAAAGACATGGGCAACGGCTCGACGCGACCAAGCAAAGCAAAGCTAGCCCTCAAGAAGAGGTAGAACAGGCTCAACACCGCTAGCAAAACCCAATCGAAAATATCGAAGCAAAATGCTAGTCCCTCAAGATAGAGGCACAGAGGCTCAACACAACTAGCAAAGAAAGCTCGATACCAATGCCTTTCGGCGAACAAGAGACAGCAAAGTTCAATCTCCCCCACGACTAGTGCATACAACCAAGAAAACACTCCCCCTCAAAAGAACACTCGGGAAGCACATATGATTTGCAAAGATTCTCCCCCTTAGTTGAAAATGCACTAATCAAGTAAAAAGACTCTCCCCACCAGAAAAGGCACCAACAAAAGTGCGAACTAGGGAGGGTCTCCCTCTTTCCAGCATGCATATGAGTCAAAATGCTAGTTAGCAGCTTCAGGCATATAGTCAGGAGAATGCAAAGATGCTCTAAACAGTATATCTCTAATGACTCAATAACAGCAAAGCTTAGCAAAGGCTCAAACTGATCAACAGATATGAAATATGAACATATGAGCGGAAAATGAGCAGTTTTGAGTCAAAAGGTGTTCACCATCAAAATAGCAAGGTTCAATCATCATGCTTAAGAATGAAACATACACTTGTGAACTACCCCTAGCAAGGTTCAATCATCATGCTTAAGAATGAAACATACACTTGTGAACTACCCCTAGCAAAGTAATGTATAAACAGGAGTCTGAACAAGTGTTAAACATGTATACAAGGTGAACTACCCCTAGCAAGGTTCAATCATCATGCTTAAGAATGAAACATACACTTGTGAATTTAAATTCAGATCGGAGTTGCAGCGGTGAAATTTCACAAGTTCAATTAGTAGCATGTGATTGCGAGAGGTTGAAAGCTTGTCATTGCCTAACTTTTCAACCGAGCGAAGCCTATGCCGAAGCAATCAGAAGCTTAAAGCTACGGTTTTGGTCATACACTACACGACTCAAGTTTAACTCAAAGTGCAATGAGAAACCGTCTCGATACCGTGATGTGTTGACAAGCAATCCCATCTCGATCTTTTCAATTCACTAAAACTTGGTTCAAATTTTAACCATGATATGAACAGACCAAGCAAGTGAATGACTCATAACTAGAGACATAGCAACCTAGCATATATGAAAAGCACGAGTGGACTCAACACATCCTACACATGCTAGTTGCATATCTTAATGGTGAACATTTTTAGATTTTAAGTTATTAAGCATATTCACCATTTCAAAAATAGCTCAGCTCACAACAAGTACTAGTGATCAGAAAGAGCATAAGCTACAAGCATCATCATAAGCATCGGAGCATACTACATAGAGCATAGTTACATTCTAGTGATTATAAACATGAAGCTCAGAATGTAAATGCGTATGCTAAAGTGCAAAAGAAAAGAAAGACAAACAAAAAAGAGTTAGTCTATTTTACAAGAACCAAACTGTTTCCCCCAACTAAAAGGGGAAACACACACCAAGCTCACCCCTCAACCGATTAAAGGTTGATTCGTCTAAAGGCTTGGTGAAAATATCAGCCAGTTGATGATGAGTATCGACATGGCGAAGGTCGATATCACCCTTCTCCTGGTGGTCTCGCAAGAAATGAAAGCGCACATCAATGTGTTTGGTCTTCGAGTGAAGCATGGGGTTCTTAGCTACGCTAATGGCACTCGTGCTGTCACAAAGCAAAGGCACGCGAGAAAAGCTCAGACCAAAATCACGCAAAGTGGCCATCATCCAAAGCAACTGAGAACAGCAGCTAGCCGCAGCAACATATTCAGCCTCTGTGGTAGACTGAGCGACACTAGACTGCTTCGAGAAGACCACGAAACAAGAGAAGAACCAATAAACTGGCAAGTCCCAGAAGTGGACTTGCGCTCAATACGGCAACCAGCAAAATCGGCATCCGAATAACCGCAAAGGGAGAGGGTGGAGGAAGCAGAATACCAAATCCCGAACTCAGGTGTGAAACGAAGGTACCTGAAAATCCTCTTCACCGCCTGACGGTGAGAGGTGCGCGGTGATGCCTGAAAGCGCGCACACAGACACACCGCGAACTGGATGTCCGGGCGTGTCGCCGTCAGGTAGAGGAGCGACCTGATCATGCTTCGGTACTCCTTCTGGTCCAGTGCTTCTCCATCCAAGTCCGCATCCAGGGCAGTCGTCGTCGACATGGGTGTTGGAAGAGGCTTGGCCTCACCCATATCGAACCGCTTCAGCAAGTCCTTGGTGTACTTGCCCTGGTGCACAAACGTCCCCTCTCGGGATTGCTTGATTTGCAACCCGAGAAAGAAGGTCAGCTCGCCCATCATGCTCATCTCGAACTCCCTGCTCATAATATCTGCAAACTTGGCAACCAAAGCATGAGAAGAACCACCGAAAATGATATCATCCACGTAAATCTGGATCAAGAGAGTGTCTTTGCCTTGCTTGAGGAGAAAGAGCGTTTTATCTACACATCCCATTTTAAAACCCTTAGCAAGCAAAAAGGTTTTCAATCTATCATACCAGGCTCTAGGGGCTTGTTTCAAACCATATAAAGCTTTATGAAGTTTAAAAACATGGTTTGGAAACTTCGGATTTTCAAAACCGGGGGTTGCTCAACATACACTTCCTCTTCTATGTAGCCGTTTAAGAAGGCACTCTTGACATCCATCTGAAAGAGTTTAAAATCTTTGGAAGCAGCAAAAGCCAAGAGTATCCTAATAGCCTCCAAACGAGCTACAGGAGCAAAAGTGTAACACCCCTGGTGTCAAGCGATAATTAAAACCCTAATAAGGTAATTAGTATGCATAATCAATAAGCATCATGGCATAAAAGCATTTCATGTTTTCATGTTTAAGGCATAAATGTGATGCTTTATATGTTTGTGAGAAAAACCTTGGTTTTTAAATATCTCTTTTTGTCCCCTTTTTAAAAAAAGTCAAAAAGTAAGCCAAATTTCAAAATGATTTCAAAGGCAAAGTTGTATCTCTTGTTGAGAGGCACAACTTTGGTATTCAAAGTTTTCAAAGTTTCTGTACAAAATTTTGAATAAATTTGGAATCTTTCCAACCCTGAATTTTACCCCAAAACAAGATTTCAAAAAGTAAAAAGAATTAGACTTTGGTCCTTTAATCAAAGTTCAATAGAGGATTAAAAGAAACAACTTTTATTAAGATAGATTTTCAAGTTACTAAAGAAAATCTGGAGTAATTTGGAAAACAAGTTTGATTTGGTTTCAAATTAAAAGTTAATTTCCAAACCCTAGTTTTATCCCGTTTTGTGTAGTTCAAAAATTAAGCATAATTTTGATATGGGACCAAAAGTGAAGTTGTAGATATTTTCATAAGGAACAACTTTTATATTGGTAAAATTTGAAGTTGTTTTATAAATTCAAAAGTAATTTTGAATCTAAGTTTGAGGTCATTTCAAATTCAAAATACGATTTCAAAATCTAAGCAGATTTTGGATGTGCTCCTTAAATGAATGTTGTAGATCCTAATTTTTGGAGCAACTTTCATGTTGGGAGTTTTTCATGTTATACTATGTTTTTGGGAGAATTAGAGCAAAGAAGATCGTTTTTGCCTCTATGCTACAGTAATCGGAGGGGGGGGGGGGGGGGGAAACAGGGCACGGCTGGTGCCCTACACCGGGACGCCGCCGCCGTCGCGCCGTGGCCATTCGGCCGGCCGCGGGCACGCGCCGCGCGTCCACCCACGTCATCAAGTTCAAGCAGGAGCTGGCGAACATGCCATCATCACCCATACCGCGATCCCTCATCGCCGTCTCCATCTTTCTCTTCTCCTATGTTCCCGCCGCCATCAGGGCAGAGCACCGCCGCTGTGTCGTTGCCACCGTGGCCTGGGCGCCTCCTGCCGGCTCCGCGTGTCCGGCCACGCAGCTGCTTCCCTCTCTACTTCACTCCGTGCGGTGGCAAGCTCTGAGAGCTCCCCAACCCTCTCATCACCCGCGTCCGCCACCTCCCCTTTCCTCCTCCTCTGTTTTCAGTCCGGCTCCGATGAGCTCACTCTCCGCCGTTGCCGCGTCTCTGCCATCTCCATCTTCCCAGTCGCTCCGCCTAGTTCCTTTGCTTCTCCTGAGCTAGCTAACCCATGCTCTAACGCTCGCAATCGCCGCCGCCACCGTCTCCTTCCTCGTTGCCGGCAGGACGCCGCCGTACGTGCCTTGGTCGCGGTCACGATAAGCCGAGTCCGCGACGGTTGCCGCTAGCGCAAGCTCCGCCATCGCCATCGCCGTCGCCAACCTTGGTCCCGTGCTCCTCAAGTCAAGGCAAGGTGAGCACCGTAGTCGTCATGAGCTCCTCGATGTGTTGCGCTCCCTGGTTCAGTCGCTACCGAGCCACCATGGTCGGTCCGCGAGGCTCGCCGTCGGCACAAGAGCCGCCATGGACGCCACCGTGGACCGCATGTATACAAGCCGTCTCTGTCCAAGCTAGGGGGTGCATCATGGTCGCGAGGCGTACCTCGAGGTGGTGCTACCCTCTTCTAGGTCGCTACCGCGCCCTAGCGGCCGGAACGTCACGTCGCCGCCGTGCTCGAAGTGGCCGAGCCGCCATGGTCGTCGTCTGCTCGAAGGCGAGTGAGTGCTAGGTCGGGTAAAGGGTGGAATCGGTGTGTGAAGTCAAGCCGGAGGCGTTGCGGTCCTCGCCGTCACCGGAAACTTCGCCGGTGAGGAGATCACCGGCCGGTCAACGAGTCGAACGGCCGGTCAAGGTCGGCCGGGCGCTAGCCTCGGCATGAGAAAGGAGAGAGGAGGCTGACATCTGGGGACCCGGCTGTCAGCGGCCGTGGGCCGGATTTGGGCCGAGCCCAGTAAGAGGTTGAAGCGTTTTTCTTTTTCTGTTTTGGATAAATAGTGTTAGATTTTGTCTTTTAGATATCTTTTTGTAGGAAGCTCCAAAAATTGTGAAAATTTTTGTGTAGCTTTCTCAAGCTGCCTAATATTTAAGAAAAATATGAAAATGGAGTTTGGAACAAATTTTGAAAGTGATTTAAATAGGTCCTTTTATTAATAAATGGACTTTGATGATTTTTGTAGGTCTATTTAATTGTCCAAAAATCATAAAACTATTTTTTTCACTGTTTTTAGGTGAAAATGTATCATCACAAAAATTTTGAGCTCTGTTGAAGAAAATAAATTTTATTCTTATTTATATGCATTAATTTTGCTTACATATGAGAACATGGACTTGATCCATGAGAGAAGACCATGGGGTACATTTCCCTTTGTTATTCCATGGCTTGGTTGATATGTTGATAAACCTTAGTCATCTTAGTTAATCCACCTAAGATGTATGTTTAGTAGAAACCGTACTGGTAAGTGCAAGTTGGTTTTGTTGGCTTGCAACTCTACCACGAAGGAAAGTTGTACTCGACTTTCCTTATCTTGTATTAAGCTCTGTTATGCATCTGAATTGTTCTGCACCTTAGCATGCATTTCATGGCATCATACTAAGCATACATCGTTTATCTACGTGTAGTATCCGAGAGTGTTGGAGTTGTGTTGACCAAACTTTGGTGATCACCCTTGTCGAACAAGCCTCGGAAGGAGATCCTTGTTGGACAAGCTTCGTCGAGAAGACTTAACTTCTAGATGAAGGAACTAAAATTTGTGGATCATTCTTGTATAATATCTTCCCTGCAGCAAAGGCAAGCCCCGGTTCATTTAACAATTTCCTTGGATTTACAATTACACTTATTTTTCGATAAACTGATGCATAAAATGTTTATCAAATAAATGCTTTAAACCTGTTGATGCATGACCAACGTTGTTATCGATATATCATTCCTTGATACCTGTTTTAGGCCACTGATAGAAATGCTTAGCCTTGCTTTTTGAAGCTTTGATAAATGTTTTCGATACTTATCATTTTGGAATGATAACGAGAAAGAATGATGGTTAAGACCAGACGAGCACATACATCGAACCTCGGGTTGGTGTAGGGTGACCCGGATGTGTCGGATTAGGGTAGCCGTTGTTGGCCTGCTAGAATGAGAAACTGTGAAGTACCGATCATATGCTACGGTAAGCCCTGCCTTGGTGGTTCTTAAATGAGAACGGCTAATTGCGCACTGGGAGTGGAGAGATGGCGGGAGTACTAGCTACCCTCGTCGGTCGAAGTCCCGGATTGGAGGTGTACAAGTACTCTCGGGTAGCGTGGACCCGGTCTTGTTTGGAGGATCCGAGGCTGGGGTTGGTATATGTGTGATCTAGGGTCTACATATATCGTATGATCGTGGAAAACTACCAGATATGGTTGAATCAGTTCGAATCGTCGTGCTCCTCGGTTAAGGAGACTCAATCTTTCGACCTGCATGGTAGAATAAAAATGGAACTGGTTTAAGAAAGAATGAAGATGATCTTTCATGAATAGTCACCTTTAATTCTTACTATATACTTAAATGTATAAGTAAAATTTGGGTCTAGGTTTACTTAGTAAGCTTTTATGCAAATGAAAAATTCTGTTGAGCCTACCCAAACCAGCATGAACCTGAAGTCTTTTCTGTTGACGGGTAAGTCTTGCTGAGTATCGACCGTACTCAGGGTTTGTTAACCCCTGTTGCAGGTTTCTAATAGGTAATGTTGATCATGATCATGTCAGTGGGCTTGACGTGATCTGGTTGTTCTTCTTCTCCAACTTAGGTACTCCACCTAAGTGTGGTTCTGTAATACTCTCCTACTTCCTCAATACAAGTTATGTTTATGTAAAAGTAACTTATTCATGTTTTGTAAAGGTTATCTATCTTGCTTCCGCACTCCGATGGTATTTGGTAACCAATGTTGTAATGTTGTAATTATTCCAACCTTCATGATGATGATCCTGTGGTTCATGGATGATTCGGGGTTCTCTCGGGGACACCCGACAGTTCTTTCCTGTGATGTGGTACATGTGCACAGTCATTAGAGCTCGGGGAGACAGTGACGCGTGCGGGTGGGACACATTGCCGGGACGTTCTGCCTTAGAGTGGTATCGGAGCAGGATTGTCATCAAGGGAAGACTAGTTGCAACATTACTTTCGAAAAACTTCAAAATGGTTTCTTAATCTAAAAGTTTTTGGAAGTAACAAGTTAAAAATGATCTTTCCCTTAATTTCTTGCTTTGCTGGAAGACTTTGTGAAGACTATACTAGTGACTCCAATAGAAGGTACCAAGAAGTTTTCAACTCATCTACTGAGGGTCATTGAAGAATCAACTCCTCACCAAAATATGAGGGAAGAGCTAATCAACACCTACACCAAGTCCGTGAAGCTAAAGTGTAAAGTAAAGCCCTATATCTAACTAACATGTGGGAGACAGGAAGCTCCTGTCCATGAGAGGTCGTATAGGACGAGCATATATCATATCATCATAATGATAAAATGTGCTTTTTCTCTAAATTTTAAAAACAGCTATGATCCCCAATAGCTGATCGTCCCTATAATCTGCTACCCTTGATACTTATGTTCCATAAGTCCCTAATCCTTGGGAACTTTTGGATATCTTTCCTACACTCTACCACATAAAGTTAGAATCAGGGTAAATCTTTGGTTCTTCCTAGCTGTGTGTGTCATGCCTTGAATTGGCACATACCATTTGCTTGATGTCGTGTAAACGACGTATGGTGGTCGAAAGTTACTGTAATTGTGTTCTTTGAAAGGACCGTGATTCGTGGACTGGATAAAAGCGTGGGAACCTGGGGTCACCTATGGACGGCCAACATAGGGCGTTGCTGCCGGGTGCTCGCTAATATCCAGGCCTCTAGTCGTGATTCTTTCTAGTTCACCATTAAAGTGCTTTCGTTTCTGGACGCCCGAATGGGAGTTCAAAGCCACTTTCCTTGTAATTATAACCAACCCTTGTTTTGGTTATAATTTCCTCAATGTGAGATGAGAGATATAGAAGTTGTGCTCTATTGTGGTGCCATGATTGGTGACCACGGTGCCGCGTCGGAACCTAGGTAATCTCGTGTGTCCGGATCACACTAGTTTCCGCTGGGTGCGCGCAAGTATCGAGGTCTACAGTCATGATCCATTATAGCCCGCAACCAATGTACTCTCTCTCTTGACTCTTCATAAATTTCCTTGCTCCACTCAAATGATCTCTACCTTGCTACTTGCAACCGTGTTCTAATCTCGGTTGTAATCCTGAACCCCGAACCCCAACCCAGTTGCCTTGTGAACTCCTTGCGAGTAAACAAGTGTGACACATTTCCTTTTCCATTACTCAACCCTAGCCTTTAAGCACTTCTTAAATCTCGGGACGAGATTTCTTTAAGGGGGAAGGGCTGTAACACCCCTGGTGTCAAGCGATAATTAAAACCCTAAGTAAGGTAATTAGTATGCATAATCAATAAGCATCATGGCATAAAAGCATTTCATGTTTTCATGTTTAAGGCATAAATGTGATGCTTTATATGTTTGTGAGAAAAACCTTGGTTTTTAAATATCTCTTTTTGTCCCCTTTTTAAAAAAGTCAAAAAGTATGCCAAATTTAAAAATGATTTCAAAGGCAAAGTTGTATCTCTTGTTGAGAGGCACAACTTTGTTATTCAAAGTTTTCAAAGTTTCTGTACAAAATTTTGAATAAATTTGGAATCTTTCAAACCCTGAATTTTACCCCAAAACAAGATTTCAAAAAGTAAAAAGAATTAGACTTTGGTCCTTTAATCAAAGTTGCAGAGAGGATTAAAAGAAACAACTTTTATTAAGATAGATTTTCAAGTTACTAAAGAAAATCTGGAGTAATTTGGAAAACAAGTTTGATTTGGTTTCAAATTAAAAGTTAATTTCCAAACCCTAGTTTTATCCCCTTTTGTGTAGTTCAAAAATTAAGCATAATTTGGATATGGGACCAAAAGTGAAGTTGTAGATATTTTCATAAGGAACAACTTTTATATTGGTAAAATTTGAAGTTGTTTTATAAATTCAAAAGTAATTTTGAATCCAAGTTTGAGGTCATTTCAAATTCAAAATATGATTTCAAAATCTATGCAGATTTTGGATGTGCTCCTTAAATGAAAGTTGTAGATCCTAATTTTTGGAGCAACTTTCATGTTGGGAGTTTTTCATGTTATACTATGTTTTTGGGAGAATTAGAGCAAAGAAGATCGTTTTTGCCTCTGTGCTATAGTAATTGGAGGGGGGAAAAACAGGGCACGGCTGGTGCCCTGCACCGGGACGCCACCGCTGTCGCGCCGTGGCCATTCGGCCGGCCGCGGGCACGCGCCGCGCGTCCACCCACGTCATCAAGTTCAAGCAGGAGCTGGCGAACATGCCATCATCACCCATACCGCGAGCCCTCATCGCCGTCTCCATCTTTCTCTTCTCCTCTGTTCCCGCCGCCATCAGGGCAGAGCACCGCCGCCGCGTCGTCGCCGCCGTGGCCTGGGTGCCTCCTCCCGGCTCCGCGTGTCCGGCCACGCAGCTGCTTCCCTCTCTGCTTCACTACGTGCGGTGGCAAGCTCTGAGAGCTCCCCAACCCTCTCATCACCCGCGTCCGCCACCTCCCCTTTCCTCCTCCTCTGTTTTCAGTCCGGCTCCGACGAGCTCACTCTCCGCCGTTGTCGCGTCTCTGCCATCTCCATCTTCCCAGTCGCTCCGCCTAGTTCCTTTGCTTCTCCTGAGCTAGCTAACCCAAGCTCTAACGCTCGCAATCGCCGCCGCCACCGTCTCCTTCCTCGCTGCCGGCAGGACGCCGCCGTACGTGCCTTGGTCGCGGTCACGATAAGCCGAGTCCATGACGGTTGCCGCCGGCGTAAGCTCCGCCATCGCCATCGCCATCGCCAACCTTGGTCCCGTGCTCCTCAAGTCAAGGCAAGGTGAGCACCGTAGTCGTCACGAGCTGCTCGATGTGTTGCGCTCCCTGGTTCAGTCGCTACCGAGCCACCATGGTCGGTCCGCGAGGCTCGCCGTCGGCACAAGAGCCGCCATGGCCGCCACCGTGGACTGCATGTATACAAGCCGTCTCTGTCCAAGCTAGGGGTGCATAATGGTCGCGAGGCGTACCTCGAGGTGGTGCTACCCTCTTCTAGGTCGCTACCGAGCCCTAGCGGCCCGAACGTCACGTCGCCACCGTGCTCGAAGTGGCCGAGCCGCCATGGTCATCGTCTGCTCGAAGGCGAGTGAGTGCTAGGTCAGGTAAAGGGTGGAATCGGTGCGTGAAGTCAAGCCGGAGGCGTTGCGGTCCTCGCCGTCACCGGAAACTTCGTCGGTGAGGAGATCACCGTCCGGTCAACGAGTCGAACGGCCGGTCAAGGTCGGCCGGGCGCTGTCCTCGGCGTGAGAAAGGAGAGAGGAGGCTGACATCTGGGGACCCGGCTGTCAGCGGCCGTGGGCCGGATTTGGGCCGAGCCTAGTAAGAGTTTGAAGCGTTTTTCTTTTTCTGTTTTGGATAAATAGTGTTAGATTTTGTCTTTTTGATATCTTTTTGTAGGAAGCTCCAAAAATTGTGAAAATTTTTGTGTAGCTTTCTCAAGCTGCCTAATATTTAAGAAAAATATGAAACTGGAGTTTTGAACAAATTTTGAAAGTGATTTAAATAGGTCCTTTTATTAATAAATGGACTTTGATGATTTTTGTAGGTCTATTTAATTGTCCAAAAATCATAAAACTATTTTTGTCACTGTTTTTAGGTGAAAATGTATCATCACAAAAATTTTGAGCTCTGTTGAAGAAAATAAATTTTATTCTTATTTATATGCATTAATTTTGCTTACATATGAGAACATGGACTTGATCCATGAGAGAAGACCATGGGGTACATTTCCCTTTGTTATTCCATGGCTTGGTTGATATGTTGATAAACCTTAGTCATCTTAGTTAATCCACCTAAGATGTATGTTTAGTAGAAACCGTACTGGTAAGTGCAAGTTGGTTTTGTTGGCTTGCAACTCTACCACGAAGGAAAGTTGTACTCGACTTTCCTTATCTTGTGTTAACCTCTGTTATGCTTCTGAATTGTTCTGCACCTTAGCATGCATTTCATGGCATCATACTAAGCTTACATCGTTTATCTACGTGTAGTATCCGAGAGTGTTGGAGTCGTGTTGATCAAACTTTGGTGATCACCCTTGTCGAACAAGCCTCGGAAGGAGATCCTTGTTGGACAAGCTTCGTCCCGAAGACTTAACTTCTAGGTGAAGGAACTAACCTTTGTGGATCATTCTTGTATAATATCTTCCCTGCAACAAAGGCAAGCCCCGGTTCATTTAACCATTTCCTTGGATTTACAATTACACTTATTTTTCGATAAACTGATGCATAAAATGTTTATCAAATAAATGCTTTAAACCTGTTGATGCATCACCAACCTTGTTATCGATATATCATTCCTTGATACCTGTTTTAGGCCACTGATAGAAATGCTTAGCCTTGCTTTTTGAAGCTTTGGTAAATGTTTTCGATACTTATCGTTTTGGAATGATAACGAGAAAGAATGATGGTTAAGACCAGACGGGCACATACATCGAACCTCGGGTTGGTGTAGGGTGACCCGGATGTGTCGGATTAGGGTAACCGTTGTTGGCCTGCTAGATTGAGAAACTGTGAAGTACCGATCATATGCTACGGTAAGCCCTGCCTTGGTGGTTCTTAAATGAGAACGGCTAATTGCGCACTGGGAGTGGAGAGATGGCGGGAGTACTAGCTACCCTCGTCGGTCGAAGTCCCGGATTGGAGGTGTACAAGTACTCTCGGGTAGCGTGGACCCGGTCTTGTTTGGAGGATCCGAGGCTGGGGTTGGTATATGTGTGATCTAGGGTCTACATATATTGTATGATCGTGGAAAACTACCAGATCTGGTTGAATCGGTTTGAATCGTCGTGCTCCTCGGTTAAGGAGACTCAATCTTTCGACCTGCACGGTAGAATAAAAATGGAACTGGTTTAAGAAAGAATGAAGATGATCTTTCATGAATAGTAACCTTTAATTCTTACTATATACTTAAATGTATAAGAAAAATTTGGGTCTAGGTTTACTTAGTAAGCTTTTATGCAAATGAAAAATTCTGTTGAGCCTACCCAAACCAGCATGAACCTGAAGTCTTTTCTGTTGACGGGTAGGTCTTGCTGAGTATCGACTGTACTCAGGGTTTGTTAACCCCTGTTGCAGGTTTCTAATAGGTAATGTTGATCATGATCATGTCAGTGGGCTTGACATGATCTGGTTGTTCTTCTTCTCCAACTTAGGTACTCCACCTAAGTGTGGTTCTGTAATACTCTCCTACTTCCTCAATACAAGTTATGTTTATGTAAAAGTAAATTATTCAAGTTTTGTAAAGGTTATCTATCTTGCTTCCGCACTCCGATGGTATTTGGCAACCAATGTTGTAATGTTGTAATTATTCCAACCTTCATGATGATGATCCTGTGGTTCGTGGATGATTCGGGGTTCTCTCGGGGACACCCGACAGTTCTTTCCTGTGATGTGGTACATGTGCACAGTCATTAGAGCTCGGGGAGACGGTGACGTGTGCGGGTGGGCCACATCGCCGGGAGGTTCTGCCACAAAAAGTCTCCTCAAAGTCTATCCCCTCCTTCTGACTATAACCCTTGGCCAGAAGACGCGCTTTGTTCCTTACAATGTGGCCATCCTCTCCTTGTTTGTTTTTGAAAACCCATTTTGTCCCAATAGGATTACAGTTAGGAGGAGGAGGAACTAGAACCCAAACCCGATTTCTCTCAAAATTTTCTAACTCCTCATGCATGGCATTGACCCAATCCGGATCCGTCAAAGCGTGTCCAACATCTCGGGGCTCAAAATTAGCAACAAAAGCAGAATGAGCGAAGTGAGAGATGTGCTGTGACCGGGACCGAGTAACCCGTTCGTCGATGCTGCCGATCATCTGCTGAGGCGGGTGCTGGCGCTGGATGTGTCGTGGCGCCTCCCGAGCTGATGTAGCCTCCCCCTCAACAGCAGCTGGTGCCTCCCCGGGTACAAATGGTACCGCTCGGGGTGGCGGATCCCACGACCCCCAGGAGGAAGAGGTGTCAGGGCCGTGAGTCGTCGTAGAAGCCGCTCTATGCGGCACAGCAGGTGGAGGGGGTGCTGGATCATCCATACCTTCAGCACCCTCGTCCTCGTCATCAAAAAGAGGCTCACCAACCTCATGATCACCTGCACGCTCAAAACAAGAAGAGGGACAAACCATGGTCTCGTCGAAGGTGACATCTGATGTCTCCATGACTCGGTTAGTATCAAGGTTAAGTACACGATATGCGCGAGTGTGAGTGCCATAACCCAAAAATACACCATCAGAAGAACGAGACTCAAATTTGTCCAAGTTGCCCTTTTTGAGTATAAAACAATGGCAACCAAAAACTCGAAAATAACTCACCTTGGGCAGTTTCCCAAAATGCAACTCATAAGAAGTCTTTTTCAAGAAAGCTCGGAGAAAAATGCGATTGGAAATGTAGCATGCAGTGCTCATAGCTTCGGCCCAATATCGCCTAGGAGTTCTATGCTCATCGAGCATCGTCCTGGCCATCTCAACAAGGGTCCGATTCTTCCTCTCTACAACACCATTCTGAGGGGGTGTGTAGGGGGAAGAAAACTGATGCTCTAAACCCAAAGAGTTACAAAACTTCTCAAAATCCGAATTCTTAAATTCGGAACCATTATCACTCCGTATTGCTCGCATCGAGTTCAAAGGGAACTCGTTCTGAAGACGCAAAATCAGATTGCGAGCAAAGGAGAAAGTTTCGGTCTTCTCAGCTAAAAAGAAGACCCACGAATATCTCAAAAAGTCATCAACAACAACAAGCACATACCACTTCCCCCCAACCGAGCTCACCCGAGCCGGACCAACAAGGTCCATGTGCAAAAGCTCTCCAGGGCGCTTGGTCATGACCTGAGTCACTGGATGGTGGGGAGCGGCAACCATCATCCCGTGTCTACAAGAGTGGCAAACAAGATCCTTCTCCATATGCAACTTGGGCAATCCTCGGATTAGACCAAGTGAACTAAGCCTTGCAAGCAAGTCGAAGCTCAAATGTCCAAGTCTCCTATGCCACTTCCAAAGATCAGAGGAGGAAGGTCCAGCCACAAGACAACGAGAAGTGCCAAAAGACTCCGAGAAATTCGCACGAAAGACTTTTCCAAAGGGCGAAATCAAACACACAAGATTGCCCTGAGGATCCAAAATACGACTGAGATTCGGTTTAAAACGAATCTCATAGTCGTCGTCAAAGAGTTGCGAAATAGAAAGAAGGTTAAAATGCAAGTTAGAAACAAGAGCAACATCGCGCAACACAAAGTGCTCATTAACTCGCACTGACCCGCGAGACAATACCTTACCTTTGCTATTGTCGCCGAAGGTTATGTACTCCTTTCCAGCAACAGGGCTAAGGCTGGAGAACCACTTGGCGTTTCCGGTCATGTGCCTCGAGCAACCGAAATCCACCAACCAAATGTCCTCCAACCATTTTACCTACATCAATAAAAAGACATAGGGTGAACATACGGTCCAACAGTGGGGTTAGTGAAGTAGGAAGAATACCAGTGTTGGGCCGGCTGCTCAAAAGAATGGTTAGCAGAAAAACCATTCCTAGCACGTCTACGAGAGGAGCGATCACCACGTAGAGGAAAACGTGGTCCGCTAAGGAAGGAGCGTCCATCGCGATACTCAAAATGCGGTGGGGGAAAACGCTCAACTACAAAGCCTCCGCTACGGGGTCCATAGCTTACAACTGCAGGCTCCCGCCGGGCATGCTCTCTGCGAGGCCTAGGCCTAGCAACTTGAGGCACTGCGCCTCTAGGCCTAGCATCTCTCCTTGGAGCTCTCTACTGCCGAGGCCTTGGAACTTGAGGTTCTGGACCTCTGGGCCTAGCTGCTCTCCTCGGAGCACTCCTCTGAACATTCGGCACATGTACATCATGGAAAGGATGGTACATGTCCGCATTGTTCATCTCCCTAGCACGGCGCGCCTCTCTCTTGCGCCTAAAGCAGAACTCGCTCAAGTGTCCATCTCTCCCACAGAAGTCACAATGATACCTCACCGCACGCAAAGGGGGTTGTTGGTACTCATGGCTGTGGGCGTGGATCACTTTGCCCTTCTGTGGCAACTCCTCCTGGATAGGTGGCATTGTATCCAGCTTGTTCTTTAGGTGGTTGGGTTTGGGATGCCACACTTGGTTCTTGGGTGGAGCTCTCGGAGGTTCCTCAAATACCCCATCCTTGGTGTTAGGTTTGAGAGGCTCTTTGGGTGAAAGCTTGGTAAGTTTGGGAGTAGTGGTGGAGTTGGGCTTCTCACTAGCATTCAGACCACTCGACTCTCCAATCTTCCCAAAAGCAGAAAGATCAGCACCCTGAGCAAGACCTACACCAGAACCTCCAGCAGCTCGCTTAAATTGGGAGATCATCATCCCGAGCTGCGGCTCACTACAAGAGACCCATGACAAGATGGTCCGAAGGTATGTGTTCTCTTCCTCGGTTTGCATCTTGTCATGCTTCACGTTGGCTATCTCCATCTCCAAACCCTCACACAGGGCACACCTAGCCACGCAAGTGCTACCTGAGTTGGCCTCCTCAAGAGACACAATCTTGGCATTCTTCTCTGCCAACTCAGATTGCAAGACAGGACAAGTCTTGCACGCACCCAAAATGATATCATCCACGTAAATCTAGATCAAGAGAGTGTCTTTGCCTTGCTTGAGGAGAAAGAGCGTTTTATCTACACATCCCATTTTAAAACCCTTAGCAAGCAAAAATGTTTTCAATCTATCATACCAGGCTCTAGGGGCTTGTTTCAAACCATATAAAGCATTATGAAGTTTAAAAACATGGTTTGGAAACTTGGGATTTTCAAAACCGGGGGGTTGCTCAACATACACTTCCTCTTCTATGTAGCCGTTTAAGAAGGCACTCTTGACATCCATCTGAAAGAGTTTAAAACCTTTGGAAGCAGCAAAAGCCAAGAGTATCCTAATAGCCTCTAAACGAGCTACAGGAGCAAATGTCTCCTCAAAGTCTATCCCCTCCTTCTGACTATATCCCTTGGCCACAAGACGCGCTTTCTTCCTTACAATGTGGCCATCCTCTCCTTGTTTGTTTTTGAAAACCCATTTTGTCCCAATAGGATTACAGTTAGGAGGAGGAGGAACTAGAACCCAAACCCGATTTCTCTTAAAATTTTCTAACTCCTCATGCATGGCATTGACCCAATCCGGATCCGTCAAAGCGTGTCCAACATCTCGGGGCTCAAAATTTGCAACAAAAACAGAATGAGCGAAGTGAGAGATGTGCTGTGACCTGGACCGAGTAACCCGTTCGTCGATGATGCCAATCATCTGCTGAGGCGGGTGCTGGCGCTGGATGTGTCGTGGCGCCTCCCGAGCTGAAGTAGCCTCCCCCTCAACAGCAGCTGGTGCCTCCCCGGGTACAAATGATACCGCTCGGGGTGGCGGATCCCACGACCCCCAGGAGGAACAGGTGTCAGGGCTGTGAGTCGTCGTAGAAGCCGCTCTTTGCGGCACAGCAGGTGGAGGGGGTGCTGGATCATCCATACCTTCAGCACCCTCGTCCTCATCATCAAAAAGAGGCTCACCAACCTCATGATCACCTGCACGCTCAAAACGAGAAGAGGGACAAACCATGGTCTCGTCGAAGGTGACATCTGATGTCTCCATGACTCGGTTAGTATCAAGGTTAAGTACACGATATGCGCGAGTGTGAGTGCCATACCCCAAAAATACACCATCAGAAGAACGAGACTCAAACTTGTCCAAGTTGCCCTTTTTGAGTATAAAACAATGGCAACCAAAAACTCGAAAATAACTCACCTTGGGAAGTTTCCCAAAATGCAACTCATAAGAAGTCTTTTTCAAGAAAGCTCAGAGAAAAATGCGATTGGAAATGTAGCATGCAGTGCTCATAGCTTCGGCCCAATATCGCCTAGGAGTTCTATGCTCATCGAGCATCGTCCTGGCCATCTCAACAAGGGTCCGATTCTTCCTCTCTACAACACCATTCTGAGGGGGTGTGTAGGGGGAAGAAAACTGATGCTCTAAACCCAAAGAGTTACAAAACTTCTCAAAATCCGAATTCTTAAATTCGGAACCATTATCACTCCGTATTGCTCGCATCGAGTTCAAAGGGAACTCGTTCTGAAGACGCAAAATCAGATTGCGAGCAAAGGAGAAAGTTTCGGTCTTCTCAGCTAAAAAGAAGACCCACGAATATCTCGAAAAGTCATCAACAACAACAAGCACATACCACTTCCCCCCAACCGAGCTCACCTGAGCTGGACCAACAAGGTCCATGTGCAAAAGCTCTCCAGGGCGCTTGGTCATGACCTGAGTCACTGGATGGTGGGTAGCGGCAACCATCTTCCCGTGTCTACAAGAGTGGCAAACAAGATCCTTCTCCATATGCAACTTGGGCAATACTCGGATTAGACCAAGTGAACTAAGCCTTGCAAGCAAGTTGAAGCTCAAATGTCCATGTCTCCTATGCCACTTCCAAAGATCGGAGGAGGAAGGTCCAGCCACAAGACAACAAGAAGTGCCAAAAGACTCCGAGAAATTCGCACGAAAGACTTTTCCAAAGGGCGAAATCAAACACACAAGATTGCCCTGAGGATCCAAAATACGACTGAGATTCGGTTTAAAACGAATCTCATAGTCGTCGTCAAAGAGTTGCGAAACAGAAAGAAGGTTAAAATGCAAGTTAGAAACAAGAGCAACATCGCGCAACACAAAGTGCTCATTAACTCGCACTGACCCGCGAGACAATACCTTACCTTTGCTATTGTCGCCGAAGGTTATGTACTCCTTTCCAGCAACAGGGCTAAGGCTGGAGAACCACTTGGCGTTTCCGGTCATGTACCTCGAGCAACCGAAATCCACCAACCAAATGTCCTCCAACCATTTTACCTACATCAATAAAAAGACATAGGGTGAACATACGGTCCAACAATGGGGTTAGTGAAGTAGGAAGAATACCAGTGTTGGGCCGGCTGCTCAAAAGAATGGTTAGCAGAAAAACCATTCCTAGCACGTCTACGAGAGGAGCGATCACCACGTAGAGGAAAACGTGGTCCGCTAAGGAAGGAGCGTCCATCGCGATACTCAAAACGCGGTGGGGGAAAACGCTCAACTACAAAGCCTCCGCTACGGGGTCCATAGCTTACAACTGCAGGCTCCCGCCGGGCATGCTCTCTGCGAGGCCTAGGCCTAGCAACTTGAGGCACTGCGCCTCTAGGCCTAGCATCTCTCCTTGGAGCTCTCTACTGCCTAGGCCTTGGAACTTGAGGTTCTGGACCTCTGGGCCTAGCTGCTCTCCTCGGAGCACTCCTCTGAACATTCGGCACATGTACATCATGGAAAGGATGGTACATGTCCGCATTGTTCATCTCCCTAGCACGGCGCGCCTCTCTCTTGCGCCTAAAGCAGAACTCGCTCAAGTGTCCATCTCTCCCACAGAAGTCACAATGATACCTCACCGCACGCAAAGGGGGTTGTTGGTACTCATGGCTGTTGGCGTGGATCACTTTGCCCTTCTGTGGCAACTCCTCCTGGATAGGTGGCATTGTATCCAGCTTGTTCTTTAGGTGGTTGGGTTTGGGATGCCACACTTGGTTCTTGGGTGGAGCTCTCGGAGGTTCCTCAAATACCCCATCCTTGGTGTTAGGTTTGAGAGGCTCTTTGGGTCGAAGCTTGGTAAGTTTGGGAGTAGTGGTGGAGTTGGGCTGCTCACTAGGATTCAGACCACTCGACTCTCCAATCTTCCCAAAAGCAGAAAGATCAGCACCCTGAGCAAGACCTACACCAGAACCTCCAGCAGCTCGCTTAAATTGGGAGATCATCATCCCGAGCTGCGGCTCACTACAAGAGACCCATGACAAGATGGTTCGAAGGTATGTGTTCTCTTCCTCGGTTTGCATCTTGTCATGCTTCACATTGGCTATCTCCATCTCCAAACCCTCACACAGGGCACACCTAGCCACGCAAGTGCTACCTGAGTTGGCCTCCTCAAGAGACACAATCTTGGCATTCTTCTCTGCCAACTCAGATTGCAAGACAGGACAAGTCTTGCACGCACCCAACAGAGAAGGTCTAGCCTTCAGCTCATCCACCTCTCCTACCAACGCAGCATACTTACCTCTCAAAGTGAGAAGGTCAGTCATGTGCGTGGTGCACATCTCACACTCAACCTCCTCCGACACGACCACGGTGGACTTAGCAAACTCAAGCTCTCTCACCGTGTCCTCCCACTTCTGCCTAAACTCCTTGCGCTCTCTAGCGGCACGCCTAAGCAACTTATCTTGACTAAGAAGCGCGGCAGTAAGCTTCTCGACCTCAGCAGAAAGCTCGTCGTGGGTGAGGGATACCTGGGAGGTGTCGTCGTCGTCGTCGTCCCGAGGGGAGTGCTCCTGGTTGCCGTCAACCTCATCACCAAGCGCCGTGGTGCAGAAGCCGTTGTCGTCGGCGAAGAAGCAGAGACCGTTCAGCTTGTCCTCGATCCTCTTCTTCTTCTCGGACTCGTCATCGCTTGAGGAAGCAGAGTCGTCATCCGAGCTGTCGACGTCGCTGAGCGTGGCAAAGAACGCACGCTGCTCAGCCTGGGCCTTCTCCAAGTACTTCTTCTTGATGTACTCCTTGTCGAAGCCGCCCCTCCGCTTGTGCCTCGCGGGGACGTACTTCTCCTGAGCGTCCTCCTCCGTGGCGACGGTTCATGCGGTTGTTGTGGAACCACGTGAACCGGTTGGCGAGCATTGCCAACTCGTCATCCCCCAACGACTCAAGCTGGTCCTCTGTGACAGAAAAGAGAGACGAAAGAGCAAAGCCAGCAGAAGGGTTAGCAGAAGAACCAGAAACCAAAGCCATAGTCGGGCCAGAAGGATTCTCATAAGAAGCCCTCGACATGGCGTCAATCTCACTAGACTTGAGCTTACTAAAGAGCTCATCGCAAGTGAGGGTCTCATAGTTAGACGATTCGATGATCGCCTGGACCTTTGAGTCCCACATCGATCGATCAAGAGTGTGCAAAAGCTTCAAAGCCCTCTCATGATCGTCAAAAGGCAACAGCTCCTTGTTCGCTCTCATCTTGTTGACAATGACCTGAAAGCGAGCGAATAAACTCTCTATGCTCTCGCCAGGCATATGTCGAAAGTTCTCATACTCCCGTTTGTGTGACTCATAGAGGCAAGATTTGACCTGAGTGGTTCCCTCATGGAAGCGCATGAGGGTCGCCCAAATCTCGCGAGCCGTGGGGAGGTGAGAAACACGATCGAACTCGGACATGCTCAAACAGGAGAACAAGGCGTTACGTGCCCGGCTATTGGCCTCGTGCTCATCGATCTGAAGCTGAGAGACATGAGTAGCTAGAACAACGTAATCATCCCTGTTGCAAATCTCCCAAACAGAAGAGCCCATGCTCTGGAGATAGGCCGACATGCGTATCTTCCAATACGCATAGTTCGTCCCATCAAAGAACGGCGGTTTGCCCACGCCGCGATCCATGTCGCCTTCTGTGGATCTGGAACCGGCTAAGGTGGAAGATCCTTAACCTGCTCCGATACCAATTGAAGGACCGAGAAAGTACTAGCAAGGCGACCAGAGGGGGGGTGAATGGGAGGCAATCAAATTTCTCTTCAAACTTTGGCCGAGTTTCCCAAAATCAACCCCGAGAAACGGCGACTGAAACCGTGATGCTCACGACCCTTGGAAGAGGGTGGATGATCCCTAAGATCACAGCGAAGCACCACCAAGAAGAAACAAACCAAACTCCAAGTCCCGAACGTAGATAGATGGCTACGTCGAGAAACTCCTAAATACCTATGCTAACAAGTAGCAAAGATACTTAGAGAGGTTCCTTGGTCAATTACAGGGCCAAACGAGAAGTCCGGAAACCAAGCCAACAAGCCGTGAGAGCAAACGCACTAAACCGAAAGACTCAGGCAATTCCCGGACTGTCCGGCCCTGGGGTCCCGGACTGTCCGAGGTAGGGGCGGACTATCCGCCAACCAGTCCCGGACTGTCCGCCGGCAGAAACACCAAAACAGCAAGGTTGCTGAACCCTTGCTGGACGAGTCCCGGACTGTCCGCGAATCACTACGGCGGACTGTCCGCCGGTCAATGAACAGTGACCCGAACGAGGAACTCAGTCACTAAACAGGCTGCTCCCCCGATGCCCGGACTGTCCGCCGGTCAAAACCGCGGACTGTCCGCGACCTTGCAGAGAGGGCGATTTTGGTTGCCTTCTCTCCAAATCTCTCCAAATCCGATCCAACTCAAAATCCCAAGTTCCCAAACTTGGAGAAGATGATCACGGGGTAGTTAGGAGACTATCCCCAAGAAATCATCCGCTCAAAACAACCAAATCACCGGGAAATCAAAAGGGAAGGTGGATGAACGGAAAAAGCGCCACGAAAACGAAATCGACCCGATCTATTCGATCATGAGGAGTTAGATGAATTCCTTTGGTCGAAATGACCTCCTCAATGATACGAACAAAGTGATTCAAACGGATTTCGCAAAGACGCACTAGAGAGGGAGATCGAGTGACGGGAAAATCGTGAAGAAACGAAGAACGCGAAGAACACGAATCAAAACATGAATCAAGTCATCGATCTGCACTGCAACGGTGAGGATACGACCTCACTTCCTCAAATCAACAGTACACAGAGGCAAGTCTCTCTGCAGATCTCAGCTAGCTACAGCAGGGAATGGGAGAGCAGGAAACCCTAAGTGCGAAAGAGCAAATGACTGAGATAGATGGGTGGAGGGTGTCTCCCGACTACTTATCCTACAACTAGCCTAAGTCTATTTCCTACTCTACCCCTCTCTATTCTAATTATAGAGCGAGCCAGCCAAACCCTAGGGTTAGTCTGGACCAACTCGGTGGTAGGTGTATCCGACGGCCAGGCCCGCACAATTCGAAGCGTTGCCTTGACGCAACCTCCGGATCGCCGCCACGTGCCGCCCTCGCTCTGCACCCCCGGTTTTGTTGCCCAAACTGGGAAACTAGCCTTTTCCAGCCAACCCCCGGTTTTGAGGCCCACACCGGGAAACCAGCCCACCAGCATCTGAGTTTTGAGGCCAAACTCAGCAAACCCTCAGAGCCCAGGTTTTGAGGTCCAAACCTGGAAACCGTCCTCAGCCTGAGTTTTGTGGCCAAACTCGGAAACCCTCAGCCCGAGTTTTGTGGCCAAACTCGGAAACCGTCCACGCCCAGGTTTTGAGGCCTAAACCTAGAAACCGTCCATCCGATGGTTTTTCCCTGGCTCTACCACCAAACCGACGTCGTAGATGGGATGCACCTCCCGTGCACCCCGTCCACCGACACGTGTCCCCGAGTCCTCGACTCAGGCAACACATGACCGCACTTCTTCACTTGTCGTCGTCATAGGCTGCCAGCCACTATAGCTGATCCTCAGGCCTCTGGTCCCTTAGTCCAAGCCTCACGTCCGCCCTTCGCCACTCTCGGTCCATCGGCACGGCACGTCTCTACTTGACCTTCACCTCGCCTTCGATCACTGCATCCGTGCTCGACACCTGCACAACACAAGCCAAAGAACATGCGCATCATCCCAGTTGACAATCACTCATCACTCAGAGACCCGGCATACACCCATGTATCCGCAGCCTCTCTGCTCAGAAAGATAAGAAAAGTAAGGATGCAAAGAAGAAGAGAGAAAAAGAGAGGAACTTGCGCCGGTCGGCCCGGGAACAGAAGCTCGCGAAGGCTCATCATATCCGGCAGCCTGGAGAGGAGTCCCCCGAGCTCAGTTCCTCGAGCTTGGAGGAGGAGGACGATGATGAGGAGGAGAGTGATGACGAAGGGATGGATGCGCGTTTGAGGCGTGCGAGGGTCGTCGACGTCAGGACCGATCGCTCCTCTATGCAGGAGAATGTTTTGGAGGTCCCCTCGGCGAAGGGATCGCGCGGGGCATAGCCGCGGAAGGCTCCGTCAGGCCCAGCCTCGTCGGAGGCTCAGGGCACGTCGAGCTCCGTACCGGACGTGCCCGCTGACGCTTGGAAACCTCGAACCAAGAGCGCCATCGCTGCGGCGCAGAAGGAGGCCGCGACCGCGTCGACCCAGGCGGGGGGTCTCGAGAAGGGCCGGCCGTCGAGGAGCGGTCAACACGTCGAGAAGGACTCCGGGCCTGACCATCGCAAGGCATCGAGGGTGCCATCGAGCCCGCGCCACCATGACCGTCGAGGGGGGAGCCCCCGGTCGTCCCGTGACGAGAGTCACGAGCGACCCCGGAGCCCATCGCCGCATCGCCGCCGGAAGAAGGAGGCAGGCGCGGGGGGGCGCGGCCGTCAGCACGAGCGCCGGAGCAGGTCTCGAAGCCCGCGGCGGGAAAGGCGTCAAGATGACCGCTCGAAGGAGACGCGGTCGCCCCCACGGGACGGGAGACAAAAGGAGAGCTCTCCGCCGGGGTCGAGCCACGGAATGCATCGGGAGCCTTCCCCCCGTCCAAGCCACGTGGAGACGGCTCTGGGGCGTGGCTCGAGCCATGGGGCGGGCTCGAAGCCCTTGAGTGGGTCCGGCGATTCGGGGAAGAAGCCCCGCCCTCGCTTTGGGTGAGTAGGTCTCCTTAATTTCATTGGTAGGGAAACTCTACCTTTTTACCTTCGGTGATATGTGCTATTTTCTGGCTTTTCAGGGAAAAGCGCCCCCGGCAGGAGATGGTCCCCGTGGCGTCCAAGCGGGCCAAGACCTCGAGTTCTGCCGAGGGCCAAGCACCTCGAGGTATGGCTCCTTCTTCCGCTGGGGAGGCCGCTTGGCTGGCGAAGGCTCGAGCAGCCATGGCTCGGGGAAGCCAGATGGCCATCGCGGATCTTGGTGAGGTCGACGCCATCGACCACGGGGGTCGAAGCTTTTTCCTGTTTCTGACGACGTTGTTCTCCTTTTTCAGCAGGGACCACGGCTCCTGGCGCTGAGCCTGCCGCCACCGCGTCCGTCGCGGCACCGCATCCTCCTCTTCCTCCTCCTCAGGAGGCGCCTATCGAGAGGGCCACTCCTCCCCCCGTCGCGACGACCATCTCGGGGGGAGCTCCCGAGACAAGCAAGGCTCCGTTGGCGTCTGGGGCTGAAGGGTCGGCGGCCCTCGAATCCTCAGTCGACGCGAGCCGGCCCGCGGAGAAAGGGAAGGAGGGAGAGGCGTCGGTGGAGAGGGTGCCGACAGTGGAGGAGCTCCTGGATGAGCTGGAGCAGGTGCCGCCCCCGGTCGAGGGCTCAACGCTGGAGGTAGCGCTTGAGGCACCGGCCGGGGTCGACAAGACGCCGGAAGACACGGCGAGGGAGGAGAGCTTGGGGACGAGCCACCCCTCGAGCGGTCCGCTACCGCTCGAGTCCCCGCCTCCACGCGAGGCCGCGCCATCGCCTTGGGAGGGGACGGAGCAGCGGGATG
This sequence comes from Coix lacryma-jobi var. lacryma-jobi, assembly GCA_009763385.1. NCBI lineage: Eukaryota > Viridiplantae > Streptophyta > Magnoliopsida > Poales > Poaceae > Coix > Coix lacryma-jobi. Next base: position 72,883,574 of record CM019822.1, read on the forward strand.
AGACGGCAGAGGGGCAGAGGGAGCCGCAGCCTGTGCTGCCGTTTGGTGGGCTGCAGCTGGCGCCGCTCGAGCCGAAGGAGGTGGACCTGCCCCTCGTCGAGATCGATCGATTGGCGTGGCCATATCCTGACGCGCTGAGCCCGTCCGGCGCCATGGTCCCCGTCGAGCGGCCGGCTCGGCACGGGGATCTGCGGGAGGCGCGGTCCATCTTCAGGGAGGTGGCCGAGCTCGTGGCGGAGGCGGAGAGGTCCTTCTCGGAGGAGGCGGAGAAGTCCGCGCAGGTGGCGGCCGCCCTTGCGAAGGCAGAGGGGGAGCTCCAGGAGCTCCGCATCGAGCTGGGTCGGAATGCGCAGATGGCGAGCCAGCTCAACGCGGCGCAGGCGGAGGCCCAGGCGGCTCGAGACGAGGCCGCCCAAGCTAAGAGGGAGGCCACCACCGCTTTGTTCGCGGTGGAGTCGTCGAAGAAGGAGGCCACCGACGCCCGAAGCGTGGCCGCCACCGCCCGGTCTGCAGCGGAGGCGGCGAAGAAAGAGGTCGAGGAGGCCAAGAGCGAGGCCGCCACCGCCCTGGCTACAAAGGAGGCAGCGCGGCAGGAGGTGGTCCGGAAGGATCTGGCCCTTGCGCAGACGGGCAAGCTGGTCGAGGACCTTAGGGGCAAAAGCTCGACGTGCTGTCCCAGATGCGTGCACTAGAGCAGCGCTTCGAGGTCCTTACCAGTGACTTCGCCGCTCTGGGCGTGCACTGGCAAGGTAATCTTCCTGCCCTGTCTTGCTTTGATTTCGGGATTCTTGCCACGCCGCGGACCTACCCCTTTTTGTTTGTTGCATAGACATCGAGAAGACCGCCGAGGAGCTCGGTGAGACGAATCAGACTCTCGTGGAGCAACTCTGGGGTGAGACCATGGTGGCGGAACGGGCGCGCTGCACCCTCGACCGGCTCAGCTCCATGTGGGGTGTCGACCCAGTGGCCGCAGCAGAGGGCGCGGTGGCTCGAGGCGACGCCCTGGTGGATGCCCTGTGCTATTTTGACGCGGCCGCACGAGACCGCGTCCGGAGCGCTCTCCACAACGGCGTGAAGCAGGCATTCGCGGCCGTCCGTTCCGGTTTCCGCTTCCCGGTCAACGTCGTCGCCAAGGGCTTCATCGAGATCGAGGGGAAGGACGAAGAATGGAACGACCGCCGCGTCGACAAGATCCTGGAGAAGGTGGAGAGGCCGGGGGCGGCGTTCGCGAAGCTCTTCGAGGAGGATGTGCTGCCTCCCGATGTGAATAGTGGTGCGGGTGGCCCTCCTCCTCCTGGCCCGGATGTCGAGGCTGAGCCCGCGGCAGAAGAGCTTGGGGAGGAATTCCAGACGGATGAAGAATGAGGCCTGCGTGCCAAATTTGGGCGTCGAGGCCCTTGTAAGAATTCAAATCATGACTTATGGCCCGTCGAGGTCAATATGTGTATATGACTTGTTTATTTAAAGAAGCTGTTTTCTTTTCAAATTTATTCGATCATTTCTTTTTGTCGCTAGCTCGAGCTTCAACCGGCTTGGTCCGTGTTCCTTCGATACGCGCCACGAGTACCTCGAGGGGAGGCATAGGTAGGGTACCGTAGCCCGGGGGCATAGGTGGCCGTCTACGTCGACGCCCCCCGACTCTTGGAGGCTCGGGGTATTTACGGATTTAGACGCTGCTAGTATGCTCGAGGTGCGAATCGAGACGAGGGTCGAATTTTTGAAAAGAAAACACGTTTTTTCCGGGGTCTGGCGGGGTTCCTCCTATCAGCCCCCGAGGGAGGCTCGACCCTGAGCAAGGCAGGGTCGAGGCTACCTTAAGTTGTTAAGTAAAATGAATGACAGTGCGCGAGTTTGTTCATTCATGTTTGACATGTTTGTACAAAGCAACAAAATGAACAAGGCCTCGAGGCCTTTAAGGGTAGAAGCGACGTAGCTGAGATATGTTCCACGCATTCGCCAGGATCCTGCCTTGACCGTCGTAGAGCTTGTACGTTCCTGGCTTGAGCACCTCAGCTACGGTGTATGGACCCTCCCATGGAGGGGTGAGCTTGTGGCGCCCTCGATTATCTTGCAGACGTCGAAGCACGAGGTCCTCTACCGCCAGGTCCCTCTTGCGCACGTGCTTGTCGTGGTAGCGTCGAAGTATTTGCTGGTAGCGCGCAGAGTTGATGAGCGCCACGTCTCGAGCCTCCTCGAGCTGGTCCTTGGCGTTGGCAAGCCTCTCGTCGTTGGTTTGCCCATTATAGGCTCGAAGTCGAGGGGAGCCGTACTCGAGGTCCATAGGTAAGACGGCCTCGGCGCCGTAGGATAGGAAGAACGGAGTGAACCCGGTGGCTCGACTCGGCGTAGTCCTGAGGCCCCACAGCACCGAGGGGAGCTCTACAGCCCACCCTTTTCCAAAATTCTTGAGGGTCTTGAACAGCCTCAGCTTCAGCCCATGGAGTATCATGCCGTTGGCGCGCTCGACCTGCCCATTGCATTGAGGGTACGCGACCGAGGCCCAGGTCACGCGAATGTTGTTGTCGTCGCAGAAGTTGGTGAACTTTTTGCCCATGAATTGGGTGCCATTGTCGGTGATGATGACGTTAGGCACCCCAAACCGGTACATGATGTCGGCGAAGAACTCGACAGCCTTCTCGGAGGTGGGGTCGCCTATGGGCTTGGCCTCGATCCACTTGGTGAATTTGTCGATGGACACGAGCACATGCGTGTACTTTCCAGTTGTCATCTTGAGGGGACCCACGAGGTCGAGCCCCCAGACAGCAAACGGCCAAGTGATGGGGATCATCTGTAGGGCGTGCGCGGGCTGGTGCGTTTGTTTGGCGTAGAACTGACACCCTTGGCAAGCTCGGACTAGGCGTTTGGCGTCTCCGATGGCGGTTGGCCAGTAGAAGCCCTGTCGGAAGGCGTTCCCTACCAGGGTCCTTGGCGCTGCGTGATGGCCGCAAGCCCCCGAGTGCATGTCGTCGAGGTGCCTGCGTCCCTCCTCGAGGGGGATGCAGCGTTGAAGGATTCCTGATGGGCTTCGACGGTACAGCTCTCGTTCGTTGCCGTAGATGACGTAGGTCTTGGCCCTTCGAGCGATGCGTCGGGCCTCCGCCTTGTCTTCTGGTAGCACGCCTTGCGTCAGGTAGTCGAGGAAGGGCGTCCGCTAGTCGAGGGGTGGTGATGACGAAGAGGCAGGTGCGTCGATCTGCATCGCCTCAGCGGGTGTCGAGGGGTCATTCTCGAGGGGTGGCGTTGAAGGTTGAGCCCCCGTGTCTGGTTCGAGGGGTGGCGTCGAGGGGCCAGCCCCTAGGCCGATTTTGACGGATGGCTCAAAGATATCCCTCGAGAAGACATCTGGGGGGATGGAGCCGCGCGTGGATGCTAACTTAGCCAGCTCGTCCGCGGCCTCGTTGTACTTTCGAGCGATGTAGTTGAGCTCGAGGCCGTAGAACTTATCTTCTAGCTTGCGCACCTCCCCGCAGTATGCCTCCATCTTGGAATCAATGCAGCTTGAAGCCTTCATAACCTGGTTGATGATGAGCTGCGAGTCCCCTCGAACGTCGAGGCGTCGGACCCTGAGCTCGAGGGCGATGCGCAGCCCATTAACGAGGGCCTCGTACTCAGCGACGTTGTTGGAGGCGGGGAAGTGCAAGCGTAGCAGGTAGCGCATGTGGACTCCGAGGGGTGAAATGAAGAGCAGGCCTGCACCTGCCCCCGTCTTCATGAGGGATCCGTCGAAGTACATGGTCCAGAGCTCGGCTTGGATTTGTGCCGGCGGGAGCTGGGTGTCGGTCCATTCAGCAACAAAGTCCGCCAACGCTTGTGATTTGATTGCTTTTCGCGGGGCGTAGGTGATGGCCTCCCCCATTAGCTCGGCGGACCACTTGGCGATGCGCCCCGTGGCCTCCCGATTGTTGATGATCTCACCGAGGGGGAAGGATGACACCACCGTTACGGGATGAGCGAGGAAGTAGTGCTGGAGCTTGCGCCTCGTGATGATGATGCCGTAGAGCAGCTTCTGGATGTGCGGGTACCGGACCTTGGCCTCGGAGAGCACCTCACTGGTGAAGTACACTGGCCGTTGCACCGGCAACGCACGACCCTCCTCGTGCCTCTCGACGGCTATGACCGCGCTGACCACCTGAGTGGTTGCGGCCACATAGAGGAGAAGGGGCTCGGGGGGATCGTCACCCTGGGCTGGTCGTGGCGGCACGAGGATTGGCGCGGAAGTCAGCAACCCCTTCAACTTGGTCAGGGCCTCCTCGGCTTCAAGGGTCCATGCAAAGCATTCCGTCTTCTTCAGCAAGCGGTAGAGAGGTAGCGCCTTTTCCCCTAGCCTCGAGATGAACCTACTAAGAGCAGCTAGGCAGCCTGTCACTTTCTGTACGCCCTTGAGGTCTCGAATTGGGCCCATCCTCGTGACTGCTGAGATCTTTTCGGGGTTGGCCTCGATCCCCCGTTGTGAGACAATGTAGCCGAGTAGCATGCCCCGGGGCACACCAAAGACACATTTCTCGGGGTTGAGCTTCACATTATTGGCCTAGAGGCACTCGAACGTGGTCTCGAGATCGCTGATGAGGCTCTCGACTTTCTTGGTTTTAACCACGATGTCATCGATGTAGGCCTCAACGGTTTTGCCTATGTGTTCGCCAAAGATATGCTGCATGCAACGTTGGTACGTTGCCCCAGCGTTTCAAAGGCCGAAGGGCATTGTAACGTAGCAATACATACCAAAAGGCGTAACAAAAGAGGTAGCGAGCTCGTCGGATTCTTTCATCGTAATCTCCTTGATGAATCCGGCCACCAAAAGCTTGTGCACCTCCTCGCCGATGATCCTGCGCTTCTCCTCGTCGAAGCGGCGCAGGCGTTGCTTCACCGGTCTGGACCCGGCCTGGATCTCCAAGGCGTGCTCGGCGACTCCCCTCGGTATGCCTGGCATGTCCGAGGGGCCCCACGCAAACATGTCGATGTTCGCGCGGAGAAAGTCGACGAGCACTGCTTCCTATTTAGGCTCGAGGCTGGCACTGATGGCCAGCGTCTTGCCATCGGTCGAGGTCGGGTCGACAGGTATCAGCTTGGTGTGCTCTGCCGGCTCGAAGGCGCCGGCATGGCGTTTTGCTTCAGGGGCCTCTTCGGTGGCCAGGGCCGCTAGGCCTTCGAGCGAGTCGAGGTGGACGTTGGCCTCCCCACACTCGACGCACTCCACGTCGCAGTGGTACGCGTGCTCGTAGGAGGTGTCGATAGTGATGACCCCTTTCGGCCCCGGCATCTTGAGCTTCCAGTACGTGTAGTTGGGAACCGCCATGAACTTGGCGTAGCCTGGCCGGCCGATGATGGCGTGGTAGGTCCCTTGGAATCCAACCACCTCGAAGGCGAGCGTCTCCCGGTGGAAGTTAGCCGGCGTGCCAAAGCAAACCGGCAGGTCGATGCGCCTGAGGGGGTGGGCCTTCTTCGCTGGTATGACTCCGTGGAACCCCCCAACGCTGGGTCGGAGCTGATCCCTCGAAATCCCCAGGAGGTCGAGAGTCTCGAGGTATATGACGTTGAGGCTCGAGCCCCCATCCATCAACACCTTGGAGAACCGTACGTCGACGATGATGGGGTCGACGACGAGGGGGTACGCCCCCGGATTTACGACATGGTTCGGATGGTCGTTACGGTCGAATGTGATCGGCGCGTCGGACCAGTCGAGGTACTGGGGAGTGTCGTGGCGGAGTGCGAAGACCTCCCGGCGTTCCTTCTTCCTCTCCCGAGCTGAGAGCCCGACGGTTGGGCCCCCGTAGATCATGAAGCAGTCACGCATCGGGGGGAAACCCGCGTCCCCATCGTCGTGTCGTTTGTTGTCCTTGCCCTTAGGCATGTCCTTCTTGTCGTCGAGCTTGATGTAGAAGCCCTTTAGCAGTCGGCAGTCTTTTAGCTTGTGATTCATGGGGCCCTTGTGATAAGGGCAGGGGTCCTCGAGCATCTGGTCGAAAATAGCTCTGTCAGGGGGGCCTCGAGGCTTCTTATGGTCGAGGGCGCCCATGAGCACTTCTTCATCGCCGTCGTTGTCGGCGTCACGCTTCGCCTTTTGACCTTTGCTTTTGACGAGTTGTGTCGATCCTCTGCAGAGCTGAAGGGGAAGCTTGCTTAGGCAGAGGAGGCCTCGGCCGCCCTGCAGTCGGTTTACCAGGCTGAGGCTTCGGATCACCAGGCTCTGCAAGATGCTGCCGCTGAGGCCTGCGCGTCCCTCGGGACCGTAGATGGTCAGTCATGGAGCTCCCTGACCAGCCGTCTGGCCGCCCTGAGGGGTCAGGTGGATGACCGGGTGCGCGGTGCCCTGCATCTTGGGGTGAAGCGGGCCTTCGCCGTGATCTCCAGCCACTACGACGGCCTCAACTTCGACGCCGTCAGCCAAGGATATATCCTGCCGGACGATGAAGACAAAGCCGAGCGGGAGATTGCGGAATTTGCCAGGGCCGTCGAGGCCCCTGAGGAGGCCCTGGCTCGGCTCTTTGAAGAGGACGTGGGGCTTCCTCCAGCAGCGTCCTCGGCTCCTGAAGACCCCTCGGTGATTGCTCCTGCGGACGAGCCCCAAGAGGAGAGACAAAGTTAGTTTGGGCCACCGAGCCCTTGTGTTGTGTCCTCCGTGGGAGGATATTTTTGTAAAAAAGAACATGCTCGTGGCCTTCGAGGCCTAATGTAAAGACATTTTCGCATTTCATTCCTTGTTGCCTCTTTTTTGACTAGGAAGAAAAAAGAGGCGAGACTAGGAAGATTTTGAAAAGCGAGCAAAAACGTAAGTCTCGGGGGCGTCGGACGTCGGGTCGGAGAGACCCTTCTCCTGATAGCCCCCGAGGCCTCGGAGGAGCGGGAAAGAGTCCTTCGAGGGCTTTGGGGTGAGAGCCCGAGATGATATTGAAACATCTTTGAGCTCGAGTTTTCTCATTTTTCTTTGCCTGAGTTTTGCTTCGACTAAGTTTTCGACACAGACTTGAGTCCTTCGAGGGTGGGAGCGAGTGGAGGTACCGTAGCCCGGGGGCATAAACGAGCTCCCGTCTCGACACCCTTGACCCTTAGGGAGCTCAAGGTGTTTTCTTCTTAGTCGTGAAGCGCGTTCGAGGCATAGATAAATAAGACAACGTCGAGTTTAGTAAAAAACGTGCAAGGTTTTTAGAAACTTAGGGCGGATCCCCTGGTTAGCCCCTGAGGGAGTCTTGACTCTGATTAGACAGAGTCGAAGCTACCTCTGTTTTGAACGAAATAAAGAACTTGGAAATGAACTTTTATTCATTCATGATGCGATGTTTGTACAAAATACGAGAAATGTACAAAGTCTCGAGGCTTTAGGGATAGAAATGACGTAGCTGTTCGATGTTCCGAGCGGGAGTCGGGCTCGGGGGCCCGAGCCAAGCCTGAGCACGACCACTGTCGGGGGAGACTGACCGGACTCCCTGGTTGTGCGCAAGGCAATGGCGAAGTTGGAGCCTCCATCGAGGTCACTGGTCGATGCGCCAACCATCGCGGGGTTGTTTGCTGGTGACGCCCTCGGTTGTTTGGCTTCAGACGTAGTACCGTCGAGGTCTCGCTGGAGGTCTCACGGGTACTCGACCGAATGCAACAGCGCCACGTCCCGGGCCCCATCGAGTCGGTCCAGGGTGGTCGAGGCTTCCTGCACACTCTGTACGCATTAGATTATTTGAAGTTTAATCAAGGAAAGGACACTACGTCTTTCTTGTTGATTTTACGAAAACTTCTCCTTAGCCTCTGCCTCGTGCTTCCGTCCCATTGTTACGTCGTGCTCTTTGGTGCGGTCGGCAAAGGGGACCGTAGCCTTTCGTAGGCGATAGGTTCGCTCCTTGCCTGCTTTGGCATGACCCTTGAGGGTCAGCCGTCCTTCGAGGTTTGTCATGACTTTGAAAAATAGAGCAATAGTGCAGTAGGCTTGTGTTTTTTCTTAGCGTGCCCGCCTTTGTTTCTTCCTTTACTTGAACCTGAGGAGGTCGGTCTGCGGGCCGTGTTTCGGTTCTGCGGATGGGCCGGTGCCGTTAGCCGTCGGAGGCGTCAGGCGGCTGGGACCCGGTCCGCTTTCTCGAAGACCCGACCCGCGTCCCTTGCTCCTCTGGTTCTTATTCGGGATGAAGCAAACGCGGACGCGGGCATTTTAATCATTGTTTTCACAAACGTTGGCCTTTTTAAGGAACAGAACGGAAAACCAAATGTTAGAAAGAGGAACGTAGCTTTTTGATCACGGAGAGGGATGTTGTTCCTCCTTGTTCGAAACGGTCCTGCGTCTATCGTCCCGAGGCCGGGGAGGGGAGAGCCCCACGGCGTTGTTGCTGGTGGCGGCGTCATGGGGCCTCGAGGCTAGACCTCGAGGAAGGCTCGTTGGCGCCTCCTTTCGCCGTCGTTAGCGGTGTCGCGGGGCCTCGAGGCTGGCCCTCGAGGAAGGCCCATTGGCGCCCTCTTGCGCAGTCATTGGCGGCGTCGTGGCCGGACGAGGAGCTTTGTCGGTACGTGGCGCAACGTCCCCGGATGGCGGGGAAGGGCGCAACGTCCCCGGACAGGTCGGTGGTGGCTCGTAGGATCACGCCCGAACGTTCATCCCGCTCTGCCGCCGCCCGGTCATGACGGCGCTCGTCGAGGTGGCGGGCGTAGACTGCTGCGGAGTTGTTGAGGCCGAACGGGGGCCGCTGGCATCGAGCGTGGTACGCCCCATGCGGGAGGAAGCCAGGTGGTGTGGACGGAGCACGGCTCGGGGGCCTCTGGCCAGGCTCCTGGTCCGTGCGCATGACAAACGCGAACTCGCTGTGCGAGTGCGCGCGCGCCCTAGAAGTCTCCGGCCGCTCGCCGGGCAGGTTTCTCCTCGGGGACTCTGCGCCGGCCGCGGGGGAGTGGGTGTACGCCGCGGGCACCGCCTGTGCCTGGCGACGATGGTGACGACGGCGCCGCTCATGAGGTGGCGACGTGTGGTGGTGCTGGCGACGCGCCACGCCTCCCGCGCAGGGTGGCGTGACACGCCCTCCGCTCGGGCCCTCCGTGGAGAGCAGGGTCAACTCGTTGCCGCTGCCGGTGGCCAGGAACTCGAGGCTCCCAAACCAGACGACGGCAACAGCAGAGAACGGAGGAGTGGAAGAAGCCATCCAGAAAACAACGAGAAATCGACTCGGACACGCGAAGCCCCCTACCTGGCGCGCCAACTGTCGGTGTTTCGAACCCGGGAGTATGACACCAACGAGTAATATGATCGCGTGCTCTCTTCCTGGATGGTGATGCAAGATGACACAAGGATTTATCCTGGTTCGGGCAAAGAAGGCCCTACGTCCAGCGGGGGGAGGAGGTTCTTGTATTACTTGCACCTAAGTGCTTGTACAGGGGCAATACAAGCTCAATGAGCGTGGACCGGAGTCCGGACTCGTATGTCTATGTGGACTCATGTGTGAGAGCGTGTAATCGTAGACTCGTGTGGTGTCTCTTGCATGCGAAGGGCCCTGGCGTCCCCTTTTATAGAACAAGAGGAGGCCAGGATTGACATGTACAACGCTCGATATGGCGAAGGGTAGGAACTCTGTCTTGTCAAGGTCACTGTAGCCAACGTGGGTGTTGTTGTTGAGGCGTCCTTGATGTGTGGCCTCCATCCCGGGCGCGGACGTGGAAGCGTGGCGATGTGGAAGCCGTACAACACCCATCCCGGCACGTACAGGACGTGGCCGGGTCCCTCCGGGCCTTGGGGTACCTATCCTCCAATGACATGAAAGCAGTTAGGGCTCAAGGGGCGCGGAGCCGGCCTCGAGGTGGCGCCTACGGGAGGCTCGAGCCCCCGCAGGTATGGGCATGTCCCGGAACGCCCGGGCGTATAGCGGGAACCCAGGCCTCGAGGTGAAGCTCGAGTGTGCTACAGTGTGTGGTATGGCCGAACAGTGCTGTACTTGTGCCTTTTTGCCCATGCTTATGGTGAAAACGAGGTTTGACTCTGGCTCCAGTTTACTGTGGCACATGTCGTGTACCAGAGGATGTGACCGGAGCTGGTGGACGCATTAAATGCGCAGTATGGGGCTGGTACGGTTGTCAGAGCTGAGAAGCAGGGAGCTTCCTTCTTGCGGGAGGCTTGAAGGGTGGTGGAGCGCTCGCCCGAGGCCCGACGCGGAGGGCTCGGGGGAGACGGAGAACGAGCACCAGCCCGAGGCCTGGCTTGGAGGGCTCGGGCGAGACGGAGAACGAGCGTCAGCCCGATGCCTGGCTCGGAGGGCTCGGGCGAGACGGAGAGCGAGCGTTCGCCCGAGGCCTGGCTTGGAGGGCTCGGGCGAGACGGAGAACGAGCGTTCGCCCGAGGCCTGGCTTGGAGGGCTCGGGCGAGACGGAGAACGAGCGTTCGCCCGAGGCCTGGCTTGGAGGGCTCGGGCGAGACGGAAAACGAGCGTTCGCCCGAGGCCTGGCTTGCAGGGCTCGGGCGAGACGGAAAACGAGCGTTCGCCCGAGACCTGGCTTGGAGGGCTGACGCAGCCCACTTTCCGCTTAATAGATTTTTGGGCTTCGGCTTGGTGGGCCAGCGTTTTAGGCCTCGAGGGGTTGTTTTTTTAGAAGGTTAGACTTGCTAGGTTTGTTATTAATTGGTGTTCTAGGTTTAACCTATTTGTTTGCGTTGATTGGGGGTACCCCTTTGGTGTTCCCCCAACAAGGTCCTAATTTCACCTTAACAAGTTTAAAGAATTACTCTATTTCTTACTAACTTTACTCACGAAGCATGATTTCAGTTTAAGCATGTGCAACCCACAAAAGCTACAACTTAGATAATACCAGTTATTCAAACCATAGCAATAGCATATGCATGACATATTTCAAATCTTATTCAGGTTTCAACTTGTTTAAGCAGATTTTATCAATATTATTCATGGAATGGATACTTAGGCAAGCATGTGACATTCAAAAAGATATAGAATTTAAGAACTGAATGTAAAGGGTAGGCTTGAGACATACCTTATTGGAGCGGGAGTCTCCCCCAAGCTGGCTTCTTGCTTGGTGAAGGGCCTTCTTCTTCTCAGTCGGAGCTCTTGTTCTCATTTTTATTAAAAGGGAAACTATCTAATGTTGTGAAAAGGGAAACTATCCTATGATATATACCTATGCATATAACTAATCATAACTGATATATTTATTTATTTTTTTTAGTTCCATGCATGGCATATGTTATTTATTCGAAAAGGGAAATAAAAATTGAAAATAAAACCATACCTTAGGTCCATGGAGTTTCATCCTTATCGGGTGGATCTTCTTCCTTGGGCACTTCTTCTCTTAGTACTCCATCTGGTTCTTCTTCTTTTGGCACCTCCCCCTTGTTATGTGAATCACACAACTTAGGAGGAGGTGGTTCTTTCTTTCTGTTCCACCTTGTTCCTGGGCGCCTCTTCTTGGTACGAGCGGGCTTTGCTACCTGCATGTTAGCGGCATATGCGGGACCATGGAAGAAGGAGAATATTTCCTTCCTCCCTCCTAATGTCATTTGAATTTTAGCACTTCCCACATATATGCAAGCATTAACAGTGTTCAAGAAGGGTCTACCTAAGATTAAAGGCACATCTTTCCTATTTCCCATATCTAGTATTATGAAATCAGCAGGGACATAGGAGCCTCTAATATGAACAGGTAAATCATTGACTATTCCTTCTAAATAGCAAGTGGATTGATCAGCTAGCACAACATAGGCAGATGTGGATGACATGGGTGGAAAGGATGAGTTTTCATAGAAATCTTTAGATAGAATGTTCACACTCGATCCTAAATCACACATGGCTTTTTTAAAGACTTCACCAAAGATTGAGCATCTAATTATGGGACTACCAGGATCACCCTTTTTAATAGTCATGGTTTGATCTTCATAAAAGTTAAAATATTTAATTTCAACCATATTAGCAGTTTCCATGTCAGGTTTAGCAGGAATTTTACCAGATTCAAAAGATGGTATGGTAGCAGCAAGTTGAGCTAATTGGGTTTCTAACATCTTATTAAAGCTAAGTTGATTTTTCAGAGCAGATGAGAAATCTTCCAATTTAGCATTTATATCTTCAAGGGTTTTATCATTCGCCATTAATTTCTTATTCAAAAATTCAGTAGTTTTACCTTGTGAGTAAACTAAATTATTTAAGAACGAGAAATCATCAGAATTATGAAAATTAGAGCGAGAGAATGAATTGTTACCTTGAGAATTGGAGTGCTGATTCCATCCTTGATTTGGTTGACGGAAACCGTTGTTGTTGTTGATGAAGTTCAAATCTTCATGTAGCTCGGGGCAGTAGTTCCCAGAATGTCCGGTTTCTCCACAGACTTCACTAGTCATGTAAGATTCCAGAGATTGGACACTCTCATGTTGGTGCATCTTCTCACAGCTGTCCAGCTTCTTTGCCAGCAGGTCCATCTTGGCCACGATCATGTCGGCTTCCTTAAGGGAATGTATACCTCGCTTACGGGGCTGCAGCCTCTCGTCATTCCATCCTTGGTTTGACACCATCTTCTCTATGAGAGCCTTAGCATCTGCAACATTCAAAGAAAAGAATGCACCGCCGGCGGCGGCATCCAGATGGCTTCTAGAGAGAGGGGTTAGGATATGGTAGAAGTTCTGGATGAATAGCCAGTCCTCCATACCATGGTGCGGACAAGCGGCGACATACTCTTGCAACCTCTCCCAAGCCTCGAGAATAGATTCCTCGGCTTGTTGCGTAAAGCTAGAGATCTTGTTGCGAAGAGCATTCGTCTTGCCCATCGGAAAGAATTTGGCGAGAAAAGCATTGGAACATTTGTCCCATGTGTCTACAGCGTTGCGATCGGTATAGAACCATTGCTTCGCTTTTCCTAGCAAAGAGAAAGGAAAGAGACGAAGACGGATGGCTTCTTGGGTTATCCCCTTAATGGTGAAGGTGCCACAAATCTCCAAGAATTGTTGGAGGTGAGCATTGGCATCCTCATGAGCCTTGCCACAGAACGGGCTAGCTTGGACCGTCGTGATCAGAGCCAGTTTCAACTCAAAATTGAGGTGGGCATCGATCACGTCTGGTCCCGTCGCTATATTAGCGGCAGAAGGAGCAGAAAATTCACGAATGGCTTTGTTGGCCATCGTGAAGATAGAACGAGATAAGAAAGGAAGAAGTTGAAGAAGATGAAGGAAAAAGATAAGAAGAACTAAGGAAAGAAAGAATGGGGTAGGATGGGATTCGCTAAGCGGGAGCTTAAGCGAAGATAAATTCAACACGGACTCAACCGATACACCGATTGCCTTCCTCGGCAATGACGCCAGAAATGCTTGTTGGTAGTTCTTAGCTACACCTAAGATAGGGTAGCTAAAGTAGCTATCTACTAATGCCAAGCGGGGTTGTCAATCCCGACAATAGTAGGAGCTAACTAGAGAGAATGCAATCTACCAGGAGGAGATTCTGCAAGCGCACAGAACTATCGTAGTAGCACTTCGCCTGGGAGTACCAGGTGTCGATTTATTTGATCCCAAGGGAAGGCTAGGGTGGTGGATGAGTTGAGTCAAGGAGGGGATGAGAGTCGAAGAAAAGAGAAAAGAGAAAAGGGGAGAAGAAAGGCTAGAAAGAATGTATGGGTGGCCAGGTGAGGATGAAATGGATGGCTATGGTAAGGTGGATGGATAGGTAGGTAGAGGGTATGGGATAACTAAGGATAACTAAAGGTAACTAAGATAACTAGGTAACTAGGATAACTAACCTGGGTAACCACTAAGCAAGATAATTACAAAGCAAGATAGTTACGAAGCAGGGTAGGCAAAAGACAATAAAGCAACTAAGTTAAGAATAGTTTTAGTCCTATCTTGTCAAGTATCGAGGCGTACTAGCCTTTACCACTTACTTAGGTTGCACGCTAGCACAACGAGCCTTAATGTTAAACTGGGCCAACTACGTGGTGGAATTCAAGGCGCACAGGGCTGTCACCACCTGCTTGCTACCACAGCTATCCGGGGGTCCAGCCGTATCTGAAGGTAAGTCTATAACTAAGCACCACGCTTAACTATATTCCAACTACCTCTATCCTAGCTCTGAATAGAGACACCCTTGCAGAAGTCAGAGCAAACACTTGACTTAATAAGATAAACACTAAACTAACTAAGCAACCTATTGGCGAAGATCAAACACTAAGCTCACTAGAGATTAACTACTATGGCTAAGTGAATTGACCTGTAGGATAGCTAGGCACTCAAGCAATCAATCAAGTATACCACTCAATACTGATAAGTAGAATAAAGTAATACTTGAAATGATAAAATAGAATAAAGTAAAGTGCTTGAGTAACAAGAGCAATACCTGAACTGGAGATGAAGGAAGACTCTTCCCAGCTCGAGAGCCAATTACTCGCACGCCTCAGCTCTTGAGCTAAGCCTTGAGCAGCGCTACCTCGAGGGCGAAGATGCCTTGCTCAACTAGCTACCTACTTGCCTAAGCTCTCCTAAGCTTCTAACCTAACTCTCACTTCTCTTGCTTGGAGTTGCTTTGCTGGAGATGGTACGAATGGAGAGGTGCCTCTAGGGGGGTATTTATAGCTTGAGAAGTGAGGGGGGTACTTATAGTGGGCAGCCACCCGACCTAGGGTTAGGTCAGGTGGCGGGCGCCACTCCCCACTGGCGGCCACCAGTCCACATGCCGTTGGATGCACCGCCTCTGCATCAACGGCATCCAGGAGGTTGTCCGAGGCGGTTTGGAGTCCGGGTGCATGTCTGAGTAACCGCCCACCGGCCTTGATCCGCGCCACATCATCCTAAGCCGTCCGATGCCACTTGACCTAGTGACCAAGGGCCAAGATTAGGCCCTGGGGAGGTCACACGGATCGGTGACGTGGCAGGGGGTGAAGATGGGCCAACCCAAGTGGCGGGCGCCACTTGGTGCTGGCGGGCGCCACCTAGGGGTGGCGGGCGCCACCCCTCTTTGGCCCATTTGGGCCCTGTTGAGTGGGCTTGTCTCCTGGTGCGTCAAAATGTCCAAATTTGGCTCAAATCCTGCATTCAAATAGAATTCTATGGACATGTGGAATTCGGTTAGTTTGAAACCTATTTGACTACATTTCATGCGTTTTTAGTGAAGTTTAGGGTAAAATGTTGACGGTAAAACAAGGGTTTCAGGACCATCAACAAGTACTTCGAAAAATCGTCAACGATCACTAGAACGTATCACTTCCCACCCGCTGAGCAAACCCGAGCTGGACCAACTGTGTCCATGTGAAAAAGCTCGCCGGGTTGCTTTGTCATCACCTTAGTAACAGGTGTGTGAGAAGCAGCAACCATCTTCCCGTGACGACACGGATGGCAAACAAGGTCCTTCTGAAACTTAAGCTTGGGCAATCCTTGGATTAGGCCAAGTGAGCAAAGCCTTGCAAGCAAGTCAAAACTCAAGTGGCCGAGCCTCCTATGCCACTTCCACAAATCAGAAGAAGGACCAGCCATCAAACACCTAGCAGAGCCGAAAGAATGAGAAAAGTCGGCACTGAAAACACGGCCAAAAGGGACGATCCGACAAACAAGATCTCCCCGAGGGTCTAAAACACGACTCAAACCCTTCTTAAAGCGCACTTCACAATTATCCTCAAGAAGTTGCGAAACAGAAAGTAAGTTGAAATGCAAATTAGAAACCAAGGCAACATTCTTCAGGACAAAGTTCTCATTGAGCCGAATAGCTCCCTGTGAAACAACCTTACCTCTACTATTATCCCCGAAAGTGATGTACTCCTTGTGCATCACGGGGCTATGGCTGGAGAACCATTCCTTCTTTCCGGTCATGTGGCGCGAACACCTAGAATCCATAAGCCACATGTTCTCCAACTGAAGTTCTTGCATCAATAGAAAGGCAAGAAGTGAGCATATGGCACAACATTGGGGTTAGTATACTGGGAAGGATACCAGTGCTGTGTCATAGGCCCAGAAAAAGTGTTAGAAGCAACACCAAACTGTCCTCGTCCCATGGGTGGATAGCGATCACCACCAACCTGAAAGGGTGGTCCGCTATGGAACGGAAAACCTCCAAACTGACCTACCTATCCCATCTGAGCAAAACGATCACCACCATACTGAAAAGGTGGTCCGCTATGGGACTGAGCAGCAAAGCCTCTTACATTCGGCTCCCGATCGTATTGAGGACGACCGGAACCGCGACGGGCACGACCACCACCCTGTGGTCTCGCTGCCTGGGGCCTAGCAACCTGAGGGGGTGCCCCTCCAGGTCTAGCACCCTGCCTCTGAACTCCCCGACCTTGCACACCATGGAGAGGGTGGTGCCTGGCCTAGTTGTTCAGCTCCAACTCCTTCCTAGCATCTCTCTTCCTCTGAAAGCAAAACTCAGCTAGATGACCTTCACGGTGACAGTACTCGCACTCGAACCTCACCACTCTCTTGGGTTGTTGGTTCCTATTGTTGCGAGGGTTGTTCACTCTGGCTGGCTGCTTGCCTCTCGGAAGGGGATCACTAGAGATGTCAGGAAGGGTGTCAAGTGTGTTCCTAAGATGGTTAGGTTTTGGAACCCACACTTGCTTGCGAGGTGGAGCCTTGGGAGGTTCATCAAGGATGCCATCCTTGGTGATAGGCTTGGGAGGCTCAGGTTGGGTGGTCTTGGTAAGCTTAGGTATAGCGGATGGTTTCTCACTTGGGTTCACTCCGCTAAACTCACCGATCTTACCAAAGGTACTAGCGCCCTTCCCACCTGAAGTAAAGCCTACTCCCGAGCAATCAGTTCCCCTCTTGAACTAACTGATCATCATGCCCAACTGCAGGTCACTGCATGACACCCAACTCAGGATGGACCGAAGGTATGTGTTTTCCTCCTCGGTTTGCATCCTGTCATGCCGACAGTTGGCAATCTCAAGCTCCATCCCCACGCATCGCTCACATGAAGCGGACAAGGTGTTAACTGAGCTGGCCTTCAAGGCTTCAGCAAGCTTGGCATTAACTTCCTCTAGCTCTTCCTTCAGGGAGGGACACTCCTCCCAACTCAGTTCGCAAGCTAGGACAAAGCTTGCACGCACCCAACAAAGAAGACCTAGCCTTCACTTCCTCCAGCTCTTCCTTCAGGGAGGGACACTCTTTGCAATCACCCACCAAGTCTAGCCTACTCTTCAGCTCATCATACACCTCAATCAAAGAGGCATAATTGGTTTGCAGGGTGGCAAAGTTTGTCATATGCATCGTGCACTCCTCACACTCCTCCACATCAACCACCTTCACCTCGGACCTAGCGAACTCAAGCTCCTTACGCGCCTCTTTCAGTTTAGCCTTAAACTCACCGCGCTCTTGGAAAACTTCCGTAAGCCTCTTCTCCAGGACAAGGACTAAATCCGCAAACCTATCCCGCTCATCAATGAGACGATCGACTTCAGAAGAGTTTGATACCTTGGAAGCGTTGTCGTCGTCGTCGTCGCTGTGGGCATCATCGGCGTCCTCTGCCTGGTGCTTGCGGTCCTCTTCATCCAAGGCCATGGTGCATAAGCCCTTGGAGGATTTGCCGAAGAAGCAGAGTCCGTTGAAACGATCCTCCATCTTGTGCTTAGACTCGTCGTCGCTGGAGTCGCCGTCGGAGGTCTTCTCGCCATAACCGATAGTGGTGAGGAAGGCACGCTTGCCGGCGTCGAAAGCCTTCGCCATGTCCTCCTGGCGGTAGAAGCCATTCTTCTTCTTCTTCCCTGCCTTGTTCTCCGGCTTGCCCTTGCGCCTGAAGTTGCGGTTCTTGCCGGGGAAGTTCTTGTCGTTCTTGGGGCAGTTCGCCATGAAGTGGTCTAGATCACCACACTTGTAGCAGCCCTCGCGGGCGCCACCACGCCGGCGATTCCGGCGGTTGTTGTGAAACCGCGAGAACCGGGTGATGGCGAGGGCGAGCTCATCACCTCCCAGCGCCTCCAACTGCTCCTCCGTGACTGTATGTAAAGAAGACAAAGCAACAAGAGGAGGTGAAGCGTCAGCAGAGAAAGTCGATCCACCTGTGCCTGAGACCAAAGCCATGGTGTGTGAAGATGGGTTCTTCAGCTTGGCCTGAGTCAGGTGATCGATCTCGGTGGACTTGAGCTTGCTGAACAGCTCGTCCACGGTGAGGGTGTCGTAAGCAGGAGACTCAATGATGGTCGACACCTTCACCTCCCATACCCTCCGATCCAGGGCGTATAGCAACTTGAGAGCCCTCTCATGATCGTCTTAGGGTAGGTTGGCCCAATTGGCACGCATCTTGTTCACAATCGTTTGGAAACGAGCGAACATGGCATCAATCGTTTCTCCCTCCAACTGAACAAAGTTCTCGTACTCTCGCTTGTAGGTCTCGAAGAGTCTGGTCTTGACCAGAGCGGTCCCCTCATGATAGCTTTGAAGCTTCACCCAGATCTCTCGTGCCGTCTCAAGCTCTGAGATACGTTCGAACTCAGGAAGGGAGAGACTGGTCAGAAGAGCATTACGAGCCTTGGAGTTGGCCTCATGTTGGTCAATCTGGATCTGACCCACACGAGCCGCAAGGACTACGTACTCAGCATTCTCACATATCTCCCAGACAGAAGATCTGATGCTGTTGAGATAAGCACGCATCCAAATCTTCCAATAGGGATAGATCGTTCCATCGAACCAAGGAGCCTTGTTGTTCCCTCGTTCCATGTCGCCCTTAGGATCCAAAACCGATTAAGGTAGGAGAGATCCTTAACCGGCTCCGATACCAATTGAAGGACCGGATTAGCGACCAGAGGGGGGTGAATGGGAGCCTCAAACTCAACTCGTGAATTGTATAGCCCTTGTCCCAGAAAGTCACCCCAAATGCGAAGACTCGAAACGACCGGAGAGTTCACGACGTACGAGTAGGTGGATACCCTAGGAGATGTCCTAGTGGTACAGCGGAACCTCCGGAGAAACCGCAAAACCAACTGCCGAAGCCACGGAGCCAAACAGCACAAACTGCAGATTCACGGACTGTCCACAATCAGAGTCCCGGACTGTCCGCCGTTAAGTCCCGGACTGTCCGCGACTGGGAGCCGGACTGTCCGCCGGCAAAAACGCAGAAACTCAACAGTGCTGCAAGTCTGCTGGACAGGTCCCGGACTGTTCGCGGGTTTGTACCGCGGACTGTCCACCGTTCACTTGACAGTGAACAATCAGGGGACTGCGCCTGACTGACCTGACCAACCCCGATCCCCGGACTGTCTGCCACTGGGGGCGCGGACTGTCCGCGGATCAACAGAGAGCAGAAAAACTGCTCGAGACAAAAGCTAAATCGATCGGAACTTCACCAAATCAAAAGGGGGTTCGATCAAACTTCTCCCAGGTGATCTTCTATGTATTGGGGTGCGAATCCTAAGAAATCATCGCACCAAACCAAGTCAATCAAGAAAGATTCGTGGATCACCGAAAAAGGGAAAGAACTAAGAACGAACACAAAATCAACCCGATCTATGGATTCATGAGGTTAGGAGAGAATTCCTTCGGTAGAAAGAAGGGGCTCACGACCAAGAACAAATTGATTCAAGTGGAATCGAAAATCATCTCGTGGAGAGGGAGAATGAGGCAAATCTCCAAGAGATGAAAAACCAAAACATGAAGAACACAGAACACGATTCGATTTCAGCCGAAATTCCTCCACACGAGGAGACAACGAGAATACAGTCTCGTTTCCTCAAAAGATCCAAATACACAGAGGTATGATTCCCATCTCTGCGGATCGCTTGCAGCGAGGTATGATTAGAACCTAAGCGAGGGCTAGAGAGAGAGAGCTCAGGAACAAATGACTGCAAGGATCGGGAGAGAGGAGGGGTGCCTCTCTTATTTATAGCCTAAAACAATAATCCCCTTAGTACCCGTAGATACATGAGCGAAACGGCCAACCCTAGGGGTATCCCGATCCAACTCTGCTGATAGTTGATCTGACGGCCACGCGCCTTCCTCATCCTTAGCTTCGCCTCGAAGCAAGCCTCAGGATGTCGCCACGTGCCGCCCAGTCGACCGCCGTGCCTACCTCGTGGATAGCCTCCTCTCCGCGCCAGCCTCTCCACGCCGCCATGCGTCGACCGTCCTTTTTGCGGACCTCCCCCCGGTTTTGAGGCCGAAACTGGGAAACCTGGGCCTTCCCCCGGTTTTGAGGCCGAAACCGGGAAACCTGTCCTCAGACTGAGTTTTGTGGCCCAAACTCAAAAACCCGCGCGCCCAGGTTTTGAGGCCCAAACCTAGAAACCGTCCTCGCCGAGTTTTGAGGCCCAAACTCAGAAACCGGCCACCCCGAGTTTTGAGGCCCAAACTCAGAAACCGTCGAGGGTAGCTTTTTGAGGCTCAGCTACCGAACCCGCGCCGTAGACAGGATGTGTTTTGCACACCCCGAGTTCCAGCACCAATGCCGGAGCATGTCCAGCCTCCACGCCGGGTATCCTCCCGACTCGGCCGATGCACCGCACATCCCCATGTACTCTTGCTTGTCAACGCCACGTGCCAGCTACCACAGCTGATCCTCAGGTCTCCTGGTCCGTCGGTCCAAGCTCCAAATCTGCCCTTCACCGCCCCCGGTCCGTCGGCACGGCACGTCCCTACTTGACCTTCACCTCACCTTCGACCACTGTCCGAGCTCCGCACCTGCACATCAACACAGCCAAGAGAATTGTTGCCCGTTGATCGATCACTCATCACTCAGGAAGGGAACCACAAGGGCACATATCAACCTTGTGTTCTCACATGTTGGCGTTTTGTTTCCGAATGAGAATGAGGTCACCCTTCTTTAGTTCTTTGATTCTCACCTTTTTGTCTCTCCATTTTTTTGTTTCTTCCTGATACTTGCGAAGGTTGTGCACTGCGTTGCATCTTGTTTCTTTGAGTAAGTCTTTGACAAGCAGTTGGTTTTGTTCGTTTGTTTCGAGGGTTGTTCTGAGTGACCCATGCTTCAATTCCTCTGGTAACACAGCTTCTTCCCCAAACAGGAGCCTAAAGGGTGTGAATTTGGTGGCTCTGCATTCCAAGGTGTTATGGGACCAGGTGACGGAGGTTAACTCTTCCGCCCACTTTCCCTTGGGCCTGCCTTGCAATTTCTTTGATATGGCTTAAAAAATTATTGCATTGGCTCTTTCGACTAAGCCATTGGATTGAGGATGCCGAACTGATGCGAAGCATAAAATTGTTCCGATTTGAGCGCAGAATTCTTTGAAAACCTCGCTGTCAAACTGAGTGTCGTTGTCGATAGTTAAATGTCTGGGGACTCCAAACCGACAAACTAATTGCTGCTAGAAGAACTTTTTCACGGCAAGGGAGGTAATTGTAACCAGCGGTCTGGTTTCAATCCACTTCGTGAAGTATTCCACGACTACCACTGCATAGCTAAGGTTTCCTGGTGCTGTTGGTAGTGGACCGACGAGGTCCATTGCCCATCTTTGCAGGGGCCATGTGGGGCATATCAGAGTTTTTGGACCCCTGGGGCGTTTTGTGTCTTTGCCGTTAGTTGGCAACCCTCGCAACGTTTGACGATGCTTTCTGCATCTCTTAATGCCGTTGGCCAGTAGAAACCTTGTCGGAAAGCTTTCCCAACTAACGCCCTCGGGCTGTTGTGTGAACCGCAGATACCTTCATGAATAAGCTTGAGAATGTCATATCCTTCAATTTGTGACACGCATTTGAGCCACGGCGAGGTTACCGAAGCTTTGAACAGAATGTTGTCCACAATTTTGTACCCTCGAACTCTTTGTTTCAGTCTGTTTTCTTCCTCTTTGGATTCGGGTTCATGCAACCCGTTGATATAGGCCATGATGGGTGCTCTCCAGTCTTCGTTCTGGATTGCGTTGACTGGTTTGGCGTTCTTTTCAGGGGTTTCGAATGCTGATTGAGTTGTTACCTCGTAAAACATGTCTGGCGGTAGCTGCAGCTGTTGTGCTGCTGCTTTAGCTAGGTTGTCTGCCTCGTTGTTTTTTGACCTCGGTATGGCTTTCACTGTTATGCCAAGGAAGAAAGATTTCAACCTTCTCACATACTGGAAGTATTTTTGGAGCTCTGGGTCTTTTGCTTTGTAATTTTTCTCAATGTGTCCTGCGATAACTTGTGAGTCTGTGTTGATGACCGCCCTTCGGACTGACAAGGAACGGAGCTTTGATAGTGCTAGTATCACAACTTCATACTCTGCGGAGTTGTTTGTGCACTTGAAATCGAGTCTTTTTGTGTATCTTAGCTTCGACCTAGATGGCGAAACTAAGATAGCCGAGGCTCCTACTCCGGCTACTCCCCAGGCTCCATCGACATACACTGTCCAAAATGGCTCTGAATGGGCTCCATCATTGCGAGGGTCCGGGGTCCATTCAACTATGAAATCTGCTATTGCCTGCGATTTGATTGTTGTTCTTCCGACGAAGGTTATAGCGTAGCTATTCAGCTCGACTGCCCATTTCGCTATTCTACCGACTGCCTCATTGTTCTTGAAAATGTTATCAAGTGGGTATGCCGAAGGTACATGGATCTCATGAGCCTGGAAGTAATGTTTTAGCTTTCTTGACGCCATGACCACAGCGTAAGCTACCTTCTCGAGCTCTGAGTAGTTTCTTGTAGGACGTTCGAGAGTTTCTGAGACATAGTAGATTGGGGCTTGCTTGGTTCTGTTGTTCTCGTGCAACTCTTTGATCAGAACTGCGCTTGCTGCGTGAGGCGAGGCTGCGACATATAGCAGTAACAGGTCCCCTTTGCTTGGGCTGGTTAAGACAGTTAAGTTGGTGAGATATTTTTTCAAGTCCTCGAAGGCTTTCTGCTGCCGAGGTCCCCAATTGAATGGTGCTGCACTTCTCAATGTTTCAAAGAAAGGTAACCCTCGCTCAGCTGACCTAGAGATGAATCTGCTGAGAGCTGCTAATCGGCCTGACAAACGTTGAGCGTCTTTTTTGGTTGTCGGGGGTTCCATACTGATGATAGCATCAATCTTCTTGGGGTTGGCTTCGATTCCCCTTGTTGAGACGATACAGCCCAACAGTTTTCCTTCGCTTACCCCGAAAACACATTTTTCGGGGTTCAGCTTTAATCCGGCGGACCGGAGATTGGTGAACACTCTCGATATGTCCGATATGTGGTTTTCTTTTTGTTCGCTTTGGACAATCAAATCATCGACGTAGGCAGAGATGGCATGTTCATCTTTGAAGACTTCAGATGTCATGCGAGCGAAGGTTGATCCTGCGTTTCTCAAGCCTTTTGCCATTCTTCGAAAGCAAAAAGTGCCCGAAGGTGTAATGAAGCTTGTTTTTTCCTCATCTTCTTCACTCATCCAGATCTGATGGTACCCCGAGAAACACTCGAGGAGAGAAAGCATTTGGCAACCAGCTGCTTTGTCAACCAGAGTGCTTGTGCTTGGCAGGGGAAAGTCATCCTTCGGGCAAGCTTTGTTCAGGCATGTGAAGTCTACACACATTCTCCACTTCTTGATCCTTTTCTGGACTAAGACCACATTTGAAATCCATGTTGGGTATTTGACTGGACGGGTGACACCTGTGTCCAGGAGTCTTTTTACCTCAGCCCTCAATGCTTCTTTTCTTTCTTCTGACATTTTGCGAAGTTTTTGCTTAACTGGGCGATAGCCTGGCTTTATGTTTAGGCTATGCTCTATCAAAGCTCTGTTTACTCCCTTGAGGTCATCTGCAGACCAAGCAAAGATGTTGGAGTTTTCCTTGAGGAAGTGGACGAGGTTGTTTTCTGATTGGGGGTCTAAGTTGGCCGAGATGAGCACTCTTCTTTCGCAGTTGCCCTCAAAGAGTTGGACTTGTTTAGTATCTTCTTTGGGTGATGCTTTTTCTTGGCCAATGCGTATCTCACCTTCGGTGTTGAGGTTTGTTGCATGAGGTTTTGACAAGTTGTGGACATTGCGTTGTCCCAGTGCTACTGTTCCCTCAGCTGCCCTTGCGATGTCTTCGTCTCCATATACTGCAACCACCCCCTTCGGAGCAGGAAGCTTCATGCAGAGGTATGTAGGATGGATGACTGCATTAAATGCATTGGTGACCCCTCAGCCAAATATTGCATTATAAGGATAAAACATGTCAACCACGTCGAAGGTTATGTGCTTGGTTCTACAGTTCATCTGGTCTCCGAAGGTTACGGGTAGAGATATTTTTCCGACAGCTCTTACTTGTTGACCGCCGAAGCCATATAGTGGGTTGTCAGCGGGTTGCAGGAGGTTTCTATCAAGCTTCATGCTGTCGAAGGAAGAAGCAAACAGGATATATGTCTGCAGAGCTTCCTGTATCGACCAGAATTTTGGTGACTGTCCACCCTGCTAGATTAGTTTCGATCACTATAGCGTCAGTGTGAGGGTAATCCCTTAACTTCATATCACTGGAGTCGATGGTTATAGGGATGTGGGACCATCACCCAAATTTGTGTGGTCCTTCGATGGCTACATGGTGTACTCGTCTAGCATGTTCCTTCCTCTGCCGCTTGTTGCCATGATCTTCATTTGAGCCTCCGGTGATGGCTAGTATCACACCGAACGTTAATGTTGGGTTGTTGATGGTTGTCTGGTTCTGGGCTTCGGATTTGACAGGTTGGGGCGCTGGGAATGCTGGTATTGGTGGTGGTGGTGGCAGAGTATTGTTTACTTGTTGGTTGGTTTGGGTTTGGGTTTGAGGAGTTGTCGGGTATGTGACGGTGTATGGAGTGTTTTGGCGTTGAGGGATGGTGGCTGACTGATAAGAGGCTTGGTTGTAGTGAGGGTGATGTGCGTAGAAGGGTTGGTGCGAAGGTAGGTGTTGGTAGTTCTTAGCTTCACTTAAGATAGTGCTAGGCAACTATCCCAGGTAACGGCCCAGGAATGCTTGTTGGCACTTGGTAACGTTGTTACTAGGAGTAGACTCTGGAGTCTATCCCCGGCAATGGCGTCAGAAGTGCTTGAAGCAAGATCGGTCACTATACCTAAAGGAGTGGAGCTAAAGCAGCTGTCTACTAATGCCAAGCGGGGTTGTCAATCCCGACACTAGTAGGAGCTAGCTAGAGAGGTTGCAATCTACCAGGAGGAGATTCTGCAACGCACAGAACTATCATAGTAGCACTTCGCCTTGGAGTACCCGGTGTCGATTTATTTGATCCCAAGGGAAGGCTAGGGTGGTGGATGAGTTGAGTCAAGGAGGGGATGAGAGTCGAAGAAAAGGAAAAAGAGAAAAGGGGAGAAGGGAAGATGGAAGGCTAGAAAGAATGTATGGATGGCTAGGTAAGGATGAAATGGATGGTGTTAACACCGGATTTTCGCACGGATATGGATATCATGGATGGGCCCAGCCAGTAGAAGGAAAAGGATTCGGCAAGCAATCAACAACTGTTCGGCCCTCAGAGTTTCGTCGTTTGTCTGTGCGGTCGGCTATTTCACGAGGCCATAGTTCCATTCGGGAACGCGTATCGCATGTAAAGCTAGCATGCACGGGAAGACACATGGTGATGGAAGGCACCAAATAATATAGAGTTTATATCTTTCTGTATCTCTTTGTAAATCGTAATCGTCTAGGACTCGTATCTCGTCCAGGGTATAAATATAAACCCTCGACCATTGTAAAACTGTTCACAACCACATCAATACAAACCGGCCCACCGCCACCTATTCGAGTCCTTAGTCGTGTCGTCGAGTTCTTCGAGAGGAATCATCGATCCGTCGACCTCCGTAAGTACCGGCAACCTTGTTATCATGTCTAGTATTGTGCGGCGGATTTAGATATGGTGCAAGTAGTCTCGTATGTTAAGCTTAGTATCGTGCGGCGGATTTAAGCTTATGACGGGAAGTTTTTGCTTATGCCTTGTATCGTGCGGCGGATTGAGTCATGAGTAAAAATAGTTATCGGCTCTATTAGATTTGGCAGATCTAATAGATTCATTAAGTTATCATGTGTCGTATGTTTTATTTATTTAATTCGTACAACACCTTTTGCCCAATATAGATTGATCTTCGTTCGGCCTTGTTGCACGAGTTTGCTTGTGTTTCTGCTTATTATAAGATCATGATGGCCGATTCGACTTTCAATCTAGATTGTTACATGTTGCGGGTTCATGCATGCCGATCATGTTTAGGCTTTGATAGAGCTGGGTGTCGTGCGGCAGGTACAGGTTTTAGATTAGTTTAATCATGCTCTGCTTGTATGTTTCTTCTTCATGGACCCCAGTTCGGCTAGTTTGCCAATCCTGGTTAAGCTTACACGAGTAATGAGTATGTATAGATCTGTTCGGATGTATGTGTGCTTTTAGCTTCTTATAATTAGATCGTATCATGCGGTGGATTAATCTAATTATAAGGAGTGGTGTAGATTTATAGCAAGTGGTATCATGCGGTGGATTCGCTTTGCTTGAGCTTATACCCGACGGGTTTATGAAGGCTGGACGTGCGGCAGACTAGCTGGATTAGCCTATGCATATGTTATTTGAATAGATTTATATTTACAAGTTGCCCTTTTTATCTTATTGTTACATATGTATTCGGCGTTCAACATGTTTATGAGCTTTATCTTTATTCTTGTCGAATGACATTATAAACCTGTATCGACAAACAGCTTTTATAGCTGTGTGCCGTCGTGATTGGCTTTCAAAGCCGTACATATGGAACTGTCTGGTCTCACCCGGCATGTTCCAAGGTATTCTCACACTTTTATCCCTTGTTGGTTTTCAGGTCAAACCGACTGGCACGTTTCCGGAACCAGAGTACTCCGGGCACCCGATTGAAGCCAGCCTCGTTCGGCTTGCTGTGTGCCTGATGCGAGACGTCACGTTTTGCGTCAACACACTTTTTGGCACGCCCGGTGGGACCACTTCATTTCAAGATGCCTGAGATTAAGGAAGATCAAGTCGTCGAGGTGACCATGGACGATTTGCTGCCAGAAGCAAAAGATCTGGTGTAGCGAGCTTGTGATGAGTTCCAACGCAAGTGTTTGGAGACCTTTTCGAAGAATAAAAGCGGCAAGGTCTATCAGAAGCAGACGTTCCCGAAAGTTGTTCCTCACCACCAACCTGATGTACCTGATGAAGAGGAAGCTATTCGGAAGATGACCGAAATAATGTACAAGACCGTATCGGGGGCCATGACCAATCATCAGTCAGCGTTCCTGAACACTTTTCGTGCTATCATGATCGATACTTTCGGTCCAAATGCGGATAAGTACTTTGAAGAAGCTGCTGGTCCAGTGCGGGGGCCATTGTTGTTCCAAGTACCTCAATGACAGAAAGTTGCCGAGAGCAGTGGAGCCGGCCCAAGTACAGGAGGGATGATTTCTCAGGAGACAGAACGACCTCCTCAAACTTATGGCCAGCTTACGTTCGGCACAACAGGGGACGTCCCACCATCTGCTTCTAGGGTATCTCCTGTGGCGAACAGGATTCAAAAGAATATGTTTGGAGATGGGTATCGGGAGTTTGTGGACTACAACTCGATTGACGCTTTTCCGAATCCCGGATACAGGGGTTCAGCAGGATTACACACTGGGGGCAGGCACAAACCGCTCCTGATTCCAACGTCGACCTCATCATGCAGAAGATGGCTGATATGATGCAGAATCAGTTCGGCCTAAAACCAATGAATCATACATACACATACCAATCTCCTTACCCAGAGTGGTACAATCGGGTAGCTCTCCCTCCGAGAGTCAAGCCTCCCGCCGATCTTTCCAAGTTCTCGGGCCAAGATGATACTAGTACAAGGGAGCATATCAGTCATTACTTGATGCAGCTTGGCGAAGCATCGGCAGATGAAGCTTGGAGGATTCAATACTTCCCATTGTCATTGACAGGACCAGCCTTCTCTTGGTTCGCTTCTCTACCAGCAAATTCCATTAGTACGTGGGCAGAGCTTGAGCAGAAATTCCACTCATACTTCTTTACGGGAACCATTGAGAAGAAGTTGGTCGATCTCATGAGCCTGAGGATGAGGCCCGGCGAGACACCGCAAGAGTACTTGCGCCGATTCAGGGAGACCAAAAATCTCTGTTATTCTCTGAATTTGCCGGATGACCAACTGCCGGGGATAGCCATAGCAGGCATGTTGCCGAATATTAAAGAAAAGCTATTCGGCATGGAATTTGAAGACCTCGAGCAGTTATCACAAAGGTTGGCAATGATGAGCAACCAAGCTCAGGGATTCAGGAAGAGCAACCAGTTCCAGAAGGGTGACATAGCTGCCGAGATGTACCAGGCTTTCTTGGAAGACACGGTTGACTACGATGATGAAGATGAAGTGGCTGCAGCTGAGATAATCTGGGCCAAAGACCCAACTCAAGTCAACCAGTGATGGCTAAGGCAGCAAAAAGGTACCTATGATTTTGATGTCTCCAAGTCGGATAAGTTATTTGAGTATCTGCTAAAAGAAGGACGCATCAAGGTGCCGGAGGGTCACCCTATGCTACTCCCTGAGGGTGTCAAAGACAAGAAGTATTGTGGTTTCCACAATACCAGATCCCACTCCATAAATGATTGCCGAGTATTTAGAGTGAGGATTCAAAAGGCTATCAAGGACGGACACCTGAGGTTTGATGGAAAGATGAAGATAGATGGTAGTCCTTTTGGACAGAATACTGTGTCTTTCTCTGTTAACATGGTCAATGTAGCCGATCCCAGGGGTAAGGGTAAGATGAAAGTTTTGACCTCTGATAGAGCGAGGGAAGCTGGCACTATCGATCCCGATTGGCAGATTACAAGTAGGGAACTTCAACAGAGGGTTCGGTTTCAGAACAGCCGAATCGAAGCAGGTAACACTTCCAGACCCAGGGTTACAACGCGTATCTTGTTGAACAAGTGGCGTCGCGAACAGGAACGACATCAGAAGCAGAGGATTTATGAAGAACATAGGTTCCTGGAGAAGCAGAAGAGGTACGAGGAAGAGATGCACTGGCAAGAACGAGAAGATATGGAGGAGCAGGAACAGTCTCATTGGGAATGCTCGTTCTTCCAATATTGTTGGAACGAAGGCTTGAAGTTGCCTGTTAAGAACAACTGCCCTGAATGCAGTAGTCAGTACTCCGAGTACAGGCAATCTCGAGTCAACCGCCGTTCTGTCCATGAAAGGCTTGGGGCACGAATCCCTGAGGACGATCGGCGCTTAAAAATAAATAGTTTTGAGAATCGGCAGGGAAGATTTGCCGATCAAAGCTAGGCTCGTACTGAAGAAGAAGAATACCGTGGGTATGTCTGGCAAAAAGGACAATGGTGTCCACCAGGTTTAAGGAAGAGCCAGAAAAGGAGAGTGCATCGCTTGAGGAACAGAGAGTTGGAGCAAGCGGGCACCGAGACGAAACGGGTCTGGCGTCCTAAAGAGAAGCCGAATGGAGGTAATCGTTCGGCTGATACATGCATGGCGTTCTTTCTCCCGTCAGAGTTTGTAGCTCCGGAGGATCAAGATGTCTAGGACGAGACGTATTCAGACTTCGATGAAAGTGAGTTTCAAGACTTGTTGGCTCATCTCGTCTTGGCTGAAAAGGCGGTATTTGATAAACCAGTCAAGCACCGACACTTGAAGCCATTATATATGAGAGGGTATGTCAATGGCAAGCCATTAACCAAGATGTTCATTGATGGAGGGGCCGCCATAAATATCATGCCGTATACCACCTTCAGAAAGCTTGGCATGACAAGTGAAGATCTATTGAAGACCGACATGGTATTGAGGGATTTTGCGGGGAATTCTTCTGACACCCGAGGAGGAGTCCATGTCGAGTTAATGATTGGATCTAAAACCTTGATCACTACCTTCTTCGTCATTGATGGCAAGGGGGCATACAGTTTGCTATTAGGAAGAGATTGGATACATGCAAACTGCTGTGTGCCGTCAACTATGCACCAGTTCCTCATCCAGTGGATTGGAGATGATATTAAGATCGTTCATGCTGATGATTCAGTTAATGTTGCTAATACAGAACCAATCTATTGGGAGTATGAAGGTGTCGAGTGTTTCTCTGGAAGAGCCTGGGAAGCAGGTCCTGTGAATGTCTTTGACGAGGACCAACAGCCGAATCAGACAATCCGCTCTCAGAGTAATTTGTAAATCTAATTAATGGTAATGGAGAAAGCTAGAGCCAAAGTCTCATATCGGCTGACAAGGAATAAAGTGTTGATAATGAAGCCAAAGTTGGATCAATGTGTTCAAGTTTGGGTCTCAAATATGCTTCGAAGTCTACAAACCTTTGGGGGTTCTAATTATTTCTTCATTACTAGAGTTCGAGAAAATTAGGAAAAGATTCATACAAGGTGACGTGCAACAGAAGCTTTTGATGAAGTTGAAGATATATGGAGGCACTTCCGCGACTTGGAGATTATTTCGAGTTGTACGTGATGGCTGGTAGCCTTATAGTAGGATCGGCCCTTATTTTAAGCTTCATAGAAAGGACGATTAGCAGTTTGCTTTAGCCGAAAAAGGTTAAACCCAAGAAGGGGGTTTCGGTTGTAACAAATCTTTGATTCGTGTGTACTGCTTGTCAGTTGAGGCTTCGGCACTATTTGTTAAAGCCGAATGCATGGAGCTATGTAACTCGAGGGTATTTTATAGAGCCGATGTAAAAGCATCGCCTTTAGTAGAAAGAATATTTCAAAGATTTAAGTTATAGCCGATATTTGTATCGCCTTTAGTACAAATGTTTATGACCTTGGTGGTTCTAGCATTTTTCAAGATGGCAGGTTTATCGGGGAGAGAGAAAAGTAAAGTGTAGTAAGTGCAATGCCGGATGACATGACGTATCGGAGGTGAGATTTAGTCGGTTAAGATGACGTCACACATTCGGCAAACGTTCTTCTAAAGAGATTCTGCAATCGGGGAAAATCACTGAAGATTTGAAAGATGCGGATAGACGCTATTTAGAGAAGGACAAACTTTATTTCATTCAGTTACAAAGATCTGTCCTATACAAGGGGCGAAGGCGTAATCGTTAAGAGCTTCGGAATCTTCAAAGTTGCCCAAAGGAACATCTGCAAGACCAGCTAGTGAAGGAAGTAGTCTTCTTTGAGTCAATCACCAATAGATTGAGGAGGACTCCGGCCTGCACACCTGGATAAGTCCTTTATCTGTGTGGCCCATCTGCATCTGCACAATCGAACGCGCCTTGGATGATGGCCTGATCTACCTGTCCGTCTGAAGCATCGAAACGCACACCTTTGATGACAGCCTGATCTATGCGACCGTCAGTAGTATCAAGACTAGCCTCAGCTATGTTCTCGTGGACATTCTTCTCTGCAGGGAGAACTGACAAAAGGAGAAGATGTGTTAGGCATATGCAAGTTAAATCAGAGGAAAAGGTCTTATAAGGATTTTATTGACCTATGATGACGTTGTAGGTCTATTTCCACTGATATGGCTGTTCCGTTTTCCTCGGTGTCATATCTCCTGGGCAAGTCTTCTGAGAAGAGAGCCCGAGCTTAGTCAAAGATAGGATGAGTAAAGGAAGTTATCACAAGGGGGCAGAAAATAGTTTTTGCCTGTGACGTCGATGAGTCGGTGCTCTGTTGTCCCCTGTTTCAGTTATGAAGGAGGGGCGTTTACTGAGATCGCAACTTCTGGGCATTGGTGGAATTGTTGAGCAGAAGAGGTTTTTCCTTTTAGGTTTGAGCCAAGAGCACAGGATTGGGGTTTTTGTGAGTCAGGCTTGAGGTTGGTAGTAGCTTGGCTGAGGTCATATTTATAGAGCTATAACCTGCGCATTGGAAGGCCAGGCGCCGGGCTAGGGTCTTTCACTTTTGGGCCGATATTGGGCCAAACCAAGTCTGTGCTGATTTAAATGGTTTAGGATTTTGGAGTCTAAAAGGCTGGTCAATGTTCGGCTGATAGAAGATTACAATTGTGAAGTGCTCAGTTTCGGTTAATTATTCGGGAAAAACTCTAAAATCACCAGTTGGTACTGAAGACAGAAGGCTGAAGAGGTGCTATCCTGGTACCGTCATGAACCAAAAAACTGAAAGGGTAAATGAAGAGACTCCAAATCTGAGATAATCAATTAGGTTGAGCATGATCATCAAACAACAGCCGATGGGATGTGCATCACTAAGAAGAGAATCAGTGGCTGGTACACGGAATAGGACACGCATTGATCTCGAAGGATTAATCTCAGGTTGGTTTCAGAAGGACGAACGGAGGAGTTTTCGCTTATTTACAAAAGGGGGAAGCAAATTACAATAAGGAGTCAGTTCGTCCACCCTATTCTGTTCTTAATCGGAAAATCAAAATCAAAAGAATCGGCCAGATCCATGCCGGCCTCTTTCATATCGTCAACAGAGCATGCCACTTCGAAGTCTAGTCCTCGCTCGCAAGCATCGAAGTTGCGGTAGTTGGCACCGGAATGGATCCGAACGGTGTTGAAGGCGAGCGCTGCACCGTAGCCCATACCGGCCCTAGAGATGTCAGGGAGAGCTTGGTTGACCCTTTCCACCTGCCTCAGGGCTGTTGTGCCTGGTACATTGGCCATGAAGGCCAGGTCAGCAATGGCATTTTCGAGGGAATGAAGTTAGGTCTCCAAAGCTGAAGAAGGAAATATCAGTAAAAAAAACAGTGGGGGAAGAACAATGAAAGGATGCTTACCGACAGACTGTTCCCGAGCAGCATCACGCTCTCGCGAGATCCGGCTGATCTCCCGATTTTTCCTTTCTAGATCAAGCTGAAGGTCTGCGACCCTCTGAGTCAGGTCCTCGGCGGAATCGTTGTTAATCCTCCTAAACAAAGAAATAATAAGATGAAGCCGGCTACTTCATTTGTGAAGCAAGAAGGGAGGAGGAGAGGCAACCTTCTCTTGGAGGTGCTGGAAGCGCCGAGCTCGAGGCTGTGGCGACTTGCTTGGGAAGACATCTTCTGGCCGATTTTTAGAGTGGCAAGGGAGAAGATGGTTTTTTTGGTTTGGAGGCTGAAGCAGAGGAGTCCGGAATGCACAAGCCAAGACGAAGTAAAGGGGAGAATTTAAAAGACCCCAAGTGCATCGGGAAGCGAATCGACAGACATGGTAATTATAGCGTGTGAAGGCGGAAGCTTCCGGAGGTTCCACGTCAGTGCGAAAGCGAAAGAATTTTGGAATAAAATATTTACCCCAAAATTAGGGGGCATGTGTTAACACCGGATTTTTGCACGGATACGGATATGATGGATGGGCCCAGCTAGTAGAAGGAAAAGGATTCGGCAAGCAATCAACAACTGTTCGGCCCTCAGAGTTTCGTCGTTTGTCTGTGCAGTCGGCTATTTCACGAAGCCATAGTTCCATTCGGGAACGCGTATCGCAGGTAAAGCTAGCATGCACGGGAAGACACATGGTGATGGAAGGCACCAAATAATATAGAGTTTATATCTTTCCGTATCTCTTTGTAAATCGTAATCGTCTAGGACTCGTATCTCGTCCAGGGTATAAATATAAACCCTCGACCATTGTAAAACTGTTCACAACCACATCAATACAAATCGGCCCAGCGCCACCTATTCGAGTCCTTAGTCGTGTCGTCGAGTTCTTCGAGAGGAATCATCGATCCGTCGACCTCCGTAAGTACCTGCAACCTTGTTATCATGTCTAGTATCGTGCGGCGGATTTAGATATGGTGCAAGTAGTCTCGTATGTTAAGCTTAGTATCGTGCGGCGGATTTAAGCTTATGACGGGAAATTTTTGCTTATGCCTTGTATCGTGCGGCGGATTGAGTCATGAGTAAAAATAGTTATCGGCTCTGTTAGATTTGGCAGATCTAATAGATTCATTAAGTTTTCATGTGTCGTATGTTTTATTTATTTAATTCGTACAACACATTTGCCCAATATAGATTGATCTTCGTTCGGCCTTGTTGCATGAGTTTGCTTGTGTTTCTCCTTATTATAAGATCATGATGGCCGATTCAACTTTCCATCTAGATTGTTACATGTTGCGGGTTCATGCATGCCGATCATGTTTAGGCTTTGATAGAGCTGGGTGCCATGCAGCAGGTACAGGTTTTAGATTAGTTTAATCATGCTTTGCTTGTATGTTTCTTCTTCATGGACCCTAGTTTGGCTAGTTTGCCGATCCTGGTTAAGCTTACACGCGTAATGAGTATGTATAGATCTGTTCAGATGTATGTGTGCTTTTAGCTTCTTATAATTAGATCGTATCATGCGGTGGATTAATGTAATTACAAGGAGTGGTGTAGATTTATAGCAAGTGGTATCATGCGGTGGATTAGCTTTGCTTGAGTTTATACCCGACGGGTTTATGAAGGCTGGACGTGCGGCAGACTAGCTGGATTAGCCTATGCATATGTTATTTGAATAGATTTATATTTACAAGTTGCCCTTTTTATCTTATTGTTACGTATGTATTCGGCGTTCAACATGTTTATGAAAGCTTTATCTTTATTCTTGCCGAATGACATTATAAACCTGTATCGACAAACAGCTTTTATAGCTGTGTGCCGTCGTGATTGGCTTTCAAAGCCGTACATATGGAACTGTCTGGTCTCACCCGGCATGTTCCAAGGTATTCTCACACTTTTATCCCTGTGTGTTTTCAGGTCAAACCGACTGGCACGTTTCCGGAACCAGAGTACTCTGGGCACCCGATTGAAGCCAGCCTCGTTTGGCTTGCTGTGTGCCTAACGCGAGACGTCACGTTTTGCGTCAACAGATGGCTAAGGTAGGGTGGATGGATAGGTATGTAAAGGGTGTAGGATAACTAAGGATAACTAAGATAACTAAGAATAAGTAGGATAACTAACCTGGGTAACCACTAAGCAAGATAACTACGAAGCAAGATAGTTACGAAGCAGGGCAGGCAAAAGACAATAAGCAACTAAGTTGAGAATAGTTTTAGTCCTATCTTGTCAAGTATCGAGGCGTACTAGCCTTTACCACTTACTTAGGTTGAACGCTAGCACAACGAGCCTTACTATTAAACTGGGCCAACTACGTGGTGGAATTCAAGGCGCACAGGGCTGTCACCACCTGCTGGCTACCATAGCTATCCGGGGGTCAGCCGTATCTGAAGGTAAGTCTATAACTAAGCACCACGCTTAACTATATTCCAACTACTCTCTCCTATCCTAGCTCTGAATAGA
Organism: Coix lacryma-jobi var. lacryma-jobi; assembly: GCA_009763385.1. NCBI lineage: Eukaryota > Viridiplantae > Streptophyta > Magnoliopsida > Poales > Poaceae > Coix > Coix lacryma-jobi. Next base: position 72,918,508 of record CM019822.1, read on the forward strand.
GACACCCTTGCGGACGTCAGAGCAAACACTTGACTTAATAAGCTAAACCTAAACTAACTAAGCAACCTATTGGCAAAGATCAACACTAAGCTCACTAGAGATTAACTACTATGGCTAAGTGAATTGAACTGTAGGATAGCTAGGCACTCAAGCAATCAATCAAGTATAGCACTCAATACTGATAAGTAGAGTAAAGTAATACTTGAAATGATAAAATAGAATAAAGTAAAGTGCTTGAGTAACAAGAGCAATACCTGAACTGGAGATGAAGGAAGACTCTTCCTAGCTCCAGAACCGATCACTCGCACGCCTCTGCTCTTGAGCTAAGCCTTGAGCAGCGCTACCGCGAGGGCGAAGATGCCTTGCTCAACTAGCTACCTACTTGCCTAAGCTCTCCTATGCTTCTAACCTAACTCTCACTTCTCTTGCTTGGAGTTGCTTTGCTTGGAATGGTACGAAAGGAGAGGTGCCTCCAGGGGGGTATTTATAGCTTGGGAAGTGAGGGGGGTTCTTATAGGGGGCAGCCACCCGACCTAGGGTTAGGTCAGGTGGCGAGCGCCACTCTCCACTGGCGGCCGCCAGTCCACATGCCGTTGGATGCACCACCTCTGCATCAACGACATCCAGGAGGTTGTCCGAGGCGGTTTGGAGGCCGGGTGCATGTCTGAGTAACCGCCCACCAGCCTTGATCCGCGCCACTTCATCCTGAGCCGTCCGATGCCAGTTGACCTAGTGACCAAGGGCCAAGATTTGGCCCTGGGGAGGTCACACGAATCGGTGATGTGGCAGGGAGCGAAGTTGGGCCAACCCAAGTGGCGGGTGCCACCTAGGGGCGGCGGGCGCCACCCCTCTTAGGCCCATTTGGGCCCTGCCGAGTGGGCTTGTCTCCTAGTGGGTCCATATGTCCAAATTTGGCTCAAATCCTACATTCAAATAGAATTCTATGGACATGTGGAATTCGGTTAGTTTGAAACCTATTTGACTACATTTCATGCCTTTTTAGTGAAGTTTAGGGTAAAATGTTGACGGTAAAACAGGGGTTTAAGGACCGTCAACAAGCTCCCCCAAGCTAACCTGTTGCTCGTCCTCGAGCAACAATGCGGTTTAAGCATTGAGCATGAAAAAGATAGCATAAAATAAAGATGTATGCAAGTGCATATTGTATAGTAAGAAATAACTTAGCATATATCATGAATCATAGCAATGTGGGGCTTATAGCTTTTCACTTCAAACAAGCAAGAGTGAAATAAAGCAGTAGATAGGAAACTTTTATCTTGCTTAGGTTTGACTAGGATTTTGTCCAGAGGTTTTTCAAGGTTTTCAAAAGATAACAACTTGCTTAAGTCCTCCTAGATCACTCAATCACTCAATGGTGTTTAAATCCTCCTCACTTAGGCCAAAGAGTAGCCTTTCCTACTTCTAAAGAATGATATGTGGAGTTATAGGTAGGCTAAGAACCATGAGCAAATTGCCTGATTTTATTGCTAAGTTAGACACTCAGATCATAAGGAGCAGCAATCATAAAAATTGATCAAGATGTGCATGTGTGGTTATGTGGAAGTGTATAGAGGGATATTTCATAATCCTTCCTAGTTGATTCCTGGGGTCTAGAGCTAATGATAAATCTCTCTCTCTCTCTTTTTTGGATACAAAGTGAGTAGACAAAAGATGTCCTCACATTTTCTTAGGACATAGTCCTCTTTTGAGCTTCTTTGCTCAATTTTTTTTTTCATCAGGACATAGTCCTTTCTTGAGCTACTTTGCTCATTTTTTTTCTCTCTCTCTCTCTTTTAGCTCTAGATTTCCCTGGGTTATCTATAGGAAAGGATTTTTCAAATGAAAAAGGGGGAAGAGGGAGAAAGGCTTATTCCCAGTGTAGGAGTAAGCATAAGGCTAGCAATGGGATGTTTGGCAGGGTATTGCATATCTCCGGTGTAGAGAATAAGCAATTTATTTGGTGGTTGCAAACTTCCAAAGTGGAAAGTAGGCAATTTATGGTGGGTGTACGTGAATCTTGATTCAAAAGATATGATAAGCTTCTCTACTAAGATCTATGAGGTCTAACAAAGCTCAACACAAACAAAGCTCTATGTGGTTTTGACTAATGACTAGCAAATATTTGGCTGGTGGTGGGATGGGATAAAATCTAGGAGGCACTTTTAGCAAGGTTTTCATAATTTTAAAAATAAATCCTCCAGATTTAGGTCCTAATTTCACCTTAACAAGTTTAAAGAATTACTCCATTTCTTACTAACTTTACTCACTAAGCATGATTTCAGTTTAAGCATGTGCAACCCACAAAAGCTACAACTTAGATAATACCAGTTATTCAAACCATAGCAATAACATTTGCATGACATATTTCAAATCTTATTCAGGTTTCAACTTGTTTAAGCAGATTTTATCAATATTATTCATGGAATGGATACTTAGGCAAGCATGTGACATTCAAAAGATATAGAATTTAAGAACTGAATGTAAAGGGTAGGCTTGAGACATACCTTATTGGAGCGGGAGTCTCCCCCAAGCTGGCTTCTTGCTTGGTGAAGGGCCTTCTTCTTCTCTCAGTCGGAGCTCTTGTTCTCATTTTTATTAAAAGGGAAACTATCTAATGTTGTGAAAAGGAAAACTATCCTATGGTATATACCTATGCATATAACTAATGATAACTATTTTTTTTTAGTTGCATGCATGGCATATGTTATTTATTTGAAAAGGGAAATTGAAGGGAAATAAAAAGTAAAAGTAAACCATACCTTAGGTCCATGGAGTTTCATCCTTATCGGGTGGATCTTCTTCCTTGGGCACTTCTTCTCTTAGTACTCTATTTGGTTCTTCTTCTTTTGGCACCTCTCCCTTGTTATGTTTATCACACAACTTAGGAGGAGGTGGTTCTTTCTTTCTGTTCCACCTTGTTCCTAGGCGCCTCTTCTTGGTATGAATGGGCTTTGTTACCTGCATGTTAGCGGCATATGCGGGACCTCGGGAGAAAGAGAATATTTCCTTCCTCCCTCCTAATGTCATATGAATTTTACCACTTCCCACATATATGCAAGCATTAACAGTATTCAAGAGGGTCTACCCAAAATTAAAGGCACATCTTTCCTATTTCCCATATCTAGTATTATGAAATCAGCAGGGACATAGGAGCCTCTAATATGAACAGGTAAATCATTTACTATTCCTTCTACATAGCAAGTGGATTGATCAGCTAGCACAAATAGGCAGATGTGGATGACATGGGTGGAAAGAATGAGTTTTCATAAAATCTTTAGATAGGATGTTCACACTCGATCCTAAATCACACATGGCATTTTTAAAGACTTCACCAAAAATGGAGCATCTAATTATGGGACTACCAGGATCACCTTTTTAACAGTCATGGTTTGATCTTTATAATAGTTAAAATATTTTATTTCAACCATATTAGCAGTTTCCATGTCAGGTTTAGCAGGAATTTTACCAGATTCAAAAGATGGTATGATAGCAGCAAGTTGAGCTAATTGGGTTTCTAACATCTTATTAAAACTAAGTTGATTTTTCAGAGCAGATGAGAAATCTTCCAATTTAGCATTTATATTCTAGAGAATTTTATCATTCGCCATTAATTTCTTATTCAAAAATTCAGTAGTTCTAACTTGTGAGTAAACTAAATCTTTTAAGAATGAGAAATTATCAGAATTATGAAAATTAGAGCGGGGGAATGAATTGTTACCTTGAGAGTTTGCAGGCTGATTCCATCCTTGATTCTGTTGACGGAAACCGTTGTTGTTGTTGATGAAGTTCAAATCTTCATGTAGCTCGGGGCAGTGGCTCCCAGAATGTCCGGTTTCTCCCACAGACTTCACAAGTCATGTAGGATTCCAGAGATTGGACACTCTCTTGTTGTTCATCTTCTCACAGCTGTCCAGCTTCTTGGCCAGCAGGTCCATCTTGGCCACGATCATGTCGGCTTCCTTAAGGGAATGCATACCTCGCGTACGGGGCTGCAGTCTCTCATCATTCCATCCTTGGTTTGACACCATCTTCTCTATGAGAGCCTTAGCATCTGCAACATTCAAAGAAAAGAATGCACCGCCGGCGGCAGCATCCAAATGGCTTCTAGAGAGAGGGGTTAGGCCATGGTAGAAGTTCTGGATCAATAGCCAGTCCTCCATGCCATGGTGCGGACAAGCAGTGACATACTCTTGCAACCTCTCCCAAGCCTCGGGAATAGATTCCTCGGCTTCTTGTGTAAAGCTGGAGATTTTGTTGCGCAGAGCATTCGTCTTGCCCAAAGGAAAGAATTTGGCGAGAAAAGCATTGGAACACTTGTCCCATGTGTCTACAGCGTTGCGATCAGTATAGAACCATTGCTTCACTTTTCCTAGCAAAGAGAAAGGAAAGAGACGAAGACGGATGGCTTCTTGGGTTATCCCCTTAATGGTGAAGGTGCCGCAAATCTCCAAAAATTGTTGGAGATGAGCATTGGCATCCTCATGAGCCTTGCCACAGAACGGGCTAGCTTGGACCATCGTGATCAGAGCCGGTTTCAACTCAAAATTGAGGTTGGCATTGATCACGTCTGGTCCCGTCGCTACATTAGCGGCAGAAGGAGTAGAAAATTCATGAATGGTCTTGTTGGCCATCGTGAGCATAGAACGAGATAAGAAATAAAGAAGTTGAATAAGATAAAGGAAAAAGATAAGAAGAACTAAGGAAAGAAAGAATGGGGTAGGATGGGATTCGCTAAGCAGGAGCTTAAGCGAAGATAAATTCCACACGGACTCAACCGATACACCGATTGCCTTCCCCGACAACGGCGCCAGAAATGCTTGTTGGTAGTTCTTAGCTTCACTAAAGATAGTGCTAGGCAACTATCCCCGGTAACGGCCCAGGAATGCTTGTTGGCACTTGCAAACGTTGTTACTAGGAGTAGAACCTGGAGTCTATCCCCGGCAACGGCGTCAGAAGTGCTTGAAGCAAGACCGGTCACTATACCTAAAGGAGTGGAGCTAAAGTAGCTGCCTACTAAAGCCAAGCGGGGTTGTCAATCCCGACACTAGTAGGAGCTAGCTAGGGAGAATGCAATCTACCAGGAGGAGATTCTGCAAGCGAACAGAACTATCGGTTGTAGCACTTCGCCTGGGAGTACCAGGTGTCGATTTATTTGATCCCAAGGGAAGGCTAGGGTGGTGGATGAGTTGAGTCAAGGAGGGGATGAGAGTTGAAGAAAAGAGAAAAGAGAAAAGGGGAGAAGGGAAGATGGAAGGCTAGAAAGAATGTATGGGTGGCTACGTAAGGATGAATTGGATGGCTAAGGTAAGGTGGATGGATAGGTAGGTAAAGGGTATAGGATAACTAAAGGTAATTAGGTAACTAACCTGGGTAACCACTAAGCAAGATAACTACAAAGCAAGATAGTTACGAAGCAGGGCAGGCAAAAGACAATAAAGCAGCTAAGATAAGTTTAGTTTTAATCCTATCTTGTCAATTATCGAGGCATACTAGCCTTTACCACTTACTTAGGTTGAACGCTAGCACAACGAGCCTTACTATTAAACTGGGCCAACTACGTGGTGGAATTCAAGGCGCACAAGGCTGTCACCACCTGCTTGCTACCACAGCTATCGGGGGTCCAGCCGTATCTGAAGGTAAGTCTATAACTAAGCACCACGCTTAACTATATTCTAACTATCTCTATCCTAGCTCTAAATAGAGACACCCCTTGCGGACGTCAGAGCAAACACTTGACTTAATAAGCTAAACACTAAACTAACTAAGCAACCTATTGGCAAAGATCAAACACTAAGCTCACTAGAGATTAACTACTATGGCTAAGTGAATTGAACTGTAGGATAGCTAGGCACTCAAGCAATCAATCAAGTATAGCACTCAATACTGATAAGTAGAGTAAAGTAATACTTGAAATGATAGAACTAGAATATAGTAAAAGCTTGAGTAACAAGAGCAAAACCTGAACTGAAGATGAAGGAAGACTCTACCCAGCTCCAGAGCCGATTACTCGCACGCCTCTACTCTTGAGCTAAGCCTTGAGCAGCGCTACCGCGAGGGCGAAGATGCCTTGCTCAACTAGCTACCTACATGCCTAAGCCCTCTAAGCTTCTAACCTAACTCTCACTTCTCTTGCTTGGAGTTGCTTTGCTTGGAATGGTACGAATGGAGAGGTGCCTCCAGGGGGTATTTATAGCTTGAGAAGTGAGGGGGGTACTTATAGTGGGCAGCCACCCGACCTAGGGTTAGGTCAGGTGGCGGGCGCCACTCCCCACTGGCGGCCTCCAGTGCACTGGCCGTTGGATGAACCGCCGCTGCATCAATGGCATCCAGGAGGTTGTCCGAGGCGGTTTGGAGGCCGGGTGCATGTCTAAGTAACCGCCCACCAGCCTTGATCCACGCCACTTCATCCTGCCTCCATCCGATGCCACTTGACCTAGTGACCAAGGGCCAAGATTTGGCCCTGGGGAGGTCACACGGATCGGTGACGTGGCAGGGAGCGAAGTTGGGCCAACCCAAGTGTCGGGCGCCACCCCTCTTAGGCCCATTTGGGCCCTGCCGAGTGGGCTTGTCTCCTGGTGGGTCCATATGTCCAAATTTGGCTCAAAGCCTGCATTCAAATAGAATTCTATGGACATGTGGAATTCGGTTAGTTTGAAACCTATTTGACTACAATTAATGCCTTTTTGGTGGACTTTAGGGTCAAATGTTGACGGTAAAACAGGTGTTTAAGGACCGTCAACAGACACCCTCCTCCCATTCTATCTCAGTCATTTGCTCTTTGCCTTCTAGGGTTTCCTGGTCTCCTAATCCCCTGCTGTAGCAATTGAGATCCGCAGAGAACCATACCTCTGTGTACTGGAGATTTTGAGCCAGTGAGACCGTAATCTCACTGTTGTAGTGTGTGGTAGCCACATGGTTGCAAATTCGTGGGTGTGATTCGCGTTTTGTTCTCGTTCTTCGTGGATTGCTTTTCTCCATGTTTTTCTCGTCGATCGATTTCTTTGTTCGTTGCATCTTTTGTGATTCCATTTGAACAGAGATGTTCTAGATCGTGAGGCACTTCTTTCCACCAAAGGAATTCTCCTCAAACCTCACGAGCTAGTAGATCGGTCGATTTTTGTTTCGGGTCAAGTTTTTTTTCCTTCCCCCGAATTTCTTTGATTCATCGATTTGGAGATAGGTTCGAGCCATGATCTCTTAGAGATAGCTCACTATCCTCCTTGTGACACATCTCTCCAAGTTTGAACCCTAGAGGTTTCATTTTGGCAGATTTTATGTCAAATCGGTGGACGAACAGCTGATTTTCGGGGTGACCGGACTCTGGCGTCGGGCAGACCGGACGCTAGGGTTGAGAGTCCGGTCGTTTAACACACTCTGTGTTTTATTCGCGACTTGACCGGACGCTCTGTTCGTTACTGACCGGACACACTCAACACACTGTTCATCTGCTTGTATTCTTGTGACCGGACGCTTGAGACTTGACCGGACGCACAGGGACATTGAGTTTGGTCACAAACAGTAAGGGTCCAGAAGTGATTTTTTTTGACCGGACGCGTCCGGTGTTCTGTGACCGGATGCAGGCAGAGTCCGGTCGAGTCAGTCTTGTGTGTTTCCATCCGTAGTTAGTTCGTCTGTTGAAGGATTTGGTTTTCGTCTTTTGCGTTGGGTTTCCAGAGTTGTGTAGTGTCTCGTTGTGCTTCAAGGAAGCATCCACCCTACATCTAGGGTCGTGGACACTCACAAACTCTAGGTTTGCTCTTAGGGTTGATCTCGGGACAGTGGTTAAAAGTTTCTGAAAATAAATTTGAAGCTCCCATTCACCCCCCCCCCCTCTGGTCGCCTTGTGTTAGCACTTTCGGTCCTTCAATTGGTATCGGAGCGGGTTAAGGATCTTCCACCTTAGCCGGTTCCAGTTCCATCAATTGGTATACGCATGTCGGCATTTCTACAGAGTATGGGTGCTTTCATTTGGGATATTTGTAACTCTGCCGATTACGTGGTCTTGGCTGCTCGTGTGACTCAGCGTCAGATCGATGATCACGATGCCAATAGCCGAGCCCGTAATGCTCTTTTCTCATGCTTGAGCATGACAGAGTTTGATCGCGTTTCTCACCTCGCCACGGCTCGGGAGATTTGGGCATCCCTCATGCGTTTCCATGAGGGAACCTCTCAAGTCAAAACCCATCTCTATGAGTCGCACAAGCGAGAGTACGAGAACTTTCGACATATGTCTGGCGAGAGCATAGAGAGTTTATTCGCTCGCTTTCAGGTGATTGTCAACAGGATGAGGGCTAACAAGGAGTTGTTGCCTTTCGACGATCATGAGAGAGCTTTGAAGCTTTTGCATACTCTCGATCGGTCGGTGTGGGATTCCAAGGTTCAGGCGATCATCGAATCGCCTAACTATGAGACCCTCACGTGCGACGAGCTCTTCAGTAAGCTCAAGTCCAGTGAGATCGATGCCATGGCGAGGGCTTCTTATGAAAATCCTTCTGGCCCATCAATGGCTTTGCTTTCTGGCTCTTCTGCTAACCCCTCTGGAGGTTTTGCACTCTCTTCTCTCTTTTCTGTCATAGAGGAGCAGCTGGAGTCTTTGGGGGATGACGAGTTGGCTATGCTCGCCAACCGGTTCTCGCGGTTCCACAACAACCGCATGAACCGTCGCCGCGAAGTAGGACGCTTGGGATGCTACGAGTGCGGTGACCCCAATCACTTCATCGCCAATTGCCCGAAAAAGAACAAGCAAGTCTTCGGCAAGGCGGATCATGGGCACAAGTACGACTCCGACAAGCGCATGGAGAAGTACATCCCTACGAAGCACAAGCGGAAGGGCGGCTTCGACAAGGAGTACATCAAGACGAAGTACTTGGAGAAGGCCCAGGCTGAGCAGCGTGCGTTCTTCACCACGCTCAGCGACGTCGATGACTCGGATGATGACTCCGCTGCCTCCAGCGATGACGAGTCCGAGAAGAAGAAGAGGATCGAGGACAAGCTGAACGGGCTCTGCTTCTTCGCCGACGATGAGGGCTTCTGCACCATGGCCCTCGGCAAGGAGGTTGATGGCGAGCTGGAGGACATCCCTCGGAATGAGGACGACGACGACGACACCTCCCAGGTATCTCAGACCCCCGACGAGCTTTCTGCTGAGGTCGAGAAACTTACTGTCGCGCTCCTTAGTCAGGACAAGTTGCTTAGGCGTGCTGCTAGAGAGCGCAAGGAGTTTGGGCAGAAGTGGGAGGATACGGTGAAGGAACTTGAATCTGTCAAGTCCACCGTAGTTGTTACCGAGGAGGAGGAGTGTGAGATGTGCTCCACACACATGACTAACCTTCTCACTTTGAGAAGTAAGTATGCTGTGTTGGTAGGAGAGGTGGATGAGCTGAAGGCTAGATCTTTGCTGTTGGGTGCGTGCAAGTCCTGTGCGGGCTTGCAATCTGAGTTGACAGAGAAGAATGCCAAGATTGTGTCTCTTGAAGAGGCCAACTCAGGTATCACATGTGTGGCTAGGTGTGTTCTTTGTGAGGGTTTGGAGATGGAGATAGCCAACGTGAAGCATGACAAGATGCAAACCGAGGAGGAAACACATACCTTCGGACCATCTTGTCATGGGTGTCTAGTGGAGCCCACAGCTCGGGATGATGATCTCCCAATTCAAGCGAGCTGCTGGAGGTCCCGGTGTTGGTTTGCTCAGGGTGTTGATGTTTCGTCTTTTGGGAAGATTGGAGAGTCGAGTGGTCTTAACCCATGTGAGAAGCCCAACTCCACCAATACTCCCAAGCTTACCAAGATTCCACCCAAAGAGCCTCTCAAGCCTAACACCGATGATGGGGTTTTTGTTGAACCTCCGAGAGCTCCACCAAAGAAACAATCTTGGGCACCCAAACCAAACTACCTCAAGAACAAGCTGGACACTATGCCACCCATCCAGGAGGAACTTATGCCACAGAAGGGCAAAGTGATCCACACACACTACCGTGAGTACCAACAACCCCCTATGAGTGCGGTGAGGTACAATTGTGAGCACTGTGGGAGAGATGGACACTTGAGTGAGTTTTGCTTTCGGCGCAAGAGAGAGGCGCGCCGCGCAAAGGAGATGAACAACACGGACATGTACCATCCTTTCCATGATGTACATGTGCCGAATGTTCAGAGGCATGCTGCTAGGCCCAGAGGTCTAGAACCTCAAGTTCCTAGGCCTAGGCAGAGGAGAGGACGTGCCCGGCGGGATCCTGGTTTTGCAGGACATGGACCCCGTGGTGGTGGCATTGTAGTTGAGCGTTTTCCCCCACCGCGTTTTGAGTATCGCGATGGACGCTCTTCCTTAGCGGACCACGTTTTCCTCAACATGGTGATCGCTTTCCCCGTAGGCATGCTAGGAATGGTTTTTCTACTAACCGTTCTTTTGAGCAGCCGGCCCAACACTGGTATTCTTCCTACTTCACTAACCCCAGTGTTGGCCCGTATGCTCACCCTATGTCTTTTTATTGATGTAGGTAAAACGATTGGAGAACGTTTGGTGGGTGGATTCTGGGTGTTCGAGGCACATGACCGGAAACGCCAAGTGGTTCTCCAGTCTTAGTCCTGTTGCCGGAAAGGAGTATGTCACCTTCGGCGACAATAGCAAAGGTAAGGTGTTGTCTCGAGGGTCTGTGCGGGTTAGTGAGCACTTTGTGTAGCGCGATGTTGCTCTTGTTTCTAACTTGCATTTTAACCTTCTTTCTGTTTTGTAACTCTTTGATGACGACTATGAGATTCGTTTTAAGCTGAATCTTAGTCGTATTTTGGATCCTCAGGGCAATCTTGTTTGCGTGATTTCACCCTTTGGGAAAGTCTTTCGTGCAGATTTCTCGGAGTCTTTTGGCATTTCTCGTTGTCTTGTGGCTGGACCTTCCTCCTCTGATCTTTGGAAGTGGCATAGGAGACTAGGACATTTGAGCTTCGACTTGCTTGCAAGACTTAGTTCACTTGGCCTAATCCGAGGATTGCCCAAGATATCCATGGAGAAGGATCTTGTTTGCCATTCTTGTAGACATGGGAAGATGGTTGCCGCTCCCCACCAACCAGTGACTCAGGTCATGACCAAGCGCCCTGGAGAGCTTTTGCACATGGACCTTGTTGGTCCGGCTCGGGTGAGCTCGGTTGGGGGGAAGTGGTACGTGCTTGTTGCTGTTGATGATTTTTCCAGATATTCGTGGGTCTTCTTTTTAGCTGAGAAGACCGAGACTTTCTCCTTTGCTCGCAATCTGATTTTGCGTCTTCAGAATGAGTTCCTTATGAACTCAATGCGAGCAATTCAGAGTGATAATGGTTCCGAATTCAAGAATTCGGATTTTGAGAAGTTTTTAACTCTTTGGGTTTGGAGCATCAGTTTTCTTCTCCCTACACACCGCCTCAAAATGGTGTTGTAGAAAGGAAGAATTGGACCCTTGTATAGATGGCCTGGACGATGCTCGATGAGCATAGGACACCTAGGCGATATTGGGCTGAAGCTATGAGTACTGCATGCTATATTTCCAATCGCATTTTCTCTGAGCTTTCTTGAAAAAGACTTCTTATGAGTTGCGTTTTGGAAAACTCCCCAAGGTGAGTTATTTTAGAGTTTTTGGTTGCCACTGTTTTGTACTCAAGAAAGGCAACCTGGACAAATTTGAGTCTCGTTCTTCTGACGGTGTATTTTTGGGTTATGGAACTCACACTCGTGCATATCGTGTACTTAACCTTGATACTAACCGAGTCATGGATACATCAGATGTCACCTTCGACGACACCATGGTTTGTCATTCTTCTCGTTTTGAGCGTGCAGGTGATCATGAGGTTGGAGAACCTCTTTTTGATGATGAGGACGAGGGTGCTGAAGGGATGGATGACCCAACACCACCTCCACCTGCTGAGCCGCAAAGAGCGGCCTCGACTACGACTCACGGCCCCGACCCTTCTTCCTCTACTACATGGGGGTCATGGGACCCGCCACCTCGAGCGGTACCATTTGTACCCGAGGAGGCACCAGCTGCTGTTGAGGGTAGGCTACATCAGCTCGGGAGGCGCCACGACACATCCAGCGCCAACACCCCCCTCAGCAGATGATCGGCAGCATCGGCGAACGCGTCACTCGGTCAAGGTCACAACAAATCTCTCACTTTGCTCATTCTGCATTTGTTGCTGATTTTGAACCCCGAGATGTTGGACACGCTTTATCTGATCCGGATTGGGTCAATGCCATGCATGAGGAGTTGGAAAATTTTGAAAGAAATCGGGTTTGGGTTCTTGTTCCTCTTCCTCCTAACTGTCATCCTATTGGGACAAAATGGGTTTTCAAAAACAAACAAGGAGAGGATGGCCATGTTATGAGAAACAAGGCCAGCCTAGTAGCCCAGGGGTATAGTCAGAAGCGGGGGATAGACTATGAGGAGCCTTTTGGTCCTTTAGCTCGTTTGGAGGCAATTAGGATACTCTTGGCTTTTGCTGCATCCAAAGGGTTTAAACTTTTTCAAATGGATGTCAAGAGTGCCGTCTTAAACGGCTACATAGAAGAAGAGGTGTATGTGAGACAACCTCCCGGTTTTGAAAATCCCAAGTTTCCAAACCATGTCTTTAAACTTCACAAAGCTTTGTATGGTTTGAAACAAGCCCCTAGAGCCTGGTATGATAGGTTGAAAACCTTTTTGCTTGCTAAGGGTTTTAAAATGGGATGTGTGGATAAAACACTTTTTCTCCTCAAGCAAGGCAATGATACTCTCTTGGTCCAGATTTACGTGGATGATATCATTTTCGGTGGTTCTTCTCACGCTTTGGTTGCCAAGTTTGGAGACACTATGAGTAGGGAGTTTGAGATGAGCATGATGGGCGAGTTGACGTTTTTTCCTCGGGTTGCAAATCAAGCAATCCTGAGAGGGGACGTTCGTGCACCAGGGTAAGTATACCAAGGATATTCTGAAGAAATTCGATATGGTTGAGGCCAAGCCTCTTCCAACACCCATGTCGACCACGAGGCCCTGGATGCGGATATGGATGGAGAAGCTGTTGACCAGAAGGAGTACCGGAGTATGATCGGGTCGCTGCTGTACCTAACGGCGACACGCCCGAACATCCAATTCGCGGTGTGTCTTTGCGCGCGATTTCAGTCGTCGCCGTGCACCTCTCACCGTCAGGGGGTCAAGCGCATAATGAGGTACTGATCCTTCACTCCAGAATTTGGGATTTGGTATTATGCTTCCTCCACCCTCTCTCTTTGCGGTTATTCCGATGCCGATTTTGCTGGTTGTCGCGTTGATCGCAAGTCCACTTCTAGGACTTGACAGTTTATTGGTTCTTCTTTCGTATCGTGGTCTTCTCGCAAGCAGTCTAGTGTCGCCCAGTCTACCACGGAGGCTGAGTATGTTGCTGCGGCTAGCTGCTGTTCCCAGTTGCTCTGGATGATGGCCACTTTGTGTGATTTTGGTCTGAGCTTTTCTCGCGTTCCTTTGCTTTGTGACAACACGAGTGCGATTAGCATTGCTAAGAACCCCGTGTTGCACTCTAAGACCAAGCACATTGATGTGCGCTTTCATTTCCTGCGAGACCACTATGAGAAGGGTGATATCGACCTTCGCCATGTCGATACTCATCATCAGTTGGCTGATATTTTCACCAAGCCTTTAGACCAATCAACTTTTGCTAGGTTGAGTGGTGAGCTTGGTGTGTGTTTCCCTTTTTAGATGGGGGAAACATTTTGGCTTTTGTGTTATAAACTTACTCTTTTTCTTTCTTTTGGTTTCTTCATGCATCTTTGCATGTCATCTTGCATATTTACATTCAGAGCTTCAGTTATATAATCCTTAGAATGTGTCTATGCTTTGTTTAGTTTATGCTCCGATGCTTTATGATGATACTTGTAGCTTATGCTCTTTCTGATCACTTATACATGTTGTGAGCTGAGCTATTTTATGAATGGTGAATTTTGCATAATGAACATAAAACTTGAAAATGTTCACCATTGAGATATGCAACCAGCATGTGTAGAATGTGTAGAAATCACTTGTGCTTCTCATATATGCTAGGTTGTTATGTCTCTAGTTCTGAGTCATTCACTTGCTTGGTATGTTCATATTCTATTTTAAAATGGAACCAAGTTAAGTAAATTGGAAAGATCGAGATGGGATTGCTTGTCAGCACATCACAGTTTCTAGACTGTTTCTCATTGCACTTTGAGTTAAACATGAGCTGTGTAGTGTATGACCGAAACTGTTGCTTTAAGCTTCAGATTGCTTCTGCATAGGCTTCGCACAGTTGAAAAGTTCGGCAATGACAAGTTTTCAATCTCTCGCAATCACATGCTGAATTTTGAACTTGTGTAATTTAACCGCTGCAACTCCGATAACATCTAAATTGCGGATACATGGGTATATGCCGAGTCTCTGAGTGATGAGTGATTGTCAACTGGGATAATGCGCATGTTCTTTGGCTTGTGTTGTGCAGGTGTCGAGCACGAATACAGTGATCAGAGGCAAGGTGAAGGTCAAGTAGAGACGTGCCGTGCCAAGGGACTGAGCGTGGCGAAGGGTGGACGTGAGACTTGGACTGAGGGACCGGTGGCCCGAGGATCAGCTGTGGTGGCTGACATCCTAGGACAGCAACAAGCGAAGACTTGCGGGCACGGTGTTGCTTGGGCCGAGGACCTGGGGACACGTGTCGGTGGATGGGGTGCACGGGCGGTGCATCCTCTCTACATCGTCGGTTTGGTGGTAGAGCCAGAGAAAAACCATCTGGTGGACGGTTTCCAGGTTTGGGCCTCAAAACCTGGGCGCGGATGGTTTCCGAGTTTGGCCACAAAACCCGGGCTGAGGACGGTTTCCAGGTTTGGGCCTCAAAACCTGGGCGCTGCAGGTTTCTGAGTTTGGGCCAAAAAACTCAGGCGATGGACGGCTGGTTTCCCGGTTTGGGCCTCAAAACCGGGGGTTGGTCGTGAAGGCTGGTTTCCCAGTTTGGGCATCAAAACCGGGGGTGCGACGTCCAGGAAAAGGACGCAGAGTGGTGGCGGCACATGGCGGCAATCGGGAGGTTGCGTCGAGACAACGCTACGAGTTGTGCGGGCGTGGCCGTCGGATCCACCTATCATCGAGTTGGTCCAGAATAACCTTAGGGTTTAGCTGGTTCACTCTGTAAGTAGTTAGGGGTAGAGTGGGAATTAGGAATAGTTAGAATTAGGATAAGTAGGGGGAGACACCCACCTCCCCATCTATCTCAGTCATTTGCTATTTTGCCTTCTAGGTTTTCCTGCTCTCCCTCTCCCCTGTTGTAGCGAACTGAGATCCACAGAGAAGAGAACCATACCTCTGTGCCCGTAAGATTTTGAGGAAGTGAGACCATAATCTCACTATTGTAGCGTGTGGTAGCCACACGGTTGCATTTCTGTGGTTGTGATTCGCGTTTTGTTCTTGTTCTTCGCGGGTTGCTTTTCTCCACGTTTTTCTCATCGATTGATCTCTTTGCTTGGTGCGTTGTTTGCAAATCCGTTTGAACCAAGTTGTTCTAGATCGTGAGGCACTTCTTTCCACCGAATGAATTCACCTCTAACCTCATGAGCTAGTAGATCGGTTGATTTTCATTTCGGGTCAAGTTTTTATTCATTCCCCAAACTTCTTCGATTCATCGATTTGGAGATAGGTTCGAGCCATGATCTCATAGAGTTTGCGGATACATGGTGTTGGCACCAAAAGTGACACACTGTGCCAATCACACAGCAAGCCGGAGAAGCTAGCTTCAAACGTGGCCCGGGTGCTCAGAAGTCCGGTGCGTGCCAGTCAGTTTGCCCTGCAACTAACAAAGGAGATAAACTGTTAAATACAAAGCTGGAACATGCCGGGTATGACCAGACAGTTCCAAGATGTACGGCCCTGAAGCCACTTATGACGACATATAGCTATGAAAGCTATCTGCCAACAGGTTTAAGATCATTCGGCAGTATGAACGAAGTTACGTGAGTAACAAGTTGCCGAATACGTTTGCATGAGAATTGTACTTGCATGGTGTATTAACTATGAATTAAAGTTTAACCAATCTCGATTGTGCAACCGAGTTGGGGTCCATGGGGATTGAACATACAAACCAAGCATAATTAAACTAATCTAAAGCCTGCGCCTGCCGCACGACACCTAGCCTTGTCATAGATCAAACATACTTAACGTGCATGAACCCTCACCATGTGGCAATCTAGATACGATCAAATCGGCTATTACGGACAATAGATCTACTGCATGGAAGACTTTACAATAATGAATGAAAGAACAGGATAGATCTATAAAAGACAGAGCCGAACCGAGCGAGATCTAGATTGGGCAATAAAGTGTTACAACGAAATAAACGTAACAAGACATATAACACAAGGTAACTTAATGAATCTATTAGATCTTGCCAAACCTAGTAGAGCCGATAACTATTTTTCTCATGACTTAATCCGCCGCACGATAGAAGGCATAAGCAAAAACCTCCCGTCATAAGCTTAAATCCGCCGCACGATACTAAGCTTATTGTACGAGACTACTTGCATCACACCTAAATCCGCCGCACGATACTAGCAATGACAACAAGGTTGTCGGGACTTACGGAGGTCGACGGATCGATGACTCCTCTCGAAGAACACGACAACACGACTTGGACTCGAAGATGGCACGGGGCCGGGTTGGTTGTATTGATTGTGTGTACCTTTACAATGGTCTCAGGGTTTATATTTATACCCTGGTGTTCTATGAGTCCCAGAAGGACACGATTACAACGACAAACCAGGAAACTTATCTAAAATACGATGCCTTCACCCCATGCCTTCTCTAATAACCGGCATGTGCTAAAATGATGAGATCTTTGTCGCTAAATCTCCTGACATGCCGCATTTGTCGTCTTCTGGCGCAAATCGACTCCAATTTGAAGTAACCGACCGCAGCGTCACATTGCCGAACTCGTTCGTCGTTGACCAGTCACCTCCATAGCTTTACCGAATCAGTTGAATTAGCCGACCGCGTTTGCTTTTTGCCGAATCCTTCAGGTAGTGGTTTCCTCTGAACCTGCAATGCGCTGGCCCACTCGTCATAGTGCGAAAATTCTGTGTTAACACATGCCCCCTCAATTTCTGAATAAAGACATTTGTTCTGAAATTGATCATAAGTCCACTGCGCGTCCTAGGTCAGCACTGCTTCAAACTCCGCATTCTCCTCAAATCGCCAACAGCTTCAACCTCCACCCGAGCTTCGTAATGGCGACCCATGACGAGATCCCAGAGGTAAACCGCACTTCTCCCTTTAACGCATTCGATCAATTTATGTCAGTATTCGGCTCATTTAACTTTTCCCGCACACATTCTTCTTTAGGCCTTTAGGGATGAAATTCTGATTCCTTGCGATGCAGATCCCATTCTTATTTCTTGGGTCCAATGGGAAACTCCAATCCAACCAACATCATCAGTATGGAAACCAACAGAATCCCTTTTAAGCATGGAGTCATTTCATCGAACAGGTGGCGGTACACCTTTAAGAACTGGCCCCTGCCTGCGGTCACTGGTTGGAGGAACTGGTATAGAAGAATCCAGGTGAAATTTGGTCCTCATTGGGAAACTCAAGACATTCATCATGCCCTGGAATTGTCTCTGGCCAACATGCCCAAAATGAATCATTGCTCATAGCAGTTTCTCATTTCTGGTCAGATGCCCTTAATGCTTTTGTGTTCGGCCATGGTATAATGACAATCACACTAGCTGATGTCTTCATGATGAGTGGTCTGGACATTACTTCGACCATGAATGCCGATGAACTGCTAGAGAAAATTACCCAGAGGTCTATTGATGTCAGCGTTGGATGGATGAAGTATGTGGAAATCCACAACAAAGTGTCAGGCCCAGTGGCAGAGACAGAGCACAGGGCTTTTCTAAACATGTGGCTGTGCAGATTTATCTTCTGTGGAAGATCCAACGAGCCAACCCTCAATTACATTGCGCTGGTTGACAAATTGTCCAAAGGAAAACAAGTCCCTCTAGGCAAACTTTTCCTGGGATCTATATACCACATGATGCATCAAATCTCCACTCAAATGTATCATGCTACTCATGATAGCACAGATAGACTGCCACCAATTGATTGTGTCAATGGTCCCTGGTGGTTTGTCCAGATGTGGCTTCAGTTATACATGCACCAAATAGTTGCCGTGCCATTGGACAACCTCAGCTTTCCTTCCTTCCAGCAACTTCGCTGAGGATGAAGAAGCCACAGAAAAAGCCTGCCAAACTTATGGGAAGCAGCCACTGCCATAACCATCAACAAAAGTATTGGCAATCTCTTCAAGTTGTTCTTCAAGGGCTTTGGCCAGGTGCTCTGGTTACCTTACAGAGAGAACAACAATCTCACCTTCCCTATCAAATTCAGCTTTGATGATGGCTGCATAGATGAAATGGCCATAGGAATTTTTAACTCATTCATCAAACCCTGCATCCTACCAGCCGAATTCAACAGGGGAAGACAAGTGAAGCACACTTATGAGTTCTATCACCCTAACATAGCAGACAGACAATTAGGTTGTGGACAGCTCCCTCCAAAACTCACCTTCTCCACTGTCATCAGGCCCAGAGAGCAAATCCAGTCCAAAGAGCAAATTACAATAGGAATGCAGGCCTTTCGAGTATTCAGGCTGGGGCAAGATCTGTCAGACTACAAACCAGTGCCATTCCACTTGATTCAGTCTGCTCATCCTCTTTTTGAGTCTTGGTGGCAAGAATGGCATGACCATATCTTCAACAGTCTAGTCCATCCTATGTGCCTAGAAATCCAAGCAGACTTCAGTTCTGACAGCGAGGTACCATAACAAGTCACCTGCTACTTTAGTATTTGATTCTTGAGATTTCTAATTCTTTAAAATTTTCACAGGACTTTACACCCAACCCTGACCTCAGGCCTATCCAATATCATCAAGCAGGCCCAATCACTGTTCTGGGACACAGTGCCCCCTCATTGTCTCGGTTTATGAGATCACAAGCAGCTCCACTAACCATTCTCCCGGCTAAAGGAGAGAAGAGAAAGGCTACCGAGGACACCTCCAGCTCCAGGCAAACCAGGACCAAGCAGAACACACCTCCCCCAAAGGTAAGATGTTTTAGTTCTTTTATCATCATTAACTTATTCTTGACTTGCTTGCATGTGACTACAGGCCACCTCCCCCGAAAATGTTCGAACAACAGTGCCCCCAATCTCTGTTATTACCCTGGAAGATGACAAACATGCAGACGCCGAGGGAAAAGACACAAACGTCCAGAACCTGGATGACGTCAATATTGGTAGGTTTCTCAATCATCCTTTCAATCAGCAGATCTTGCCTCCCTTGACTGATCAGTAACTTTATAGATTACACAATTGATGAGACTTTCATCGGTCCAACTCCAGACCCCACTGGCCGATCCGGTTCTCAACCAGACCAAGACTCCGTCGATCAGCCGACTCGTCAGGCAAGAATTAATTTCTCATTTCATTCCTCTTCCACATCTTACACTAGTTGGCTAACCTATCTAGATTAACACAGACTTTCATCAGCCCGACTTCCAAATATGCATTTGATGTCAATGAATTCCTGGATAAGAGAACGGAGGCCAAAAGACCATCGGCACTCGTCCAAGACGTCCTGAGCAACATAACAAACTTTCTGAATCAAGACATCTTGTCTTTAGTCAGAGACGCCGATGAGATCAAAAACTTCCTCGAACCCATTGCTGAAGACATCCCAGAAAATTTGAGGCTCCATCTGGAGGTCGTGTCTATACTAGACGACTGCTTTGCCAAGGTGAAACGGGCAATCAGAAGCTCTGACCTGCAGTCTGCCAAATCCAAATGTACCCAGGAAGTCAATGACCTGTATGCCCAATTCCAAGAGGCCAAGAACTCTCAGGAAACCCTGGAGACTCAGTTAAAAGGATTGCAAGAAAAGAAATCTGAGCTGGAAGCTCAATTAGCTCAAGTCAACTCTGACATTCAGTCGTGCACCTCTCAGTTGTCTGGTTTACCGAACATCATTGAGTCAACATCCTCCAAGCTATCACTGGTGCTTGATGAGGATATCAAGCTTAGTACGAGGCTTTCACAGGCACGAGGCACCGAAGAGGAGGATCAAAAGGCACTGGAGCATGCCAATCAGGTCAAAGCCGATACTCTGGCGGCTATAAATCAATTTTTGAACAGCTGAGATGATTATGTAATGAACTTTTAATTTCAACAATCCCGTGTCAGAATGACTCGAACATCTTCTTGTAATATATCTGTATCTTGCATCCAATCAGTTATCGTTCTGACGACATCGTGACCAACTGTGTAAACCTGTTTGGCAATCTGGCCAGTGTTTGTCCCGAACACCTAAATCGGCAATTTTGCCGAAGCCAGGCGCTCTAGTCTCCGCCGAACACGCGAGCGCATCCAGACGGTTCGCATAGCCCGTTACTGTAGAGGCTCATCTTGGGAAGTGGGAAAACCCCAGTCCGCCGGTTGACATTCACCGCGCTACCCCGGGACATCCGCCACGATTATTGTTTCGCCTTTATAAATCGCCCCTGGAGTGTAACACCTCTGGTGTTTAGCATGTAATTAACTTGACATATCATCATTATCATCTTTAAGCATCTTGATCATGATGTCATGTGTATGCATTTTGCTAAGTGTATCATTTTATGTGAAGTACCTCTATTGCAAAAAAAACCCTAATTAGCCCCTTCTCTCTACAAGGGCAAAATGGTAATTTCATCTCTGTGACTAGCTTTGTGTAATTCTTGTTCCTTTGGTGTCTTGAAGTGTTGTTGTGTTGGCCAAAGTTCAAAAATCAAAATCAGATTTCAAATCCCTTTGCAAAACCCTGATTTCCAAACCCTGGATTTTATCCCTCTTTTTGTAATTCAAAAATTATTCAAAATTTGAGGTTGGCCCAAAAAGCAAAGTTGTAGATCTGGCCAAGAGAAACAACTTTGGTATTTACAAATTTTCAAGTTGTAGTACAAAGTTTTGAGTTATTTCAAATTCATTCAAACCCCAACTTTTGTTCCCTTTTCAGTTTTCAAAATTTGTTCAAAAACTATTGAGTTTCAGGAAAAGTGTATAATAGCAAAGTTGTAGGTTTTGATAAAAGGAACAACTTTCATATTTGCAGATTTTCAAGTTTCAGTATAAAATCCAAAGTAATTTTGAATTGATTCAAATTTCAAAAGTGTCCCCTTTTCTGATTTCAAATATTGTTCAAAAACTATTTGGATTTTGAAAATGTTCTTATTGACAAAGTTGTAGATCTCTTTTTTCTGAACAGCTTTGATGTTTTGAGTTTTTGTTGCTCAGTTCAATTTTGAAAGTAATTTGCAAAATTCAAAATCTGCTCAAAGTCAAAAGCAAGGGCATAGCCCTGTTCCTCTTCCTCCTAGGGACAGGGGGGGCCCGGCCATGGCGCCCCGCCGGCGTCGCGCGCGCCGCGTGCCTGGCTGCCGCACCCATGCCCCCGACTTGTCGCCTGCAACCGCACCATCATGCCGCTCCCGCACGCGCGAGCGCTGACTCTCTCCCGTCCCCCACAGTGCCCAGCGAGCCGCCGCCGCGTGTTCATCGCCGGCGAGCACACGCCCAGGCCCTGGCTGCACGCCGTCCCCTCCGCCAGAGCGCAATCGAGTGCGCACGCTCCCGCCGAGCTTATCCACCCCTCTCCGTGCTCTCTCTACCGGTCTCTGGCCGCGGTTATAAAAGGGCCGCCGACCGCCGGAGTTCCACCCCCCTCCGCCACCGTCGCCAGCACCAGCCAGAGCTCCACTTGCTCAACCACCTAGCCTAAAAGCTCCGCCGTGATCTCACGCAGCTTCCCCACTCCTCAATTTGGTCACTACCGCCTCCATTCGCCCGGCGTAGCTCGCCGTTGTCATCTCCGGCGAGAATCCCATCGAGGTCGGGATCGTGAAATACTCCCTCTCCGGCCTTGATCATCCTCCACTGACCCCCGCATCACTTTCCTTACTCCTTTGCGCCTCTGACTGACCCCTTGCGGACGCTTGTGTCGCGCAGGATCGCCGAGTCGACGATCGCCGCCGTGAGCTTTCCGCCGGTCACCGTCGACCACCCTCCTCCGTCCATCCCCTTCCCTCGCCGAGCCGCTTAATCGACGCCGGTGAGCCCCTGTTGCCTCCCGTGCCCTTGGTTCGCCGCGGAGTGACTGCAGTGCCCGGCGTAGCAGCGCGCCGCGCCGTCGGCCGGCCGCCGGTGAGCGGAGGAGAAGAACAGTGCCGTTTTTCTATTTTCTTCATACATGTGAATAGTGCTCTGATTTCTCTTTTTAGTGGTATTTTCTGTGTTGATCCAAAAATTCTGAAATTTTGATAGTAGACTCTTTACACCTTGAAGTATTTTATAAAAATATAAAACTTGACTTTTCTGTAAAAATTTGAAAATGAAAAATCTCCCTTTAATTAATAAATGATGGTTTTGGATTTTTAGAAAAAGATTTATAACTCCAAAAATTATGAGATCATTTTTTGTGAGCTAGTTATGCCTTGACAAGTCCCTGGTGAAATTTTGAAGTCTTTTGAAACAAGTTAATTTTGGGCATTTATTTTAATTCCTAAATAGTGCCTTTTGTTAATTAATGCCTAGATTTAATTGAGCACCTTAATGACCTCCAAAAATTATGAAATTTGTTTTACCATATACTTGTACCCTAATAAACTTATGAGATTAATTTGGTAATTTTTGGAGCACCTTCATAAAATGACCTTTTAAATAATTAAGAAAAATAGAAAAAGGTGATTAGGGTTTAGTGTTGAATGCCTGTGATGTGACTTTTTGGATTGATTGATGTTCATAGACCCCTACCCCTCTGGTCTATGATGATTGTGATGCCTTATGATGTTTATGCTTAGGTTTAATAAAAGTTGCTTAATTAAACTTGTTAATATTGCTAAAAGGGATAAGTAATCTATTGTCCACTTTAACAACCACTTATCCTTTGCTAGGCTATGCTAGTTTCATCCCATGCACTTTGTTCTTACTAGCATACTCATGTGCATGCATCATTGCATACGTATAGTGACCGAGGAAGAAGGCCCTGAAGTCGAGGTAGCCACCGAAGGATCTGTCCCCGAGGCAACCCCGAGTTCCGTCAACTGCACTGCTGACTCCGAGCCTGTCCTTTTTGCCATTCAAGGCAAGCCCCGGTGCATTTAAACCCTTCCTTGCTTTTATAAAGTTTTTCTTAAATGTTTTAAGTTAAACTACTGCATTAAGTTTTAGGAGTTGTGTGATGACCTAACTCTTGCATTACTTACCTCCACCGTCAAACCCTAACCCTGTTTTAAAACTATTTGAAAAATGCTTAGCAATGCTATACACTAGATTTGCAATAAAAATGCCAATTTCAAAGGTGTGATCACTTTAAGAATATTTATGGGAATTTCTGGTTTACTCCCACTATTGGCTAAGTATCTGATCCGTACTTAGTCAATGGGAAGGAGAGGTTGTCCTAGCGTACGGTGCCGTCATGTTGTAGTCCAGGACTCAACAGTTGACACCGACCGGGACAGGGTTGAAAAACTGACAGGACTTGTACTCTTGGGTTAGAGTCCCGAGGTGCTTGTCGCTGGCTGGAAAATTTAGGGACCACCTGTATGGGGGCCTGCTGACTAAGACTTGCAACTATTCACATACTACGGAAAGCTTCGGCTCCGAGGAATCCTTTATTGGACCGACAACCGCGCACTGGGAGTGGAGAGATGGCGGAAGTAGCATGTACCCACGTGGGTTAAAGTCTCGGATTGGAGTGGTGTACTGTACTTCCGGGTGGCGTAGGACCGGGCCCAATCTTGGAGGAATCGTGGGAGACGAGTTGGCATATGCAAGCTTTGGTGCTACATATGCAGTGTGGATAGGGACCCTCAGCTGAGTATCATTTATCCGGATTAACGCTGCTCCTCGGTTATGGAGACTTAGTCACTAACTGTCAACAGGGAGTGGTTCTCAACTAGGTCTGTTTTGGAAAGTAAAATGAATCAAGGATTATGATGAAACAAGGAATATTTGAGTCTTTTCAAAAATGGAACAAGGATAGAAAAATGCTTTTCTGCAAAATACTTGAACTTGCTCAAAGCCTTACCTTGTCTACCCTAAGCCTCTCATACCTGAGTCTTCTCCCTTCTTTCTTTAGTCGGGTAAGTCTTGTTGAGTACTTTTGTACTCAGGGTTCTATTACCCATGTTGCAGGTATGGCAGATTCCTCAGTATGCCTTGGACCCTGCTGTGTGACTGTTGTTCAGGAAGAGGCCGATGAGGCCGATGAGTGATTATTCACCCTCGGGCTGGGTGAAGTATCTTTGTCTTTAGTTGTTGTCATATGCTACTCTGCCAACTCTATCTATTTGAACTATGGTCTGTAATAACTTCACTATTTATGTTGAACCCTGGTTTGTAAAACTATTGTTATCTAAGTCTTCCGCTATTTACTCCAATGTTATTTGCCAATATGTTCTAGAGATTGTAACTGAATTGTGAGATGATCCTGCGGACATTGGGCACTGATGTAGCCCAGTGGCGAAACCGGTCTTAATCTCTTGGCTGTACGGATCGACTGTCAGTGATTGACAATGATCAGTGGGCCATGGGATTAGGGCCGTTACGTCACAGAGTGGTATCGGAGCATCTCACTACGACGTTGCAATCTTTTTGCGAAAACTTCAAAAGGTTTTTAAGTCCAAAACTAAACTTGACTATTTTGAGTCCAAATTGCTTCTCTCATCTCATCTTGTCTTTGGCAACTAGTAGCAAGACAACATGTATAAGCCCTATGTACCTTACCTTAGTAGTTGCATTGCCTTGTTCCGTAGGAACGAATCATGCATCATGCCATAATCACTTGAGATAATAACTTCCTCTCTAAGTCTGTTGGGTTAGTATGCCTTTACCTTTTCTTGCTAGCCTTATGCTTCTCTTCTATCTATCTGATCCAGACATGGCCCGTATCAAGTTCACCGCTCGCAAGTCGACTGGACCCAATGGAGTGCCACGTCACCAGCTGGCACCAAGAGCAGGGGAAGAGGCAGGAGAATCCTCCAACGGACGTCGCTTTCCCCGCCGCCGCACCCGCAAGCAGCTGAAGGAGGAGATCAAGAATCTGAAGGCTGAGATGGAGAACATGGAGCACGACTTCTACATTCCCGCCTGGAGTTCTATGAGACACGAGCCGCTCTGGAGGAAGCCAACAAGAATGTGGTCCGTGCCATCCAGCAACGTGACGCAACCTGGATCCGCGAGGACGTCACCAGAGCCCAGCTCCATGGACTGCAGCAGTACACTGCCCAGATTGAGCAGTACAATGATATGCTTCATGAGGAGGTACATCAGCTGCACAACCAACTTCACCCCGTGGCTCCACCTGTTGCTGAGGATCCAGAAGATGGAGTCGTGGAGGAACCTGAAGTAGAACATGAGCCAGACCAGAATGAAGAAGTGGAACCTGCAGGAGATGTCCATGCCGAGGACGAGGATGAGGAGGAAGAGCCCGAACTCATCATCGAAGATGAAGATGACGATGAAGAGATGATCATCATCGATGACGACTAGATTCGTTGTGTCTGTGCCATCTGCTCACCTAAAGCCTTAAGTCTAGGTTTGGGGCGTTAGTTGGTCTTCTGTCTAGTCGAGTCTGTATCTTGTCTTGTACCTTTCCTTTGTCAGTCAGTGGTTATCTATCGAACCTCTGTATCAGTTACCTACCCTTGCATCAATGAATCTTATCAGTCAGTTTCGTTCAAAATCAATCTTTGGATGCTAAGTTCCCAAGTTCTTAACAGATGCCTGTGAACACCCGCACTGGAGCCGGAAGTTCCAGAGATGCCAACCTTCCAAACCCTCCACCAGTTCCTGCTACCCTGGCAGATGCCATTGCAGCCTTGGCCGCCGCTGCCAACCTGATGGCTCAGAACCAAGGGCAGCAGAACAACGTCAACCGTGGTCGTCGCAACAACCAAGAGACAACCTACGTGGACTTCACTGAAACCCGACCACCGGTCTTCACGAAGGCCGATGAACCTCTCGAGGCTGACGACTGGTTACGCACCATGGAACAGAAGTTCAGTCTTCTACACTGCACAGAGATCCAGAAGCCTCGGTTTGCTTCTCAGCAGCTCCGTGGTCCCGCAAGTGCCTGGTACGCCAACCTGTTGGCTGCCCAGCCTGAAGGTCACCAGCTGACCTGGAAGAGTTCCGCACCGCTTTCAGAGCACATCACATCCCTTCGGGATTGATGAAGATGAAGTTTGAACAATTCCTGGCCCTGCAACAGAAAGATTCCACCGTTATGCAGTACGTGGGACAGTTCAACCACCTGAGCCAGTATGCCTCCGACTATGTCAACACAGAGGAAAAGAAGAGAGATTGTTTTCTCAGGGGTCTGCACCCTAAGATTCGCAGAGGTCTATCCAACAACCTAAACGGATCCTATCATGATGTCGTTGACCGTGTGTCGCTTTCGAGGAAAGTAACCGCCAGTATCAGGAGGAGAAGAAGAAGAAGGCTGGGTCTAGCAGCTTCTCCAGCAACCATAAGCGCCCAAGAATCATCTATCACCCCAGCCACCACCAAAACCGTGCCCCATCCCCCATCAGCAAGTGGTCGTTCGTACCGCGGCCACCACCCATAATGCCAACCAGCAAAGTGCCACTCAGCCGAACGCCCCAGGTGTTCGTGTCACCACCCCTCAAACAGCTTACAACCATCCATGCTACAACTGTGGCCAAGTTGGTCACTGGTCTCGCGAGTGCCCAAAACCCAAGAAGAATGCCCAACATGCACAGAAAGGCCCTGGAGGATCACAGCAGCAGCAGCACCGTGCACCGCAGCAGCACGTCCAGAAGGGCAAGTTTGTCAAGAAGCACGGGCAAGTCTACTTCACCACCGTCAGTAACATCCCAGAAGGAGAGCCCGTCATGCTCGGTAGGTTCCCTGTTGCCAATCATCCTGCAGTCGTCTTATTCGATTCTGGTGCATCGCATTCCTTCATCAGTCGCACTTTTGTCATCAAGCATGAGTTACCCATGGGGGAGTTAAAAGAAAGTTTCTGCATACTTTCGCCTGGAGGGCGGATAAATACTAAGGAAGTGGTCCGCAGTATACCAGTAATGTTGGGGGAACATGTCTTTCCTACCACCATGATAGTACTGCGCAATCAAGCGATAGATGTCATCTTAGGCATGAATTGGATGTGTCAGTATAAAGCCATGATAGACATCTTAAATAGAGTTGTGAGAGTGGATATTCCTAACAGCACCTCCAAACTCCTTCTCCAACTTCCTATGCCTCAAAAACCAGCAACCACCCGGTTGAATACCGCCTGTGTTCCGGAAGTCCGGGATATTCCCGTGGTCTGTGAGTTCCCTGATGTCTTCCCAGAGGATCTACCTGGTCTGCCTCCCGACCGTATGTTGAGTTTGCCATAGAGCTAAAACCCGGGACTGCTCCTATATCCCGTAGAGCTTATCGAATGCCTCCCAGAGAGTTGGCAGAGCTGAAGATCCAATTGCAAGAGCTATTGGATAAGGGTCTCATTCGCCCAAGTTCATCTCCTTGGGGCTGTCCTGCTATCTTTGTGAAGAAGAAGGACAAAAGCCTTCGTCTATGCGTTGACTATCGCCCGCTCAATGAGGTCACCATCAAGAATAAATATCCCTTGCCTCGCATTGACCTTCTTTTTGACCAGTTATCTGGAGCCAAAGTGTTCTCCAAAATTGATCTCAGATCTGGTTATCACCAAATAAAAATCCGTCCAGAAGACATTCCTAAAACAGCTTTCACCACCAGATACGGCCTATATGAGTACTTGGTCATGTCCTTTGGCTTGACCAATGCCCCCGCTCATTTCATGTATCTCATGAACTCTGTGTTCATGCCAGAGCTCGATAAATTTGTAGTCGTGTTCATTGACGACATCCTTGTCTATTCAAGAACTCCTGAAGATCACGCCAAGCATCTTCGAATCGTTCTTTCTCGTCTCAGAGATCACCAGCTGTATGCCAAGTTCAGTAAATGTGAATTCTGGCTAGATCGAATTCAATTCCTTGGTCATGTCCTGTCCGCTGAAGGTGTGTCAGTTGACCCTGAAAAAGTGGCAGATATCTTGGATTGGAAGCCACCTACCACTGTCCGCGAAGTTCGCAGCTTCATGGGAATGGCTGGATACTATCGGTCGTTTCATCCCAGATTTCTCCAGAGTCGCCAAGCCTATCACAGAGTTGTTGAAGAATTCCGTGGATTTCGTTTGGTCACCAGCCTGTGAGCAAGCCTTTCAAGCCCTGAAGAAACTGCTAACTACATCACCAGTCCTAGCTCAACCAGATATCGAGAAACCCTTCGATGTATACTGTGATGCATCTGGTAGTGGTTTGGGCTGTGTTTTGATGCAAGAAGGACGAGTAATCGCTTATGCCTCACGCCAGCTTAAGCGACATGAGGAAAACTACCCAACCCATGATCTTGAGCTAGCAGCAGTCGTGCATGCCTTGAAGATTTGGCGTCACTATCTGTTGGGCAGCACCTGTAATATGTATACGGATCACAAGAGCCTAAAGTTATCTTCACTCAAGAAGAATTGAATATGAGGTAGAGAAGATGGCTTGAGTTGATTAAGATTATGATCTCAAGTACATTACCATCCTGGTAAGGCAAATGTAGTTGCCGATGCCCTCATCGCAAGTCATCCTGCCATTGGTCTGACGACGAAGCCCTATTATCATTCCTTGCTGCCATGAACTCTTTGAAAGGATGGGTATCGAAATGATCCCGCAAGGAAGCCTGAACAATGTCAGCATAGAAACATCCATCAAGGATCAAGTCATTGCTGCTCAGAAGGATAACCCTGGAATCAAGCACATCATCGAAAAGGTCCAGACCGGAAAGGCTGATTGTTTCGGGATCGATGATGTAGGAGTTGTTTGGTTCAAGAACCGTCTAGTAGTTCCCAAGGTGCCTGAATTGAGACAGTTAATTCTTGATGAAGCACACTTGACCAGATTCTCTATTCACCCCGGCAGTAACAAGATGTACCAAGACTTAAAGCAGAGATTCTGGTGGACTAAAATGAAGATTGAGATTGCCCGGTATGTCGCTCAGTGTGATACCTGCCAAAGAGTCAAGGCAGTACACATGAAGCCTGGAGGAGAATTGCAACCTTTGTCAGTACCCGCTTGGAAATGGGACGACATTAGTATGGATTTTGTCAATGGACTACCCAAGACCCAGAAAGGTTTTGATTCCATTTGGGTAATCGTGGACCGACTCACCAAACAAGCTCACTTTCTGCCAGTGAAGACCAGTTACACCGTCCCCACTTATGCCACTTTGTACAAGAACCACATAGTGAAACTCCATGGCATACCCAAGACCATCATCTCAGATCGTGGTACTCAGTTTGTCGCTAAGTTCTGGAAAGCGTTCCATGCCTCACTTGGAACCAAGCTATTGCATAGCACAGCATATCATCCACAAACGGATGGACAAACTGAGCGAGTCAACCAAGTGCTGGAGGACATGTTGAGAGCCTGTGTTCTTACCTTCGCAGATACTTGGGATGACTGTTTGCCTTTGGCAGAGTTCTCTTATAATAACAGTTACCAAGAGAGCATCAAAATGGCACCCTTTGAAGCACTGTACGGTCGTCGTTGTCGTACACCCCTCAGTTGGTCTGAGCCCGGAGAAAGAGAATTCTTTGGAGTTGACCTGGTCAAAAGATATGGAAGAGAAAGTCAAGCAGATACAAGAGAATATGAAGATTGCCCAATCTCGACAGAAGAGTTACGCTGACAAGAGACGTCGACCTCTGAAGTTTCAAGTTGGAGATTATGTATATCTCAAGGTCTCACCAACCAAAGGAGTCACTCGTTTTGGAGTCAAGGGAAAGTTAGCACCCCGCTACATCGGTCCGTTTGAGATTTGGAATGTTGTGGCAAGGTAGCTTACAAGCTGAAGTTGCCCGATCATCTCTCCGCTGTCCACAATGTTTTCCATGTCTCCCAACTCAAGAAGTGTCTCCGAGTACCAGAACATGTCGTGGAAGTTGAAGGTGTCGAGCTAGAGCCTGATCTATCCTACTCGGAATATCCAGTTCGCGTGTTGGACCACAAGGATCGCGTTACTCGAAGAACTACCACGAGATGGTACAAAATCCAGTGGAACCAGCACTCTGAAGAAGAAGCCACTTGGGAATCTGAAGACTTCTTGGCGAAAAACTATCCCGACTTTCTCGAATCCCTGTCAATGTAAAGTTTTGCCTTTATCCCTTCTTTGTCCTTTCTTAAGACGCAGAATCTCGGGGCGAGATTTCTTTTAGGGGGGAAGGCTGTAACACCTCTGGTTTAGCATGTAATTAACTTGACATATCATCATTATCATCTTTAAGCATCTTGATCATGATGTCATGTGTATGCATTTTGCTAAGTGTATCATTTTATGTGAAGTACCTCTATTGCAAAAAAAACCCTAATTAGCCCACTTCTCTCTACAAGGGCAAAATGGTAATTTCATCTCTGTGACTAGCTTTGTGTAATTCTTGTTCCTTTGGTGTCTTGAAGTGTTGTTGTGTTGGCCAAAGTTCAAAAATCAAAATCAGATTTCAAATCCCTTTGCAAAACCCTGATTTCCAAACCCTGGATTTTATCCCTCTTTTTGTAATTCAAAAATTATTCAAAATTTGAGGTTGGCCCAAAAAGCAAAGTTGTAGATCTGGCCAAGAGAAACAACTTTGGTATTTACAAATTTTCAAGTTGTAGTACAAAGTTTTGAGTTATTTCAAATTCATTCAAACCCCAACTTTTGTTCCCTTTTCAGTTTTCAAAATTTATTCAAAAACTATTGAGTTTCAGGAAAAGTGTATAATAGCAAAGTTGTAGGTTTTGATAAAAGGAACAACTTTCATATTTGCAGATTTTCAAGTTTCAGTATAAAATCCAAAGTAATTTTGAATTGATTCAAATTTCAAAAGTGTCCCCTTTTCTGATTTCAAATATTGTTCAAAAACTATTTGGATTTTGAAAATGTTCTTATTGACAAAGTTGTAGATCTCTTTTTTCTGAACAACTTTGATGTTTTGAGTTTTTGTTGCTCAGTTCAATTTTTGAAAGTAATTTGCAAAATTCAAAATCTGCTCAAAGTCAAAAGCAAGGGCATAGCCCTGTTCCTCTTCCTCCTAGGGACGGGGGGCCCGCCATGGCGCCCCGCCGGCGTCGCGCGCGCCGCGTGCCTGGCTGCCGCACCCATGCCCCCGACTTGTCGCCTGCAACCGCACCATCATGCCGCTCCCGCACGCGCGAGCGCTGACTCTCTCCCGTCCCCCACAGTGCCCAGCGAGCCGCCGCCGCGTGTTCATCACGGCGAGCACACGCCCAGGCCCTGGCTGCACGCCGTCCCTCCGCCAGAGCGCAATCGAGTGCGCACGCTCCCGCCGAGCTTATCCACCCCTCTCCGTGCTCTCTACCGGTCTCTGGCCGCGGTTATAAAAGGGCCGCCGACCGCCGGAGTTCAACCCCCTCCGCCACCGTCGCCAGCACCAGCCAGAGCTCCACTTGCTCAACCACCTAGCCTAAAAGCTCCGCCGTGATCTCACGCAGCTTCCCCACTCCTCAATTTGGTCACTACCGCCTCCATTCGCCCGGCGTAGCTCGCCGTTGTCATCTCCGGCGAGAATCCCGTCGAGGTCGGGATCGTGAAATACTCCTCTCCGGCCTTGATCATCCTCCACTGACCCCCGCATCACTTTCCTTACTCCTTTGCGCCTCTGACTGACCCCTTGCGGACGCTTGTGTCGCGCAGGATCGCCGAGTCGACGATCGCCGCCGTGAGCTTTCGCCGGTCACCGTCGACCACCCTCCTCCGTCCATCCCTTCCCTCGCCGAGCCGCTTAATCGACGCCGGTGAGCCCCCTGTTGCCTCCCGTGCCCTTGGTTTCGCCGCGGAGTGACTGCAGTGCCCGGCGTAGCAGCGCCGCCGCCGTCGGCCGGCCGCCGGTGAGCGGAGGAGAAGAACAGTGCCGTTTTTCTATTTTCTTCATACATGTGAATAGTGCTCTGATTTCTCTTTTTTGTGGTATTTCTGTGTTGATCCAAAAATTCTGAAATTTTGATAGTAGACTCTTTACACCTTGAAGTATTTTATAAAATATAAAACTTGACTTTTCTGAAAATTTGAAAATGAAAAATCTCCCTTTAATTAATAAATGATGGTTTTGGATTTTTAGAAAAAGATTTATAACTCCAAAAATTATGAGATCATTTTTTGTGAGCTAGTTATGCCTTGACAAGTCCCTGGTGAATTTTGAAGTCTTTTGAAACAAGTTAATTTTGGGCATTTATTTTAATTCCTAAATAGTGCCTTTTGTTAATTAATGCCTAGATTTAATTGAGCACCTTAATGACCTCCAAAAATTATGAAATTTGTTTTACCATATACTTGTACCCTAATAAACTTATGAGATTAATTTGGTAATTTTTGGAGCACCTTCATAAAATGACCTTTTAAATAATTAAGAAAAAATAGAAAAAGGTGATTAGGGTTTAGTGTTGAATGCCTGTGATGTGACTTTTTGGATTGATTGATGTTCATAGACCCCTACCCCTCTGGTCTATGATGATTGTGATGCCTTATGATGTTTATGCTTAGGTTTAATAAAAGTTGCTTAATTAAACTTGTTAATATTGCTAAAAGGGATAAGTAATCTATTGTCCACTTTAACAACCACTTATCCTTTGCTAGGCTATGCTCTAGTTTCATCCCATGCACTTTGTTCTTACTAGCATACTCATGTGCATGCATCATTGCATACGTATAGTGACCGAGGAAGAAGGCCCTGAAGTCGAGGTAGCCACCGAAGGATCTGTCCCCGAGGCAACCCCGATTCCGTCAACTGCACTGCTGACTCCGAGCCTGTCCTTTTTGCCATTCAAGGCAAGCCCCGGTGCATTTAAACCCTTCCTTGCTTTATAAAGTTTTTCTTAAATGTTTTAAGTTAAACTACTGCATTAAGTTTTAGGAGTTGTGTGATGACCTAACTCTTGCATTACTTACCTCCACCGTCAAACCCTAACCCTGTTTAAAAACTATTTGAAAAATGCTTAGCAATGCTATACACTAGATTTGCAATAAAAATGCCAATTTCAAAGGTGTGATCACTTTAAGAAATTTATGGGAATTTCTGGTTACTCCCACTATTGGCTAAGTATCTGATCCGTACTTAGTCAATGGGAAGGAGAGGTTGTCCTAGCGTACGGTGCCGTCATGTTGTAGTCCAGGACTCAACAGTTGACACCGACCGGGACAGGGTTGAAAAACTGACAGGACCTGTACTCTTGGGTTAGAGTCCCGAGGTGCTTGTCGCTGGCTGGAAAAATTAGGGACCACCTGTATGGGGGCCTGCTGACTAAGACTTGCAACTATTCACATACTACGGAAAGCTTCGGCTCCGAGGAATCCTTTATTGGACCGACAACCGCGCACTGGGAGTGGAGAGATGGCGGAAGTAGCATGTACCCACGTGGGTTAAAGTCCCGGATTGGAGTGGTGTTGTACTTCCGGGTGGCGTAGGACCGGGCCCAATCTTGGAGGAATCGTGGGAGACGAGTTGGCATATGCAAGCTTTGGTGCTACATATGCAGTGTGGATAGGGACCCTCAGCTGAGTATCATTTATCCGGATTAACGCTGCTCCTCGTTATGGAGACTTAGTCACTGACTGTCAACAGGGAGTGGTTCTCAACTAGGTCTGTTTTGGAAAGTAAAATGAATCAAGGATTATGATGAAACAAGGAATATTTGAGTCTTTCAAAATATGGAACAAGGATAGAAAAATGCTTTTCTGCAAAATACTTGAACTTGCTCAAAGCCTTACCTTGACTACCCTAAGCCTCTCATACCTGAGTCTTCTCCTTCTTTCTTTAGTCGGGTAAGTCTTGTTGAGTACTTTTGTACTCAGGGTTCTATTACCCATGTTGGGTATGGCAGATTCCTCAGTATGCCTTGGACCTGCTATGTGACTGTTGTTCAGGAAGAGGCCGATGAGGCCGATGAGTGATTATTCACCCTCGGGCTGGGTGAAGTATCTTTATCTTTAGTTGTTGTCATATGCTACTCTGCCAACTCTATCTATTTGAACTATGGTCTGTAATAACTTCACTATTATGTTGAACCCTGGTTTGTAAAACTATTGTTATCTAAGTCTTCCGCTATTTACTCCAATGTTATTTGCCAATATGTTCTAGAGATTGTAACTGAATTGTGAGATGATCCTGCGGACATTGGGCACTGATGTAGCCCAGTGGCGAAACCGGTCTTAATCTCTTGGCTGTATGGATCGACTGTCAGTGATTGACAATGATCAGTGGGCCATGGGATTAGGGCCGTTACGTCACATGGAGGCCTGCCTTCTTCTCCTTGCATCTGCTCCTCTAGTACTTTCACGTTGCAGCTCTTGCTCGCTCCATTCCAGAAAACCCTAACTCCCCAAGCGCAATGGCGAGCCATGATGATCGCGGCAAGCACCCGGCGACGAGGAGGCCGAGGGGAGTCGCGCTCGGGCCTCCGCCAGCGTGGGTAGGATTCTCGCCTATGCCCTTTGTGGCAGTTTCTTGAAATCCCGCTTACACCATGTTACGTTTACCGGCAGGATTCCGTCATCTCTACCGCGGCGGGCACGCCGGCCTTTTCGGCAACGGGGGGGCCCAGGAGCTCCATCATCGGGCTCGTCGAGCTCCTCCGACGTTCCTCCTACCATTCCCATCCTGGGGAGGTGAACCCGGAACGAGACTCCGACGACGACTCTACGACCACAATCGACGCCTTGAAACTTTATGGGCTGCGGGACGAGTCCCGGGAGGAGCTGGCCGCCATCTCAAAGCAGTACGGGATCGACCAGCTGGAGGGGAGGACCAGCACCGGCAGTTCTGCGACGCAATCACGGGTATGAACATCCAACCCTGGATCGGCTTTTGGTCGTTCTTGTTGATCTTTAAACCGATCCACCTCATCTTGTCGTTCACAGCGCTGTCTGAAGAACCGGAGCGCCTGAAGATGGCGGCGAACGCCGTCGCAGACCGGGTGAACGCCCAGGGCGACACTGCCGAGGCGCGCCTGGCCAACGTGCACGGCCGCGTCGAGCAGGTCGCCCTGCAAGGCGTGCACCATGGCGTGGCGCTAGGGCTGTCGACTCTGACGGTCTGCACGGAGGAGGACTTCTCTGGGATGCCGGTCGGCTTCCCCGGCGGGGCATTCCCAGAAGACGTCGAACAGATCGACGGTTTTCTGGACTCCTACGAGGATCACGCTCATGCCCTCACCATAGTCACCAACACTTTTGTACAGCCCCTGTTATGAACAATGTTCCATTTTGCCACGTTCATGTGTACAACCTGTTCTCCCGTTCTGTGCTTGCCGAGTGTTCAATTTTTATTTAACCGATTGCACAGCACCGCGTGCACTTGGTCCTGTTTTCTGCAAACTTATGTCCTTTTTTTTGCGCTAAAGGCGACACATGCCGTGTCGGCTGTTTTTGTTCTAAGGGCGATAGACTCTATCGGCCATTTTGTGCAAGGGCGACACGACTTTGTATCGGCCGTCGGTTCCCGCCAGTTCTTGATTCTGTTATGCACCGACCTCCACGCTAGGATGAAACCTCTTTAGATAACGTCATTAATCGCCCTAGCAAACTCTTCTCCTTGGAGGGTTTTTAGAATGTACGCATTACCGGGAGCACATCTCAGAACTCGAAAAGGCCCTTCCCAGTTAGGGGACCACTTGCCGAATACCTTATCTTTGGTACCGATTGGCAAGACAATTTTCCAAACCAAGTCTCCTTCTTCGAATCTTTTTTCTTCACTTTCGAGTTGTAGTACTTGGCAACGCGTATCTTGTTCTTTTCAATATTTTCCAAGGCTTTGAGATGAATCAAATGCAAATCCTCTAGCTCGTCCATCATCAAATCTTTATAATTCCCTTTAGCTAGGTCGTCCTGCAATGTAACTCATCTTGACCCCGCTTGCAACTCCCATGGTAGCACTGTGTGATGCCCATAGACCAACTCGTATGGTGACGTCTGAGTCGACCCATGACAAGTCATTCGGTAAGCCCACAAAGCTTTGTTGAGTACCAAGTGCCACCTTTTAGGTTTCTCTTCAGTCTTCTTTTGAATAATCTTAATCATGATTGTTAGAAGCCTCTGCCTGCCCATTGGCCTGTGCATAATAAGGGGAGGAATTATAGAGTTTAATCCCCATCCTTCGGCAAAGTCACAAAACTCAGAGGAAGTGAACTGAGTTCCCTGATCGGTAGTGATGGATTGAGGAATGTCGAATCGGTGGATGATATGCTCCCTGACGAAAGACACCATATTTTCTGACGTCACCTTCTTCAATGGGATGGCTTCAACCCACTTAGTGAAATAGTCCGTGGCCAACAGGACAAACTTATGTCCTTTGCTAGATGGAGGGTGGATCTGGCCAATCAAATCAATGCCCCATCCTCTAAAAGGCCAAGGCTTAATGATCGGATTCATGGCCGATGCTGGGGCCCTTTGCACATTGCCGAATCGCTGGCAATCCTGACAACCTCTGTAGTATTCAAGCAATCTTCGAGCATAGTTGGCCAAAAACATCCAGTCCTCCTGATTATCCATCTCATACGGTGAGCCGACTGGTGTGCACCACATACGCCCTCGTGCACCTCGTACATCAGCTTCCTAGCCTCGTTTTGGCTCAGGCACTTAAGCAAAACTCCATCTATGGATTTGTAGTACAGTTGATTGTCCACGAGTGTAAACTTAAGAGCCTTGCACCTGAGTCTTCGGGAGACTTTTCTGGATGGGTCCCTGAGGTAATCGGCAATGTGGTCTCTCCAGTCTTCAACTGCCTGATTATCACTCGGAATCACTTGATCATCCTCTGGGGCCGCTTGCTCTTCCTCAAGTGCAAAAATGTTTTGATTCTCCCTATACCCGGATGCTGCCTGGGCCAACTGGTTTGCTTCTTCATTTTGCCCCCTAGGAATATGTTGCAAGGTCGCCGATCGGAACTGTTTGAGGAGCTCTTGGCAACCTTCGTGATATTCCTGCAGCGTGTCGTTTTTGCACTCGTATTCACCGGTCAGCTGCCTGATCACCAACTCCGAGTCACCGAAGATCTCCACGGCGTCTGCCTTAATGTCCACAAGCAACCGCAGCCCTCAGAGCAGTTCTTCATACTCTGCTTGTTATTAGTCACTGGATACTCGATCGGTATAGAGTACTTGAAGGTGTCCCCTTGGGAGAAATCAACATGATCCCGACTCCACCACCTTTGCTGCACGATGATCCATCAAAAAACAATGCCCAAGGGGCAATGAATGGTACCATGTTAGCGTTAGGATCACGATGGTGAATGCAAAATCGGCCATAATCTGGCCTTTAACAGCCTTTGCCGATTCAAAACGCAAATCAAACTCAGAGAGAGCTAAAACCCATTTAACGATCCTCCCACTAAAATGGCATTGATAACATATGCTTGATTACATCAAACTCTGACACTACCACGCACTCGGCATCCAGCAAATAGTGCCGAAACCTGGTAGAGGAATAGAAAACGCACAAGCACAACTTTTCTGTAGCCGAGTACCTCGTTTCGGGTCCAGTAGCTTTCGGCTAAGATAGGCTATGACTCTCTCTGTTCCCTCGAATTCTTGCATGAGGGGCCGACCCTATTGTTAGGTTGTCGGCCGCCACGTACAACCTGAAAGGCTTGTCGAGTTGTGGAGGAACCAATACTGGTGGTGCCTTCATGTACTCTTTGATTTCGTCGAAAGCCATTTGTTGCACGTCACCCATACGAATCCTGATCTTTCTTGAGCTTCAATAGTGGAGAAAATGGCAGCACGCGCTTGGAAAGTTGGGATATGAAACTTCTGACAAAGTTAATCTTGCCGAGTAGCGATTGCAGCTCTTTGAGATTGGTTGGCGGCACTACCTTATCAATCGCTTCCATGCTCTTCTTGCCAACCTCGATGCCTCTTTTGTGGACCAAGAATCCCAGAAACTCACCAGCCGACACCCCGAATGCACACTTGGTTGGATTCATCTTTAACCATGTTTCCTGGTGCACTCTAAAGACTTCCTCAAATCGGCTAAGTGTCCTTTTTTGCTTCTGGA
Source organism: Coix lacryma-jobi var. lacryma-jobi (assembly GCA_009763385.1). Classification (NCBI taxonomy): domain Eukaryota; kingdom Viridiplantae; phylum Streptophyta; class Magnoliopsida; order Poales; family Poaceae; genus Coix; species Coix lacryma-jobi. The sequence goes on from CM019822.1 coordinate 72,956,670, forward strand.
TTTGACCACCACGTCATCAATGTAGATTTCTATGATTTTGCCGATTAGCTCATGAAATATGTAATTCATGGCTCGCTGGTAAGTGGCACCGGCATTTTTCAAACCAAAAGTCATGACAATCCATTCAAACAAACCTATATGGCCGTGGCACCTGAAGGCGGTTTTTGCAACGTCCTCTGCAGCCATGAAGATATGGTTGTAACTCGCCATTGCCATCAGAAAGCTTATGATTTCAAAACCGGCCGGCCGAAGCATTGACTAGCAAATCAGCCACTGGCATTGGATACCCGTCCATAGGAGTGGCTTTGTTGAGGTCCCTGAAGTCAATGCAAACCCTCATCTTTCCGTTCTTCTTGTATACTGGGACAATGTTGGAGATCCAGTCCGCATATCGACATGGCCGGATGAAGTTTAGCTTCTAGTAATCTTTCCACTTCCTTTTTCACGTCGGCCAATACCTCTTCCTTGTAGATCCTACGTGGAAGCTGTTTATACGGGCGGTACCTGGGCTTGATCGGCAATTTATGCTCGACAATGGACCGGTCTAATCCGGGCATCTCTGTAGTCCCAAGCGAAACAGTCTTGAACTCTTTTAGAAGATCTACCAATTGCACTCTGAAGTCAGGGTCTAAACCGGAACTTTATGACATCGGCCTTTTCTTACTTGAGCCACCAACATCGTTTACCTCTCTAGGTTATCGGCCGACGTGAAGCCACGTCCCAGCTTGCCTTCGCTGTTGTCGGTTGGGTTATCCATCTAAAAGAAGCTTTGAGAGCCGATTGCTTGGATCGGCTGCTGATCTCTGCCGTAGATGTTGACAGGACCTTCTCCCCACACGCGATCGGAGAAGCATTCCACTCCGTCGAATTCCCAGTAAGTGGGTTCAATAGCAACAACACTCACCGAGTTGTCAGCATGGACAATCTCGATGTCATCTCCAACCCACTGTATGAGTATTTTGTGCATGGTTGAAGGTATGCAGCAGTTGGCGTGGATCCAATCCCTGCCCAAAAGCAGGCTATATGCCCCCTTGCCATCAATGACGAAGAAGGTCATGATGAGCGTCTTTGATCCAATCATCAGTTCCACGTGCACGGCACCCCGAGTGTCAGAGGGATTGCCGGCAAAGTCACGGAGTATCATGTCCGTTTGAGCAGATCTTCATCGTTCATGCCCAGCTTTCTGAAGGTGGCGTAAGGCATGATGTTGATTGCTGCGCTGCCATCGACAAACATCTTGGTCAGCGGCTTTCGTTGACGTACCCCTTGACATACAACGGCTTTAAATGCCAATGCTTGGCTGGCTTGTCAAATGCTGCCTCTGAGACAACACGAGCTGTGCCGCGAGCTCGTCGTGCTCGGCCTCGTTAGAGTCCGAATACACCTCGTCCTGTGCCCCCGGCCGGCAGGAGCCATGAATTCCAGGGGAAGGAAGAAAGTCATGGCCACGTCAGCGCCTTTGTCAGTGTCGTCTGGTTTTTCCTTCGGGCGCCACTCTTGCTTCTTCCCATCGGCAGCTGCCTTCTTCCAACTCCTATTCCGGAGGAGCTGAGTGCACCTCCTTTTCTGGCTCTTTCTGAGCCCTGGCGGGCACCACTACCCCTTTTGCCACCTATATGGGCGGGGCTGTGCCTCCTCGCTGTCGTCCTGGTGGTGCGCCCACTCCTGATCGGCATATCTTTTGGCTTGCCGATCCGGGCTTTCCTTTTAGGCGCCGATCGTCCATTGGGATGCGTGCTCCCAATCTTTCGTGGACGGGACGGCGGTGACTCGAGCTGCCTATACCCCTTGTACTGATTGCTGCACTCAGGGCAGTTATTGACGGCAGGCAGCTTCAAGCCTTCGTTCCAGCAGTGGCGGAAGAACGGGCAGTCCCTGTGAGCCTGCTCCTGCTCTTGGCGGCGTTCCTGCCTCCCTGCGGTAGGCCTGTTCTCTGCGGTAGGCCCTCTTCTCCAGACGGTACGATACTCCCCGTGTGACCGTCTTCACGCTGATATTCTTCTGTGAATCTCTGTTCCTCGCGTTGGAGACGCCTCCGCTCTTTCTCACCTTCCCGGCGCCAATGTGAGGAGATCCTTGTGGGTAGGCCTGTGCCTGGAAGATGATCCCCGTGCTCATATCGACTATTCGTGGTCTGGGTACGCTGTCGGAATTCATCGCTGGTGATCTGCCGATCGGGGTCCACTGTGCCAGACTCACGCGCTTTGTCGGAGGTGAGGACTTTGACTTTGCCCTTGCCCTGGGGTCCTCTGGAGCTACCATGTTCACTGAGAAGAACACGGCGTTCTGGGCGAAGGGGTGGTTAGCATCGATCTTCATCTTGCCATTGAACTTGATGTGGCCGTCCTGGATGGCCTTCTGGATCCTTGTCCTGAACACACGGCACATTCATTAATAGAATGAGTGTTAGTGTTGTGGAAACCGCAGTACTTCTTGTCCTTGACCCCTCCAGGACGCAGCATCGGGTGTGATCCGGGGGTAGCCTGATTCTCCCTTAGGCGACAAGGAACTCGAAGAGCTTGTCGGCCTTGGTGACGTCGAAGTCGTATGCCCCCTTCTGCTGGCACAGCCATTGCTGTTGGCCTGGGTCGGCTCCTTGTCCCAGTTGAGCTCTGCAGCGGCCACCTCATCTTCAGCGTCGGTGTAGTCATCGGCTTCGTCCAGGAAAGCCTGATACATCTGGGCCGCGACATTGTCCTTCTGGAAGCGCCCTTCCTCCGGAAGCCTTGCGCTTGGATAGTCATCTCATTCAGCCGATGAGAGAGATGACCCAAGTCCTCAAACTCTTGACCGAACAGCTTGTCCCTAATGCTCGGGAGCATGCCTGCCACGGCCAATGGTGGAAGCTGATCGTCCGGCAGGTACATGCCGAAGCACTAGCTCTTGACTTCCCTGAACCTGCGCAGGTAGTCCTGTGGTGTCTCATTTGGCCTCTGGCGCACGTACATGATGTCCACCAGCTTCTTCTCCTTGGTGCCCGTGTAGAAGTGTGTATGGAACTTTTGTTCCAAGTCTGCCCAAGAGAGAATAGAGCCCGGCGGTGGTGGTGAGACGTGAACCATGCGAATGCCGGTCCAGTGAGTGACGACGGGAAGTACCGAACCCTGAAGGCATCTTCGGTATTGGCCTCCCAAGCTGGAGCAGATAACGACTGACGTGCTCCACGTGCTGGGTCTGTCTAAGCTGGAGAACTTGGATAGGTCTGTCGGCACTTTGACTCTGGGAGGCAGGCCACACGGTGGAACCATTCGGGGAACGGAGACCTGTAAGCATAAGTGCCCTTAGGCTTCAGGCCGAAAGTGCGCTGCATCATATCCGCCATCTTCTCTAGCATGACATCGAACGTTAGAGTCGGTGGTCTTTTCGGCCGTCGGCTTCCCCATATCTAGATGTGGGGCGCCCTCTATGTTGTGAGGCTCAAGCATCTCATGGTAACCGTTTCCGTAGTAGTCCTTTATGAGCCTATAGGTTTGCGGGGAGATCTTGCGTGTTGACTCTGGCGGCTGACCTTAGTGCCGAACGTGAGCTGACCCATGGTCGGCAATTGGCCCTCTGGCGTGTGCTTCTCTTGAATGGTCATCCCGCTTGATTGAGCCTTAGCGGGGTCTCCTCACCAGCAGCTCCTGCCCCCTTGAGGTGATCCGGCAGGTTGAAAAGATGTGGCCCCGCCTATAGGGCCAAACTCCGCCTTCATGAGTTCGTCGGCCTTGGGGCCAAATTGGGCGATCATGATGGTGCGGAAAGTGTTGTGAGAAACGCCCCATGCATGCGACCGATGGCACCAGAGATAGCTTCGTGACTATGTGAGACATTTTCAGCACTGCCTCCGCTTCCCCGGGATTTCATGGGTTGGGCTGGACGGGCTTCGGCAGATCGTGCAGACGGCGAACCTTTCCGCTCTTGTTCTTGGAGAAGGCTTCTAGGCACTTGGCTTGGAATTCGGCACAAGCATTATCCACCTGCTCTTTGTACTCATCGGGTAGTTCACCGAGCTGCACCTGCACGAGCCCCGCCTTGTTGCTGGCCTCGGCTTCAGTGACTTCAACCATTGCTGCAGGAAAAAAGGGTCCCACCAGGCGTGCCAAAATGTGTGTTGGCACCAAAAGTGACGCACTATGCCAATCACACATAAAGCCAGAGAAGCTAGCTTCAAACGTGGCCCGGGTGCTCAGAAGTCCGGTGCGTGCCAGTCAGTTTGCCCTGCAACTAACAAAGGAGAGAAACTGTTAAATACAAAGCTGGAACATGCCGGGTATGACCAGACAGTTCCAAGATGTACGGCCCTGAAGCCACTTATGACGACATATAGCTATGAAAGCTATCTGCCAACAGGTTTAAAGATCATTCGGCAGTATGAACGAAGTTATGTGAGTAACAAGTGGCCGCGATACGTTTGCATGAGAATTGTACTTGCATGGTGTATTAACTATGAATTAAAATTTAACCAATCTCGATTGTGCAATCGAGTTGGGGTCCATGGGGATTCAACATACAAACCAAGCATAATTAAACTAATCTAAAGCCTGCGCCTGCCGCACAACACCTAGCCTTGTCATAGATCACACATACTTAACGTGCATGAACCCTCACCACGTGGCAATCTAGATACGATCAAATCGGCTATTACGGACAATAGATCTACTGCATGGAGGACCTTACAATAATGAATATGAAAGAACAGGAAAGATCTATAAAGAGACAGAGCCGAACGAGCGAGATCTAGATTGGGCAATAAGTGTTACAACGAAATAAACGTAACAAGACATATAACACAAGGTAACTTAATGAATCTATTAGATCTTGCCCAACCTAGTAGAGCCGATAAACTTTTTTACTAATGCCTTAATCCGCCGCACGATACAAGGCTTAAGCAAAAACCTCCCGTCACAAGTTTAAATCCGCCGCAAGATACTAAGCTTTAAACGTACGAGGACTACTTGCATCACACTTAAATCCGCCGCAAGATACTAGACATGATAACAAGGTTGTCGGGGACTTACGGAGGTCGAAGGATCGATGACTCCACTCGAAGAACATGACGACAGGACTTGGACTCGAAGATGGCACGGGGCCGGGTTGGTTGTATTGATTGTGTGTACCTTTACAATGTCTAGGGTTATATTTTATACCCTGGTGTTCTATGCGTCCAGAAGGACACGATTACAACGACAAACTCAGGAAACTTATCTAAATACGATGCCTTCACCCCCATGCCTTCTCTAATAACCGGCACGTGCTAAAATGATGAGATCTTTGTCGCTAAATCTCCTAACATGCCGCATTTGTCGTCTTCGGGCGGAAATCGACTCCAATTTAAGTAACCGACCGCAGGCGTCACATTGCCGAACTCGTTCGTCGTTGACCAGTCACCTCCATAGCTTTACCGAATCAGTTGAATTAGCCGACCGCGTTTGCTTTTTGCCGAATCCTTCAGGTAGTGGTTTCCTCTGAACCTGCAATGCGCTGGCCCACTCGTCATAGTGCGAAAATTCTGTGTTAACACATGGGTGTATGCCGGGTCTCTGAGTGATGAGTGATTGTCAACTGGGATGATGCGCATGTTCTTTGGCTTGTGTTGTGCAGGTGTTGAGGCCGGATGCAGGGATCAAAGGCGAGGTGAAGGTCAAGTAGAGACGTGCCGTGCCGATGGACCGAGAGTGGCGAAGGGCGGACGTGAGGCTTGGACTGAGGGACCAGAGGCCCGAGGATCAGCTATGGTGGCTGGCAGCCTGTGACGACAACAAGTGAAGAAGTGCGGTCATGTGTTGCCTGAGTCGTGGACTTGGGGACACGTGTCGGTGGATGGGGTGCACGGAGGTGCATCCCCTCTACGACGTCGGTTTGGTGGTAGAGCCAGGGAAAAACCATCGGATGGACGGTTTCCAGGATTGGGCCTCAAAACCTGGGCATGGATGGTTTTCCGAGTTGGCCTCAAAACTCGGGCTGAGGGTTTCCGAGTTTGGCCTCAAAACTCGGGCTGAGGACGGTTTCCAGGTTTGGGCCTCAAAACCTGGGAGGTGAGGGTTTGCTGAGTTTGGCCTCAAAACTCAAATGCTGGTGGGCTGGTTTCCCAGTTTGGGCCTCAAAACCGGGGGTTGCCTGGAAAGGCTGGTTTCCCGGTTTGGGCCACAAAACCGGGGGTGCAGAGCGAGGGCGGCACGTGGCAGCAATCGGGAGGTTGCATTGAGGCAACGCTACAACTTGTGCGGGCGTGGCCGTCGGATACACCTACCACCGAGTTGGTCCAGAATAACCCTAGGTTTTAGCGGTTCGCTCTGTAATTAGAGAGGGGTAGAGTAGGAATAGAAATTAGGATAAGTAGAGGGAGACACCCTCCTCCCTTCCTATCTCAGTCATTTGCTCTTTGCACTTAGGGTTTCCTGCTCTCCCAATCCCCTGCTGTAGCTAGCTGAGATCCGCAGAGAACCATACCTCTATGTACTTGAGATTTTGAGGAAGTGAGGTCGTAACCTCACTGTTGTAGCGTGTGTTTGTGCTACGGTTGCAGATCGATGTGTTGATTCACGTTTTGCTTCGTGTTCTTCGCGTTCTTCGTTTCTCCGCGTTTTTCCCGTCACTCGATCTCTCTCTCCCGTGCGTCTTTGCGAAATCGGTTTGAATCATCTTGTTCATATTTGAAAGGAGATCATTTCCACCGAAGGAATTTATCTATCTCCCTACGAACAAGTAGATCGGGTTGATTTCGTTTTCGTGGCGCTTTTCGGTTCATCCTTCTCCCCTTTTGATTTCCCGGAGTTTGAGTTGATTTGAGCGGTTGATTTCTTGGGGATAGTCTCCTAACTACCCGGTGATCATCTTCTCTAAGTTTGAGAACTTGGGATTTTGAGTTGGATCGAATTTGGAGAGATTTGGGGAGGAGGCGATCAAAATCGCCCTCCCTGGGTACTCGCGGACAGTCCGCGGTTTTGATGTGCGGACAGTCCGCGCGCCGGGCTCCGACCGAGCAGTGGTCGCGCGGCTTGACTGTGTTTGCCTCGGGTGATCGGCGGACAGTCCGCCGTTGACAGGCGCGGACAGTCCGGCCCCGGGCATGGACTTTGCAGCAACCTTGCTGTTTGGCGAGTTTTGCCGGCGGATAGTCCGCCACTCGCCCGAGGACAGTCCGGCACTACCGCGGACAGTCCGGGACCGTACTGGCGGACAGTTTGGTCCGCGAATCAGCTGTTTGCTCCGGTTTAGTGTGTTTGCTCTCTTGGCTTATTCGCTTGGTTTCTGGACTTCTCGTTTGACCTTGTAGTTGACCAAGGAACTTCTCTAGGTATCTTTGCTACTTGTTGGCATCGGTATTGAGGGATTTCTCTACGTAGCCGTCTATCTACGTTAGGGACTTGGTTTGTGAGGGTCGTGATCGAGCCGGAACTTTTTGGAGCTTGGTTTGCTACTTCCTTGTGGTGCTCCGCTATGATCCTAGGGATCATCCACCCTCTTCCAAGGGTCGTGAGCATCACGGTTTCGGTCGCCGTCTCTCGGGGTTGATTTTGGGACATTTGGCCAAAGTTTCTGAAGGAAATTTTTGAGCTACCATTCACCCCCCCTCTGGTCGCCTTGCTAGTGCTTTCTCGGTCCTTCAATTGGTATCAGAGCAGGTTAAGGATCTTCCACCTTAGCCGGTTCCAGATCCACAGAAGGCGACATGGATCGCGGCGTGGGCAAACCACCGTTTTTCGATGGAACGAACTATGCGTATTGGAAGATACGCATGTCGACCTATCTGCAGAGTTTGGGTGCTTCCATCTGGGATATTTGCAACTCTGCCGATTACGTGGTCTTGGCTGCTCGTGTGACTCAGCGTCAGATCGATGATCACGATGCCAATAGCCGAGCCCGTAATGCTCTTTTCTCATGTTTGAGCATGAGTGAGTTTGATCGCGTTTCTCACCTCGCTACGGCTCGGGAGATTTGGGCTACCCTCATGCGTTTCCATGAGGGAACCTCTCAAGTCAAAACCCGACTCTACGAGTCGTTCAAGCGAGAGTATGAGAACTTTCGACACATGCCTGGTGAGAGCATAGAAAGTTTATTCGCTCGCTTTCAGGTGATTGTCAACAGGATGAGGGCTAACAAGGAGCTGTTGCCTTTCGACGACCATGAGAGAGCTTTGAAGCTTTTGCATACTCTCGATCGGTCGGTGTGGATTCCAAGTTCAAGCGATTCAAGCGTATCGAATCGCCGAACTATGAGACCCTCACGTGCGACGAGCTCTTTAGTAAGCTCAAGTCCAGTGAGATTGATGCCATGGCGAGGGCCTCTTATGTGAATCCTTCTGGCCCGTCAATGGCTTTGGTTTTTGGCTCTTCTACTAACCCCTCTGGTGGCTTTGCACTCTCTTCTCTCTTTTCTGTCACAGAGGACCAGCTTGAGTCTTTGGGGGATGATGAGCTAGCCTTGCTCATCAACCGGTTCTCGCGGTTCCACAACAACCGCATGAACCGTCGCCGCGGAGGAGGACGCTCGGGATGCTACGAGTGCGGCGACCCCAACCATTTCATCGCCAATTGCCCGAAGAAGAACAAGCAGACCTTCGGCAAGGCGGACCATGGGCACAAGTACGACTCCGGCAAGCGCCAAGGACAAGCATGTCCCCCGAGGCACAAGCGGAGGGGTGGCTTCGACAAGGAGTACATCAAGGCCAAGTACTTGGAGAAGGCCCAAGCTGAGCAGCGTGCGTTCTTCGCCACGCTCAGCGACGTCGACGGCTCGTATGAAGACTCGGCTTGCTCAAGCGACGATGAGTCCGAGACGAAGAAGAGGATCGAGGACAAGCTGAACGGCCTCTGCCTCTTCGCCGACGACGACGGCCTCTGCACCATGGCACTCGACGGCGAGCTGGTGAACTCCCCTCGGAACGACGACGACGATGACACCTCCCAGGTATCTCTCACCTACGACGATCTCTCTGCCGAGGTTGAGAAGCTTACTGCCATGCTCCTTAGTCAGGATAAGTTGCTTAGGCGTGCCGCTAGAGAGCGCAAGGAGTTTAGGCAGAAGTGGGAGGATACGGTGAAGGAGCTTGATTCAGTCAAGTCCACCGTGGTTGTTACCGATGAGGAGGAGTTTGAGGCATGCACCACGCACATGACTGATCTTCTCACTTTGAGGAGTAAGTATGTTGCGTTGGTAGGAGAGGTGGATGAGCTTCGTGCTCGGCCCATGCTGTTGGGTGCTTGCAAGACTTGTCCTGTCTTGCAATCCGAGTTGGCAGAGAAGAATGCCAAGATTGTGTCTCTTGAGGAGGCCAGCTCGGGTAGCACTTGTGTGACTAGGTGCACTTTGTGCGAGGGTTTGGAGATGGAGATAGCCAACGTGAAGCATGACAAGATGCAAAACGAGGAAGAAAACACATACCTTTGGACCATCTTGTCATGGGTGTCTTGTGGTGAGCCACAGCTCGGGATGATGATCTCCCAATTCAAGCGAGCTGCTGGAGGTCCTGGTGTAGGTTTTGCTCAGGGTGTTGATCTTTCTGCTTTTGGGAAGATTGGAGAGTCGAGTGGTCTGAACCCGAGTGAGAAGCCCAACTCCACCACTACTCCCAAACTAACCAAGCTTCCACCCATAGAGCCTCTCAAACCTAACACCAAGGATGGGGTGTTTGAGGAACCTCCGAAAGCTCCACCCAAGAACCAAGTGTGGCATCCCAAACTCAACCACCTAAAGAACAAGCTGGATACAATGCCACCTATCCAGGAGGAGTTGCCACAGAAGGGCAAGGTGATCCACACCCACCACCGTGAGTACCAACAACCCCCTTTGAGAGCGATGAGGTACCACTGTGAGTTTTGTGGGAGAGATGGGCACTTAGGTGAGTTCTGTTTTCGGTGCAAGCGAGAGGCGCGCCGTGCTTGGGAGATGAACAACCCGGACATGTACCATCCTTTCCATGATGTACATGCGCCGAATGTTCAGAGGAGAGCACCGAGACGTGCTGCTAGGCCCAGAGGTCCAGTACCTCAAGTTCCCAGGCCTAGGCAGGAGAGAGCTCCGAGGAGAGACGCTAGGCCTAGAGGTGTTGAGCCTCAAGTCCCTAGGCGTAGGCCTCGTAGAGAGCGTGCCCGGCGGGAGCCTGCAGTTGCAGGATTTGGACCCCGTGGCGTTGGCTTTGTTGTTGAGCGTTTTCCCCCACCGCGTTTTGAGTATCGTGATGGACGCTCCTCCCTTAGCGGACCACGATTTCCTCTACGTGGTGATCGCTCCTCTCGTAGGCGTGCTAGGAATGGTTTTTCTGCTAACCATTCTTTTGAGCAGCCGGCCCAACACTGGTATTCCCCTTACTTCACTAACCCCAGTGTTGGCCCGTTTGCTCACCCTATGTCTTTTTATTGATGTAGGTAAAACGATTGGAGAATGTTTGGTTGGTGGATTCCGGGTGTTCGAGGCACATGACCAGAAATGCCAAGTGGTTCTCCAGTCTTAGTCCGGTCGCCGAAAAGGAGTACATAACCTTCGGCGACAACAGCAAAGAAGGTGATGAAGGGAAAGATGACCCAGCACCTCCTCCACCTGCTGTGCCCCAAAGAGCGGCTTCTACGACGACTCACGGCCCTAAGACGTCGTCTTCCGGGGGGGGCCGTGGGATCTGCCACCTCGAGCGGTACCCTTTTTACCCGAGGAGGCACCAGCTGCTGTTGAGGGGGAGGCCTTCGGCTAGGGAGGCGCCACGACACATTCAGCGCCAGCACCCGCCTCAGCAGATGATCGGCAGCATCGACGAACGCGTCACCCGGTCAAGGCAAATCTCTCACTTTGCTCATTCTGCTTTTGTTGCTGATTTTGAACCCCGGGATGTTGGACACGCTTTGACGGATCCTGATTGGGTCAATGCCATGCATGAGGAGCTTGAGAACTTTGAGAGAAATCGGGTTTGGGTTCTAATGTTTCCACCTTCTGAGTGTCATCCAATTGGGACAAATGGGTTTTCAAAAACAAACAGGGAGAAGATGGCCATGTTGTGAGAAACAAGGCCAGACTCGTAGACCAGGGATATAGTCAGAAGGAGGGGATCTATGAGGAGACAACATTTGCTCCTGTAGCACGTTTGGAGGCTATTAGGATACTCTTGGCTTTTGCTGCATCCAAAGGTTTCAAACTTTTTCAAATGGATGTCAAGAGTGCCTTCTTAAATGGCTACATAGAAGAGGAGGTGTATGTTAGACAACCCCCCGGTTTTGAAAATTCCAAGTTTCCAAACCATGTCTTTAAACTTCACAAAGCTTTGTATGGTTTGAAACAAGCCCCTAGAGCCTGGTATGATAGGTTAAAAACCTTTTTGCTCGCTAAGGGTTTTCAAATGGGATGTGTAGATAAGACGCTCTTTCTCCTCAAGCAAGGCACTGATACTCTCTTGGTCCAAATTTACGTGGATGATATCATTTTCGGTGGTTCTTCTCATGCTTTGGTTGCCAAGTTTGCAGATACTATGAGCAGGGAGTTCGAGATGAGCATGATGGGTGAGTTGACGTTTTTCCTCGGGTTGCAAATCAAGCAAACCCGAGAAGGGACGTTCATGCACCAGGGCAAGTACACGCGCGACATTCTGAAGAAGTTCGACATGGGTGAGGCCAAGCCTCTTCCAACACCCATGGCGACCACGACGGCCCTGGATGCGGACAAGGAAGGAGAAGCAGTGGACCAGAAGAACTACCAGAGTATGATCGGCTCGTTGCTGTACCTGACGGCGATGCGCCCGGACATCCAGTTCGCGGTGTGTCTGTGCGCGCGTTTTCAGTCTTCGCCGCGCACTTCGCACCGTCAGGTGGTCAAGCGCATTATGAGGTACTTATCCTTCTCTCCAGAGTTCGGGATTTGGTATTCTGCTTCCTCCAACCTTTCCCTTTGAGGTTATTCCGATGCCGATTTTGCTGGTTGCCGTATTGATCGCAAGTCCACTTTTGGGACTTGCCAGTTTATTGGATCTTCTCTTGTATCGTGGTCTTCTCGCAAGCAGTCTAGTGTCGCCCAGTCTACCATGGAGGCTGAGTATGTTGCTGCGGCTAGCTGCTGTTCCCAGTTACTCTGGATGATGGCCACTCTGCGTGATTTCGGTCTGAGCTTTTCTCGTGTTCCATTGCTTTGTGACAACACAAGTGCGATTAGCGTTGCTAAGAACCTCGTGCTTCACTCGAAGACCAAACACATTGATGTACGCTTTCATTTTCTGCGAGACCACTATGAGAAGGGTGATATCGACCTTCGCCATGTCGATACTCATCATCAGCTTGCTGATATTTTCACCAAGCCTTTGGACCAATCAACCTTTAATCGGTTGAGAGGTGAGCTTGGTGTGTGTTTCCCCTTTTAGATGCGGGAAACATTTTGCCTCTTGTATGATACACTAACTTTACGTTTTTCAGTTGTTTCTGCTTCTTTTTGATTTCTTCATGCATCTTTGCATTTTAGCATACGCTTTTACATTCTGAGCTTCATGAATATAGTGTGAAGAATGTAACTATGCTCTGTATAGTCTTTGCTCCGATGCTTTATGTAGATGCTGTAGCTTATGCTCTTTCTGATCACTAATACATGTTGTTGAGCTGAGCTATTTTTGAATGGTGAACTTGCCTAATGAACATAAAACTTGAAAATGTTTACCATTGAGATAAGCAACTATCATGTGTAGGATATGTTGAGGTCATTCCTGCTTTTCATATATGCTAGGTTGCTATGTCTCTAGTGTTGAGTCATTCACTTGCTTGGTCTGTCTCTAATGTGTTTAAAATCTGAACCAAGTTAAGTGAATTGGAAAGATCGAGATGCGTTTGCTTGTTAGCACCTCACAGTTTCGAGACTGTTTCCCATTGCACTTTTGGGTTAAACTTGAGCTGTGTAGTGTATGACCGAAACTGTTGCTTTAAGCTTCTGATTGCTTATGCATAGGCTTCGCACAGTTTGAAAGTTAGGCAATAACAAGCATTCAACCTCTCGCAGTCACATGCTGTTTTCTGATCTTGTGTAATTTCACCGCTGCTAACTGTTGACACCAAAATTTGGTCAGCCGAAAATGTCATTGGGAAGAGGATATTCTTATGCGTATGTGTTGTCAGAATCGGCAAACCAAACTCGGAATCGGCAAATGCTGATCGGCTATTGAGGAGGCTCGCTGCAGGTGTATAACCAACCAGCATGTTTGGCCATACTACTGCTGGGAATATCTTTCATACGTGAAGCTTCAGAGGTGGAATCTAAGTGCAAGAGTCTGTTCGTCCAAGAGCTTCTGGTCGTCAAGAAATATAATTTCAGAAGGACGATATGCATACACCTACGGCTGAGGCTCACGTGATCGGATATTAGGGGTTCTTATGCACGGCGGCCAATCAGCATAAATATTCTTATTCAAGATATCCAGATGCATGACGATGGAAGAGGCAAGCATTTCACGGATCAGCTATACAAGGAATATTATTTGCTTAGTAACTGAGGAGACGTACGTACATATATGTTCGGCTTGAGATGCCCATATACGGATGGTTTGCGGCTATGAGATTAAGGAAAGCGCACGGTGTACACGGTTGGTTCGTGATTGCTGAAGACGAAGATCGGAATAAAGAATACGTGCTTGTATGGGACTTTGGAGAATGTCCTGTGTATTCTACACGTATGTGCACACGGCAAGATGGCGTATCTATTTGAGTCAGAACAAGGAGGACGACGCCTCAGCCACGGAAGCTTCAACGCCAAGGCTCTACGCAAAGGAAAAATAGAGTCTGTATGTTTTAATATTTCCATACTGTTATTAGCTAGGCAAGTCATGTACGGGGTCTTTAGAGGTTAGTCAGCCCAGGGCTATAAATATGAGGCCCCGGCCATTGTAAAAGGTTGGTGGAACACGCACAGCCTACATCAATACAACGGCGCCCACGTCACCCTTCGAGTCCATCTAGTCGTGTCGTCGAGTTTCTACAAGAGGAATCATCGATCCATCGACCTCCGTAAGTCCCGGCAACCATGTTATCATGTCTAGTACCGTGCGGCGGATTTAGATCTGATGCAAGTAGTCTCGTACGTTTAGCTTAGTATCATGCGGTGGATTTAAGCTAATGACGGGAAGTCTTTGTTTATGTCTGGTATCGTGCGGCGGATTGAGACACAAATAAAGATAGTTATCAGCTCTATTAGATATGGCACTCTAGTAGATTCATTAAGTTATCATGTGTTTGTTATGTTAATTTATATACATGCAACACTCTTTTGCCCAATCTAGATTGATATGCTTCGGCTTTATCTGATAGATCCGTTTGTTCTTAATGCTTTATGAGATAGATCATATAATTGTATAGCCGAATCAGATCAATCTAGGTTGTTACATGCTGTGGGTTCAATGCATTGTTAGATTCGTTTTGATCCTGATGGGACTGGGTATCGTGCGGCAGATGCAGGTTTTATTAGGTTTAGATCAGTTTGCTTGTCTTGTTCCTGCTTCATGGACCCCAATTCGGCATTCTTGCCGAATATGGTTATGCTTACACGAGTAATGAGTATTTATAGATCTGTTTGGATATATGCATGCTTTTAGCTTCTTATCACTAGATCGTATCATGCGGTGGATTAATCTAGTAGCAAGAAGTGATGTAGATTCGTAGCAAGCGGTATTATGCGGTGGATTAACATGCTTGGGTTTATACTTGACGGGTTATGAAGGCTAGACGTGCGGCAGACTAGCCGAATTGGGCCTATGCATGCGTTGTTTAGATAGATTTATATTTACGAACTACCTGTTGATAATTTACCATGCTTGATGATATCTTTGGTCTAGATCACGTTCCTTCATAAATCATATACATGACCAATTGTTATTCATTCATGCATGCCTTCGTTATTTGTTTATTCGGCAAGTTACAGTTTACATGCTTACATCCTGATCTAGCCGAATGGCTTTATGAACATGCTTGGCAGACAGCTTCTATAGCTGTATGTCGTCGTAAGTGGCTTCAGGGCCGTAAATATGGAACTGTCTAGTCTCACCGGCATGTTCCAGCTTTTGCTCTCACAGTTTATCCCTTGTTGGCTTTCAGGTCAAACCGACTGGCACGCTTCCGGATTCAGAAACGCCCGGGCACCCGATTGAAGCCACGCTTTCTGGCTTGCTGTGTGATTGGCACAGAGGGTCACATTTTGTGTCAACACACTTTTTGGCACGCCTGGTGGGACCGAACAGTATTCACCCATGACAATAAGTATTTGATCGGAAGTCAGATTCTCTCCAAATATTTATCACCTTCCAGATCAGATCATGATGGAGATGCCATTTAATTTTTTCGTCAACAAGGTCCAATAAGCCGATGAAACAAATAGGAGATGCAATCGGCTAATTGATTTCCACAAAATATTGTTGTACAGGACCTGCCTAACGATGTTCATCCAATCTTGACTAATAATGCCTCAGGGACAGTATGTCAAGTCGGCCAATAAAACAGAATTGCAAGAATACTCATCAAGTCAGAATTGAAAGATCAAGGTACTTGGCCGATGTTACCGTATATGTGCTCATCAAATTTTAATTATCAGGGCTATTGCAAACGAACAATCAAGAGTGAAGAAGATGGATTCAACTAGTCTGGGCAGTTTAGGATATTCTCATATCTGGTCGATAGCTGATTATGTTTAATCGGCTAAATCAATAGTTCAGATTGGTGGGTTCAAGATCAAAATGAAGGCAGTGCACCATCGGCTAAATTTCACATGTACATCAATGTCAGGGAACATTAAGGTAATAGCCGATGGAACATTTTAAAATTGATTAGGTGACTTTCGATGCCTGGAGTTAGAGTCAGAGCAATTACAAAGATGTCATACTCAGTGAAAGACGTAAAGGACAGATCCAATGAGACATCCAGAACGTACTCCAAACAGTATGGGTGTCAGCACCTGAGAAGACAAACAGCCGATGTCAGCATCAAGAGGAGAATCGACTATTGGCTCATCGGCTATTTGATCAAATGGCAGGACCAGTCAGCAAATAAAGTACGTACATGTAGAGTCCAGATGAATTGATGCATGCGTAAAGGAAGAAAGCAAGATAATTATAGAAGATGCATGCATGTACAAAGCATGCCATGATCAAGTAAGAAAATACGGCATCGAAAGCTCCTGTCTCATTAGATTTCAATGTTAAAAATCAGAATCCAAGAAAGAGGCACATTGGCTAGCTGCAGCGCGGTCGTCAAGATGGAGAGCAATTTTCTTGCAAGCCAATTTGATGGCCGATATCATTATCAAATCAGATACAAGGCCAAGTCCGCCACATGTCACTACACGCTACTCCTACAAGGATTCTGAGGTCCTAAGAGGAGAAGGCATGTGCATGTTCTCTTAATGATTCTTTAGCCGAAGACATATAGTTGGAGAGCTGTTACCTTAGTTTGTCGTCTTTGGCTGCTTGACTTTGCTGATTGGTTTATGGGAGAGCCAGTTCCTATCATAGATGTGTCAAAGTGTCCTGAAGGTTCACACGTAGTCGACACATGGTAGTTTTGGTATACTTCATTCAGCCGCTGCCACGACATTGCCGGAGACGCCAACAAGTCAAGTAGCATGGCAGAATTCCTAATCTCTAATCGATCAGACCCATGAACTACACCAACCGACCTGAAAGAAGCTAAGTGACCAAAATAGAGGTAGTGTATCATCATCGGCTAAACTTGACATGTGCATCAAGTCACTCATCAGCTTAAAGTGGAAGATCAGACAAATAGCCGATGGGATATTTTGATATGAACCAGGTAGCCTTCAGTATATGGAGCTAGAGTGGGAGCAGTTGCAGGATCTGTGATAGCCGATCATATGCGCAAAGATGACTGACATGTGTAATATCGGCTCAGTATTCTCCACCAAGATGTCGTAAAGACACTGAGAAGAGGATTCAACAAGTAATTCAGGACATATACATGAAGCCGCATGGGTGCCAGTACACGAAATTGAGAAGACATAGCTGATGGCGGCATTGGAAAAAGAAATCGGCTATTTTCTGAAGCTGAATCGGCTATCCTAAAGTTGAATCGGCTTTCCTAAAGCTGAATCGGCTATCCTAAAACTGAGTCGGTTGTTAGCCTTGGAGATTGAAGCATTGCTTTATGTCTTTCTCTGACTAGTCGATCGCATATATGTGATATCTTCGGTTATTACTGCCCGATCATGTGCAGCAATCATGGCAATCTAAGTATTGCATATACAAGTCTGAAGTGTGCTGGTCAAGAAAGTGAAAGACGGACAAGCATACTTGGAAGGCCTAAAAGGTTGCTCATGCCGTCAACTAAGGAGAGGTCCCCAAAACATTGCACACATCCAGGTGTTTTCTGTCAAGAATTGGAGCTATACGTGGTGAAGGCCATGGTGTAGTTCGTGGAGCACCACTGAAAGTCACAAAGTGCGCATGCCTATTTTGGTCGTATGGAGGAAGCATGCGAGCGAAGCATTGACCATCAGGAAAAGTTCTCCGTGGCAAAGACTTAAGCATGCAAGACTCGAGCAGTACATGTGCATTTGTATGTTCAGGGCCGATTCAGGAACCAGAGAATCGGCAAGCATGTATAGCATCATGTGCTGGATTGCCACCGTAATGTTGCAAGTTTCCAAACAACACGTTGGCACTAATGAGGGACAAAAGAAGTCAAAAGCTGATATTTCCATGGCTCAAAGATGGTTCTATCGGCTAAGCAAGGATATGCTGAGGACAACGTGCATGACATGATGAGTATTGCCTTTGGCCGTTGGAAGCAGAGTCCAGTTTAATTATTTGAGGAAAAAGATGCTATTTGCCGGGAATACATATGAGAGACATATCACGTACGCACATACACATGGCTCGACAAGGTGATGTGTTTCTATACAGGGATTCTGCTACATAAAGCCGAAAGCAAGGACGACATGTACAGAAGTCATTAAAGTATCAGTGAGACATTGTCAGGGTACCCGAATCGGCTGTTTTCTTTTAACCGATATCAACGCCAAATCACGGATCATGACGATTTGATAGCTAAAGATCCAAGAAGGAGATATTAATTGCACGTGGTGCGGAGTTGAATATGACATGGAGAGTATAAAATCCAAAAACTACAGGCGTCGAGATATTCAAGCCATGAGGCCGATGGTCGTGACAGAATCAATTTGAGTTTTCCTCCATCGGCCATTATTATCAACTATTCTGTCACCATTTTCAACTCAAGATACTCTCATACCAATCATCAAGTTTTGAGAAGTGACCATGCTAAGGATTCGAATAGTAATCCAGGATGTACACGAAGCCACACAGGTGTCAGTACACTGAATTGGAAGGACATAGCCGACGGCAACATCAAAAGAAGAAATCGGCTATTTGTATCGGCTGTCTGGCACACGTTCTAGTAAAGGCTGATGACGCCTTCTACCAGGAATGAAAAGAAATATACACAAATTAGCTCGGGGGCCGGTGCTAGCTTTGTTCCCTTTTAGCTGACGCATCAAGCGATGACTCGACGAGGCCCGCTCAAAAAAATCTCGGCGGTAGGGACAACCAAGATATATGGTTGGCCAGCAAGAGCAAAGTGATACACGGTCCAGTAAAAGCCGATGAGATCACTTTCCATGTACAAGATCAGACAAATCAAGAAGATCATATTAGCAAGAAAGATACTGTTGTTTGGCCAAAGGTAATACAAGGATTGATGGAGTTCGAACGTGAAGACAGGGGAAGCTTTCAGGAGTCCAAAGGGAGTACGTGGCCAAGCAAGCAATCGGCTATTTTTGCCGATACTATGCGACAGGAGGCCTTACGCAGGAATTCAAAGTCGGTGCAAGCAAGAGGCAAGGCTTCCAAGTTTTCATGACCGAAGTGCCTGATGTTGACTTTGATTCGGGAAAGTTCTATGGCAAGTGTTAGTAGCCGATTAAACAGAGTTATGGAGATCAGCTGTCCTAAAATTGAGTCGGCTGCTAACCTCAATGCTGAATTAGATCGACGCGTGAAGATTGAAATAAATTTCCAGGATTGCAAAGAAGCATAAGAAAGGCTAGCGACTATTTCGAGCCTAACTGGATCGGCTATTCAGAAGAAGTAATGGATAGTAGCTAATCGGCAAAAGTGCAGATCGGCTATCCAAGGGAAGCATTGGCTGTCTTACAAATAAATAGCCGATGGTTTCGGCAACCTACAGTGGCAACTCTTAAGTTAAAACAAAACCATGCCTCGTTGTCCAAAAACCTCAAGAGGATTTGTCGGTCATGGGAGAAAGTTCTATTCAGATTTATTCAATAAAGAAGAAAAAAGGCCATGAATTGAATCAACAGAGATTGATGTCCATTATTGGTTCGGCTAGATATCTTGCACGATGATTTTGAAGCTGAGTCGTATCTTGACTTTCGATGGTGCTGACGAAGGACATTGAACGTTATGGAAGCTGCAGAGTATCCAAGAGATCCTGGCAAATACGAGCCGCACGGAAACCAGATATGATTTGCCGATTTCAAGGAATTAGTTCATCTGCTAAACATATATGCTACGAGAGCAAAGGCAAAATATTTCTATACATAGCAGTGCGCTGAAGAAAGATGATAAATGAGGTCATTGGGAATCATCTATACAGATGCAGGCCTCGACGGGCACATATCTAAGTGGAATATACCGACCAGGAAGAAGTCTGAAGAACAAATTAAATGATGATTCAGATTGGAAACCATGCATGCAGGTGTCAGACACGCATCGGTCATTGGCTTGGAAAATTCCAAATCGACTAAGAACCCTATCCTCAGACTGATGACATGCTTGTTTCCTCATAAGCTGATGAGATATCACGGATCGGTTATTCAGGAGAAGATCAGATACGGTAATCGGCTTAAGAACATTGTATGGCACGGAAGAGATCTGTGATTCTTCACATCTATGACGCATGCATACCAGGTTTTTTACGTGAAGGAGAAGATCAAAAGCTGCAGCCATTGTGCTCCACCACATTCAAGGAAGCAGAAACAGAGGCTCACGTGCTTGGTGTTCAAAGATATATACACATATATACACAAATAAAAGAAGAGCAAATAGCATGCATGCACAAGATATTAGTCTTGGAAATATTCGTGCACGTACGACCAATGAACGTTCGTATTTGGCCATGCCTTTTGGTTCGGATAGTATATATGAGAGGAGTTCATGTACAGAAGTGGAGTTCAAGCTCAGGATTATTCACATCCGAACTGCAAGCAACAGGTGTAATTAAGCGGCAAAATACAAGTAAGATGTACATCCTCAGGAAACACGAAGAAAAGGGAGATACATAACCGCAGGAGGCACATATGCATGCAAGCTGTTGTTGTTGGACGTGGCAGTCGGACCTCTGATCATGGTGACACAAAGGAAACATATCAAGAGAAGCTTCATTGATTCAAGATATTCTGCGAAAGCCGGTTGTTCCAGGCGATCTGGTTTGGCTCACTCTTCGCCATCACCACCAGTCCTAATTCCCTACATCAAGGACAAGGGTATGTTCGAAGATTGATGCAGATAGCCAACGCCACGCATGGAAAGGTGTACCGGCTAAAGGCTATTATCAGTATGCATCAGCAGGAATTAATGTACGCTTACAGGAGAAGACAAGCAGCAATGGGGGAAGAAGAATGAATATCATGCAGAAGAAATCATTGATATCAAATTTCAATCAGCCCAAACCTCATATTGCAACGGCCGATTTCAAGGTAATGAATCACCAGCATCTTCTTCGGCTCAGAATAAAGGGGCGCATATGCGGATGAGGAGCTAATGGCGAGGAAAACCCTTGAAGAAAACATGCTCAGTAGTTCAAGCTTCTGCATAAGCTATGGCTCGGGGGGCCTGGATTCGCCATACATGTACATTGAGCGACGTCGGGTGATTCATCACAATGAGAACAAGACGGCTTCCATTGGCTACATTATCTTCAACGTTGGTTTGCAAAATTCTATCTCCACTTCTAAAGCAGTTTTAATTTTTGAATTGAAATATCCATGTTACTGCTGGAACTAAAATCTCGAGAACAATTCCACCCTACATATGTGATATAAGTGTTTTGGTTTATCCATTTGCTGAAATGATGATAGATGCTCTGTTTTATGTTTCACCTGTGCCTAGTTTATAAATTCGATTTCTTTAAGGCTTGGGTTTAGTGGCTATAATATTTATCTTGAAATCTTGTAGATTTGTGGGTTGCATAAAGTTCCAGCTTTGTCTAAGGGTGTTTGTAAAATAAGAATGGAAATAGGGTTTGCTATGATGTTGTTCTGAGAGATACTTGACATCCGGAGAATTTTTATATAAAATCTAAATAAAATTATCATGTTGAGCTTTGTCAAATTATTGTGACCCATAGTGTAGATTATAGTCATATGCTCAAGATCAGGATTCATTTACACTAAAATATCTTATAATTGTATTTCTTGTTTGATTAAAATTTGCGTGGCTATCATACAAAAAAGACAAAAAAAAGACAAAAAAGAAGAGAAATAATAAGTTCGGAAATAAAAACGACGGACAAGTGTTCGCCAGAACCGAGCTAAAAGATGGCCAAAGGCCCAATAGCCTCATAAGTTTTAAGATGATTAGAGGGAATATGTGTGCAAGAAAGTAATTTTGATCAAACTTGATAAATTCTTGATCTAAGCATATGGCTTGTATCTCCTTGAGGTCCGGTTTTTTGATTTTGCAATATTATGTGATACCTTTTTTCAATCTGGGAAAAAAGACGGACGCATGTTCGCCAAACAAAACAATGGGTACTCCGATGCCCGCCAAAAATAAATACAATAAACAAAACTCCGGAAAGAAAGAGATCGATGAATGAAAGATAAGCAATTTTTGTAACTATTCTGTTTTGCAGTTGCTCAAGAACTTAGTGGGAATTATAAGCCCCATGGTTGAAGGAATAGAAGGATAAGTAGAGTACCATTTTATTCAAGTTCAAGAATCCTAGTTATAAACCCGATACTTTTGAGATGTAGTCGGCATTGTTGCATCTCCTGATCAACAGCAAAATGGAGAACTATAATATTTATACACATATGCATTTACTACTAACCTATTTCCACAGGTATTGGGAAGTTTACTGTTTGCAGGAAGAATGTGGAGGTATGGAGAGAGCATATTGTTGTTGCTGGTAGGTGTGTCGGCTCTTTGAAAGAGATTATCACGCCAAATAGTTCGAAGCATGAGATTCATACTCCGAACTAGGGGGGCCTGTGTTTGACAACCGAAATTTGGTCAGCCGAAAATGTCATTGGGAAGAGGATATTCTTATGCGTATGTGTTTGTCAGAATCGGCAAACCAAACTCGGAATCGGCAAATGCTGATCGGCTATTGAGGGAGGCTCGCTGCAGGTGTATAACCAACCAGCATGTTTGGCCATACTACTGCTGGGAATATCTTTCATACGTGAAGCTTCAGAGGTGGGAATCTAAGTGCAAGAGTCTGTTCGTCCAAGAGCTTCTAGTCGTCAAGAAATATAATTTCAGAAGGACGATATGCATACACCTACGGCTGAGGCTCACGTGATCGGATATTAGGGGGTTCTTATGCACGGCGGCCAATCAGCATAAATATTCTTATTCAAGATATCCAGATGCATGACGATGAAAGAGGCAAGCGTTCACGGATCAGCTATACAAGGAATATTATTTGCTTAGTAACTGAGGAGACGTACGTACATATATGTTCGGCTTGGGATGCCCATATACGGATGGTTT
This sequence comes from Coix lacryma-jobi var. lacryma-jobi, assembly GCA_009763385.1. Classification (NCBI taxonomy): domain Eukaryota; kingdom Viridiplantae; phylum Streptophyta; class Magnoliopsida; order Poales; family Poaceae; genus Coix; species Coix lacryma-jobi. The sequence continues at coordinate 72,979,366 of CM019822.1, forward strand.
GCGGCTATGAGATTAAGGAAGCGCACGGTGTACACGGTTGGTTCGTGATTGCTGAAGACGAAGATCGGCCTAAAGAATACGTGCTTGTATGGGACTTTGGAGAATGTCCTGTGTATTCTACACGTATGTGCACACGGCAAGATGGCGTATCTATTTGAGTCAGAACAAGGAGGACGATGCCTCGGCCACGGAAGCTTCAACGCCAAGGCTCTACGCAAAGGAAAAATAGAGTCTGTATATTTTAATATTTGCATACTGTTATTAGCTAGGCAAGTCATGTACGGGGTCTTTAGAGGTTAGTCAGCCCAAGGCTATAAATATGAGGCCCCGGCCATTGTAAAAGGTTGGTGGAACACGCACAGCCTACATCAATACAACGGCGCCCGCGTCACCCTTCGAGTCCATCTAGTCGTGTCGTCGAGTTTCTACGAGAGGAATCATCGATCCGTCGACCTCCGTAAGTCCCGGCAACCTTGTTATCATGTCTAGTACCGTGCGGCGGATTTAGATCTGATGCAAGTAGTCTCGTACGTTTAGCTTAGTATCATGCGGTAGATTTAAGCTAATGACGGGAAGTCTTTGTTTATGTGTTGTATCGTGCGGCGGATTGAGACACAAATAAAGATAGTTATCGGCTCTATTAGATGTGGCAGTCTAGTAGATTCATTAAGTTATCATGTGTTTGTTATGTTAATTTATATACATGCAACACTCTTTTGCCCAATCTAGATTGATATGCTTCGGCTTTATCTGATAGATCCGTTTGTTCTTAATGCTTTATGAGATAGATCATATAATTGTATAGCCGAATCAGATCAATCTAGGTTGTTACATGATGTGGGTTCAATGCATTGTTAGATTCGTTTTGATCCTGATGGGACTTGGTATCGTGCGGCAGATGCAGGTTTTATTAGGTTTAGATCGGTTTGCTTGTCTTGTTCCTGCTTCATGGACCCCAATTCGGCAATCTTGCCGAATATGGTTATGCTTACACGAGTAATGAGTATTTATAGATCTGTTTGGATATATGCATGCTTTTAGCTTCTTATCACTAGATCGTATCATGCGGTGGATTAATCTAGTAGCAAGAAGTGATGTAGATTCGTAGCAAGCGGTATTATGCGGTGGATTAAGTTGCTTGGGTTTATACTTGACGGCTTTATGAAGGCTAGACGTGCGGCAGACTAGCCGAATTGGTCCTATGCATGCGTTGTTTAGATAGATTTATATTTACGAACTACCTGTTGATAATTTACCATGCTTGATGATATCTTTGGTCTAGATCACGTTCTTTCATAAATCATATATATGACCAATTGTTATTCATTCATGCATGCCTTCGTTATTTGTTTATTCGGCAAGTTACAGTTTACATGCTTACATCCTGATCTAGCCGAATGGCTTTATGAACATGCTTGGCAGACAGCTTCTATAGCTGTATGTCGTCGTAAGTGGCTTCAGGGCCGTAAATATGGAACTGTCTGGTCTCACCCGGCATGTTCCAGCTTTTGCTCTCACAGTTTATCCCTTGTTGGCTTTCAGGTCAAACCGACTGGCACGCTTCCGGATTCAGAAACGCCCGGGCACCCGATTGAAGCCACGCTTTCCGGCTTGCTGTGTGATTGGCACAGAGGGTCACATTTTCTGTCAACACTAACTCCGATTAAAATTTGAAATCACAAGTATATACTTCATTTGGTATCAGCATGATGATTGAACTGTGCTAAGGGTAGTTCACTTGGTATACATGCTTAGCATTTTTTGGCTTCCTGTCTATACATGCCTGTGCTATTTTGATGGTGAATACCTTTTTGGCTACAAACTACTCTTTGTGCTCTCATTTCAGACTTAGTGATCAGTTTGAGCCTTTGCTAGCATTCTGTGCATTTCCTCCATCATCGGATTCCAACTCCGTAGAGCATCTTTGCACTCTTTCGAGTATACTCCTGAAGCTCCTGACTTGCATTCTTGACTCATTTGCATTTTGGAAGGGGAGATTTCTGGGTGTTGACACTTTTTGATGGTGCATTTTCCCAGGGGGAGAAATGGTTCTTGACAAGTGCATTTTCAACTAAAGGGGAGAAATTTCCAAATCATATTCCTGGTTGATTGCACTATTCGAGGGGGAGTTTATTGCTTGCTCCGGATGAGTTTTTGACATTTTCAGTTGGTTTGGAGCGATTTGCTAGTTGTGTTGAGCCTTAGCCTCTTTCTTGAGGGACTAGCATTTGCCTTTCAGATTTTCAATTGGTGTCAAACTCTTTGTGGTAACAGTTGGTATCGAGCTTTCTTTGCTAGTTGTGTTGAGCCTCTGTGCCTCTATCTTGAGGGACTAGCGTTTTGCTTCGATATTTTCGATTGGGATTTGCTAGCGGTGTTGAGCCTATTCTACCTCTTCTTGAGGGCTAGCTTTGCTTTGCTTGGTTGCGTCGAGCCGTTGCCCATGTCTTTGGGAACCAAGCTGTTTTGCTCTTTCCACATGACCTTCTTCGGCTTTGCTATGCTTTTGGGTCATTTGGTTGAGTTCTCTCTTCTTCTCCTTCTTCCTTCTTCTATTTTCATTATGATTTGTGTTGTTAGTTGACAATGCACTCATCAAGGGGGAGATTGCGGATACATGGGTGTATGCCGAGTCTCTGAGTGATGAGTGATTGTCAACTGGGATGATGTGCATGTTCTTTGGCTTGTGTTGTGCAGGTGTCGAGCCCGGATGCAGTGATCAAAGGCGAGGTGAAGGTCAAGTAGAGACGTGCCATGCCGATGGACCGAGAGTGGCGAAGGGCGGACGTGAGGCTTGGACTGAGGGACCAGAGGCCCGAGGATCAGCTGTGGTGGCTGGCAGCCTGTGACGACAACAAGTGAAGAAGTGCGGTCATGTGTTGCCTGAGTCGTGGACTTGGGGACACGTGTCGGTGGATGGGGTGCATGGGAGGTGCATCCCCTCTATGATGTCGGTTTGGTGGTACAGCCAGGGAAAAACCATCGGATGGACGGTTTCTAGGTTTGGGCCTCAAAACCTGGGCATGGATGGTTTCCGAGTTTGGCCTCAAAACTCGGGCTGAGGACGGTTTCCAGGTTTGGGCCTCAAAACCTGGGCGCTGAGGGTTTGCTGAGTTTGGCCTCAAAACTCAGATGCTGGTGGGCTGGATTCCCGGTTTGGGCCTCAAAATTGGGGGTTCCCTGGAAAGGCTGGTTTCCCGGTTTGGGCCATAAAACCGGGGGTGCAGAGCGAGGCGGCACGTGGCGGCAATCGGGAGGTTGCATCGAGGCAACGCTATGACTTGTGCGGGCGTGGCCGTCGGATACACCTACCACCGAGTTGGTCCAGAATAACCCTAGGGTTTAGCTGGTTCGCTCTGTAATTAGAGAGGGGTAGAGTAGGAATGGAAATTAGGATAAGTAGAGGGAGACACCCTCCTCCCTTCCTATCTCAGTCATTTGCTCTTTGCACTTAGGGTTTCCTGCTCTCCCAATCCCCTGCTGTAGCTAGCTGAGATCCGCAGAGAACCATACCTCTGTGTACTTGAGATTTTGAGGAAGTGAGGCCGTAATCTCACTGTTGTAGCGTGTGTTTGCGCTACGGCTGCAGATCGATGTGTTGATTCACGTTTTGCTTCGTGTTCTTCGCGTTCTTCGTTTCTCCATGTTTTTCCCGTCACTCGATCTCTCCCTCCCATGCGTCTTTGTGAAATCCGTTTGAATCATCTTGTTCATATTTGAAAGGAGATCATGTCCACCGAAGGAATTTATCTATCTCCCTACGAACAAGTAGATCGGGTTGATTTTGTTTTCGTGGCGCTTTTCGGTTCATCCTTCTCCCCTTTCGATTTCCCGAAGTTTGAGTTGATTTGAGCGGATGATTTCTTGGGGATAGTCTCCTAACTACCCTGTGATCATCTTCTCTAAGTTTGGGAACTTGGGATTTTAAGTTGGATCGAATTTGGAGAGATTTGGAGAGGAGGCGATCAAAATCGCCCTCCCTGGGTACTCGCGGATAGTCCGCGGTTTTGACCTGCGGACAGTCCGCGCGTCGGGCTCCGACCGAGCAGTGGTCGCGCGGCTTGACTGTGTTTGCCTCGGGTGACCGGCGGACAGTCCGCCTTTGACAGGCCCGGACAGTGCGGGCCCGGGCAGGGACTTTGCAGCAACCTTGCTGTTTGGCGAGTTTTGCCGGCGGACAGTCCGCCACTCGCCCGCGGACAGTCCGGGACCGTACTAGCGGACAGTCCGCAAATCGGCTGTTTGCTCCGGTTTAGTGCGTTTGCTCTCTTGGCTTGTTTGCTTGGTTTCCGGACTTCTCGTTTGACCTTGTAGTTGACCAAGGATCTTCTCTAGGTATCTTTGCTACTTGTTGGCATCGGTATTTAGGGATTTCTCTATGTAGCCGTCTATCTACGTTAGGGACTTGGTTTGTGAGGGTCGTGATTGATCCAGAACTTTTTGGAGTTTGGTTTGCTACTTCCTTGTGGTGCTCCGCTGTGATCCTAGGGATCATCCACCCTCTTCCAAGGGTCGTGAGCATCACGGTTTCGGTCGCCGTCTCTCGGGGTTGATTTTGGGACATTTGGCCAAAGTTTCTGAAGGAAATTTTTGAGCTACCATTCACCCCCCCTCTGGTCGCCTTGCTAGTGCTTTCTCGGTGCTTCACAGTTAGCTCACTATCCTCTTTGTGACTCTTCTCACCAAGTTTGATCCCTAGAGGATTCGTGTTGGGTGAGATTGAGTCAAATCGGTGGACGAACAGTGCTGCTGCGGGGTGACCGGACGCTAGCGTCGTGCAGACCGCACGCTAGGTCTCAGAGTCCGGTCATTGAACATAGAATGCTCTGTTTCTGAGTTTGACCGGACGCTCTGTTCACAATCGACCGGACGCACCCATCCTACTGTTCATCTGGCTTGGCTTTTGTGACCGGACGCTCGGTTACTGACCGGACGCTTCCCTTCAGTGAGTCCGGTCAGAAACAGAGAGGTCCCATTTTGGCTTTTGTGTGACCGGACGTGTCTGGTGCCTCTCGACCGGACGCATGCAGAGTCCGGTCAATTGCAGTTTGCACGTTTTTGTCCGCAGTTTGCTCGTCCGACTTTCGATTTGAGATCTACTTGTTGCGTTGGATTCCTGACTTCGTGCTCTTCAGAAATTGGGCTTCTCGCTTTACAAAATAGCCTGAATCCCCCTCACGTTGCTCGGGGGAGGTTGAGGTTACCCAAAGTTCATCCTGTCACCAGTTGATCTGCGTGAACTTAGGCGAGGGAATTTTTGTGGTGTCCCGCTGTGTTCCTAGGGAACATCCACCCACTCTCTTGGGTCGTGGACATCACGCGCATCGGTTTTGCTTTTGGGGTTGATTTTCGGGACAGTGGCTTAAAGTTTACAGAAGGAAAATTTAAAGCTCCCATTCACCCCCCTCTGATCGCTTTCTGGTTGCACTTTCGGTCCTTCAATTGGTATCAGAGCGGGTTAAGGATCTTCCACCTTAGCCGGTTCCAGATCCACAGAAGGCGACATGGATCGCGGCGTGGGCAAACCGCCGTTTTTCGATGGGACGAACTATGCGTATTGGAAGATACGCATGTCGGCCTATCTGCAGAGTTTGGGTGCTTCCATTTGGGATATTTGCAACTCTGCTGATTACGTGGTCTTGGCTGCCCGTGTCTCTCAGCTTTAGATCGATGAGCACGATGCCAATAGCCGAGCCCATAATGCTCTTTTCTCATGCCTAAGCATGAGTGAGTTTGATCGCGTTTCTCACCTCGCTACGGCTCAGGAGATTTGGGCCACCCTCATGCATTTCCATGAGGGAACCTCTCATGTCAAAACCCATCTCTACGAGTCGTTCAAGCGAGAGTATGAGAACTTTCGACATATGCCTGGCGAGAGCATAGAAAGTTTATTCGCTCGCTTTCAGGTGATTGTCAAGAGGATGAGCGCTAACAAGGAGCTGTTGCCTTTCGACGATCATGAGAGGGCTCTCAAGCTTTTGCATACCCTTGATCGGTCGGTGTGGGATTCCAAGGTTCAGGCGATCATCGAATCACCTAACTATGAGACCCTCATGTGCGATGAGCTCTTTAGTAAGCTCAAGTCCAGTGAGATTGATGCCATGGCGAGGGCTTCCTATGAAAATCCTTCTGGCCCTACTATGGCTTTGGTTTCTGGCTCTTCTGCTAACCCCTCTGGAGGTTTTGCACTCTCTTCTCTCTTTTCTGTCATAGAGGACCAGTTGGAGTCTTTGGGGGATGATGAGTTGGCGATGCTCGCCAACCGGTTCTCGCGGTTCCACAACAACCGCATGAACCGTCGCCGCGGAGGAGGACGCTCAGGATGCTTTGAGTGCAGCGACCCCAACCACTTCATCGCCAATTGCCCGAAGAAGAACAAGCAGACCTTCGGCAAGGCGGATCATGGGCACAAGTATGACTCCGGCAAGCGCAAGGAGAAGTACGTCCCCGCGAGGCACAAGCGGAGGGGCGGCTTCAACAAGGAGTACATCAAGACGAAGTACTTGGAGAAGGCCCAGGCTGAGCAGCGTGCGTTCTTCGCCACGCTCAACGACGTCGACGACTCGGATGATGACTCTGCTTCCTCAAGCGACGACGAGTCCGAGAAGAAGAAGAAGATCGAGGACAAGCTCAACGGCCTCTGCTTCTTCGCCAACGACGAGGGCTTCTATACCATGGCCCTCTGCAAGGAGGTCGACGGAGAGCTGGAGGAGACCCCTCGGAACGACGATGATGACGACACCTCCTAGGTATCTCTGACCCCCGACGAGATTTCTGCTGAGGTCGAGAAACTTACTGCCGCTCTCCTTAGTCAAGACAAGTTGCTTAGGCGTGCCGCTAGAGAGCGCAAGGAGTTTAGGCAGAAGTGGGAGGATATGGTGAAGGAACTTGAGTCTGTCAAGTCCACCGTTGTTGTCACTTAGGAGGAGGAGTGTGAGATGTGCACCACGCACATTACTGACCTACTCACTTTGAGAGGTAAGTATGTGGCGTTGGTAGGTGAGGTGGATGAGCTGAAGGCTAGACCCTTGCTGTTGGGTGCGTGCAAGATTTGTCCTGTCTTGCAATCTGAGTTGGCAGAGAAGAATGCTAAGATTGTGTCTCTTGAAGAGGCCAACTCAGGTAGCACATGTGTGGCTAGGTGTGTTCTTTGTGAGGGTTTGGAGATGGAGATCGCAAACGTGAAGCATGACATGATTCAAACCGAGGAAGAAAACACATACCTTCGGACCATCTTGTCATGGGTGTCTAGCGGTGAGCCACAGCTCGGGATGATGATCTCCGGATGTAGCGAGCTGCTGGAGGTCCTGGTGTATGTTTTGCTCCGGGTGTTGATGGTTCATCTTTTGGGAAGATTGGAGAGTCGAGTGGTCTTAACCCATGTGAGAAGCCCAACTCCACCACCACTCCCAAGCTTACCAAGATTCCACCCAAGGAGCCACTCAAGCCTAACACCAAGGATGGGGTCTTTGTTGAGCCTCCGAGAGCTCCACCCAAGAAACAATCATGGGCTCCCAAACCAAACCACCTCAAGAACAAGCTTGACATCATGCCGCCCATCCAGGAGGAGCTTATGCCACAAAAGGGCAAAGTGATCCACACCCACTACCGTGAGTACCAACAACCCCCTTTGAGAGCGGTGAGGTACCATTGTGAGCATTGTGGGAGAGATGGACACTTGAGTGAGTTCTACTTTCTGCGCAAGAGAGAGGAGCGCCGTGCTAGGGAGATGAACAATCCGGACATGTACCATCCTTTGCACGATGTACATGTGCTGAATGTTCAGAGGAGAGCTCCTAGGAGAGCTGCTAGTTCCAGAGGTCCAGAACCTCAAGTTCCTAGGCCTAGGCAGCAGAGAGGACGTGCCCGGTGGGAGCCTGCAGTAGTGGGCTATGGACCCCGTGGCGGTGGCTTTGTTGTAGAGCGTTATCCCCCACCGTGTTTTGAGTATCGCGATGGACGCTCTTCCCTTAGCGGACCACGTTTTCCTCAACGTGGTGATCGCTTCCCCCGTAGGCATGCTAGGAATAGTTTTTCTACTAACCGTTCTTTTGAGCAGCCGGCCCAACACTGGTATTCATTCTACTTCACTAACCCCAGTGTTGGACCGTATGCTCACCGTATGTCTTTTTATTGATGTAGGTAAAACGATTGAAGAACGTTTGGTTGGTGGATTCCGGTTGCTCGAGGCACATGACCGGAAACGCCAAGTGGTTCTCCAGTCTTAGTCCGGTTGCCGGAAAGGAGTTTATCACATTCGGCGACAATAGCAAAGGTAAGGTTTTGTCTCTTGGGTCGGTGCGAGTTAATGAGCACATTGTGTTGCGTGATGTTGCTCTTGTTTCTAACTTGCATTTTAACCTTCTTTCTGTTTCGCAACTCTTTGATGACGACTATGAGATTCGTTTTAAGCCGAATATCAGTCGTATTTTGGATCCTCAGGGCAATCTTGTTTGTATGATTTCGCCCTTTGGAAAAGTCTTTCGTGCGAATTTCTCGGAGTCTTTTGGTACTTCTCATTGTCTTGTGGCTGGACCTTCCTCCTCTGATCTTTTGAAATGGCATAGGAGACTTGGACATTTGAGCTTCGACTTGCTTGCAAGGCTTAGTTCACTTGGCCTAATCCGAGGATTGCCCAAGTTGCATATGGAGAAGGATCTTGTTTGCCACTCTTGTAGACATGGGAAGATGGTTGCCGCTCCCCACCATCCAGTGACTCAGGTCATGACCAAGCGCCCTGGAGAGCTTTTGCACATGGACCTTGTTGGTCCGGCTCGGGTGAGCTCGGTTGGGGGGAAGTGGTATGTGCTTGTCGTTGTTGATGACTTTTCGAGATATTGGTGAGTCTTCTTTTTAACTGAGAAGACCGAGACTTTCTCCTTTGCTCGCAATCTGATTTTGCGTCTTCAGAATGAGTTCCCTTTGAACTCGATGCGAGCTATTAGGAGTGATAATGGTTCTGAATTCAAGAATTCGGATTTTGAGAAGTTTTGTAACTCCTTGGGTTTAGAGCATCAGTTTTCTTCCCCCTACACACCGCCCCAAAATGGTGTTGTAGAGAGGAAGAATCGGATCCTTGTAGAGATGGCCAGGACGATGCTCGATGAGCATAGGACTCCTAGGCGATATTGGGCCGAAGCTATGAGCACTGCATGCTACATTTCAAATCGCATTTTTCTCCGAGCCTTCTTGAAAAGACTTCTTATGAGTTCCGTTTTGGAAAACTGCCCAAGGTGAGTTATTTTTGAGTTTTTGGTTGACATTGTTTTATACTCAAAAAGGGCAACTTGGACAAGTTTGAGTCTCGTTCTTCTGACGGTGTGTTTTTGGGTTATGACACTCACACTCGAGTTTATCGTGTACTTAACCTTGACACTAACCGAGTCATGGAGACATCAGATGTCACCTTCGACGAGACCATGGTTTGTCCTTCTTCTCGTTTTGAGCGTGCTGGTGATCATGAGGTTGGTGAGCCTCTTTTTGATGATGAGGACGAGGGTGCTGAAGGTATGGATGATCCAGCACCCCCTCCACCTGCTTTGCCGCAAGGAGCGGCTTCTACGACGACTCACGGCCCTGATACGTCTTCTTCCTGGGGGCCGTGGGATCCGCCACCCCGAGCGGTACCTTTTGTACCCGGGGAGGCACCAGCTGCTGTTGAGGGGGAGATCACTTCTGCACGGGAGGCGCCACGACACATCCAGCGCCAACACCCAGCAGATGATTGGCAGCATCGACGAACGTGTCACTCGGTCCAGGTCTCAAATCTCTCACTTTGCTCATTCTGCTTTTGTTGCTGATTTTGAGCCCTGAGATGTTGGACACGCTTTGACGGATCCGGATTGGTCAATGCCATGCATGAGGAGTTAGAGAACTTTGAGCGAAATCGGGTTTGGGTTTTAGTTCCACCTCCTCCAGATTGTAAGCCTATAGGGACAAAATGGGTTTTCAAAAACAAGCAAGGAGAGGATGGCCACGTTGTTAGAAACAAGGCCAGGCTTGTAGCGAAAGGCTATAGTCAGAAGGAGGGGATAGACTATGAGGAGACTTTTGCTCCTGTAGCTCATTTGGAGGCTATTAGGATACTCTTGGCTTTTGCAACATCCAAAGGTTTCAAACTCTTTCAAATGGCTGTCAAGAGTGCCTTCTTAATTGGCTACATAGAAGAAGAGGTTTATGTTGAACAACCCCCCGGTTTTGAAAATCCCAAGTTTGCAAATCATATTTTCAAACTCCACAAAGCTTTATATGGTTGGAAACAAGCCCCTAGAGCCTGGTATGATAGGTTGAAAACCTTTTTGCTTGCTAAGGGTTTTAAAATGGGATGTGTGGATAAAACGCTTTTTCTCCTCAAGCAAGGCAATGACACTCTCTTGGTCCAGATTTATGTGGATGATATCATTTTCGGTGGTTCTTCTCATGCTTTGGTTGCCAAGTTTGCACATACTGTGAGCAGGGAGTTCGAGATGAGTAAGATGGGCGAGCTGACTTTCTTTCTCGGATTGCAAATTAAGCAATCCCGAGAAGGGACGTTTGTGCACCAGGGCGAGTATACCAAGGACATGCTGAAGAGGTTCGATATGGGTGAGGCCAAGCCTCTTACAACACCCATGTCGACCACGATGGCCCTGGATGCGGACAAGGATGGAGAAGCTGTGAACCAGAAGGAGTACCGAAGCATGATTGGGTCGCTGCTCTACCTGACGGTGACACGCCCGAACATCCAGTTCGCGGTGTGCCTGTGTGCGCGCTTTCAGGCGTCGCCGCGCACTTCTCACCGTCAGGCAGTCAAGCGCATTTTCAGGTACCTTCGTTTCACACCTGAGTTCGGGATTTGGTATTCAGCTTCCTCCACCCTCTCCCTTTGCGGTTATTCCGATGCCGTTTTTGCTGGTTGTCGCATTGAGCGCAAGTCCACTTCTGGGACTTGCCAATTTATTGGTTCTTCTCTTGTATCATGGTCTTCTCGCAAGCAGTCTAGTGTCGCCCAGTCTACCACGGAGGCTAAGTATGTTTCTGCATCTAGCTTATGTTCCCAGTTGCTTTGGATGATGGCCACTTTGCGTGATTTTGGTCTGAGCTTTTCTCGTGTTCCTTTGCTTTGTGACAGCACGAGTGCGATTAGCGTTGCTAAGAACCCCGTGCTTCACTCGAAGACCAAACACATTGATGTGCGCTTTCACTTTTTGCGAGACCACTATGAGAAGGGTGATATCGACCTTCGCCATGTCGACACTCATCATCAGTTGGCTGATATTCTCACCAAGCCTTTAGACGAATCAACCTTTAATCGGTTGAGGGGTGAGCTTGGTGTGTGTTTCCCCTTCTAGATGGGGTAAACATTTTGGATCTTGTATCATAGACTGACTATATTCTCGTTTGCTTTGTTTTTCTTTTGCATTTTAGCATACGCTTTTACATTCTGAGCTTCATGTATATAATCTTTAGAATGTAATTATGCTCTGTTTAGTATGCTCTGATGCTATATGTTGATACCAGTAGCTTATGCTCTTTCTGATCACTAATACATGTTGTGAGCTGAGCTATTTTTTGAATGGTGAATCTACTTAACAAACATAAAACTTGAAAACGTTCACCATTGAGATATGCAACTAGCATGTGTAGGATGTGTTGAATTCACTCGTGCTTTTCATATATGTTAGGTTGCTATGTCTCTAGTTCTGAGTCTGTCACTTGCTTTGTTTGTGCATATTTTATCGATAAAATCTGAACCAAGTTTTTATGTGAATTGAAAAGATCGAGATGGGATTGCTTGTCAACAAATCACAGTTTTGAGACTGTTTCTCATTGCACTTTGAGTTAAACTTGAGTTGTTATGGCGGAACGGTCCTAATCCCATGGCCCACAGGTCCCTGTCAGCCTCTGACAGCCGAACCTATGTTCCACGTGACCAAGACAGTTCGTCACCGGGCTGCATCAGCGCCCATCGTCCGTAGGATCATCTCACCATTCGGTTACAGCACTGGATACTTTTACAAAAAACATCGGAATACAGAGTGCAAGACTTAAATAACATAGGTTTTACAAACCGAGGTTCCAGATAAGATTAAAGGTGCAGTTATTACAAACCAAGTTCGGATAATAGAAATAGGCAACATAGCGGAGTACAACAAAATAAAGATACTTGCAAACACCCAGCCCGAGGGTGCAAAATTATTCATCGACCTCATCGGCCTCTTCCTGGACGATGGTCATGCAGCAGGGCGCAAGACACATCGGGGACTCAGTCATACCTGCAGCATGGGTAACAAAACCCTGAGTACTGGGGTACTCAACAAGACTTACCCGACTAAAGAAAAAGGAAGAAGACTCAGGGATGAGAGGCTTAGGGTAGTCAAGGTAAGGCTTTAAGCAAGATCAAGTATTTTGCAGAAAAGCATTTTGTAAACCTTGTTCTATTTTTGGAAAGATTCAAGTATTTCTCAATTCTTCATTGTTCATGATTCATTTTACCTTTCAAAACATACCTAGTTGAGAACCACTCTCCGTTGACAGTCAGTGACCAAGTCTCCATAACCGAGGAGCAACGTTAATCCGGATAAATAATACTCAGCTGAGGATCCCTATCCACACTGCATATGTAGCACCCAAGCTTGCATATGCCAACTCGTCTACCACGATTCCTCCAAGATTGGACCGGTCCTACGCCACCCGGAAGTATAGTACACCACTCATATCCAGGCACGACGACCACGTGGGTACAAGCTACTTCCGCCATCTCGCCACTCCCAGTGCGCGGTTGTCGGTCCCAACCAAGGAGTCCTCGGAGCCAGAGCTTTCCGAAGTATGTGAATAGTTACAAGTCTTGACCAGCAGGCCCCCATACGGATGGTCCCTAATTTTTCTGCCAGAACTATACCTCGGTTATATCTCACCCAAGCGTAATAGTCCTGTCAGTTTTTCAACCCTGTCCCTGTCGGTGTCAACTGTTGAGTCCCGGACTACAACATGACGGCACCGTACGCTCAGACAACCTCTCCTCGCTGTTGACTAGGTACGGATCAGATACTTAGCCAACAGTCGGGGAGTAAAGCCAAATTCCCATAAAAATTCTTTAAGTGATCACACTTTTGAAATTGGCATTTATTGCAAAATCTATTGAATAGCGTTTACTAATTTTTCGCAAATTAATTTTATTTTCGCAAATAATTTTTAAACAGGGCGGGGGTATTTGCCGGTGGAGGTAAATAATGCAGGCAATAGGTCATCACATAACTCCTATAACCTAATGCAGTAGTTTAAGTCAAAGGCATTTTAAGTAAACTTTTATAAAAACAAGGAAGGTTAAAATGCACCGGGGCTTGCCCTTGAAGAGCAAAGAGGACAGGCTCCGGGGTCGGCAGTGCAGGTGTCGAGCTCGGGGTTGCCTCGGGGTGGGTGTAGCTTCGTCAGCGGCTGCCTCGACTTTTGATGCCCTTCTCCTTCAGACACACACGTATGCAATGATGTATGCTTATGAGGATGCTGACAAGAACAAGAGACTTGCCTAAAGCGCAGGACACTTCCACTGATTCTTGAGTACAACTTTCCATCACGAAAGTAACTCCTAGAAGAGACACAAAGTTGCTTATCTCATGCCCTAAGCAAGATTAATCAAACCTATTAAGCATCATCTAGTAAACCTAAGCATAAGTCATGCATGGCATCACAAACATCATAGACCAGCTGGGTGGGGGTCTATGAACAGCAAACAATCCAAAAGTCACATCACAGGGCACACAACATAAACCCTAATCGCTTTTGTATTTTTCCTAATTATTTAAAAAGGTCATTTTATGCAGTTGCTCCAAAATTTACCCAATTAATCTCATAAGTTCATGATGGTATAAATAGATGGCAAAACAAATTTCATAATTTTTGGAGGTCATTTAGGTGCCTAACAAAAATCAAACATTTAAATAACAAAAGGCACTATTCAACATTTAAAATAAAAGCCCAAAAATCAACTTGTTCCAGAAGGCCTCAAAATTTATACCAGAGACTAAACATGACATAACTAGCACATAAAAATTTATCTCATGATTTTTGGAGCTACACAAGATTTTCTAAAAAATCTAAAACCATCCATTTTTTAATTAAAAGAAGGATTTTTCATTTTCTAACTTTTGCATAAAGGTAGGGTTTCTTATTTTTCTAAAATACTACACAGTGCAAGGAGTATACCACATTTTTCTCAAGATTTAAGGAGCAACAGATTAAATCTCACAAAAAAGAGAAAACTGGACACTATTCATATTTCAAAAAAAAAGAAAGGGACACTGTGCTTCTTCCCCGCGGGCTTCGGCGCGCACGCCGGCGGGAGCGCGCGGCGGTCCGGCCACTCGGGCTTCGCGCTCGGAAAGAAGAGGGTGGGGGAAGCTTCGCGGGCTCACCGGGGTTCGGAAACGAGGAACGGCGAGGCGGTGCAAGGGTCGGAGGCGGGAGTTCGACGGCGGTGGCGCCTCGGCAGAGCTCTTCGGCGGCGAGCAAGCGTTCCGGCGGCTCTGTTCATCAAAAGGGGTCACCGGTGTGCGGTAAGGAGCGCACCGAGGTGAGGAAAAGAGGACAGGGGTCGGAGGGGAGAGAGGAGCACTCACGGCGGCGAATTTCTCGCTTAACCGACGCACGGCCGTTCGCCGGAGTTGGAGAAGAATCGCTCGCGTCGGTGGAAGGAGGGGCGGAGGGGTGAAATTGGTTGCTCGGGAAGGTGGAGGAGCTCAAAGGCGAAGGACGATGGTGTGCTCAGCAGGCTACGGGGCGGTCCGGTGGCTCGGGTTGAACGGGGTTGCGCCGGTGGCGGCAACGGCGGGAGCTCGGCGGCTTTTATAGCCGCGGGGCGGCGCTGGGGGTCCGGGCGAGGGGTGAGGAGCGTCCGCGCAGGCACTAACGGAGGTAGGGGCAGGGTAGGGCGGCGCGACGTGGGCGGGGAGCTTGCTCGCGGCGCTGCGGCTTGCCGGCGGCCGGCACCCGCCCGCTGTCCGCGGCTGTAGGGGAAAAGGAGGACGGTAGGGGTCGGCGAGGCGGTGGTAGGGGACCGGGGAGGTCGAGCGTCTGCGCTGACCGCGCGCGGCACGGGCGCGGGTCAGCCGGTCGGCGTGGCCGGCGCTCCGCCGCCGGCGGCCGGGCCCCCTCTGCTTTAAAGCTCGTGCACCGTGACGTGACCTGCCTCCTTTCTCTGAAATTTTGAAATTACTCCCAAAATTTGAACTACACAAAGAAAACTCAAAATACCAAAGTTTCTTAAAATTTTGAGATCTACAACTTTGCCAATATAAACTTTTTCTGAAACTCAATAGTTTTTGAGATAATTTTGAAAACAGAAAAGGGGACAAAATTGAAGTTTGAAAGAATTTGAAATTACTTCTGATTTTGTATTGAAACTAGAAAATCTGCAAACACCAAAGTTGTTCCTTATAGCAAGATCTACAACTTTTCTTATTGGACCAACTTCAAATTTTGAATAGTTTTTGAATTAGAAAAAGAGGGGTAAAACTAGAGTTTGGAAATTTAGGGTTTTCCAAAAGGAATTTAAATTCTACTTCTGATTTTGAACCTTGATTAACACAACAAAACATCAAGACTCTCAACTGAACAAGATTCACACAAAGCTAGACACAGAGATGAAATTACCATTTTGCCCTTATAGGAGGATTTGGGCCTTTAGGGTTTTTGAAAAAGAGATTCAATACAAAAGCCACCTAAGAAATGGCAAAAGCAAAACAAGAATTAGGCAAACATAATGCATGGCAAGGATGATTAATGACTAAAGATGATGACATGTCAGGTTAATTACATATTAAACACCAGAGGTGTTACAGTTGTGTAGTGTATGACCGAAACTGTTGCTTTAAGCTTCTGATTGCTTCTACATAGGCTTCACATAGTTGAAAAGTTAGGCAATGACAACCTTTCAACCTCTCGCAATCAGATGCTAAATTCTGAACTTGTGCTATTTCACCGCTGCAACTCCGATCTAAAATTTGAAATCACAAGTTATGCTTCATTCTATAGCATGATGATTGAACCTTGCTAGGGGTACTTCACCTTGTCTATCTGATTAGCACTTGTTTGATTTCCTATTTACACATGTTTAGTGCTATTTTGATGGTGGATACCTTTTTGGCTAAAAACTGCTCACTTTGCTCATAAGTTCATATTTCGTATTGGGTGATCAGTTTGAGCCTTTGCTAGCCTCTTGTGCTTATTATTGAGTTATCGGATCAAGCTCTTTGTCAAGCATCTTCATATTTCTATCGACTATATTCCTGAAGCTGCTAACTTTCATTCTGACTCATATGCATTTGGAGGTACTCCTAAGAAATCATCCGCTCAAATCAACTCAAACTCCGGGAAATCGAAGGGGTTCATACAAGAACGAAAAAGTCACCACGTAACTCAAATCAATCTGATCTACTTGCTCGTGAGGTTGTAGTTAAATTCCTTCAGTGGAAATGATCTCCTCACAACAAAGAACAAGTAGGTTCAAACGGATTCGAAAATGAGGCAACGTAGGGAGAGATCGAGCGACAGGAAAAACGTGGAGAAAAGATGAACGCGAAGAACAACTCAAGAACGCAAATCACAACCACAAATTCTAGCCGAAAATCACCCCCACGAGCAGACAACAGGATTACGGTCCCGTTTCCTCAAAATCCCAAGGTATGATTAGTCATCTCTACGGATCTCAGTAGCTACAGCAGGGAATGGGAAGGCAGGAAAACCTAGAATTAAAATAGCGAATGTCTGAGATCATTTGGAGGGAGGGGTTGCCTCTCCTTATATAGCCTAATACAATTATTCCCCTTCTACCCCTACTGCTAATGAGCGAGCAGGCTGACCCTAAGGGTATTCCTGTCCAACTCGAAGTGTAGTCGATCCGACGGCCACGCCCGCACATCTGGTAGCTTCGCCTCGATGCGACCTCACCCGATGCCGCCACGTGCCGCCACATGCTGTCCGTCCTTTTTCCTGGACCTTCCCCTGGTTTTGAGGCTGAAACCGGGAAATCTGTCCTCAGGCTGAGTTTTGTGGCCCAAACTCAAAACCCGCCATCGCCCAGGTTTTGAGGCCCAAACCTAGAAACCAGCCATCACCCAGGTTTTGAGGCCCAAACCTGAAAACCATCCCACCGGTGGTTTTCCTGGGGCTCTACTACCAAACTGAAGCTATAGAGGGTTGCATCACCCGTGCACCCCGTCCACCGACACGTGCCCTCAGGTCCATGACCCGAGCCACACCATGTCCCGCAAGTCTCCGCTCGTCCGGGTCCCAGCGTGTCAGCCACCACGGCTGATCCTTCGGCCACCGGTCCGTCTGTCCAAGCCTCACGTCTGCCCTTCACCGCTCTAGGTCCACCGGCACGACACGTCTCTACTTGACCTTCACCTTGCCTTCGAACACCGTCTCCGAGCTCAACACCTGCACAACACAAGCCAAAGAACATGCGCATCAAACCCGTTGACAATCACTCATCATCACAAGACTCGGTATGCACCCCATGTATCCGCAATCTCCCCCTTGATGAGTGCATTGTCAACAACCAACACAAATCAAATAGAGTAGAAGGAAGAAGAAAAAGAAAGTAGAATGGAAAGAACACATCCAAATGACCAAAAGCAAAGCAAAGCCGAAAGAAGGTCAAGTGGAGTGAGCAAGAAAACTTGGTCCCCAAGGACATGGGCAACAGCTCGACGCAACCAAGCAAAGCAAAGCTAGCCCTCAAGAAGAGGCAGAACAGGCTCAACACCGCTAGTGAGAAAGACGGAGCAAAGACATCAAAAACTGAGTAAACAAGCTAGTCCCTGTAGAAAGAGGCAAAGGCTCAACACAACTAGCTGCAAGCCATTCCGATCCAACCGAAAACACGCAAACTGAGAACTCGTCAAGCAAAATGTGCAAACTCCCCCTGGACACAAGCAACTCCCCCTTAGATAGTGCACACAACTAAAACATGATTTGTCAAATTTCCCCCCCTTATTAGTTGATAATGCACATGTCAAGAGTAAACATGGGAGCCTAAAAGAAAGCTACAAAAATGCAACAGCTTCAAAGATATGCTATCCAAAGTGATAAAATGCTCTATTAGCATAAGTGAATAAGTAAAGAGCCCAAATGCTAGCACAAGCTCATCATGATCATATAGCCTCAGAAGAATGGCAAAATAGTTTTAGATTTGAATTTTTAGACAAAAAGGTCAAGTTCACCATAGAAACAACATCTAGTATGAAAATAGACATATCATCAACTAGAGCTAACAAAACCACACTGGTGAACTACCTCAAAGCAAGTGCCAAATCAACAAGCCACATACAACTCATTTCATTTGAATTGAACAATTTATACGAGAGTTATACATGTTAAGTGACTGCGAGGGGTTGAAAGCACCACAAAGCCTTACTTTTCAACCAAGCGAAGCCTAAGTCAAAAGACCATCAGAAGCTTAAGGCAATGGTTTCGGGCATACACTACACTGCTCAAGTTCATCCCAGAGTGCAAATGGAAGCAGTCTCGAAACAGTGAGGTGTTGTAGTGCAATCCCACCTCAATCTTTCCTTTATCTATTAACTTTGATTTCAGATTTTAGCATTCAAGAAGTTCAGAGTATATACAATGGAAGCGATTTAAACACCAAGCCAGAGACATAGCAACCTAGTATAGCAAAGCAAGCTCAAGAAGTGACATAGCCTACTCATACTAGTTGCCAAAGCAAATGGTTAACTGTTTTTAGGATATGATAAGTATTAACCAAGTTCATCATTGCAAAATCATACTTAGCTAATCAAGTTGAGTTACATGATCATAAAGACCTCAAACTGCATAAACTAAGTATCATACACGCATGTAAACAGAGCATTGTATCAATCTAGATAGAATATAATTGAAGCTCAAAATGCAGGTATGATACATATGCAAATGCAGAAAAAACTATGAAAGAACCTAGACTGTACATCATATGATACAACAAAGTGATCCCACATCTAAAATGGGAAACACACACCAAGCTCACCTCTCAACCTAGCAAAGGTTGATTGGTCCAAAGGCTTGGTAAAAATATCAGCCAACTGATTATGAGTATCAACATGCCTATGGTCGATATCACCCTTCTCATAATAATCTCGCAGAAAATGAAAGCGCACATCTATGTGTTTGGTCTTAGAATGCAACACGGAGTTCTTAGCAACGCTAATCGCACTCATGCTATCACAAAGCAAAGGTACTCAAGAAAAACTCAGACCAAAACCACGCAAAGTGGCCATCATCCACAACAACTGGGAACAGCAGCTAGCCGCAGCAACATACTCTGCCTCTGTGGTAGACTAGGCGACACTAGACTGCTTGCGAGAAGACCAAGAAACAAGAGAAGAGACCAAAAACTGATAAGTCCCAGAAGTGGACTTGCGATCAAGTCGGGAACCAGCAAAATCGGCATCAGAGTAACCGCAAAGGGAGAGAGTGGAAGAACTAGAATACCAAAGCCCAAACTCAGGTGTCAAACGAAGGTACCTCATAATGCGCTTGACCGCCTGACGGTGAGTGGTGCGCGACGACGCCTGAAAGCGTGCGCAAAGACACACCGCGAACTGAATGTCCGGGTGTGTTGCCGTCACGTACAGTAGCGACCCGATCATACTCCGGTACTCCTTCTGGTCTACAGCTTCTCCATCCTCGTCTGCATCCAGGGCCGTCGTGGTCGACATGGGTGTTGAAAGAGGCTTGGCCTCACCCATATCGAACTTCTTCACTATGTCCTTGGTGTACTTGCCCTGGTGCACAAACGTTACTTCCCGGAATTGCTTGATTTGCAAACCGAGAAAGAAAGTCAACTCACCCATCATGCTCATCTCAAACTCCCTGCTCATAATATCTGCAAACTTGGCAACCAAAGCATGAGAAGAACCACCAAAAATGATATCATCCACATAAATCTGAACCAAGAGAGTGTCATTGCCTTGCTTGAGGAGAAAAAGAGTTTTATCTACACATCCCATTTTAAAACCCTTAGCAACCAAAAAGGTTTTCAACCTATCATACCAGGATCTAGGGGCTTGTTTCAAACCATACAAAGCTTTGAAGAGTTTAAAACATGATTTGGAAACTTGGGATTTTCAAAACTGGGGGTTGTTTCACATACACCTCTTCTTCTATATAGCCGTTTAGGAAGGCACTCTTGACATCCATTTGAAAAAGTTTGAAACCCTTGGATGCAACAAAAGCCAAGAGGATCTTAATTGCCTCCAAACGAGCTTAAGGAGCAAAAGTCTCCTCATAGTCTATCCCCTCCTTCTGACTATACCCCTGGGCTACAAGTCTGGCCTTATTTCTCACAATGTGGCCATCCTCTCCTTGTTTGTTTTTGAAAACGTATTTTGTCCCAATAGGATGACATTCTGGAGGAGGTGGAACCAAAACCAAACCCGATTTCTCTCAAAATTTTCTAACTCCTCATGCATGGCATTAACCCAATCCACATCAGATAAAGCATGTCCAACTTCTCAGGGTTCAAAATCAGCAACAAATGCAGAATGAGCAAAGTGAGAGATTTGTTGTGACCTTGACCGAGTGACACGTTCGTTGATGTTGCCGATCATCTGTTGAGGGGGGTGTTGGCGCGGAATGTGTCGTGGCGCCTCTCTAGCTGATGTGACCTCCCCCTCAACAGTAGCTAGTGCCTCCTCAGGTACAAGAGGTACGGCCTAAGGTAGTGGATCACACGGCCCCCAAGTAGTCGACGAAGAGAGGTCGGGGCCGTGAGTCGACGTAGTGGATGCCGATCCTAACGACACAGCAGGTGGAGGTAGTGTTGGGTCATCAATCCCTTCAGCACTCTCTTCCTCATCATCAAAAAGAGGTTCACCGACCTCGTGATCACCTGCACGCTCAAATCTAGAAGAAGGACAAAGCATGGTCTCGTCGAAGGTGACATCAGATGTCTCCATGACTCGGTTAGTATCAAGGTTAAGTACATGATATGCACGAGTGTGATTACCATAACCCAAAAATACACCGTCAAAAGAACGAGACTCAAACTTGTCCAAGTTGCCTTTCTTACGTATGAAACAATGGCAAGCAAACACTCTAAAATAACTGACTTTAGGCTGTCTTCCAAAACGTAACTCATAAGAGGTCTTTTTCAAGAAAGCACGGAGAAAAATGCAATTGAAAATATAGCATGCAGTGTTTATAGCCTCGGCCCAAAACTGCCTAGGAGTCCTATGCTCATCGAGCATCGTCCTAGCCATCTCAACAAGAGTCCGATTTTTCCTCTCTACAACACCATTTTGTGGTGGTGTGTAAGGGGAATGCGGATACATGGGTGTATGCCGGATCTTGAGTGATGAGTGATTGTCAACTGGTTTGATGCGCATGTTCTTTGGCTTGTGTTGTGCAGGTGTCGAGCGCGGAGACAGTGATCGAAGGCAAGGTGAAGGTCAAGTAGAGACGTGTCGTGCCGATGGACCCGGAGCGGTGAAGGGCGGACGTGAGGCTTGGACTGAGGGACCGGTGGCCTGAGGATCAGCTGTGGTGGCTGACAGCCTGGGACAGCGATGAGCGGAGACTTGCGGGGCACGATGTTGCTCGGTGTTGACACTTCTTAAAGCAATTGCCTATAGTAAACTTTAATGAATTGATTCTAGCAAAAGCCCTCAGAAATGTACGGGACACTCCTAGCATCACTTAATGTCAAGTTGTCATCCCCAACATGATACTAGAAATGTAATTCATTTGTGACACTAGCTCAAAAGATATAAACAAATATTTATCCGCAAGCACACAGATAAATATACCCATTGTACCAGCATTTCACCCAGTTTGTCTAGGTATCGTTATTTATATTTTACCAAGCGGAACAGTGAAGCGGCAAACAATTGGACATAAGTGTGATTTAATGGTAGTGGAGATTACTATTCATTCATTACTACTCACATGTCTAAACAGGGGTAAGACAAGATAAAGATAAATAATGAATAATAATGATAACGATAACGGGAATTCTAGAGATAGAGAGAACTACATGAATCAAGTAGAGCAGTGAGGAGATTAATTAAGAGATTCGAAACCTAAGTTACTTCACATTTACTAAGTCTAGTGATTACTCTAGTTAATATACAATCATTTATAGCTAATTAATCTATCATCCATGATCAAGGGACATTACTAAATTAGAATCAAGAACAAAGTAATGAATTCTAACTTGCAACCGCATCCTACTAAGGTCTACACTCGGGGGGAGGACTACAAAGGACTCAACAGGACTGTCACTCCTACGATCTACCTCTCCCGGACCATAGGATGTATTCGCAGGTAAACTAGGCCTAAACACCATGTTTACACCAGTTTGACCACTTAACTCTATTCGGAATAAAGCTAAGTACTTTACAAACATGATCATAAACTCTATCATAATCAGATCTATATTAAATATATAACTAGAATAAACTCCAAAACTAAATAAACTAAAATATATTAATGTAGCACAAAGTCGAATAAAGATACAAATTACCGAGTCTTCGACAACGATCCAGAGACTCAGACGAAGCATCTAGCCGGATATGCCGACGAAGTTGCCTGCCTCTACTTGAACCTAGTTCGACTAGACTCTGAACTTAATGTAGAGCTCTAACTCTCTCTCTAGAAACCCTAGTTCTACTCTTGTCGGAAGATCTGAACTTCTCTTCTCTGTCTTCTGTCTCTGTCTCTTGAGGGGGGTCAGGGGTCTGGTTATATAGCCCTAGGCGTGGAACAATGACCGTTAGATCAAACCGACTTAAGCTACGGTCGAGATGCATCCTAGAGGTCGGTGGAGGAAGATTCCGGAAGGAAGAGGCGTGGGGGCCCTAGAATAGACCGACCGGTGGGCCCAAGGGACCGGTCGGTCCCACAGGTCAGGGTCCCGGAGTGCCTCGCCTTGTGGTGTCCTCTGGAGTCTTCTAGAGACTTCCTGATGTGGCGGTGGAGTAATCTACGTCGGGTTCCTTCTTGGGGAAGCAATGTAGTCCGGTTTTCCTGTTTAATCCCTGGAAAATATAGAATCACCAAAACTCATGGAATTTGTCAGCTTAAACCTTCTATTTCTAAGTTGGCAATTCTTTTTGGCATTCATTCAAGTATTGTTGACGGTAAATAATGATAGTTAATAGATGTCAACAAACTCCCCCAAGCTAAACTTTTGCTAGTCCCTTAGCAAACATCGGGTTCTGAGAGTAAATCTGTGAACTACTTTAGTATCCAAGCCATCAACTGAAAACTTTCTTGAAAAGAAATTGGAAGAATTTTCATATATTTCCTTAGCCAATCTTTTACCTTAGATCAGAATAATTGAAAGCTAGAAACAATCAAGTCAAGTAATATGTCTCAAATTCCTCATTCCAACTTTACTCCGGAGTTTTGTAAGATAATAAAAGCTTAGAGAACTCCTGTATGACATTTTTCAAATTGCATATATATTTTTAAGATTAAGAGCACACTTTACGAAGTCAAAGTTCAGAGCTCAGGGAGAGAAATGTCATACTCTTAGATCAAGCATTTGAAACTCTTTCTCTCTCTTTTTTTGAATTTGCCAACTCTTACTGGCATATTGTAATTAGAGGGACCATGGACAATCATTCTTTTTCTTTTCATATTTTTATCACACATTTTTCTCTTCTCTTTTTTTCTGAGGTAGTCGGACACTTGTCCCTTTTTCTTTCCTCCTTATCATATTTTTGCATAGTCCCATGCCTCTAACACACAATACTACTTCGGAAGAGTGAATCTTTTATATTTATAGAAGCTTGATCTTTAGAGCATGATAAACCTCTCTACCATAGCTAAAAACTTAGAACAGAGTAAGCAGCCTTAAAGAATGAATCATTTATTATCAGGCTTTAATTATGTCATACAGGTTCTCATCATATGTTTGAAGTTTTCAAAATTAAAATTCCGGAGATTCATTGAAACTAAGAACAAGATAAATAGCAGCTCAGACTTTTTTGTCTCTAACTCTCAACTATCCAAACTTTGGTCAAGATCATTGTTTTGAGATTTTTCAATTAAAAATTTGAAAGGAATTGTTCTGCAGTTGAGGCTATGTAAAGCAGTTTTTTTTAAAAAAAATTCTACTTCAAGTTTATTTTATTTAAATACTAAACAGATATTAGTTTAACAATACTAGACGCAAACAAATAACAAATAGAGGGGTACAGCATACTTACCTTTGGAATAGGGGGTCCTCCCTCAAGCTAGCTTCACTCATACGGTGGTGGCGGCTGAGGTGGATTAATTCCTGTTGACACCAGATTTTCGCACACGTAGAAATATGACAGATGGGCCCAGCCAACAAAGAGAGAGGGATTCGGCAAACGACCAGCAGTTGTTTGGCTCTCGGGATTTCAGCGTTTATCTGTGCGGTCGGCTATTTCACGAAGCCATGGTTTCATTCGGGAGATGCATATGGCGAGTAAAGCTAGCTTGCACGGGAAGACACGTGGTGATGGAAGGCACCAAATAATATAGAGTTTATATCTTTCCGTATTTCTTTGTAAAGTCGTAATCGTCTAGGACTTATGTTTCGTCCAGGGTATAAATATAAGCCCTTGACCATTGTAAAACTGTTCACAACCACATCAATACAAACCGGCCCCGTGCCACCTATTCGAGTCCTTAGTCGTGTCGTCGAGTTCTTCGAGAGGAATCATCGATTCGTCCACCTCCGTAAGTACCGGCAACCTTGTTGTCATGTCTAGTATCGTGCGGCAGATTTAGATATGATGCAAGTAATCTCGTATGTTAAGCTTAGTATCGTGCGGCGGATTTAAGCTTATGACGGGAAGTTTTTGCTTATGCCTTGTATCGTGCGGCGGATTAAGTCATGAGTTAAAATAGTTATCGGCTCTGTTAGATTTGGCAGATCTAATAGATTCATTAAGTTATCATGTGTCTTATGTTTCATTCGTTTGATCCGTACAACACTTTTTGCCCGATCTAGATTGATCTTTCGTTCGGCCTTGTCGCATGAGGTCGTTTGTGCTTTCGCTAATCATAAGATCAAAATGGCCGAATTGACTTTCAATCTAGATTGTTACATGTTGTGGGTTCATACATGCTAATCATGTTTAGGCTTTGATAGTGCTGGGTGTCGTGCGGCAGGTGCAGGTTTTAGATTAGTTTAACCATGCTTTGTTTGTTTGGTCCTTCTTCATGGACCCTAGTTCGGCTAGTCTGCCGATTCTGGTTAAGCTTACATGAGTAACGAGTATATATAGATCTGTTCAGGTATACACATGCTTTTAGCTTCCTATAATTAGATCGTATCATGCGGTGGATTAATCTAATTATAAGGAGTTGTGTAGATTCATAGCAAGTAGTATCATGCGGTGGATTAGCTTGTTTGAGTTTATACCCGACGGGTTTATGAAGGCTAGACGTGCGGCAGACTAGCTGGATTAGCCTATGTATGTGTTATCTGAATAGATTTATATTTATAAGTTACCTCTTTTATCCTCTTGCTACATATGTGTTCGGCATTTAGCATGTTTACAAATCTTATTCTATATTTGCTGAATAACGCTATAAACCTGTTTCGACAGACAACTTCCATAGCTGTGTGCCGTCGTGATTGGCTTTCAAAGCCGTACATATGGAACTGTCTGGTCTCATCCGACACGTTCCAAGGTATTCTCACACTTTTATCCCTTGTTGGTTTTTCAGGTCAAACCGACTGCCACGTTTCCGGAATCATTACGCTCCGGGCACCCGATTGAAGCCAGCCTCGTTCGGCTTGCTGTGTGCCTGACGCGAGATGTCACTTTTTGCGTCAACAATTCCCATGTGTCTGAAGAGGTAGCAGAAATTCTCGTTCGTTTGGGTGCCATGATGATGTATCTCTTCAAGAGTGTGGCGCATGTCTTCTTGACCCGTCTCAATATGAGTAAGATGAGTGTCGATGCCCTGAAAGTAAGGCTCTCTATGGTACGAAAACTGGTGGTATGGCTGATGTTCTGGGTAACCATGGGTGGCATGTGTTAACACTAGATTTTGGTCAACATTGAGAAGATGACAGGTGGACCTAACAAGCCAGCAAAGAAGGCAATTTAAATATAAATATATATAAAGCATGCACGTCTCGACGTCCAGTTCTATATTTAGCATAAATGGCTTCACGATGAAGGAAAGGCTAGAAGACGGCGTGCATGTCCAGT
Organism: Coix lacryma-jobi var. lacryma-jobi; assembly: GCA_009763385.1. NCBI lineage: Eukaryota > Viridiplantae > Streptophyta > Magnoliopsida > Poales > Poaceae > Coix > Coix lacryma-jobi. Next base: position 73,005,543 of record CM019822.1, read on the forward strand.
GTGCGGAGATGGGCGTATGAGGCATTCGGCAAGTATCCATGCAGTCGGCTAGTTTCCAAGGATTCGGCAACTGCTTATGTGGCCGGCTATTCTGAGAAAAAAGGGAGTTTCCGTTGAAATGACGGAAGCAAGAGCCGATCGCGCAACAAAATTGCGACAATTAAGGCAATAAAGTTTCCGAAGGGAGGTAAAGGCCAAAAATGTAGTTTTTTCCTTTAACGTTTCATAGTCGTGTCCTCTTAGGACTTGTATCGCGTCCACGGTATAAATATAAACCCTTGGCTATTGTAAAAATTGTTCACAACCATATCAATACAAACCGGCCCCGTGCCATCTTCGAGTCCTTAGTCGTGTCATCGAGTTCTTCGAGAGGAATCATCGATCCGTCGACCTCCGTAAGTCCCGGCAACCTTGTTATCATGTCTAGTATCATGCGGTGGATTTAGATATGATGCAAGTAGTCTTGTTTGTTCTCAATGGTGGTGCGGCGGATCCTTGTTAGCGATCAAGAGGTCTTTGCTTATGCTTTGCTTGTGGATAGATACCGTGCGGCAGGCGTTTATTCATATGTTTAGCAAAAGCGAGATAGTTATTGGCTCTGTTAGATTTGGCAAGATCTGGTAGATTCATTAAGTTATCATGTGTTGCATTGTTTATTTAATTTTGTAACACTCTTTTGCCCAATCTAGATTGATCTTTGTTCGGCCTTGTTTCACAAGTTTGCTTATGTTTTAATAATTGTAAGATCATGACGGCCGAATTAACTTTCAATCTAGATTGTTACATGTGGTGGGTTCATGCATATCAATTACGGTTAGGCTTTGATAAAACTAGGTATCGTGCGGCAGATGCAGGTTTCAGATTAGTTTAATCGTGCTTGTTTGTATGTTCCTTCTTCATGGACCCCAACTCGGCTAGTTTGCCGAGCTTGGTTAAGCTTACATGAGTAATGAGTTTTTGTAGATTTGTTCACATACATGCATGCTTTTAGCTTCTTATCATTAGATTGTATCATGCGGTGGATTAATCTAATTATAAGGAGTAGTGTAGATTTAGTTTATGCTTGACGAGTTTATGAAGATTAGACGTGCGGCAGACTAATTGGATTAACCTATGCATGTGTTGTTTGGATAGATTTATATTTACAAGTTACCTATTTATGATCCATTATATCTTGATAATGTCCTCTTATATGTATATTCGGTAACCAGCTGTTGATATATGCTCATTCTTAATGTTAGCCGAATGATTTTTGGACTTATCGACAGACAGCTTCTGTAGCTGTATGCCATCGTGATTGGCTTTAAAGCCGTACATATGGAACTATCTCGTCTTATCCGGCATGTTCCAGTTTATTCTCACAATTTTATCCCTTGTTGGTTGTCAGGTCAAACCGACTGGCACGTCTCCGGATTCCAAACCGTCCGGGCACCCCCTATTGAAGCCACGCTTTTTTCGGCTTGCTGTGTGTGAGGCGCGGTGAACCACATTTTGCGCCAACACACTTTTTGGCACGCCTGGTGGGACCATAATCGTTTGATTAAAGTCATCCAGATTATCGGAGGTTGTAGCATATGGCGACTAGTTGACACCATGATTGATAAGTTCAGGAGGTTCAAAAGTTGTTGCTCCTATACTCCACCGTTCAGAGAATAGAGGCATCGGCTAAATAAAGGGCATCATGCATGCCGTATTTATTAGGGAGACAAAGATAGACGGCTTGCAGGGCACGTCCTATGGTGCTGACATTGTTGTTGAGACAAGTGCTAATTGGTTTATTGGGCAAGGATGGACCAAGTGATTGGAGCAATGAAAAATACAATATTATTCTATAATAGGCTGATGACCTTTCAATACGTGATTATGCTAATATTTTTCTCGAGCCATCAGATTGATATATCAAGCTGAAGTCCCGACAAGAACTTGGCCAATTCATGAGAAGCAAATTCAGAGGTCTGTCAAGGCAATATAAAGATGAAAGTTTAGGAGCAGCACACCGAGTCAACCACCAAAAGAGTTCAGATTATAACCTTGGCACATGGAGATTGACAATCCTAAATAAAATTGGCTGCTCCCTTATCCCCGACGGCTGTTCAACTTCAATCAAACAGTCTTCATAATTCAATGATGGGCCAGCCTCAACCATCGGCTATATTGGAACCTTCAAATCGATACTTGGGCCGATGGTAGCAATAGTGCAGATGCTTATCAATCATTCGCAAGCTGGATATGATAGTCAATATTTGAATTTCTTCATGATGGGAGGCCAGTTCTCAATCGACTAAAACCCAGATGAACAACACACAACAAGATGTGTAGGGAGGGCTTCTGTATTTCATGGATTGACCACAATCGTCTGATTGGAAGACGTCAACCAAGCTTGATTTAATATTGGGTCCAGACTTTGTTCATCAGATGGCATCTTATTAGCAGTTTATCACAAAAAAAATTAATGGCCGATATTAAGAAAGATATCGGCTCATTCTTTTGGACCACGATCAAAGTAAAATTCTACAATTATCAAGATGCCGGATTCCAAGAAGGCAGTCAGTTGACTCATTATTTGTTACTGCAAGTTCACATGGACCAAGTTCAAGATTTATTTTTGCAAAGGTTCTTATGGGAACATATCATACCGTTGGCTATTGTACCTACGTAGACCTCATTTCTACTAGTACGTATCATCGCTCTCCTATACAGATCCTCATACCTGAAGGACCGAGAAAGCAATCAGAAAGTGACCAGAGGGGGTGAATGGAAGCTTCAAAATTTCCTTTCGGAAACTTGTTGCCACTGTCTAGAGAATCAACCCCAAAGGGAAACCCTAGAGCTCGCAAGTGTCCACGACCCTAGAGGTAGGGTGGATGCTTCCAAGAAGCACAGCGAGACACTACACGACTCTAGAAGCCCAATGCAAAAACCGGAAATCAAAGCCGACAACGAACGATCGAACCACGGACGAAACTGCGCAAACTCAGCAGCATCGGACGCTGGCAGCGTCTGATGTGATGAGGACATCGCCACGCTAGACTCACCGACGCCATGGTCTTCCCCAAGTTGCAATCCGTCTCCAACTCAGCTTTCACGTCACCCTCGGAATTCAGGAGCAGTCCCGGGTAAAATCAACGCCCCGAATGCATACAGACTCCGTTTTCGACGAACCAGATATGCTTGGAAAGATAACTTGATAAGCTAACCAATGGCTTTGGAATCACGTCAAAATACATCAGGAGTCAACGGGAATCGTCGAAACAAGTCAGCATCTAGAATCTGCCAGGGTGCTGCGTGTTGGTAGTTCTTAGCTTCACTAAAGATAGTGCTAGGCAACTATCCCCGGTAATGGCCCAGGAATGCTTCTTGGCACTTGCTAACGTTGTTACTAGGAGTAGACTATGGAGTCTGTCCCCGGCAACGGCGTCAGATGTGCTTGAAGCAAGACCGGTCACTATACCTGAAGGAGTGGAGCTAAAGCAGCTGTCTACTAATGCCAAGCGGGGTTGTCAATCCCGACACTAGTAGGAGCTAGCTAGAGAGAATGCAATCTACCAGGAGGAGATTCTGCAAGCGCACAGAACTATCGTAGTAGCACTTCGCCTGGGAGTACCAGGTGTCGATTTATTTGATCCCAAGGGAAGGCTAGGGTGGTGGATGAGTTGAGTCAAGGAGGGGATGAGAGTCGAAGAAATAAGAAAAAGGAAAAGGAGAGAAGGGAAGATGAAAGGCTAGAAAGAATATATGGATGGCTAGGTAAGGATGAAAAGGATGGTTAAGGTAAGGTGGATAACTAGATAGATAGAGGGTATAGGATAACTAAAGGATAACTAAGATAACTAACTACTAACTAATAACTAATCCTAGTTAACCACTAAGCAAGATTACTACGAAGCAAGATAGTTACGAAGCAGCAGCTAAGTTAAGTAAAGTTTTAGTCCTATCTTGTCAAGTATCGAGGCGTACTAGCCTTTACCACTTACTTAGGTTGAACGCTAGCACAACGAGCCTTACTGTTAAACTGGGCCAACTACGTGGTGGAATTCAACGCGCACAGGGCTGTCACCACCTGCTTGCTACCACAGCTATCCGGGGGTCCAGCCGTATCTGAAGGTAAGTCTATAACTAAGCACCACGCTTAACTATATTCTAACTATCTCTACCCTAGCTTTGAATAGAGACACCCTTGCGGACGTTAGAGCAAACACTTGACTTGATAAGGTAAACACTAAACTAACTAAGCAACCTATTGGCAAAGATCAAACACTAAGCTCACTAGAGATTAACTACTATGGCTAAGTGAATTGAACTGTAGGATAGCTAGGCACTCAAGCAATCAATCAAGTATACCACTCAATACTGATAAGTAGAATAAAGTAATACTTGAAATGATGAACTAGAATATAGTAAAAGCTTGAGTAACAAGAGCAAAACCTGAACTGAAGATGAAGGAAGACTCTTCCCAGCTCCAGAGCCGATCACTCGCATGCCTCTACCCTTGAGCTAAGCCTTGAGCAGCGCTACCGCGAGGGCGAAGATGCCTTGCTCAACTAGCTGCCTACTTGCCTAAGCTCTCTGATCTTCTAACCTACTCTCACTTCTCTTGCTTGGTGTTGCTTTGCTTGAAATGGTACGAATGGAGAGATGCCTCCAGGGGGGTATTTATAGCTTGAGGAGTGAGGGGGGTTCTTATAGGGGGCAGCCACCCGACCTGGGGTTAGGTCAGTTGGCGGGCGCCACTCCCTACTGGCGGCCGCCAGTCTCCTGGCCGCTGGATGCACCGACTTGGATTCAACGACATCCAGGTGGTTGTCCGAGGCGGTTTGGAGGTCGGGTGCATGTCTGAGTAACCGCCCATCAGCCTTGATCCGCGCCACTTCATCCTGAGCCGTCCGATGCCACTGACCTAGTGACCAAGGCCAGGATTGGGCCCTGGGGATGTCACACGGATCGGTGACGTGGCAGGGGGTGATGCTTGGGCCAACCCAAGTGGCGGGCGCCACTTGTGGCTGGTGGGCGCCACCTAGGGGTGGCGGGCGCCACCTCTCTGATGCCCATTTTTACCTTAGATCAGAATAATTGAAAGCTAGAAACAATCAAGTCAAGTAATATGTCTCAAATTCCTCATTCCAACTTTACTACGGAGTTTTGCAAGATAATAAAAGCTTAGAGAACCCCTGTATGACATTTTTCAAATTGCATATATATTTTTAAGATTAAGAGCACACTTTACTAAGTCAAAGTTCAGAGCTCAGGGAGAGAAATGTCATACTCTTAGATCAAGCATTTGAAACTCTTTCTCTCTTTTTTTTGAATTTGTCAACTCTTACTGGCATATTGTAATTAGAGGGACCATGGACTATCATTCTTTTTCTTTTCATATTTTTATCACACATTTTTCTCTTCTCTTTTTTTTCTGAGGTAGTCGGACACTTGTCCCTTTTTCTTTCCTCCTTATCATATTTTTGCATAGTCCCATGCCTCTAACACACAATACTACTTCGGAAGAGTGAATCTTTTATATTTATAGAAGCTTGATCTTTAGAGCATGATAAACGTCTCTACCATAGCTAAAAACTTAGAACAGAGTAAGCAGCCTTAAAGAATGAATCATTTATTATCAGGCTTTAATTATGTCATACAGGTTCTCATCATATGTTTGAAGTTTTCAAAATTAAAATTCCAGAGATTCATTGAAACTAAGAACAAGATAAATAGCAGCTCAGACTTTTTTGTCTCTAACTCTCAACTATCCAAACTTTGGTTAAGATCATTGTTTTGTGATTTTTCAATTAAAAATTTGAAAGGAATTGTTCTGCAGTTGAGGCTATGTAAAGCAGTTTTTTTTAAAAAAATCTACTTCAAGTTTATTTTATTTAAATACTAAACAGATATTAGTTTAATAATACTAGACGCAAACAAATAACAAATAGAGGGGTACAGCATACTTACCTTGGGAATAGGGGGTCCTCCCTCAAGCTAGCTTCACTCATACGGTGGTGGCGGCTGAGGTGGATTAATTCCTGTTGACACCAGATTTTCGCACACGTAGAAATATGACAGATGGGCCCAGCCAACAAAGAGAGAGGGATTCGGCAAACGACCAGCAGCTGTTTGGCTCTCGGGATTTCAGTGTTTATCTGTGCGGTCGGCTATTTCACGAAGCCATGGTTTTATTCGGGAGATGCATATGGCGAGTAAAGCTAGCTTGCACGAGAAGACACGTGGTGATGGAAGGCACCAAATAATATAGAGTTTATATCTTTCGGTATTTCTTTGTAAAGTCGTAATCGTCTAGGACTCTTGTTTCGTCCAGGGTATAAATATAAGCCCTTGACCATTGTAAAACTGTTCACAACCACATCAATACAAACCGGCCCCGTGCCACCTATTCGAGTCCTTAGTCGTGTCGTCGAGTTCTTCGAGAGGTGATGAGGACATCGCCAAGATGGAGTCGAGGACGACTCCAATTCAAGAAGGGGAGGATGATGAGGACATTGCCAAGTTGGACTCACCGACGCCATGGTCTTCCCCAAGTTGCAATCCGACTCCAACTCAGTTTTCACGTCACCCTCGGAATTCAGGAGCAGTCCTGAGTAAAATCAATGTCCCGGATGCATACGAACTCCGTTTTCGACGAACCAGATATGCTTGGAAATATAATTTGAAAAGCTAACCAATGGCTTTGGAATCACGTCAAAATACGTCCGGAGTCAACGGGAATCGTCGAAACAAGTCAGCGTCCAGAATCTGCCACGGTGCTGCGTCACCGTATTTTGGTCCGTTGGGCCGTGTATCATCTTAGAGCCCATTAGGGGGCGCGTCCAGCAGGGACGACGACCTAAACCCTATATTTAGCCGCCGCCGCCGCCGTCGTTAGGTCTTGGGTTTTGTTTTGAGTTTAGTTTTCCACCGAGAAACTGAATCGTTCATTGTAACTGTGGTGACAAATCCTTTTACAGTGATCCAGGGCCCCCGTTCTTGATCTCCTCCACTGTGTCGATTAGTCCTTTGGAACCAAGTTCTTGAACCCCTCTAATATATTCGTGATATTCATATCTGCAATTTCAGATTGCGTGCTTTACCTTCTTGCTTGTGTTCTTCGATTCGCTTGCAGGATTAACCTTCTTGGCGAGGTCAATCAAGTTGTGCTTGGTTGATAACCAACGGAGCAGTGGTGTAACGGTTGCAGGGTTCGAATCGTGTCTGATTTGAAGCCGGATCGCCAACGTCGAGTTCTCCACCAATCGAACCTATCGCTACCTCTCGGAAGATCGGGCCATCCTTCATAAATTGGTATCGGATATTTCAGGTTTCCAGCGAGGTATAATCTCGTTTGCCTTAGATTCATATCTGTTCATTACCTAGAGTCCACAAAAAGCCTAAAAAAATATTTCAATTTCCGTTGTCCTATCGCCTTTTGTGCCTTTGCAATTTCGTTTCAGATTCACTTTGTTGAGTTTGTGTCCGTGGTCGAGTCTTGTTGCTGGTTTAGGTCGTGTTCGTCGTCGTAGTTCAACGTGCCCGTTGCTGTTTTTTTGTTTCCGCTGCTATCCCATCCACCGTTCCTAAACAACAAGTCGAAGCCACCACATTACTCGACTTGCCCCGCTAGGCGCCTTGTGTCAATTCTCGCCGCCGCGCAAACCCTAGACAGGTTGCTAACCGCTCTAATTTTTGCATGCATCGCAACCCTCCTTACATCATCTGGCATCTACCTTCTGTTGTTAGTCACAAGGACGCTTGATCTTGTGATCGGTGTTGGAGTTTCGGGTCGCTTTGCCCTAACTGCCGCTGCCGACTTGCTCTTACTGCCGATTTTTGTGTGTGCCTTTCAGAAAACATACCTTGAGGTACCTTCGGTAAAACAGGCATAACTTTTCGCTCGTTTGTCCGCAAAATCTGAAATTTTTTGTGGAGATTCTTGACACCGTTTGGTCCTGACCTTTGCCCAGTTTGGTCCCCTCAAAATTGCCAAAAAAAATCGGGAAAATAAATAAAAAAAAATTAACAAGGTTTCAGCACGCTTTTCAGAGAACTTGCTGATTTTCTGTAGACCACATCCCACCTCGGTTGCAGGTGCCAATTTTTGTGGTTACATCTTTTGTGATCCTTGTTTAAGGAAAAATATAAAAAAAATAGTGAAAAAATAAAAAAGTTTGATTCCTACTAGTACCTTTTGGGAAAATCAGGGAAAAATTCAGGAATAAGGAAAAATCAGTGATCTTTGCTCGTTCTGTGAGTTCGTTCCATCGTTCTTTGTTTCCTCTTGTTGCGCTACGTCTACACACGTCTTAGCCAGCATCTGTGACTTGTGCTTTGGATACTTATTGAACCTTGCTAATCTGCATTCGTTAATTGTTCATCCTTGCTGTTATATTGTGCCTACCTATACCTCCACATATACTTCTGTCAGCACAGGTTCCTCTTGCACCTGTTACCCATGCTCAACAACAGATTGCTTCGTCACTTTGGTTTAATCTTGTTTAGCGTTGGTAAGAATACAGGCAAGACGGTGGTAATCCGCTTGTGATTTTGCATTCCACTTCCACTTCTACCACCACCACTTGGTTCCTTTAGTTGATAGGGATAATACTTTGCTGTTGTCTTTTTCTATCTTCTATGAATGGCAGGAATTCCGACGGACTTCAATGAGTGCGTGTCCAAAGGCGAGCTTACGACATTCATGAATGAACAACGCAATCTTATGACCGAGCTGACACGCAACGTGAATAATCTGGTCAACCGCATTACGCAGCTTGAGCAACGCCCTCAACCAAATCGTGATGACGAAGATGCGGATGCTTTTGGTGATGACGATACGGATGCTGATGCTGGTCCTCGTCGCCGCCTCAACTTCAATCGTCGCGGTATGGGAGGTAATAATAATAATAATGATCCTTTTGCTAAAATTAAATTTAGCCTACCTTTCTTTGCTGGTAATATGGATCCAGAGACATATTTAGATTGGGAACTTGCTGTTCAACAAAAATTTGATTCTTATAATGTTCCTGCTGAGCATAGAGTTAGACTTGCTACTAGTGAGTTTACTAATTTTGCTTTATTCTGGTGAAGTGATCTTTGCAATGCTAATAATGCTGCTGCTGTGCCTCAAACTTGGAATACTTTAAAGCAACGCATGAAATCTCGTTTTGTTCCTCCTTATTACCAACGTGATCTACGTTTGAAACTGCAAACTTTAAAACAAGGTGATAAAGGAGTAGAGGCATATTATCAAGAATTGCTTATTGGTTTAGCACGTTGTGGTATACATGAAGATGATGATGATGCTAGTGCTAGATTCTTTGGTGGTTTAAATCGTGATATCCAGGATATTCTTGATTACAAAGATTGGACTAGGTTCAGCAAATTATATCATCTTGCTCTTAAAGCTGAACGAGAAGTACAGGGACGCAAACAACACCAACCTTTCAGGTATAACACTGGGAGGACTTTTCAGCGACGTTCCGAGCCGGAGACGCCCAAGTTTCCTGCTGCACCACAGCAGTCTACACCTTCCGAGGTAAGTAAATTGTCTAGTGTGCAGATTCCACAATTCAAGAAAGGTGCCACTTCGGGTGCTTCTACTAGATCTTCCTCGTCTAGCTCTACAATCATTTGCCACCGATGCAAAGGCATGAGACATGTCATGAAGGATTGCCCTAGTCGTCGTGCTTTCATTGCTACCGAGGATGAATATGTAAGTACTAGTGATGTTGAAGATGATTTAGCTCTTGCTGCTAACATTGCTGCAGATTCCACCGAGGACGATCACGACAAGGAGACCATCACCATTGACTCTGTGGCTGCTGCTGCGGATTATCCTAGTCTTCTTGTGCAGCGAGTGTTGAGTACACGTGTGGGACATGAAGAAGAAGAGATGAAGATCCAACGCCACAATTTGTTCCACATGTATCTCATTGTGCAGGGTTGTCGTGTTCTCACCATCATTGATAGAGGGAGTTGCAACAACTTGGTGAGTTCGGATTTGGTTGAGAAGCTTGGCTTGACCACACGATAACATTCATATCCGTATAAACTTCAATGGTTCAATAATAATGGTATGACTAAGGTAACTAGATCAGCACGCATTAGCTTTTTTACAGGCTCTTATCATGATACTGCTGATTTTGATGTTGTCCCTATGCAAGCTTGTTCTATTTTGTTAGGCCGTCCATGGGAATTTGATAATGATGCTTTACACCATGGTAGAACTAATACATACTCAATCACACATAAGGACAAGAAAATTACTTTGCTGCCTTTGTCTCCTACAAATATTATTAAACATGCTAAGGAGATTAAAAATAAAAATAAACCTCCAACAGACATTGCTAAAAATAATGGGATTAAGTTAAAAGGAGGTGCTTTTCTTGCATCTACTACTGCTGAGTTATGTGATAAAAATGATGCTCCTTATTATACTATGTTTTGTCGACATATTAGTGTAGCTGCACATGATCCTATACCTTGTATTTCGCATTGTGCGGTCACTAACCTTTTGCAGGAGCTTGGAGATGACATGGAGTCGCGGACGACTCCAATTCTAGAAGGAGGGAGTGATGAGCACATCGCCAAGATGGAGTCAAGGACGACTCCAATTCAAGAAGGGGACGATGATGAGGACATCGCCAAGTTGGACTCACCGATGCCATGGTTTTCCCCAAGTTGCAATCCGACTCCAACTCAGTTTTCACGTCACCCTCGGAATTCAGGAGCAGTCCCGAGTAAAATCAACGCTCCGGATGCATACGAACTCCATTTTCGACGAACCAGATATGCTTGGAAAGATAATTTGATAAGCTAACCAATGGCTTTAGAATCACTCAAAATACGTCCGGAGTCAACGGGAATCGTCGAAACAATTCAGCGTCCAGAATCTGCCAGGGTGCTGCGTCACCGTATTTTGGTCCGTTGGGCCGTGTATTGTCTTAGAGCCCATTAGGGGGCGCGTCCAGTAGGGGCGACGACCTAAAACCTATATTTAGCCGCCGCCGCCGTCGTTAGGTCTTGGGTTTTGTTTTGAGTTTAGTTTTCCACCGAGAAACTGAATCGTTCATTGTAACTGTGGTGACAAATCCTTTTACAGTGATCCAGGGCCCCCGTTCTTGATCTCCTCCACTGTGTCGATTAGTCCTTTGGAACTGAGTTCTTGAACCCCTCTAATATATTCGTGATATTCATATCTGCAATTTCAGATTGCGTGCTTTACCTTCTTGCTTGTGTTCTTCGATTCGCTTGCAGGATTAGCCTTCTTGGCGAGGTCAATCAAGTTGTGCTTGGTTGATAACCAACGGAGCAGTGGTGTAACGGTTGCAGGGTTCGAATCGTGTCTGATTTGAAGCCGGATCGCCAACGTCGAGTTCTCCACCAATCGAACCTATCGCTACCTCTCGGAAGATCGGGCCATCCTTCATCAAGAGGAATCATCGATCCGTCGACCTCCGTAAGTACCGTCAACCTTGTTGTCATGTCTAGTATCGTGCGGCGGATTTAGATATGATGCAAGTAGTCTCGTATGTTAAGCTTAGTATCGTGCGGCGGATTTAAGCTTATGACGGGAAGTTTTTGCTTATGCCTTGTATCGTGCGGCGGATTAAGTCATGAGTAAAAATAGTTATCGGCTCTGTTAGATTTGGCAGATCTAATAGATTCATTAAGTTATCATGTGTCGTATGTTTCATTCGTTTGATCCGTACAACACTTTTTGCCCGATCTAGATTGATCTTTCGTTCGGCCTTGTCGCATGAGTTCGTTTGTGCTTTGGCTAATCATAAGATCATAATGGCCGAATTGACTTTCAATCTAGATTGTTACATGTTGTGGGTTCATACATGCTAATCATGTTTAGGATTTGATAGAGCTGGGTGTCGTGCGGCAGGTGCAGATTTTAGATTAGTTTAACCATGCTTTGTTTGTTTGTTCCTTCTTCATGGACCCCAGTTCGGCTAGTCTGCCGATTCTGGTTAAGCTTACATGAGTAACGAGTATATATAGATCTGTCCAGGTATACACAGGCTTTTAGCTTCCTATAATTAGATCGTATCATGCCGTGGATTAATCTAATTATAAGGAGTGGTGTAGATTCATAGCAAGTAGTATCATGCGGTGGATTAGCTTGTTTGAGTTTATACCCGACGGGTTTATGAAGGCTAGACGTGCGGCAGACTAGCTGGATTAGCCTATGTATGTGTTATCTAAATAGATTTATATTTATAAGTTACCTCTTTTATCCTCTTGCTACATATGTGTTCGGCATTCAGCATGTTTACAAATCTTATTCTATATTTGCTGAATAACGCTATAAACCTGTTTCGACAGACAGCTTCCATAGTTGTGTGCCATCGTGATTGGGTTTCAATGCCGTACATATGGAACTGTCTGGTCTCATCCGACACGTTCCAAGGTATTCTCACACTTTTATGCCTTGTTGGTTTTTCAGGTCAAACCGACTGGCACGTTTTCGGAATTAGTACGCTCCGGGCACCCGATTGAAGCCAGCCTCGTTCGGCTTGCTGTGTGCCTGACGCGAGACGTCACTTTTTGCGTCAACACATTTTTTGGCACGCTCGGTGGGACGACTTCAGTTCAAGATGCCTGAGATTAACGAAGATCAAGTCTTCGAAGTGACCATGGATGATTTGCCGCTAGAATCAAAAGATCAAGTACAACAAGCTTGTGATGAGTTCCAGCGCCAGTGCTTGGAGACCTTCTCCAAGAATAAAAGCGGCAAGGTCAACCAGAAGCAGACGTTCCCAAAGGTCGTTCCTCATCACCAGTCTGAGCTGCCCGACGGTAGTGAAGAAGTTGCTCTCCGAAAGATGACCGAGATAATGCACAAGATCGTATCAGGAGCCGTGACCAATCATGAGTCGGCTTTCTTAAACACCTTCCGTGCTATCATGATCGATACTTTCGGTCCAAACGCGGATAAGTACTTTGAAGAGGCTGCTGGTCCGATACGGGGGCCATTGTTGTTCCAAGTACCTCAGCGGCGAAAAGTTGCCGAAAACAGCGGGGCTGGCCCAAGCACAGGAGGAATGGTCTCTCAGGAAACGCAACGACCTCCTCAGACCTATGGCTAGCTCACGTTCGGCACAACAGGGAACGTCCCGCCGTCTGCTTCTAGAGTATCTCCCGTAGCGAACAGAATACAAAAAGATGTGTTGGGAGATGGATATCGGCAGTTTACGGATTATAACTCGATCAATGCTTTTCCGAATCCAGGCTACTGGGAGTCAGTAGGATTGTATACTGGGGGGCAAGCACAAACAGCTCCTGACCCAAATATTGACCTCATCATGCATAAGATGGCTGATATGATGCAGAATCAGTTCGGCCTAAAGCCAAAGAATCAGACGTACACATACCAATCTCCTTACCCAGAGTGGTACAATCGGGTAGCTTTTCCTCCAAGAGTCAAACCTCCTACTGACCTCTCCAAGTTCTTGGGCCAAGATGACACCAGTACAAGGGAGCATGTCAGTCGTTACCTAATGCAGCTTGGCGAAGCATCGGCAGATGAAGCTTGGAGGATTCGATACTTCCCCTTGTCGTTGACAGGACCAGCCTTTTCTTGGTTCGTCTCTCTGCCAGCGAATTCCATCAATACATGGGCAGAGCTAGAGCAGAAGTTCCACTCATACTTCTTTACGGGGGCCAATGAGAAGAAGTTAGTCGATCCCATGAGCTTAAGGATGAAACCAGGTGAAACACCGCAAGAATACCTGCGCCGATTCAGGGAAACCAAAAATCTTTGCTACTCTCTGAATTTGCTAGACGATCAGTTACCAGGGATAGCCATAGCTGGCATGCTACCGAGCATCAAAGAAAAGCTGTTCGGCATGGACTTTGAAGACCTCGGGTAGTTATCACAGAGGTTGGCCATGATGAGCAATCAAGCTCAAGGATTCAAGAGGAGCAACCAGTTCCAGAAGGGTGACGTAGCTGCCGAGATGTATCAGGCTTTCTTGGAAGATGCAGTTGACTACGATGATGAAGATGAAGTGGCTGCAGCCGAGATAGTTTGGTCCAAAGAGCCAACTCAAGTCAACCAGTGATGGCTAAGGCAACAAAAAGGTACTTATGACTTTGATGTTTCCTAGTCGGATAAGTTATTTGAGTATTTGTTGAAAGAAGGACGCATCAAGTTGCCAGAGGGTCATCCTATGTTGCTCCTTGAGGGGATTAAAGATAAGAAGTATTGTGGTTTCCACAATACCAAATCCCACTCCATCAATGATTGCCGAGTGTTCAGAGTACGGATTCAGAGAGCTATCCAAGACGGACACCTAAGGTTTGATGGAAAGATGAAGATAGATGGTAGTCCTTTTGGACAGAATACCGTGTCCTTCTCTGTTAATATGATCAACGCAGCCGATTTTGGGAATAAAGGGAAAATGAAAGTTTTAACTTCTGATAGAGCAAAAGAGGCTGGTACCATTGACCCTGATCGGCAGATTACAAGAGGAGAACTTCAGCAGAAAGTTCGGTTCCAAAATAGCCGAATTGAGACAGGTGGAACTTCCAGACCCAGGGTTACGACGCGTATCTTGTTGAATAAGTGGCGTCGGGAATGTAACACCTCTGGTGTTTGATATGTAATTAACCTGACATGTCATCATCTTTAGTCATTAATCATCCTTGCCATGCATTATGTTTGCCTAATACTTGTTTTGCGTTTACCTTTTTCTGAGGTGACTTGTGTAGTGATCTCTTTTTCAAAAACCCTAAAGGCCCAAATCTTCCTATAAGGGTAAAATGGTAATTTCATCTCTGTGTCTAGCTTTGTGTGAATCTCGTTCAGTTGAGTGTCTTAATGTTTTGTTGTGTTGATCAAAGTTCAAAATCAGAAATAGAATTTGAATTCCTTTTAAAAACCCTAAGTTTCACCCCTCTCTTTCTAATTCAAAAATTATTCAGAATTTGAAGTTGGCCCAATAAGAAAAGTTGTAGATCTTGCAATAAGGAACAACTTTGGTGTTTACAGATTTTCAAGTTTCAATACAGAATCAGAAGTAATTTCAAATTCTTTCAAACTTCAATTGTCCCCTTTTCAGTTTTCAAAATTATCTCAAAAACAATTGAGTTTCAGAAAAAGTTTATGTTGGCAAAGTTGTAGATCTCAAAATTTTAAGCAACTTTGGTATTTTGAGTTTTCCTTGTGTAGTTCAAATTTTTGGGAGTAATTTCAAAATTTCAGAAAAGGGGTAGGTTTGGGAATGGGTAACGTCTCTGTGCGAGCTTTAAAGCAAGGGGGCCCCGGCCGACGGCGGCGCAGCCTCAGCCTCGCCGAGCCCGGCTGACCCGCGTCCGTGTCGCCCGAGGCCAGCGCTAAGCGCACGACCTCTCCGGTCCCCTACCTCCGCCCACGCCGAGTCAGCCTCGCCGAGCCCGGCTGACCCGTTCCGTGTCGCCCGAGGCCAGAGCTAGCGCGCTCGACCTCCCCGAGCCCCTAACTACCGCCGCCTCGCCATCCCCTACCCTACCCTCCTCCTTCCCCTACGGCCGCGGACAGCACGCAGATGTCGGCCGCCGGCAAGCCGCCGCGCCGCGCGCGAGCTCCTGCCCATGCCGAGCCGCCCTACCCTGCTCCCAACCTCCTTTAGTGCCGCGCGAATGCTCCTCACCCCTCGCCCGGACCCCCCCGCCCGCTCCATCCCGCGGCTATAAGAAGCCGCCGAGCTCCGCCATTGCCGCCACCACGGCACCCCGAGCCACCAGACCACCCCAGCGCCCGCCGAGCCCTCCACCGCCTTCGCCTTGAGCTGCTCCACCTTCCCGAGCAACCAATTTCACCCCTCCGCCCTCCTCTCGCCGGCGCAGGAGCTTCGTCCCCGACTCCGGCAAACGGCCGCATTTCGGCTAAGCGAGAAATTCGCCGCCGTGAGTGCTTCTCTCTTCCCTCCGACCCCTGCCCTCTCTTCCTCACCTCAGCGCGCTCCTAACCGCACCCTCGGTGACCTCTTTTGGTGGACAGAGCCGTCGGATGCCGTAGAGATCCACCGAAGCACCACCACCGTCGGACTCCCTCCTCCGACCCTTGCACTGCCTCGCCGAGCCTCGCTCCCGACTCACGGTGAGCCCGCGAAGCTTCCCCCACCCTCTGCTTTCCCAGCGCAAGGCCCGAGCGGCCGGTCCGCCGTGCGCCTCGCCTGCGATTCGTCCGAGCCTCGGGGAAGAAGCATAGTGTTTCTTTTCCTTTTTCCTTTCTTTTTAAGATATGTGAATAGTGTTCTGTTTTCTTTTTTTTGTGAGAATTAACCTGTTGTCCTATAAATTCTGAGAAAATTATGGTATGTTCCTTGCACTGTGTAGTATTTTAAAAAAATGAGAAACTCTACTTTCCTGCAAAATTGAAAAATGAAAAAAATCCTTCTTTTAATTAAGAAATGGATAGTTTTAGATTTTTAGAAAATCATGTGTAGCTCCAAAATTTATGAGATAAATTTTTATGTGCTAGTTATGTCTTGCTTAGTCTCTGGTAGATTTTTGAGGCCTTTTGGAGTAACTTCATAAAATGACCTTTTTAAATAATTAGGAAAAAATAGAAAATCAAGTAGGGTTCATGTTGTATGCCCTGTGATGTGACTTTTGGGATTGTTTGCTGTTCATAGACCCCACCCATTTGGTCTATGATGTTTGTGATGCCATGCATGATTTGTGTTTAGGTTGGATAAATGATGCTTAATAGGTTGATTAATTTTGCTTAGGGATAAAGATAAGTAACTTTATGTCCACACTAAGAAGTTACTTACGCGATGAAAAGTGTACTCTAGAATCAGTAGGTTTTGTCCTGCATTTTAGCAAGCCTTTTGTTCATGTCAGCATCCTCATAAGCATACATCATTGCATCCGTATAGTGACCGAAGGAGAAAACGTCAAAGTCGAAGCAGCCGCTGACGGACCTACCCCTAAGGCGACCCCGGGCTCCGACACCTGCACTGCCGACCCCGAGCCTATCCTCTTTGCTCTTCAAGGCAAGCCCCGGTGCATTTTAACCCTACCTCGCTTTTACAAAAGTTTTCTTAAAATGCTTTTGAGTTAAACTACTGCATTAGGTTATAGGAGTTGTGTGATAATCTATTACCTGCATTGTTTACCTCCACCAGAAGATCCACATGCCCTGTTTTAAAAACTATTTGCAAAATGCTTAGTGATGCTATACAATAGATTTGCAATAAAATATCATTTTCAAAAGTGTGAGCACTTGAAGAATCTTTATGGGATTTTGGCTTTACTCTCCGACCATTGGCTAGGTATCTGGTCCGTACCTAGTCAATTGCGAGGAGAGGTTGTCCGACCGTACGGTGCCGTCATGTTGTAGTCCGGGACTCAACAGTTGACACCGACCGGGACAGGGTTGAAAAAAACTGACAGGACTATTACGCTTGGGTGAGATATAACCAAGGTATGGTTCTGGCAGAAAAATTTAGGGACCATCCATATGGGGGCCTGCTGGCCAAGACTTGCAACTATTCACATACTTCGGAAAGCTCTGGCTCCGAGGAATCCTTTATTGGACCGACAACCGCGCACTGGGAGTGGAGAGATGGCGGAAGTAGCATGTACCCACGTGGTCGTCGTACCTGGATAGGAGTGGTGTACTGTACTTCCGGGTGGCGTAGGAGCGGGCCCAATCTTGGAGGAATCGTGGTAGACGAGTTGGCATATGCAAGCTTGGGTGCTACATATGCAGTGTGGATAGGGATCCTCAGCTGAGTATTATTTATCCGGATTAACGTTGCTCCTCGGTTATGGAGACTTGGTCACTGACTGTCAACGGAGAGTGGTTCTCAACTAGGTATGTTTTTGAAAGGTAAAATGAATCATGAACAATGAAGAATTGAGAAATACTGGAATCTTTCCAAAAATAAAACAAGGATTTCAAAATGCTTTTTCTGCAAAATACTTGATCTTGCTTAAGCCTTACCTTGACTACCTAAGCCTCTCATTCCTGAGTCTTCTCCCCTTTTTCTTTAGTCGGGTAAGTCTTGTTGAGTACCCCAGTACTCAGGGTTTGTTAACCCCTGTTGCAGGTATGACTGAGTCCCCGATGTGTCTTGCGCCCTGCTGCATGACCATCGTCCAGGAAGAGGCCGATGAGGCCGAAGAATAGTTATGCAACCTCGGGCTGGGTGATTACAAGTATCTTATTTTGTTGTATTCCGCTACGTTGCCTATTTCTATTACCCGAACATGGTTTGTAATAACTGCACCTTTAATTTTATTTGGAACCTCGGTTTGTAAAACTAATGTTATTTAAGTCTTCCGCTCTATATTCCGATGTTATTTGTAAAAGTATCCAGTGCTGTGACCGAATTGTGAGATGATCCTGCGGACAATGGGCACTGATGCAGCCCAGTGACGAACAAGTCTTAATCGCGTGGAACATAGGTTCGGCTGTCAGAGGTTGATGGGGACCTGTGGGCCATGGGATTAGGACCATTCCGCCACAGGGAACAGGAACGATATCAAAAGCAGAGGTGTTATGAAGAGCAAAAGTTCCTGGAAAAGCAGAGAAGGTATGAGAGAGAGACGTACCAAGAAGAACGAGAAGATACGAGGGAACAGGAACGGTCTCATTGGGAATGCTCGTTTTTCCAGTATTGTTGGAACGAAGGTTTGAAGCTGCCTGTCAAAGATAACTGCCCTGAGTGCAGTAATCAGTGCTCCGAGTTTAGGCAGTCTCAAGTCAACCGCCGATCCGTCCATGAAAGGCTTGGGCCCTGGGTCCCTGAAGACGATCGGCGTATAAAAATAAATTGTTCCGAAGATCGGTAGGAGAGAAAGTTCGCCGATCCAAGATGGGCTCACGCTGAAGAAGAAGAATGCCGCGAGTATATCTGGCAGAGAGGGCAGTGGTGTCCGCTGGGTTTAAGGAAGAGCCAAAAGAGGAGAGTGCAGCGCTTAAGGAACAAGGAGTTGGCACAAGCGGGCACCAGGACGAAGCAAGTTTGGCGTCCTAAAGAAAAGACGAATAGAAGTAATCATTCAGCTGATACATGTATGGCATTCTTTCTACCGTCAGAATTCCTGGCCCCTGAGAATCAAGATGCCCAGGACGAGACATATTCAGACTTCGATGAAAGTGAATTTCAGGACTTGTTGGCTCATCTCGTCTTGGCGCAAAGGGCAGTATTTGATAAACCAATCAGGCACCGGCACATGAAGCCGTTATACATGAGAGGGTATGTCAATGGCAAGCCATTAACCAAGATTTTCATCGATGGAGGGGCTGCCATAAATATCATGCCGTATACCACTTTCAGAAAACTTGGCATGACAAGTGAAGACTTGTTGAAGACCGATATGGTGTTGAGAGACTTTGCTGGTAATTCTTCCGATACCCGAGGGGCAGTCCATGTCAAGTTAATGATTGGATCTAAAACCTTGATCACTACCTTCTTTGTCATTGATGGCAAGGGGCATACAATTTGCTATTAGGAAGAGATTGGATACACGCAAACTGCTGTCTGCCGTCAACTGTGCATCAATTCCTTATCCAGTGGATTGGAGATGATATTGAGATCGTCCATGCTGGTGATTCGGTGAGTATTGCTAATACAGAGCCCACCTACTGGGAGTATGATGGTGTTGAGTGTTTCTCTGGAAGAGCTTGGGAAGCAGGTCTTATTAATGTCTTCGACGAGGACCAACAGCCGATTCAGATAATCGGCTCTCAGAGTAATTTTTGAAATCTGATTGATGGTAATGGGAAAAAGTTGAGGCCAAAGTTTCATATCGGCTGACAAGGAATGAAGTATTGCTAATGAAGCCAAAGTTGGATCAATATGTTCAAGTTTGGGTTTCTAGAACATGTTTGAAGTTAATGAGCTTTTGCAAGATTCTGTTTATTTCTCCATTACCAAAGTTAAAATGAAAAGGGGTCAAGGAAGGTTCGTACAAGGTAACGTACAATGAAAGCTCGTGATGAGATTGTAGATGTATGGAGCGCTTCTACAACTTGGTGATTATTTTGAGTTGTACGTGACGGCTGATAAACCTTATAATAGGATCGGCCCTTATTTTTTAAGCTTTACAGGAAGAAATAATTGGCAGTTTGCTCTAATCGAAAAGTTAAACCCAAGAAAGGGGATTCAGCTATAACGAAATTTTTTGATTCGTGTGTGCTGCCTGTCAGTTGAAGCTTCGGCACTATGTGTTAAAGCCGAACGCATGGAGCTGTGTAACTCGAGGATATTTTATACAGCCGATGTAAAAACATCGCCTTTAGCAGAAAAAATGTTCCCAATTTTCAAGTTATAGCCGATATTTTTGTATCGCCTTTAGTACAAATGTTCATGACCTTGGTGATTCTAGCATGTTTCACGATGGCAGGTTTATCAAGGAAAGAGAAAGGTGAAGTGCAGTAAGTGCAATGCCGAGTGACATGACATATCGGAGGTGAGATTTAATCGGTTAAAGTGACGTCATGCATTCGGCAAACGTTCTTCTGAAGAAATTATTGCAATCAGAGAAGGATCACTAAGGAAATTAAGAAATGCGAATAAATATTGCTCAAAGGAAAGATGAGTTTTACTCAGTTACAAGATCTGTCCTAAAGTACAAACTGTTCTTGAAATAGCATGATCAAACTAAGATCAGTGGTTTCAACAAAGGGCGATGGCAAAATCATTGGAATCTTTAGAGACTTTAAGATTGTCTGGAGATGCATCTACATGGCCAGCTGATGGAAAGGGGTGATCTTCTTTAACTCAAGAACTTGTCCCCACTGACTTGAAGAAAAAACCCCCGACGAGCACACCTTGGATGATGGCCTGATCCATGCGGCCGTCTAGGACGTCAAGGCATATATCTTCGATGATGGCTTGATCTATGCAACCGTCGGCAGCATCAAAGCCGGCCTCAGCTGTGTTCTTGTGGACATTCGTTTTGCCAGTAGTTTTGTTTGCTTTCAGGCGATCGATCTTTACAGAAATAACTTGCAGAGGAAGAAGATGTGTCAGGCAAATGCAAGCTTAATCAGAGAAAGAGGTCTTAAATCTTGAGCATGGTTAGGCATGGACCTTGCCCTGGAAGGGAGGACAACAGTAAGTCAAAGATGGGATGAATAGGAAGAGCCACTGCAAGGGGGCAGGGAAAATGGTTTTTACCCATGACATCGGTGAGACGGTGCTCTGCTATCCCCTGTCTCGCCTCTGAAGGGGTATTATCTTGGCGTCGTCGTAGACCAAAGAAGATTCCGAACCTAAGGTGGTCAATTGTGACAATTGCTTGCGGAGCATGGATGGTTAAGCATAGTTGTCAACGATAGCCGATGTAATATACATCGCCGCTAAGATAAAGAAAAATCAATGGCTAGTGCATTAACACACATTGATCTCGAGGGATCAATTACAGATTGAATTCATTAGGACGAACAGAAGAACTTCTTATTCACAGAAAGGAAAACAAGTTGCGGTAAAAGGTCAGTTCCTCAATCCTATTCTATTCCTAATCGGAAAATCAAAATCAAAAGAATCGGCCAGATCCATGCCGGCCTCTTTCATATCGTCAACAGAGCGTGCCACCTCGAAATCTAGTCCTCGCTCACAAGCATCGAAGTTGCGGTAGTTGGCACCGGAATGGATCCGAACGGAGTTGAAGGCGAGCGCTGCACCATAGCCCATGCCGGCCCTGGAGATGTCGGGGAGAGCTTGGTTGACCCTTTCCACTTGCCTCAGGGCTGTTGTACCTGGTACATTGGCCGTAAAAACCAGGTCGGCAATGGCATTTTCGAGGGAATGAAGCTTGGCCTCCAAAGCTGAAGGGGGGAAAGGATCAGTGAAGCGAAAAAAAGAAAAAAGAGAAAATAGTGGGGGCAGAGCAATGAAAGGATGCTTACCGACGGACTGTTCTCGAGCGGCATCACGCTCTCGCGAGATCCGGCTAATCTCCCGATTTTTCCTTTCTAGATCAAGCTGAAGGTCCGCGACCCTCTGAGTCAGGTCATCGGAGAAGTCGTCGTTAGTCCTCCTAAACAAAGAAGTAATAAGATGAAGTTGGCTACTTCGTTTTTGAAACAAGGAAGAAGGAGGGAAGGTAACCTTCTTTTAGAGGTGCTAGAAGCACCGAGCTCGAAGCTATGGCGGCTCGCTTGGGAAGACATTTTCTGGTTGAAATCGAAATGGCAAGAAAGAAGAGGGTTTTCTGGTTTCGACTGAAGCAGAGGAAATCTGGATGCGCAAGCCGGGGTAGAGTGAAAAGGGGGTTTTAAAGGATCCCAAGTGCATCGGGAGACGAATCGGCAGGCATGGTAATTATGGCGTGTGAAGGCGGATGCTTCCACAGGTTCCACAACAGTGCGAAAAGGAAATTGGAATTTTGGAATAAAACATTTATCCCAAAATTAGGGGGCATGTGTTGACACCAGATTTTCTCACATGTAGAAATATGACAGATGGGCCCAGCCAACAAAGAGAGAGGGATTCGGCAAACGACCAACAGCTGTTTGGCTCTCGGGATTTCAGCGTTTATCTGTGTGGTCGGCTATTTCACGAAGCCATGGTTTCATTCGGGAGATGCATATGGCGAGTAAAGCTAGCTTGCACGGGAAGACACGTGGTGATGGAAGGCACCAAACAATATAGAGTTTATATCTTTCCGTATTTCTTTGTAAAGTCGTAATCGTCTAGGACTCATGTTTCGTCCAGGGTATAAATATAAGCCCTCGACCATTGTAAAACTGTTCACAACCACATCAATACAAACCGGCCCCGTGCCACCTATTCGAGTCCTTAGTCGTGTCATCGAGTTCTTCGAGAGGAATCATCGATCCGTCGACCTCCGTAAGTACCGGCAACCTTGTTATCATGTCTAGTATCGTGCGGCGGATTTAGATATGATGCAAGTAGTCTCGTATGTTAAGCTTAGTATCGTGCGACGGATTTAAGCTTATGACGGGAAGTTTTTGCTTATGCCTTGTATCGTGCGGCGGATTAAGTCATGAGTAAAAATAGTTATCGGCTCTGTTAGATTTGGCAGATCTAATAGATTCATTAAGTTATCATGTGTCGTATGTTTCATTCGTTTGATCCGTACAACACTTTTTGCCCGATCTAGATTGATCTTTCGTTCGTCCTTGTCGCATGAGTTCGTTTGTGCTTTCGCTAATCATAAGATCATAATGGCCGAATTGACTTTCAATCTAGATTGGTACATGTTGTGGGTTCATGCATGCTAATCATGTTTAGGATTTGATAGAGCTGGGTGCCGTGCGGCAGGTGCAGGTTTTAGATTAGTTTAACCATGCTTTGTTTGTTTGTTCCTTCTTCATGGACCCTAGTTCGGCTAGTCTGCCGATTCTGGTTAAGCTTACATGAGTAACGAGTATATATAGATATGTCCAAGTATACACATGCTTTTAGCTTCCTATAATTAGATCGTATCATGCAGTGGATTAATCTAATTATAAGGAGTGGTGTAGATTCATAGCAAGTGGTATCATGCGGTGGATTAGCTTGTTTGAGTTTATACCCGACGGGTTTATGAAGGCTAGACGTGCGGCAGACTAGCTGGATTAGGCTATGTATGTGTTATCTGAATAGATTTATATTTATAAGTTACCTCTTTTATCCTCTTGCTACATATGTGTTCGGCATTCAGCATGTTTACAAATCTTATTCTATATTTGCCGAATAACGCTATAAACCTGTTTCGACAGACAGCTTCCATAGCTGTGTGCCGTCGTGATTGGCTTTCAAAGCCGTACATTTGGAACTGTCTGGTCTCATCCGACACGTTCCAAGGTATTCTCACACTTTTATCCCTTGTTGGTTTTTCAGGTCAAACCGACTGCCACGTTTCCGGAATCAGTACGCTCCGGGCACCTGATTGAAGCCAGCCTCGTTCGGCTTGCTGTGTGCCTGACGCGTGACGTCACTTTTTGCGTCAACAATTCCCATGTGTCCGAAGAGGTACCAGAAATTCTCGTTCATTTGGGTGCCATGATGATGTATCTCTTCAAGAGTGTGGCGCATGTCTTCTTGACCCGTCTCAATATGAGTAAGACGAGTGTCGATGCCCTGAAAGTAAGGCTCTCTATGGTACGAAAACTGGTGGTATGGCTGATGTTCTGGGTAACCATGGGTGGCATGTGTTAACACTGGATTTTGGTTAACATTGAGAAGATGACAGGTGGACCCAACAAGCAAGCAAAGAAGGCAATTTAAATATAAATATATATAAAGCATGCACGTCTCGACGTCCAGTTCTATATTTAGCATAAATGGCTTCACGATGAAGGAAAGGCTAGAAGACGGCGTGCATGTCCAGTGTGCGGAGATGGGCGTATGAGGCATTCGGCAAGTATCCATGCAGTCGGCTAGTTTCCAAGGATTCGGCAACTGCTTATGTGGCCGGCTATTCTGAGAAAAAAGGGAGTTTCCGTTGAAATGACGGAAGCAAGAGCCGATCACGCAACAAAATTGCGACAATTAAGGCAATAAAGTTTCCGAAGGGAGGTAAAGGCCAAAAATGTAGTTTTTTCCTTTAACGTTTCATAGTCGTGTCCTCTTAGGACTTGTATCGCGTCCACGGTATAAATATAAACCCTTGGCTATTGTAAAAATTGTTCACAACCATATCAATACAAACCGGCCCCGTGCCATCTTCGAGTCCTTAGTCGTGTCATCGAGTTCTTCGAGAGGAATCATCGATCCGTCGACCTCCGTAAGTCCCGGCAACCTTGTTATCATGTCTAGTATCATGCGGTGGATTTAGATATGATGCAAGTAGTCTTGTTTGTTCTCAATGGTGGTGCGGCGGATCCTTGTTAGCGATCAAGAGGTCTTTGCTTATGCTTTGCTTGTGGATAGATACCGTGCGGCAGGCGTTTATTCATATGTTTAGCAAAAGCGAGATAGTTATTGGCTCTGTTAGATTTGGCAAGATCTGGTAGATTCATTAAGTTATCATGTGTTGCATTGTTTATTTAATTTTGTAACACTCTTTTGCCCAATCTAGATTGATCTTTGTTCGGCCTTGTTTCACAAGTTTGCTTATGTTTTAATAATTGTAAGATCATGACGGCCGAATTAACTTTCAATCTAGATTGTTACATGTGGTGGGTTCATGCATATCAATTACGGTTAGGCTTTGATAAAACTAGGTATCGTGCGGCAGATGCAGGTTTCAGATTAGTTTAATCGTGCTTGTTTGTATGTTCCTTCTTCATGGACCCCAACTCGGCTAGTTTGCCGAGCTTGGTTAAGCTTACATGAGTAATGAGTTTTTGTAGATTTGTTCACATACATGCATGCTTTTAGCTTCTTATCATTAGATTGTATCATGCGGTGGATTAATCTAATTGTAAGGAGTAGTGTAGATTTAGTTTATGCTTGACGGGTTTATGAAGATTAGACGTGCGGCAGACTAATTGGATTAACCTATGCATGTGTTGTTTGGATAGATTTATATTTACAAGTTACCTATTTATGATCCATTATATCTTGATAATGTCCTCTTATATGTATATTCGGTAACCAGCTGTTGATATATGCTCATTCTTAATGTTAGCCGAATGATTTTTGGACTTATCGACACACAGCTTCTGTAGCTGTATGCCATCGTGATTGGCTTTAAAGCCGTACATATGGAACTGTCTCGTCTTATCCGGCATGTTCCAGTTTATTCTCACAATTTTATCCCTTGTTGGTTGTCAGGTCAAACCGACTGGCACGTCTCCGGATTCCAAACCGTCCGGGCACCCCCTATTGAAGCCACGCTTTTTTCGGCTTGCTGTGTGTGAGGCGCGGTGAACCACATTTTGCGCCAACACACTTTTTGGCACGCCTGGTGGGACCATAATCGTTTGATTAAAGTCATCCAGATTATCGGAGGTTGTAGCATATGGCGACTAGTTGACACCATGATTGATAAGTTCAGGAGGTTCAAAAGTTGTTGCTTCTATACTCCACCGTTCAGAGAATAGAGGCATCGGCTAAATAAAGGGCATCATGCATGCCGTATTTATTAGGGAGACAAAGATAGACGGCTTGCAGGGCACGTCCTATGGTGCTGACATTGTTGTTGAGACAAGTGCTAATTGGTTTATTGGGCAAGGATGGACCAAGTGATTGGAGCAATGAAAAATACAATATTATTCTATAATAGGCCGATGACCTTTCAATACGTGATTATGCCAATATTTTTCTCGAGCCATCAGATTGATATATCAAGCTGAAGTCCCGACAAGAACTTGGCCAATTCATGAGAAGCAAATTCAGAGGTCTGTCAAGGCAATATAAAGATGAAAGTTTAGGAGCAGCACACCGAGTCAACCACCAAAAGAGTTCAGATTATAACCTTGGCACATGGAGATTAACAATCCTAAATAAAATCGGCTGCTCCCTTATCCCCGACGGCTGTTCAACTTCAATCAAACAGTCTTCATAATTCAATGATGGGCCAGCCTCAACCATCGGCTATATTGGAACCTTCAAATCGATACTTGGGCCGATGGTAGCAATAGTGCAGATGCTTATCAATCATTCGCAAGCTGGATATGATAGTCAATATTTGAATTTCTTCATGATGGGAGGCCAGTTCTCAATCGACTAAACCCAGATGAACAACACACAACAAGATGTGTAGGGAGGGCTTCTGTATTTCATGGATTGACCACAATCGTCTGATTGGAAGACGTCAACCAAGCTTGATTTAATATTGGGTCCAGACTTTGTTCATCAGATGGCATCTTATTAGCAGTTTATCACAAAAAAAATTAATGGCCGATAGTAAGAAAGATATCGGCTCATTCTTTTGGACCACGATCAAAGTAAAATTCTACAATTATCAAGATGCCGGATTCCAAGAATGCAGTCAGTTGACTCATTATTTGT
The DNA here is from genome assembly GCA_009763385.1 of Coix lacryma-jobi var. lacryma-jobi. Lineage (NCBI taxonomy): Eukaryota > Viridiplantae > Streptophyta > Magnoliopsida > Poales > Poaceae > Coix > Coix lacryma-jobi. The sequence goes on from CM019822.1 coordinate 73,032,377, forward strand.
TACTGCAAGTTCACATGGACCAAGTTCAAGATTTATTTTTGCAAAGGTTCTTATGGGAACATATCATACCGTTGGCTGTTGTACCTACGTAGACCTCATTTCTAGTAGTATGTATCATCGCTCTCCTATACAGATCCTCATACCTGAGGGACCGAGAAAGCAATCAGAAAGTGACCAGAGGGGGGTGAATGGGAGCTTCAAAATTTCCTTTCGGAAACTTGTTGCCACTGTCTAGAGAATCAACCCCAAAGGGAAACCCTAGAGCTCGCAAGTGTCCACGACCCTAGAGGTAGGGTGGATGCTTCCAAGAAGCACAGCGAGACACTACACGACTCTAGAAGCCCAATGCAAAAACCGGAAATCAAAGCCGACAACGAACGATCGAACCACGGACGAAACTGCGCAAACTCAGCAGCATCGGACGCTGGCAGCATCTGATGTGATGAGGACATCGCCACGCTAGACTCACTGATGCCATGGTCTTCCCCAAGTTGCAATCCATCTCCAACTCAGCTTTCACGTCACCCTCGGAATTCAGGAGCAGTCCCGGGTAAAATCAACGCCCGAATGCATACAAAATCCGTTTTCAACGAACCAGATATGCTTGGAAAGATAACTTGATAAGCTAACCAATGGCTTTGAAATCACGTCAAAATACATCAGGAGTCAACGGGAATCGTCGAAACAAGTCAGCGTCCAGAATCTGCCAGGGTGCTGCGTGTTGGTAGTTCTTAGCTTCACTAAAGATAGTGCTAGGCAACTATCCCCGGTAACGGCCCAGGAATGCTTGTTGGCACTTGCTAACGTTGTTACTAGGAGTAGACTATGGAGTCTGTCCCCGGCAACGGCGTCAGATGTGCTTGAAGCAAGACCGGTCACTATACCTAAAGGAGTGGAGCTAAAGCAGCTGTCTACTAATGCCAAGCGGGGTTGTCAATCCCGACACTAGTAGGAGCTAGCTAGAGAGAATGCAATCTACCAGGAGGAGATTCTGCAAGCGCACAGAACTATCGTAGTAGCACTTCGCCTGGGAGTACTAGGTGTCGATTTATTTGATCCCAAGGGAAGGCTAGGGTGGTGGATGAGTTGAGTCAAGGAGGGGATGAGAGTCGAAGAAATAAGAAAAAGGAAAAGGAGAGAAGGGAAGATGAAAGGCTAGAAAGAATATATGGATGGCTAGGTAAGGATGAAAAGGATGGTTAAGGTAAGGTGGATAACTAGATAGATAGAGGGTATAGGATAACTAAAGGATAACTAAGATAACTAACTACTAACTAATAACTAATCCTAGGTAACCACTAAGCAAGATAACTACGAAGCAAGATAGTTACGAAGCAGGGCAGGCAAAAAACAATAAAGCAGCTAAGTTAAGTAAAGTTTTAGTCCTATCTTGTCAAGTATCGAGGCGTACTAGCCTTTACCACCTACTTAGGTTGAACGCTAGCAAAACGAGCCTTACTGTTAAACTGGGCCAACTACGTGGTGGAATTCAAGGCGCACAGGGCTGTCACCACCTGCTTGCTACCACAGCTATCCGGGGGTCCAGCCGTATCTGAAGGTAAGTCTAAAACTAAGCACCACGCTTAACTATATTCTAACTATCTCTACCCTAGCTTTGAATAGAGACACCCTTGCGGACGTTAGAGCAAACACTTGACTTGATAAGGTAAACACTAAACTAACTAAGCAACCTATTGGCAAAGATCAAACACTAAGCTCTCTAGAGATTAACTACTATGGCTAAGTGAATTGAACTGTAGGATAGCTAGGCACTCAAGCAATCAATCTAGTATACCACTCAATACTGATAAGTAGAATAAAGTAATACTTGAAATGATGAACTAGAATATAGTAAAAGCTTGAGTAACAAGAGCAAAACCTGAACTGGAGATGAAGGAAGACTCTTCCTAGCTCCAGAGCCGATCACTCGCATGCCTCTACTCTTGAGCTAAGCCTTGAGCAGCGCTACCGCGAGGGCGAAGATGCCTTGCTCAACTAGCTGCCTACTTGCCTAAGCTCTCTGATCTTCTAACCTACTCTCACTTCTCTTGCTTGGTGTTGCTTTGCTTGAGATGGTACGAATGGAGAGGTGCCTCCAGGGGGTTATTTATAGCTTGAGGAGTGAGGGGGGTTCTTATAGGGGGCAGCCACCCGACCTAGGGTTCGGTCAGGTGGCGGGCGCCACTCCCTACTGGCGGCCGCCAGTCTCCTGGCCGCTGGATGCACCGACTTGGATTCAATGGCATCCAGGTGGTTGTCTGAGGCGGTTTGGAGGTCGGGTGCATGTCTGAGTAACCGCCCGTCAACCTTGATCCGCGCCACTTCATCCTGAGCCGTCCGATGCCACTGACCTAGTGACCAAGGGCCAGGATTTGGCCCTGGGGAGGTCACACGGATCGGTGACATGGCAGGGGGTGATGCTTGGGCCAACCCAAATGGCGGGCGCCACTTGTGGCTGGTGGGCGCCACCTAGGGGTGGCGGGCGCCACCTCTCTTATGCCCATTTGGGCCCTGCCGAGTGGGCTTGTCTCCTGGTGGGTCCATATGTCCAAATTTGGTTCAAATCCTGCATTCAAATAGAATTCTATGGACATGTGGAATTCGGTTAGTTTGAAACCTATTTGACTACATTTCATGCCTTTTTGGTGGACTTTAGGGTCAAATGTTGACGGTAAAACAGGTGTTTAAGGACCGTCAACAAACTCCCCCAAGCTAACCTGTTGCTCGTCCTCGAGCAACAATGCGGTTTAAGCATTGAGCATGAAAAAGATAGCAACTTAAGATGTCTGCAAGTGCATATTGTATAGTGAGAAATAACTTAGCATATATCATGAATCATAGCAATGTGGGGCTTATAGCTTTTCACTTCAAACTTGCAAGAGTGAAATAAAGCAGTAGATAGGAAACTTTTATCTTGCTTAGGTTTGACTAGGATTCTGTCTGGAGGTTTTTCAAGGTTTTCAAAAGATAAAAACTTGCTTAAGTCCTCCTAGATCACTCAATCACTCAATGGTGTTTAAATCCTCACTTAGGGGTGTAGCCTCTCCTATTTCTAAAGAATGATATGTGGAGTTATAGGTAGGCTAAGAGCCATGAGCAAATTGCCTAATGTTTATTGCTAAGCTACACACTCAGATCATAAGGAGCAGCAAATCATAAAAATTGATCAAGATGTGCATGTGTGGTTATGTGGAAGTGTATAGAGGGATATTTCATAATCCTTCCTAGTAAATTTCTGGGGTCTAGAGCTAATGATAATTCTCTCTCTTTTTTTTGGATACAAAGTGAGTAGACAAAAGATGTGTCCTCACATTTTCTTAGGACATAGTCCTCTCTTGAGCTACTTTGCTCACTTTTTTTTTCTTCAGGACATAGTCCTTTCTTGAGCTACTTTGCTCATTTTTCTCTCTCTTTCTTTTAGCTCTAGATTTCCCCAGACATCTATAGGAAAGGATTTTTGAAATGAAAAAGGGGAAGAGGGAGAAATGCTTATTCCCAGTGTAGGAATAAGCATAAGGCTAGCAATGGGATGTTTGGCAGCGTATTGCATATCTCCGGTGTAGAGAATAAGCAATTTATTTGGTGGTTGCAAACTTCCAAAGTGGAAAGTAGGCAATTTATGGTGGGTGTGCGTGAATCTTGATTCAAAAGATATGATAAGCTTCTCTACTAAGATCTATGAGGTCTAACAAAGCTCTTTGTGGTTTTGACTAATGACTAGCAAATATTTGGCTGGTTGTGGGTTGGGATAAAATCTAGGAGGCACTTTTAGCAAGGTTTTCATAATTTTTAAAAGAAATCCTCCAGATTAGGTCCTAATTTCACCTTAACAAGTTTAAAGAATTACTCCATTTCTTACTAACTTTATTCAATAAGCATGATTTCAGTTTTAAGCATGTGCAACCCACAAAAGCTACAACTTAGATAATACCAGTTATTCAAACCATAGCAATAGCATTTGCATGACATATTTCAAATCTTATTCAGGTTTCAACTTGTTTAAGCAGATTTTAGCAATTTTATTCATGGAATGGATACTTAGGCAAGCATGTGACATTCAAAAGATATAGAATTTAAGAACTGAATGTAAAGGGTAGGCTTGAGACATACCTTATTGGAGTGGGAGTCTCCCCCAAGCTGGCTTCTTGCTTGGTGAAGGGCCTTCTTCTTCTCAGTCGGAGCTCTTGTTCTCATTTTATTAATAGGGAAACTATCTAATGTTGTGAAAAGGGAAACTATCCTATCATATTATTCTAACTAAGTTAACATATACCTATGCATATAACTAATGATAACTGATTTTTTTTTAGTTGCATGCATGGCATATGTTATTTATTTGAAAAGGGAAAATTGAAGGGAAATAAAAATTAAAAGTAAAACCATACCTTAGGTCCATGGAGTTTCATCCTTATTAGGTGGATCTTCTTCCTTGGGCACTTCTTCTCTTAGTACTCCATCTGGTTCTTCTTCTTTTGGCACCTCTCCTTTGTTATGTGAATTACACAACTTAGGAGGAGGTGGTTCTTTCTTTCTGTTCTACCTTGTTCCCGAGTGCCTGTTCTTGGTATGAACGGGCTTTGCTACCTGCATGTTAGCGGCATATGCGGTACCACGGGAGAAGGAGAATATTTCCTTCCTCCCTCCTAATGTCATTTGAATTTTACCACTCCTGACATATATGCAAGCATTAACAGTATTCAAGAAGGGTCTACCTAAGATTAGAGGCACATCTTTCCTATTTCCCATATCTAGTATTATGAAATCAGTAGGAACATAGGAGCCTCTAATATGAACAGGTAAATCATTAACTATTCCTTCTACATAGCAAGTGGATTGATCAGCTAGCACAACCTAGGCAGATGTGGATGACATGGGTGGAAAGAACGAGTTTTCATAAAAATCTTTAGATAGAATGTTCACACTCGATCCTAAATCACACATGGCATTTTTAAAGACTTCACCAAAGATTGAGCATCTAATTATGGGACTACCAGGATCACCCTTTTTAACAGTCATGGTTTGATCTTCATAATAGTTAAAATATTTTATTTCAACCATATTAGCAGTTTCCATGTCAAGTTTAGCAGGAATTTTGCCAGATTCAAAAGATGGTATGATAGCAGCAAGTTGAGCTAATTGGGTTTCGAACATCTTATTAAAGCTAAGTTGATTTTTCAGTGCAGATGAGAAATCTTCCAATTTATCATTTATATTCTCAAGGGTTTTATCATTCATCATTAATTTCTTATTGAAAAATTCAGTAGTTTTACCTTGTGAGTAAACTAAATTCTTTAAGAACGAGAAATTATCAGAATTCTGAAAATTAGAGCGGGGGAATGATTGTTACCTCGAGAATTGGAGTGCTGATTCCATCCTTGATTTGGTTGACGGAAACCATTGTTGTTGTTGATGAAGTTCAAATCTTCATGTAGCTCAGGGCAGTAGTTCCCAGAATGTCCGGTTTCTCCACGGACTTCACAAGTCATGTAAGATTCCAGAGATTGGACACTCTCTTGTTGGTTCATCTTCTCACAGTTGTCCAGCTTCTTTGCCAGCAGGTCCATCTTGGCCACGATCATGTCGGCTTCCATAAGGGAATGCATACCTCGCTTACGGGGCTGCAGCCTCTCGTCATTCCATCCTTGGTTTGACACCATCTTCTCTATGAGAGCCTTAGCATCTGCAACATTCAAAGAAAAGAATGCACCGCCGCCGGCGGCATCCAAATGGCTTCTAGAGAGTGGGGTTAGGCCATGGTAGAAGTTCTGGATTAATAGCTAGTTCTCCATACCATGGTGCGGACAAGCAGCGCCATACTCTTGCAACCTCTCCCAAGCCTCGGGAATAGATTCCTCGGCTTGTTGCGTAAAGCTGGAGATTTTGTTGCGAAGAGCATTCGTCTTGCCCATCAGAAAGAACTTAGCAATAAAAGCATTGGAACACTTGTCCCAAGTGTCCACAGCGTTGCGATCGGTATAGAACCATTGCTTCGCTTTTCCTAGCAAAGAGAAAGGAAAGAGATGAAGACGAATGGCTTCTTGGGTTATCCCCTTAATGGTGAAGGTGCCGCAAATCTCCAAGAATTGTTGGAGGTGAGCATTGGCATCCTCATGAGCCTTGCCACAGAACGGGCTAGCTTGGACCATCGTGATCAGAGCTGGTTTCAACTGAAAATTGAGGGTGGCATCGATCACGTCTGGTCCCGTCGCTACATTAGCGGCAGAAGGAGCCGAAAATTCACGAATGGTTTTGTTGGCCATCGTGAAGATAGAACGAGACAAGAAAGAAAGAAGTTGAAGAATATGAAGGAAAAAGATAAGAAGAGTTAAGGAAAGAAAGAGTGGGGTAAGATGGGATTCGCTAAGCGGAAGCTTAAGCGAAGATAAATTCGACACGGACTCAACCGATACACCGATTGCCTTCCCCGGCAACAGCGCCAGAAATGCTTGTTGGTAGTTCTTAGCTTCACTAAAGATAGTGCTAGGCAACTATCCCCGGTAACGGCCTAGGAATACTTGTTGGCACTTGCTAACGTTGTTACTAGGAGTAGACTATGGAGTCTGTCCCCGGCAACGGCGTTAGAAGTGCTTGAAGCAAGACCGGTTACTATACCTAAAGGAGTGGAGCTAAAGCAGCTGTCTACTAATGCCAAGCGGGGTTGTCAATCCCGACACTAGTAGGAGCTAGCTAGAGAGAATGCAATCTACCAGGAGGAGATTCTGCAAGCGCACAAAACTATCGTAGTAGCACTTCGCCTGGGAGTACCAGGTGTCGATTTATTTGATCCCAAGGGAAGGCTAGGGTGGTGGATGAGTTGAGTCAAGGAGGGGATGAGAGTCGAAGAAATAAGAAAAAGGAAAAGGAGAGAAGGAAAGATGAAAGGCTAGAAAGAATATATGGATGGCTAGGTAAGGATGAAAAGGATGGTTAAGGTAAGGTGGATAACTAGATAGATAGAGGGTATAGGATAACTAAAGGATAACTAACATAACTAACTACTAACTAATAACTAATTTAGGTAACCACTAAGCAAGATAACTACGACGCAAGATAGTTACGAAGCAGGGCAGGCAAAAGACAATAAAGCAGCTAAGTTAAGTAAAGTTTTAGTCCTATCTTGTCAAGTATCGAGGCGTACTAGCCTTTACCACTTACTTAGGTTGAACGCTAGCACAACGAGCCTTACTATTAAACTGGGCCAACTACGAGGTGGAATTCAAGGCGCATAGGGCTCTCACCACCTGCTTGCTACCACAGCTATCCGGGGGTCCAGCCGTATCTGAAGGTAAGTCTATAACTAAGCACCATGCTTAACTATATTCAAACTATCTCCACCCTAGCTTTGAATAGAGACACCCTTGCGGACGTCAGAGCAAACACTTGACTTGATAAGGTAAACACTAAACTAACTAAGCAACCTATTGGCAAAGATCAAACACTAAGCTCACTAGAGATTAACTACTATGGCTAAGTGAATTGAACTGTAGGATAGCTAGGCACTCAAGCAATCAATCAAGTATACCACTCAATACTGATAAGTAGAATAAAGTAATACCTGAAATGATGAACTAGAATATAGTAAAAGCTTGAGTAACAAGAGCAAAACCTGAACTGGAGATGAAGGAAGACTCTTCCCAGCTCCAGAGCCGATCACTCGCACGCCTCTACTCTTGAGCTAAGCCTTGAGCACGCTACCACGAGGGCGAAGATGCCTTGCTCAACTAGCTACCTACATGCCTAAGCTCTCTGAGCTTCTAACCTACTCTCACTTCTCTTGCTTGGTGTTGCTTTGCTTGAGATGGTACGAATGGAGAGGTGCCTCCAGGGGGTATTTATAGCTTGAGGAGTGAGGGGGTTCTTATAGGGGGCAGCCACCCGACCTAGGGTTAGGTCAGGTGGCGGGCGCCACTCCCTACTGGCGGCCGCCAGTCTCCTGGCCGCTGGATGCACCGACTTGGATTCAACGGCATCCAGGTGGTTGTCCGAGGCGATTTGGAGGTCGGGTGCATGTCTGAGTAACCGCCCATCAGCCTTGCCCATCAGCAGTGGTGTAACGGTTGCAGGATTCGAATCGTGTCTGATTTGAAGCCGAATCGCCAACGTCGAGTTCTCCACCAATCGATCCTATCGCTACCTCACGGAAGATCGGGCCGTCCCTCATCAATTGGTATCGGATATTTCAGGTTTCCCACGAGGTATAATCTCGTTTGCCCTTAGATTCATATTTGTTTATTACATACAGTCCACAAAAAGCCACAAAAAAATATTTCAATTGCCGCTGTCCCATCGCCCTTTGTGCCTTTGCAATTTCGTTTCAGATTCGCATTGTTGAGTTTGTGTCCGTGGTCGAGTCTTGTTGCTGGTTTAGGTTGTGATCGTCGTCGTAGTTCAACATGCTCGTTGTTGTTTCTGTGTTTCCGCCGCTATCCCATCCACCGTTCTTAAACAACAAGTCGAAGCCACCACATTACTCGACTTGCCCGCTAGCCGCCTTGTGTAACTTCTCGCCGCCGCGCAAACCCTAGATAGGTTGCCAACCGCCCTAATTTTTGACTGCATCGCAGCCCTCTTTACATCATCTGGCGCATACCTACTGCTGTTAATCACAAGGACGCTTGCTCTTGTGATCGTTGTTGGAGTTTAGGGTCGCTTTGCCCTAACTGCCGCCGCCGAGTTGCTCTATCTGTCGTTTTCGTGTTGTGCCTTTCCAAAACCATAACTTGAGGTACCTTCACTAAAACAGGCATAACTTTTCGCCTGTTTGTCCGAAAAATCTGAAATTTTTTGTGGAGATTCTTGACACCGTTTGGAGCCGACCAAAACTGGGCTTTGCCCTGTTTGATCCCCTCAAAATTGCCAAAAAAAATTCGGGAAAATAAAGAAAAAAAATTGACAAGGTTTCTGCACGCTTTTCAGAGAACATGCAAATTTTGTGTAGACCACATCCCACCACAGTTGCAGGTGCCAATTTTTGTGGATACATCTTGTGTGATCCTTGTTCAGAGAAAAATATAAAAAAATAGTGAAAAAATAAAAAAGTTTCATTCCTACTAGTACCTTTTTGGCAAATCAAGGGAAAATTCAGGAAAAAGGAAAAATCAGTGCTCTTTACTTGTTCTGTGAGTTCTTTCCATCGTTCTTTGTTTCATCTTGTTGCGCTACGTCCACACACGTCTTAGCCAGCAATTGTGACTTGTGCTTTGGATAATTATTGAACTTTGCTAATCTGTATTCGTTAATTGCTCATCCTTGCTGTCATATTGTGCCTACCTATAGCTCCACATATACTTCTGTCAGCACAGGTTCATCTTGCAACTGTTACCCACGCTCAACAACAGATTGCTTCGTCACTTTGGTTTGATCTTATTTGGCATTGGTAAGAATACAGACAAGACGGTGGTAAGACGCTTCTGATTTTGCATTCCACTTTCACCACCACCACTTGGTTCCTTTTAGTTGATACAGATAATACTTTGCTGTTGTCTTTTTCTATCATCTAACAATGGCAGGAATTCCGGCGGACTTCATTGAGTGCGTGTCCAAAGGCGAGCTTACAACATTGATGAATGAACAACGCAACCTCATGACCGAGCTGACGCGCAACGTGAACAATCTGGTCAACCGCATTGAACAGCTTGAACAACGCCCTCAACCTCATCGTGATGACGAAGATGCGGATGCTTTTGGGGATGACGATGCGGATGTTGATGCTGGTCCTCGTCGCCACCTCAACTTCAACCGTCGCGGTATGGGAGGTAATAATCATAATAATGATCCTTTTGCTAAAATTAAATTTAGCCAACCTTCCTTTGCTGGTAATATGGATCCAGAGACATATTTAGATTGGGAACTTGCTGTTCAACAAAAATTTGATTCTCATAATGTTCCTGCTGAGCATAGAGTTAGACTTGCTACTAGTGAGTTTACTAATTTTGCTTTATTCTGGTGGAGTGATCTTTGCAATGCTAATAATGCAGCTGTTGTGTCTCAAACATGGAATGCTTTAAAGCAACGCATGAAATCTTGTTTAGTTCCTCCTTATTACCAACGTGATCTACGTTTGAAACTGCAAACTTTAAAACAAGGTGATAAAGGAGTAGAGACATATTATCAAGAATTGCTTATTGGTTTAGCACGTTGTGGTATACATGAAGATGATGATGATGGTAGTGCTAGATTCTTTGGTGGTTTAAATCGTGATATCCAGGATATTCTTGATTACAAAGATTGGACTAGGTTCAGCCAATTATATCATCTTGCTCTTAAAGCTGAACGAGAAGTACAGGGACGCAAACAACACCAGCCTTTCAGGTATAACAATGGGAGGCCTTTTCAGCAACGTACCGAGCCGGAGATGAAGGACTGAATTGGCGACCAGAGTGGGGTGAATGGGAGCCTCAAATTTCTTCTCGAGAAATGATGGCCCTTGTCCCAGAAAATCACCCCAAAAGCGAAGACTTAAACAACCGGTGAGTTCACGACCTACGAATAGGTGGATACCCTAGGAGATGTCCTAGAGGTACAGTGGAACTACCGAAGAACCCCCAAAACGGAGCACCGAAGCAACGGGGCAAAACTGCACAAGCAAGCTCCTAGAACAATCGAACTTCCGATAACGGAACACCCCACTCCTATGGAGAAGAGGAAAGTGTTCGACCAAAACTACTTAGGCCAACTAGTAGAAAAAGCACCTTGGAAAGATCCTTATGAAGTTAGGAAACTAACGCAACAGACGGATCTCAAATCGGAGCTCGAACACAAAAGATACGGCCACTAGAACAAACGAAACTCCGAAAGCGGAACACTTAACTCCTATGGAGAAGAAGGAAGTGTCCGACCAAAAATACTTTGACCAATGGTGGCAAAAGTACTTTGGAATGATCCTTAAGAAGTTAGAAAACCAACGCAACAAACGGATCACAAATCGGAGCTCGTATGCAAAAGATACGGACGAAATCAGCAAAACTGTGCAGTCGCGGACTGTCCGCTAGTGAACCGCGGACTGTCCGCTATTGAACCCCGGACAGTCTGGGAATGAGTCCTGGACAGTCCACCATTCAAAAATTAAAATGACGTCCTCGCTGCCCTGAAATAGCCCCGACCCCCGGACAGTCCGGGGATAAGTCCCGGACAGTCCGGGAATGCCCAGAAAGGCTAAAAATAGCCCGTATCAAACTCAAATTTGATTGGAACTCAACCAAATCGAACGGGGCTGCAACCAAACTTCTCTCAAGTGTTCTTCTATGTGTTGGGAAGCTAATCCTAGGATATCATCTCTTCAATCCAACTAATCCATGAGAAATCCGAAGAACACTAGAAAAGGGGAAGAACGAAGAACGAACGCGATTTTGACCCGATCTAGGTGCTCGTGAGATAAGAGGGGAAATCCTTCGGTGGAAAGAAGGAGCTCACGACATAGAACAATTTGATTCAAACGGAATCGCAAATCGTCGCTCGGAGAGGGAAAACGAGGCAAATCTCCGAGAAGGGAAAAACAAAAACGCGATTCGATCCAAATTGTAGCCAACAAAGAGGAGGAGCTAAATTGATCCTTGGATTGCTACTAGATGAAGAATTGTGTAGCACTCTATGTCGGGTTACAAGCCACTCCTCGCAACACAAAGCGTGGATGGCGAAAAGCTCAAGAACAAGAGCCACTCCTCTCTCTAACCCTAGCCTCCTCTCAAATGAACAAAATGAGAGTGACACTTCCCCAAGGATGCGGCTGCCTTAGCAGCCCCCTTCATATATATAGGCGCACGTCTGAAGACCAAAACGCCCTTACATTAAGCACTCAACCCAAATACCCCCCAGGGGTAAAATTGTCCAACCCTAGCAGTTTCATCCGACAGCCACGCCCGCACATCCGGTAGCTTCGCCTCGACGCGACCTCCCTGATGCCGCCACGTGCCGTCACCGTCGACCACCGCGCCTTCTCACCGATAGCTTCGCCGCAACGCAAGCCTCTCGGTGCCGCCACGCGTCGACCGTCCTTATTGGACCTTCCCCGGTTTTGAGGCCCAAACCGGGAAACCTGCCAGCCCAGGTTTTGAGGCCCAAACCTGGAAACCGTCCACCCCGAGTTTTGAGGCCCAAACTCGAAAACCCGCACGCCCAGGTTTTGAGGCCCAAACCTGGAAACCGTCCTCGCCGAGTTTTGAGGCCCAAACTCGGAAACCGGCCACCCCGAGTTTTGAGGCCCAAACTTGGAAACCGTCGATGGTAGCTTTTTGAGGCTCTGCTACCGAACCCGCACCGTAGACGGGATGTGGTTCGCACACCCCGACCACCGGCACCGATGCCGATGCATGTCCAGCCTCCACGCCGGGCACAACGCCTTCGCCTTCCTTCTTGACTTGGCCGACGGCACTTGCGCCGCACGCAAGCCCGTGTCTGACCTCCCGCCAAGTGACACGACTCCAGCGCCTTCCTCCCGACTCGGCCGATGCACCGCACATCCCCATGTGCTCCCGCTTCCCGATGCCACGTGCCAGCTACCACAGCTGGTCCTCTGGCCTCTGGTCCATCAGTCCAAGCCTCACGTCCGCCCTTCATCGCTCTGAGTACATCGGCATGGCACGTCCGCCGCACGACACGACCATCCTTCACTGCTCCCGATCCGTTGGCACGACATGTCTCTAGTTGACCTTCACCTCGCCATTGACCACTGTATTCGAGCTCCACACCTGCACATCAACACAGCCAAGAGACACATGTCGCACACGCACAACAACACAGAAACACCACACAACTCACGCCACCGGTTAGTCATAAACAATAAGCGCATAGCGAGATATGGACTAAACTGGGTAAAAGCCTCAAACCTTCCTCATCAAAGTCAATCATTCATCATATGTGTTCTCAGGAGATGCCCACGCTTCCTGCAGCACCACAACCATCTACACCTTCAGGGGTAAGTAAATTGTCTAATGTGCAGATTCCACAATTCAAGAAAGGTGCTACTCCGGGTGCTTCTACTAGATCTTCCTCGTCCAGCTCTACAATCGTATGCCACTGATGCAAAGGCATGGGACATGTCATGAAGGATTGCCCCAGTCGTCGTGCTTTCATTGCTACCGAGGATGGATATGTAAGTACTAGTGATGTTGAAGATGATTTAGCTCTTGCTGCTAACATTGCTGCAGATTCCACCGAGGACGATCACGACAAGGAGACCATCACCATTGACTCTGTGGCTGCTGCTGCAGACTATCCTAGTCTTCTTGTGCAGCGAGTGTTGAGTACATGTGTGGGACATGAAGAAGAAGAGATGAGGATCCAACGCCACAATTTGTTCCACATGTATCTCATTGTGCAGGGTTGTCGTGTTCTCACCATCATTGATAGCGGGAGTTACAACAACTTGGTGAGTTCAGATTTGGTTGAGAAGCTTGGCTTGACCACACAACAATATTCATATCCGTATAAACTTCAATGGTTCAATAATAATGGTATGACTAAGGTAACTAGATCAGCACGCATTAGCTTTTTCACAGGCTCTTATCATGATACTGCTGATTTTGATGTTGTCCCTATGCAAGCTTGTTCTATTTTGTTAGGTCGTCCATGGGAATTTGATAATGATGCTTTACACCATGGTGGAACTAATACATACTCAATCACACATAAGGACAAGAAAATTACTTTGCTGCCTTTGTCTCGTACGGATATTATTAAACATGCTAAAGAGATTAAAAATAAAAATAAACCTCCAACAGACATTGCTAACAATAATTAGATTAAGTTAAAAGGAGGTGCTTTTCTAGCTACAACTAATGATAATAATGATGCTCCTTGTTATACTATGCTTTGTCGACATGTTAGTGTTGCTGCACATGATCCTATACCTTGTGTTTCGCATTTTGCGGTCACTAACTTTTTGCAGGAGCTTGGAGATAACATGGAGTCGCGGGCGACTCCAATTCTAGAAGGAGGGGATGATGAGGACATCGCCAAGATGGAGTCGAGGACGACTCCAATTCAAGAAGGGGAGGATGATGAGGACATCGCCACGCTAGACTCACCGACGCCATGGTCTTCCCCAAGTTGCAATCCGTCTCCAACTCAGCTTTCACGTCACCCTTGGAATTCAGGAGCAGTCCCGGGTAAAATCAACGTCCCGGATGCATACGAACTCCGTTTTCGATGAACCAGATATGCTTGGAAAGATAATTTGATAAGCTAACCAATGGCTTTGGAATCACGTCAAAATACGTCCGGAGTCAACGGGAATCGTCGAAACAAGTCAGCGTCCAGAATCTGCCAGGGTGCTGCGTCACCGTATTTTGGTCCGTTGGGCCGTGTATCGTCTTAGAGCCCATTAGGGGGCGCGTCCAGCAGGGACGACGACCTAAACCCTATATTTAGCCACCGCCGCCATCGTTAGGTCTTGGGTTTTGTTTTGAGTTTAGTTTTCCACCGAGAAACTGAATCGTTCATTGTAACTGTGGTGTCGAATCCTTTTACAGTGATCCAGGGCCCCCGTTCTTGATCTCCTCCACTGTGTCGATTAGTTCTTTGGAACCGAGTTCTTGAACCCTCCATATAAATTCGTGAGATTCATATTTGCAATTTCAGATTGCGTGTTTTTACCTTCTTGCTTGTGTTCTTCGATTTGCTTGTAGGATTAGCCTTCTTGGCGAGGTCAGTCAAGTTGTGCTTGGTTGATAACCAATGGAGCAGTGGTGTAACGGTTGCAGGGTTCGAATCGTGTCTGATTTGAAGCCGAATCGCCAACGTCGAGTTCTCCACCAATCGAACCTATCGCTACCTCACGGAAGATCGGGCCGTCCCTCATCACGATGACCAACCAACGGACGCGTCCGATGAAAACAGGGCAAATCTGGAACCTTACTGCATAGGCATCGGACGCTGCTACAGTGAAACAATAGCGTCCGATGCTCGACCTCCGGCGCGTCCGATGGCAACGGATGCTCCGTTGGTCAGCGTCCGATGCTCCTTTAAAATCACTGTTAGGTGACACGTAGCAACGGACGCTCCGGTGTGATGAACTCAGCGTTCGATGCTCCCAGGTTCAGCGTCCGATGGTCCCAAAACAACACTGTTCATCCACGAAATTCACTCGATCTCCTCCGAATCAAAAGCCCTAAGGCCTAGACTTGGTATGAGGAGTTCCAAGGAGGTTAGTGAGCTATCCCATGGGAATCATGGCTCGAACCTAACTCCAAATCGATGAATTGGAAGATTTTGGGACTAAGGGAGCAAAACCGATCCAAAACAAAAATCGACCGATCTACTAGCTCGTGAGGTTAGGGATGAATTCCTTCGGTGGAAAGAAGTGCCTCACGATCTAGAACAAATTGATTCAAACGGATTTTCAAAAGATGCACCAAGCAAAGAGATCGATTGACGGGAAAAACGTGGAGAAAAGCAACTCGCAAAGAACAAGAACAAAAGGCGAATCACAACCACGAATTTGCAACCGTGTGGCTACCACACGCTACAATGGTGAGGTTACGGCCTCACTTCCTCAAAAATCTCACGGGCACAGAGGTATTGTTCTCTTCTCTGTGGATCTCAGGTTCGCTACAACAGAGATGTGGGAGAGCAGGAAACCCTAGGAGTAAAAGAGCAAATGACTGAGATGGTTCGGGAGGTGGGTGTCTACCTCTACTTAACCTAATCCTATTTCCCATTCTACCCCTAAGTATTTACGGAGCGACCCAGCCAAACCCTTAGGCTATCCTGGACCAACTCGTGGTAGGTGTTGATCCGACGGCCACGCCCGCACAACTCGTAGCGTTGCCTCGACACAACCTCCCGATTGCCGCCTCTTCACGTACCGTACCACCACCTCTTCATGGACTCCGCCCCCGGTTTTGTGGCCGAAACCGGGAAACCAGGCCTTCACGTCCACCCCCGGTTTTGAGGCCCAAACCGGGAAACCAGCCTCTAAGTCCATCTCCTGGTTTTGAGGCCGAAACCAGGAAACCCGCCAGCGCCCAGCATTTGTGGCCCAAACCTGGAAACCGTCCTCAACCCGAGTTTTGTGGCCCAAACTCGGCAAACCCGAAGCACCCCCAGGTTTTGTGGCCCAAACCTGGAAACCGTCCACCCGGTGGTTTTTCTCTGGCTCAACCACCAAACCGGAGCTATAGAGGGGATGCACCGCCTGTGCACCCCGTCCACCGACACATGTCCCCAGGTCCTCGACCCGAGCAACACCATGCCCTGCAAGTCTTCACTCATCGTTGTCCCTGGCTGTCAGCCACCACAGCTGATCCTCAGGCCACCGGTCCCTCAGTCCAAGCCTTACGTCCGCCCTTCACCGCTCCCGGTCCATCGGCACGGCACGTCTCTACTTGACCTTCACCTTGCGCTCGATCACTGTCTCCGTGCTCGACACCTGCAAAACACAAGCCAAAGAACATGTGATCAAACCCATTGACAATCACTCATCACTCGAGACTCGGCATACACCCATGTATCCGCAATCTCCCCCTTGATGAGTGCATTGTCAACTACACACACAAATCATAATGGAAAGAATAAGGAGGAAGAAGGAGTAGGGAGAATGTGACACCCTGAAAAAAATCGCTTTTGAGAAAATAGAATTTAATATGAATTCATTTATTTGTTTTCATGAAACATAGAGCTTAAATAATAATTTTTGGTGAATTAATAAAGTTAGTTGGGGCGTAAAAACATTTTTGTTGCATTCATGCTGGTGCATAATGTTTTGCTTGAGTGTAGGAATAGTTCTGAGTGGTTCAAATTCAAATTTGATTTGAATTTGGACAAGTTTTCAAAAGGAAAATAATAGAAAAGGCTTTTCTTTTTCTACCCACCCCTCCCTCACTCTTTTGGCCCAGCCAGGCAAGCGGCCCAACCCGCGTCGCCTTCTTCCCTCCCTCTTCCCGCCTCTCCCCGCTCGGGCCTCGGCCTGCTCGGCCCGCTCGCCGCGCGCTCGCCTCGCGCGCCGCTCGGCCCAGCGCCCCGGCCCACCTCCCTCCCTCTCTCGCGCGTGCCCACAGCAGCGCGGCCCGCTCGTCCGCAGCCCACACGCGCAGCGCGCAAGCACCGCCGCATCCCCGCCGTTGCCGCTGACAAGCCGGGCCCACTTGCCAGCCGCTCGCCCCTTCTTCTCCCTCGCGTCGGCCGAGCTCCCGCCGCCGCCGCACCCCATCCCTCTCCCGTAACCGCCCGGGAGTGGCATTCAAGGCCACTCCGGCTCCCATCAAGCCCCGGTGGAGCTCCCCGACCCTTCACCGCCTCCCCCGAACCCTATAAAACCCCAGGGCGAAGCCCCTTGCCCCTCTCTCACACCGCTCACCCGCTCTCTCTCTCTGCCGCCGCCGCGAAGCCTTGCCGACTGCTCAGAGGCCACTCCGAGCCCCTCCAGGTGACGCCGCGGCCGTCCGAACCAAACCCAAGCTCTTTCTCTTTTGTGTCGCGCAAACCCGAGCTCACCGGAGCTTTTTCCCCTTTTGTAGATCCGCTCCGCCATCGTTCGTCGCCTTGGTGAGCCCTCCGTCGAAGACGAGCCTACCAGCGTGCTTGCCGTCTTCCCCGCTTCGCTCCGGTGCCGTCCGTGTGGTCAACCATGGCCGGGAACGCCGGAACGGCGTGTTCCCG